>OZ030018.1:9415000-10015000 GCA_964023405.1 Apodemus agrarius | reverse complement strand
CAGTCTAGATTTTTTTAAAAACAAATGGTTAAATTGGTTAAAAACAAACAAACAAACAAACAAACAAAACTCTCCCTTACTTCGAAATGCTTACTCATTTTGAAATTCCTCCTTACCTTGGCTTACATAGACCTCATCTGTGAAGAAGATGCTTGTGAGTATAGCCAAAGGAAAATGCGGGACAGCATTATTCCACTTTCAGATGAAAATCAGGACAGGGGGAAAGGTATCTATCCCACCTGGTTCTCTTGGATTGCCATATCCTCATGGAAAAACTCAGAAAACTAAACCTTCTACAGACCTAGGCAGACAGGACATGGATGTGGCCATCACCAATTGTGGGAAGCTTGTTCCGAACGGTTGCTACCAGTAGAGACCATGTGAAGCAGTGTCAACTCAATGCTAGGTCTCCATTCTCTATGGTTGTAAAATACATGTGACTCAGCATAACCTAATCAATCTGATGGCTATACCCTCAAAGCTGTAATATCCTCATATCTAACATGAAAGTAATAATACAAAGGATCATTGGAGCATTAAGTCACAGTATGAGAATTATTTCCCTGCAGCCCCTATTTACTCAGTATATGTGCATTCCTTTCTGCTGGCTACAATCTGACTAAAAGAATCCATGCCTACACTCCATTTTTAGTGTAAACATGTCCCAGAGAACAATGAACAAGACATTTTGTCTGCTGCAAAATAAGTGAATAAAACTGGTTCACATAATAGTATGATAGTAACTGGTCCCCGCGTTCTGATGCCATTGCAAGAAATTTTAGTACGTTTCAAATGTGCAACCTTTAGGAGAGAGTGAAAATTTCCCTCTCATTGTTAGAGAGAAATTGGATTCTGCAGGATTCTTAAAGAATCCATAGCTCACTTTTGGTACTCTTTCAGTGTCATCTATAGGATTCTGTAACATGCAAGATGGAAATTTATCCCCTTGTTAAAATGCTTCTCTCTGCCAGTCATGCACATGGACTTGTGGCCCTGAGTTCCTCATGAGTGTCTGTCAGCTGCTGCTAATTGTTCTGTACTCTTTGAAAGGGATGGGTTTTGTGTATATATGAATCTAGTTACATTTTTGGGCTATGGTGATCACAGTTCCCTTTTAAGAATAAAAAATGTTCAACTGAATGCACAACCATGCATTCCTAAATCTAAGTCGTAAGCTTTGACTCACACACCATGGCAGATAACAAAGCACTGTGGCATACGTGCAGCATTGCGCCTCCGAGGAGGGCTGGTGACATGACCGAAATGCTGATCCATTTCCAAATACTGAAGCATGACAACTAGGTGCAAAGATTGTCTTGCAGTAAGCTAAGGAGCTGAATGTTATAACTATGTTTTCTAATGTGGCGAGTGCACTTGAAGGTACTTAGAATATTACCCAGGGCACTCACTGCAAAACATCAAGTGGCTTTTGGAGCTTCCTAGGAATGTGTCATTGCATTAGGGTTAAAGTCCCATCTTTATATGTTTTAAAAACAAAACAGAGTGATGCCATGCCTTTTTATGATGTTAAACATGGGTAAGCCAATGCTATCCAAATCTCTCTCAATCTTTGTTCAAATCCTCTTCATCACATGCCGATTCACACAGCCAACTTTAGCTCCCATTTGCAAATAACACAGTCTCTCCCAGTCATTTAATGTGAGTGCAGCTCCTTCTAGCTACTGATACTAGAGACTTGGAAGTCAAGTCGCTCTTCCTTTTGCCCTTGCTGGTTTCCTTTGCTATGCCGCTGATTTTCACACGTCTTTGCTTTAAGCTCCAAGCCATGTCTTTAATCTACTTCTCTGTAACTTTACTGCTATCATGGTAGCCTAGGGATTCCTTATTTCAAAACTTTGAGCACTTTGGAACAGAAACTCTTGACTGTAGAAATTGTCCAGTGCGTCTCAGATCCTAAAGCCATTTTCCTTTACTCTCTCCACTAGATGTCAGTAGTACTTCCTCCTTCGTGACAACCAACATCCACAGACAGTGTCAAAAGGTGCTTCAAGTACAAAATCATCCCTGGTTGGAATCACTACAATAGCACAAATCATTATAATTTTCCATCTGGTTTGTTATCATATACTGCTCTATGCCTTCCTCACTGGCTTACTTCTTTCCATTAATACTGTCTATTTGACCTAAACAAACCTATTCTGTTGTCCAATGTAATATTTTGTTTACTCCATCATGGCTACTATCAACTCTCTAAACATTTTATTTATTGTACTAAATACTGAACTTCTGGCTACTGTTAGCCAGAACTCCAGGGTCTAACACTATGTCAGGTACTGAGGTGGAGCCTTCATCAAACAAATATATAGGTGAGTAAAAGACATTGTCTCACAAGTCATACACCCTACGGCCCCATATCTGTAATTGTGTTTAGAAAAGAATTCGTTAGCTAAAATTCTCTTTTAATGTCATTCATCTGCATTGATGAGTTTAATATTTATCCTCATCTTCAGATTGTGAATATATACTGTGTCACAGCTAGGAACTGTGTTCCTATCACAACTATAATCTTCAGTGTGTTTCTTATAATTTTAGCAAAAGCACTTTGTGGCGTAGACTTTTGCTGTCAATACTTCACTTTCCACCCCAAGACTATCCTTACACACACCTTCGCAATTTTACTCTCATTTGCTTACAAACAATGCTGAATCTGTCACAGCCTGGTAGGGAAGAGCTGTGGGAAAGCTTTGAAAGGAGATGAGAGGCATCTTCTTCATCTGCTGCAGCCTTTGCTCACCTCCCAACACAGTATGGAAATGCAGCCATGTGGAAAGTCTGAACCAAGCTGACACTTAAGTACTTTATGCATTACGTGGAGCCCATTGCATGTGAGCCTGGGAATATGAGATCAGGCACTCTGGATATCCTCATGTTCCCCTGCAACCTGCTGACCATCCCCCACTGCTCAGGCCAGCATTAAGCTGTCATTGTTTCAGAGTTGGCCTGAATTAGTTTGCCTAATAGTCTTCATTCCACACCCAAGAAGAGGCCACCCTTTAAGAGAAAGTATGCGCGGCAGCAATTTGTGCGGATTCTGTGACCTACTGTTTATGAACACGAAAAATAATGTTTTCCGTAAGTGATGGCTATATTTTGCTGGGTATGGCAGCGCATGCCTGTGATAGCAGCATTCTGGAGGCAGAGACGGGTAGATATTTATGAATTCAAGGCTGAGCTGGTCTACATAAAAATGTTCCAGAACACTCATGGCTACACAATGAAGGCTTCCTTTAATATATATATATATATATATATATATATATATATATATGGTACGGATCCAATCTTGTTTTGCTTATAATATAAGTTATGGAGTCCTTTATGGCTTACATGTGTGTTCAGTTATTTATTATAGCTTTAAAATGTAAGCACTGCTATCATACAAATCTTACCATGAGCGAAACCAAAGGATGGAGGACAAACACATTGACAGAAAGGTCACGGCTAAATCGGAGAGTCAGAACTTGGCACGGGTTAATGTGGATCATGATTCTAGGTTGTTTACATTAAGCTGAAATTCAAGTAATTTAAGGTTGGCCATTGACAAAGAACCTGTAGTAGTATGAGCCCACTTACAGTGTAGTAATATCGCTATTGCTCATTCTATTGTGACTGGAAAGTAGTGTGTGGAACAGATACAGTCAGGGTGAATTGAGTCAGCCAGGGACTTGTCGGCTGTTGTGGGAACTGATCTTCAATCTCAATGGGTGGGAAATCTTGAAGGTTTTGAAGATAATGCTATGGTCAGTGTTAGCGTATGTGTTCTTCTGGGCTGATTTATAGACGTTCTGAGGAAATGGAGGGCATCAACACTGCTCTTGCTCTCCTCAATGGTGAAGTTTTTGAGCAGTTTCTTAAGCTCTGGCTTGTGTCCTATACCTGGGCTGCAAATATTTTTCAACAATCAAAGATTTCTGGAAACACAATGACCAGAATTTTAAAAATCAAAGACATGAGAATGGGAGGTGTCTCTGGTGGCGCTCGCTCAGCTGAGCTCTGTCCTGCAGCTTCACTGCACTCTTGGTTCTGAAAGCACGCACACACTGCACACACCGCACACACTGCACACACTGCACACACCGTGCCGCCCAACACGCCGCCTGCTGCTAAGAAACTCCGCCCAAACACCCCGCTCAGATTCAAAATCATAGCAAGTTTGAACTGCTCCTACAGGAATGTGATCTTTTAATTATAGAAAACAATGACTTCTAGCACTTTTTATAAGTGGGAAACTGGTATATCTTTGGAGGTTAATTGTGCTTGAACATTTTCTTTGAAAAATTGTTCTTGGGGTTGCTGTTTGTGTTTGACATACAAAAAACAAACTCAATTTATTAATTAGTTTTGGTTAAACATTGAGAAAAAATTTTCTAAAAGGCTCCACATGTGTTTTCACTGTTTTGTATTATGTGTTTATGAAAAGAGGAGTTCTTGGCATTGACCCTTAGAAAAATCAATCAAGATTGGATCCAGTTTTGTAGGCGAGTACCAGAACAGAGAAATGGTGGTGGTGGTGGGCGTGATTGGGGAATAGTTGGGGGGGGGAGAGGACTTATGGGACATATGGTGGTGGTGGGGACTGGGAAAGGGGAAAGTCTTTGGAATGTAAACAAAGAATATAGAATTATTGCTTCTCAGCCTTTTGGCTAAGATCAAGTGTAGAATAAATAAAAAAAAAGAATGAAAAAAAAGAAAATCAATCAAGTATCAAACAGCAGGAAAACATGCTAGACAAATTCTCTACCCCTGAGCTACATCCTCAGCCCTAACATACATTCATGTGAAAAAGTTCATCCCACTCATTAGGATGCAATATTTATTTCCTCTTTAATAAATGGTAGTAAATACATCTATCACAGAATTGCTTTAGAATGCCATTTTATGATTTTTATTGGTAAACACTGGATTTCTTCACTTACTTGGAGTACGTACTACACTTACTTGGGGGCAGGCAAAAATTCCTTGGATAGAAATAAAATGTGAGTTGAAATAGTTCAGGGAATCCTCCTCTAGGACTTACAGTATAAACATGGGTTCTCTGCTGGTTCACAGCCATAAAGAAATTTTCCTAAGCTGAGTTTGTCACTGAATTCAAAGATCATTCAGGTCAAATTATTCATGCCTCATACCTCATTCTTCGAGAGTCTTTCCATGGTTTTATAATAAACAGTCTTTATAGCCCATTTGCTCCTACTTCATCTTCTGTGCATTTCCTCTTAAGTACCTAACACAAACTACTTATTGTTTGTTAAATCATGAATATTATTATCAACTCTCTATCTATCTGTCTATCTATCTATCTATCTATCTATCTATCTATTATCTATCTATCTATTTCCTGTCTTTTCTTCATATTGTAAAACTATCACATTTAGTTTGCAAGGATAGAGTCTACACATCGCAATTCTGTGGCTCTTTGGATATTGAGAGCCACTTCCAACTTATAGGACATAGTAGGGACTCAAACCATACTTCTAGATTGATAGATTTTCTTATAATATTGAAATGCCATTATGTCATGACAAAAATATTGTCCAGTGAGAGGAAGAGAAGCTCAGCAAGAGGGTGAGTATTGACTTAGTATAAAATACACATGTATGGAAATGTGACACTCATTGGTGCCACACAAGCCTGATGATCTGAGTTTGAACCCTAATACCTGTGTAAGAACTGGGTGCGGTGGTAAGATGGGAGAGAGACAGGAGCATCACTCAGTGGTCTCAGGCCATCTAACCTGGAGTATGAAATGCAGAAGCAGACAAAAGATTGGGATTGCCTTAACAATGTGGAAGGTGAGATCTAACTCCCAAAATCTGTCCTCAGAACCCCCACACTTGTGTTAGCCTCTCCCCACCCACAACACATCCCTCCCCCAAACAAGTGTAATAGAAAAGTGAAAAGGGAAAAAATCATTTCCTTTTCAAAGAGGAACGGTAGCACCCCATGCTCTTAAATAATGCAGTCAGTGTTTGATTAAAGTTTGTTTTCCCATAGCATTTTAACAATTACCATTTCCAGCAATCTTATAAGCTCAAATTATTTCACTTTTAGAATGATTAAGTGAACATGGAGAACCCCTAAATAATCTATGTTAGGCAGGAAGCAATTGACTTTAAAAAGCTGAAACCGAGGCTTGCAACCACAGCAACATTCTCATTTCTACGCAGCCCAGCGTTCCTCCTGGGTCTCCAACTCAAGTCTCCTGACAACAAAACACATTAAGCGCCTTCCTATTTAAATCACATAAATTAAACATTTGTAATTATTACATCTTGATTTAATTTCTTTCCTCTTGCTCATACAGAAAACACCATCTATTTCAAAATATTTTTTATTTATCAGAGGAAATGAATGCAGCTGTTTTAAAAGTTACATATGACTAAATACAAGCCCAACAAACGAACAGCCTGTCTCCTTGTTCTTGCACTCCTCGGCTTTCTCCAGCTCTTCCAGCTAATCTGTTCAGAGCGTCTACATCTTGTTATCTCTTTTATTTTACACGATGAATATTTCCTGTTGGCTTTCCCAGTCTGAAATACTGTCTTTTGACTTCTACCATAGCAGATGGGATTGTCCCTTTGCAGCACATTTATACCATTTCAGTTATTATTATTATTATTATTATTATTATTATTATTTTCTGTACTAAGGTTCATTTCTTACTTAGGGTGTCTGATTTACTAACAGTGGCCTGATGGACAGCTAATCCCTGTTCAGTGCTTCACACAGTTGCCTTGTCTTACGTTTTGTTTTGGTTTCATTCATTGCTTCCATTTCTTAATATCCATATCTGGCCCTCTTGGAGCTTCTAATCTTTTCCTAGTATGTGCAATCCCATCTGACCATTCTTCTGTCTTCACAGAAGATATTCTCCATGGGCCCTCCACTTTCCTACTGGTATTGAGCTCTCTTATATATCAATAAAGCTGTCGCTTTGATTCTTCAACCATCTGGAAAGAAAGAAGAGCCCTGTCTTTCTCCAGCATTTTGGTAGTCAAGATACAATATTCTGCAGTTGGCCAAGTAAGCCACATCTCCCATTATTACCTTTCTTTCTGGTGGGAAAGTATCCAACTTTTCACCTTAATCCAGAAGCCTCAGGTTTATATCTATATATTCTATATATTTATACATATAATCTGCTATAAATTGCTGTGACATATGCTCTCAGTGCCCCGCCTACATGTTCTCAGTAGTCAGTTCTACACTGGAGCATGGCTTCCTGGGAACAGCTGGGACTCTCTGCCTGAGGGTTCTGTTTTTCTTCTTGTGTCTTTGACTGTGGAAATGTGGTCTGGATTTGGTGCCAGGAGTCAGTGCCCTGGGGTATAACTCTGAGGGTTATTCTGCGCTTTCTCTTCATGCTCCAACAGCTTGAGGGATAAGCTGCTTGGCACGGCATGTTCATTGCTTCCTACCCTTCCTCGTGTCTTATCTTCCCTTGACTCATATCTCAACGAGTCAACTAAAACCACACAAACTGTGGTCTCACTATCTGTTTGTGGATAGACCCTATTTTATCATTTGTACACTTAAAGGTATTTTGCTAATTATTATCTGTCTCATAGTTGGGAATTACAAATTTTGAATGTTTAGTTATTAATGTTTTCCTTATGCACCATTTTCAGAACAAGGTAAGGGGCAGATGGGAGAATATCTGTTGACATTCTGTTTATCAAAAGAGATTGCTCACTGTGGGATGGAGTGAGATATATTACAAGATGCAGGTTGTGAGCTCCCCAAACCCTAAACTGGAAATCCAAAATAGTCCAAAATTTATAGCATTCTGATCCCTTATAATACCAACTCTGATACTTCAATGATTGCAAACTTTGTTTCACAAGTGAGTATTAAAAACACAGTATAAGATTGCCTTCAAAATACATACATAAGATGCACACATAATATAAATACGTATTGTGTATAGAGTTAGGTTTCATCCTCAACATACATATTATGCATGTATAAGTATACACAAATCCAAAATTCTAAAATATGAAATACTTCTTTAAAACATTTTAGACTAGAAAAAGTTAGTCAATTTTACCTACTTAATGTATCTCCACTTTGGCCATGGTTGATTTCAGGAGCACCATTGGCTTTAAACTTACTGTGGCATAATAGCAAAATTGGAACAGGTGAGCGCTATCATAAAAATCCACTAAATCCCAACTGGGTGCAAACAAAATGTATTATTCCTTCACAATTTGGGTTGCTCTCCAGCAGCTCTGTAATGAGGAAAACACAACAGAGTCCATTGAGATGGCAATTTGTCCTAGAGAAGATAAACAAAGCACTCAGCCCATTACAAAATTATTGAGTTGAAAAATCTACACAGGGAAAACCAGATCAGCTTATCAACTCAATCCTTTGTTTACTTTTTTAAATCTTCAGAAAGACAGATCTTTGTAAAATGCTGTTCATACAGAAGTGAATTGTATGGAATTGTCTAGATAGCAGCTATAAGTCTTGAAGTAATACTGACTTTTGAGTAGTTCAGCAATGATTCACGATAGCAGTTTCCCCTTGCAGCAGTAGACATTGATAATGTCTTAACTCTGTGGTTTTCTTTCTCCAAACCAATCAGAGGCCAACTTGTTCTAGCTCTGCTTTCCCATTTTTTTTAAATATTTTCCATGTATGACAGCTTTTTCTATTTTGTCCTCCATGTAGTTACCACAGATGCAACTCACCAGAAGTTTGAACATGGCTTAAAGAGTCTCTGACAGTTATCCAGAAAAAAACCACCACTGCATGTTGCCACATCACAGAGGCTAGTAATGATGGGGACTACCAGGCATGTTGAGGAAGACTCTTGGATCCTTACTAATTGAAATATTACTGACTAATATTTAATAGTAAGTCTATTCCTTACTAATTTAAATATTCCTTCTTGAACACAAAGGGGAGGCTCATAAAACTTGGAAACCAGAGCACTTTACTAGCCTAGGAAAGTTGAAGTTCACAAGATTCATACATCCATCCTCAAACAGTAGCAATTGCCTGTAGACCACGAACTGTGCTGGGCACTCCAGGGATACAACATTTGAGTCATCACCAACCCGTTGGGTTTTTTAGTGAGAAGATGCTTTTTGAGTCATTAATGTTCCTGTAAGTAACCTTTCACTCACGCCCTGACAGTAAACCCAGTAGATTCATTGGTAAATAACTTGGACTTAGATAGAACCATCATGATAATCTGCTTCTGGAACCCTACATGAAGTAAAAAGATGTTTTGTGTTTCCTTAGGAAAAGTTAGGTGACAAAGTCAGAAGCCCAGTGCGTACACTGACCTGCCTGTTAGTGTGGAGCCTCCGTCGTAATGGTACTGACCTCTCCCCATCTATCCCGTCACGGCACATTCCCTTCTTTGCCATAGCTACTTCAGTGTTCCAGGCAATATCCTTGAAATGACATACAGAAACCCATTTTCATGACTTCACCCTTCAACACAAGCCCTCACCCTCATCCCAGGCAATTTTTTAAATGTAGATTGTATCTTTAACAATTAGTATGAGAAAAAAATGTAATGGTTAAGAAGGGTCAGCCTTTTCTTCCTAATGACTGTTGTAGGGGTTGTTTGTTTATTGTTCTGTTTTGTTAATGTGTTACTTTTCCAAGTCTGTTTTTCTTCTGCCTTTCTTAGAGTTCTGTTCATTTGTCTGTCCCTTTATTCGAGCAGATTCCATTTTAAGCAGGATACTAAGACTCTTCTAGGGGGATATAGGAGATGTATATAGAATTCTAAAAATGGGCTGCAAGTTTAGGGTTATAAGCTCCCTATTTACATCATGAAGATAAGTTATTTTAGACAAAATAGGACTTTAAAAAAGAGCTGACTTAGTCTTGCAGTTTTCATACTGATGGCATCTTATATCCCCATTTCTGTATATTTCAATATCTGAATGATTCCCTACTCCACAATTTCAGCTATTTCTTCCCATCTTATTTATGTTAGATTTATAAGACATTCATTTTGCACATGTGGCTACAGGTAGTCGTAATGTGAAAAACACTAAAAAGAAATTGCAGTCATTTGCCCATGATTGTCTCCATTTTTCTTCAACCAAGTAGAGAAGAATGTAAGAGAGGGAAAGAAAAAAGAGGTGGGGGAGGAGAGAAAGAAAGAAACTTGTAAAATCTCAGTCAAACTTATATACTATATAGAACAGCATGGTGAATTTTGGGCATATGGATAAAATGGAAGTTTCTTATTCAGGAGCAGCAACTTGTGAGCACAGGAGTAGGCAATGGTAAAAACGTTCAAAGTCACAAATACAATGCATAGTTAGTCATAGGTGCTATTATTTACCTCAAAAAATAGACTTTTATTTTTCCTTTCTTTTCTTTAACCACATTCAAAATTAGAGAACAGAGACAAAACCCAGCAGGAAATAGCACAGAAGGCCCACAAAATCAAAGACGTGTTCAAACAGCCAGCTGTATTCATTGCACATTTCAACCACAGAAATATTTTCAGGTGATTCTGTTGTTTGACAAAACGTGGGAACCACAGGATCTACAACACTTGCAAGCAAAACTCAACAGCTCTAATAATAGTTACAGAAGTGAAAGCCAATTTGGATAAAATAAGACATTGACTCAAGTCTTCTGAGAGAAGAGTTTTGAAAACAAAGTTTACAGAAGTCTGGCTTGTCCTTTGGGAAATTACAGACTTCTCAGCACCTTGATTCACTTTCTGGATTTCTTCGTCACTGGGAGAATTCCTATGCAGTGTTTCTCCCCTGCTTAAAAATCATCAAATATGAAACTTTTTCTCTTTCTTTATTTTCTATAGAGTGATAAAACAGCTATTGGCTTTTGGCTAAATGTGCTACTTTGAGCCCTCCCACACCAGGTGGGGGCATGAGTTTGGGCACAAGTGAGCTCTGTCTTCTCAGGGGTTAGCCTAAGCACAGTCACAAGCCCCAAAGGCAGTAGATACAAATATGACCTTACGATCCTTAGCCCATTTTTTTTCTGTGTTAACCAAACATAGCCCCATGTGTATAAGATCATTACACATTATTCCATATTGCTTTCTCTTGTTTTTATGCTATTTTTAAAATCCATCAGCTTGTTCGCACCTCATATGAATAGAAAATTGAAAAATAATGGCAGGAGAGAAATTTCAGCAATTAGAAGTGCTTGCTGCTGTTGCCAAAGGCCAAAGTTCAATTTGTAGCAACAACATGGGGTGACTTCAATCACCTGTAATTTCAGTTTCAAGGCATCTGACACTTCTTTACTATTCTTTTAGCACCTGTACACATGAGTCATACACTCACACTGAGATAAATTCAATCCTTATGAAAAAGAAAGCTAAGAGATCATTTCCATGTTGACATTATTTACAGAACATATTGGATGGTCTTCTTTGATGGATATTGACAGTCCTTATTTTGACCTCATATTTAAATCATGTTAATTGATATTATGTTCCTTGGATAAATAAACTATGATGGTGGTGGTGGTGGTGGTGGTGGTGGTGGTGGTGGTGGTGGTGATGATGATGGTAATAATTTTCAACCTAATCAATGCAAGTAAAACAAATAGTCCTGAGTACAAAGTCAAAAATTTTTCTTTTGTAACCTCTCTCTTTAAGAACATATGTCTTGTTGACTTGCTTTGGGGATCACAGGATCCTTTGAGATCAGTATTATCTAAGATCCTTTTCCTTTGAACTTTCTATTCCTATTCTTCAGATTCTTTTGATCTGTTAGCCTTCTCACTTCCATGACTCTTCAAAATCTTATGTGATCAAAAAATGTGCACATCAAATGATGCCCAAGAAGAAGGAAGAAAAAAGTATGGATACTCTGGTCCTTCTTAGAAGGGGGAACAAAATACCCACAGGAGATACAGAGACAAAGTGTGGAGCAGAGTCTGAAGGAAAGACCATCCAGAGACTACCCCACCTAGTGATCCATCCCATATACAGTTACAGAACCCAGACACTATTAAGTACTTGCTGACTGGAGCGGGATATAGCTGTGACCTGGGAGGTTCTGCTAGTGCATGACAATATAGAGGGGGATACTCTCAGCCAGCCATTGAACTGAGCACAGGGTCCCCAGTGGGGGAGCTAGAGGAAGGACCCAAGGATCAGAAGGGGTTTGCAGTGCCAGAGGAGGAACACCAATTGGAGCCACCCAGTACTCCCAGAGCTCCCAGGGACAAACCCATCAACCAGATAGTACACATGGAGTTACCCATGTCTCCAGATGCATAGGCAGCAGAGGATGGCCTTGTTGGACATCAATAGGAGGAGAGGCCTTTGGTCCTGAAAAGGGTCGATGCCACATTGTAGGGGAATACCAGAACAGGGAAGCAGGAGAGGGTTGATTGGGGAACAGGGGGAGGGGAGATGGCTTATGGGATTTTTGGGGTGGGGGGAACCAAGAAAGGGGAAATCATTTGAAATGTAAATAAAGAATATATCTAATAAAAATAATTTTAAAATGTGCATTGATAAGCTGTATACAGTTGCTATGTAGAAAATGTTGGAGAAGAGTACATGGTCGAGTGAAGATGTTTCAAGGTTGATGGGAATGTGATTCTTGCATAAACTAATGGTAGATGATGCTCCAGTGTGGTGATAGATGGAATTGGATGGGAACCGAGGAAAGACACAGACTTAGGCTGTCTGGAAACAGCTTCACTGACTTGGGGTTGGTGAGTGAAGTGGAAGGAGATGTCAAGGATCTTACTCTGGCTTCTGGCTAGGGACATCTGCTCATCATCAGTAACCTTGCATGGGACACAGCAGGACCATCAGCTTCAGGGAACAGTGAGAAAAGGTAGATTTGGGGCTTATAAAATTGACATTTCTTTGATACATTTCCTTTTAGAAGTTTCAGGCCACTGAGAGGCATAATTTTCACCTAGCATATATCTGAAGCCTAAGTCATCACATGTTCTAGAATTTGAACTAGGAATGACCTCAAGGTCAAGATTCACTTCTCTCAAACAATGTCTATTTTTGTAGTTTTATAACTACAAAAATTTTTCCTCCAGTTACCCTTCTCCAAAATAATAAAAATGAACCTTCTATTCATTTAGACAAGAAAGGATATTGATCCTCTTTTCTTGAATGAGTTCAATGTTGTCTCCCACAAGATATCTCAATTTACCTACTAAACACATCATAGTCTTAATTAATATAAATTTTATATATACATATATTTTGCATTTCTCCTTTATTTTTCTTTTTTGTTTTTTATTATTTTCTATATTCTTTGCTAACATTACAAATGATTTCCCCTTTCCCAGTTGCCCCCTCCCCATAAGTCCCATAAGCCCTCTTCCCTCCTCCCATTCCCCAATCAACCCCCTCCCACATCTCTGTTCTGGTACTCCCTTACATTGCTGCAAATGCAGAGCCCTTCATGGATATGTGAAATGTATATTTAAATAAATGTGTGAAAGCATAAACAGATGGGATATTTTTGTCTATGAACTTCTGATCATATTTTGGCCATCATATTTTTTTCTCAAAGTTGCCTTTCTTTCAGTCTATTTTGTTCTCCAATAATTTTAGGTCATTTGAAATCAGGGGTCATTTTTTTTCCTTGATATGAATACTTTTGTTTCATTAATTTTTTTTGTTGATGAGTTGCACATCAACATTGCAGGCACAGTCAAGCAGGGCATCCATCCTGTCATTCTCAAAATCCTAGCTTCAAGCTTGAGCAATGAGCGTCTAGAGGGGGTGAGCAAAGTGTGCACTCTTGGAGCAAGGGCATGTGAAAGAGCTGGTAGTTACCACCATGTGACCTCAATGTTTTATCGACTGTGTGCGACCTATTTTCAGAATGTAGACTTAGTAGATACTGGAGGTAGTAGTTGGAGAATTGTGAAAGAAATAACAAGCATTTAAATTTGAAACAATTGAGTTAAACCGTTCTTGTTCACTAAGCACATCAATCTATGAGTTGGAAAAATAGGAAAGAAACTCCTAAAACGTATTAGAGCTAACAATTAGCTTAGAAACATGGCAAGATACTAAATTAAAATATGCATACTGAATTAGCATATGCAATATACTTATAGCAAACAATTGGAACAATAAATGTAAATGTCCTATTCATAATAACTAGGAAAATATTTAGGAACAGATTTATTAAGAAGTTGAGTTATTCAATGGAAGCCATATAACACAAATCAATGAAATTGAAGAATGTTTTAGTTACTTTTCTTTGTGAAGAAACAACACAACAAAAGAAAGTTTATAGAAGAAAGAATTTATTGGGACTTGCATGGAGGGTTAGACTTCATGACCATCCTGACAAGGGGCTGACAGAAGGTAGGCAGGCATGGTGCTGGAACAGTAGCTGAGAGTCTACATCTCGAGACAATAATTACAAGATCATAAAGTTAAAGAGCTCTAACTGAGAATGGTTCAGTCTTCTGGAATCTCAAAGCATACCAATGGTAACACACTTTGTCCAAGAAGCCCATACCTCCTAACCCTCTGAAACACTTCCACCAACTGTATACCAAACATTAAATCTATGATCTTATGCGGGGATTTCTCATTTAAGCCACCACAAAGATGATACCAATAAATGGACTATGTCTTATGTTTGTATATTTTAAGAATTAAGATCAAATAAGGAACAGTAACCTACATGTAAAATGAGCTTAAGTAAGTCCACTGAAAATTACCAAATAACTTCATTCTGAAAGGATCAAAAGATTTGACACATTTCTCAAGATGAGACATTGAAAATGGACAAAGCTGTATGAGAAAGTGTCCCACAAAACTAAGGAGCACAAGATTAGTAATCAAAACCACAGTGAGTTATTACTTCACTCCACTGAGAATGATCAGTATAAAAACATTAGAAAATATTAGTGTTACCGTTATGCACAATATATACCTTCAGTGAAGACACAAATTAGTGTAATCCTGGGAAATAAATTATAATGCATTCTTGAAAAATTAAAGTTACCATACAATAGTCTCAGTAGTACACACACACACACACACACACACACACACACACACACAAACAGGTAATAAAAATAATGTTGGCAAGGCATATACATGGCATTGTTTATTGAAGCAATGTTCACAATACACACAATATTCCATGGATTTTGAGAGTGAACAATCCTGAACGAAGTAAATATGACCTGCACAAAATTAATTACTACTCATTCTATTCATTCTTTCATTACAACAGTATAGGTGGCCATGAACAATGTCCATGAAAGTAAGCCTAGTACAGAAAAAAAAATATTGTGTGATCTCACACATGAGGATTATAAGATTTGATCTTACAGAAGCAGAGAGTAGAGGAGTGGTCACTGGAGTCTTGGAAGACTAGAAAGAGAGGAAGGAAAGGCCAATGTTAGTTATTGGGAACGCAGCTGTAGTTAAACATGGGAGGTATAGTTTGGTGTTCTGTGGAAGAGTAGAATTAGAGTTAATGATAACGCATTGTACATTTTAAAATTGAATTTTAAATTTACGCTGTTTTTACTGGATCTAATTGATAATTTTTAAAGCAATGACAAGTTAATACCTCGATGCTACCTCTCTACAGTCACATGTGCTGACTCATTATTCTTACCACATAGATATTTGTAATGATTTTATTTAAGGCAAAAGCTAAAAAGAGCATCTGTAACCATGCATTACTTTTAGACAGGAGCAATTTGGGGTCAAAAGTTTTGTAGGTGGGTTGGTGTCTCCATCCCTCCATCTCCATTGGGGGTCCTGACTGACTCCTGGAGGTTGTCTCTTCTGGTTCCACATCCCCACTGTTGGGAATTTTGGTTAAGGTCTTCCACATTGATGCCTGGGAGCCTCCCCATTCCAGGTCTCTGGAACTTTCTAGAGGTTTCCTTCCCTACCACTAGCAGATTTATTCATTCTCTTAGTTTCTGGGCCTCTCTCATGTCTCTCCTTGCACCTGATCCTGTTCCCCTCCCCTCCCCCATCCAGATCCTTTCTTCCCTTTGCCTCCCATGATTACTCTGTTCCCCCTTCTGAGTGGGATTTAAGCATCCCCACTTGGGCCTTCCTTCTTGTTTAACTTCTTAGGATCTGTGGGGTATTTCATGAGTAGTCTGTATATTTTGGCTAATATCAAAATCAGTCAGTACATACTATGCATATAGTTTTGCTTTTGGATTACCTCACTCAAGATAATATTTTTTGGCTCCATCCATTTGCCTGAAAATTTTGTGATGTCCTTGTTTCTAATAGCTGAATAGCATCCTATTTCTGTATCTATTTTTCAGATGAGGAACATCTGAGTTGCTTCCATTTAAGGAATGGCTGACTAGGGACTGGGCCGTCTTGGGATCCATCCTATGGGCAGGCACTAATCCCTGACACTATTATTTGTGCTACATTTTGATTGCAGTCAGGAGACTAGTATATCTGTCCTCTGAGAGGCTCTACCAGCAACTGACTGAGACAGATGTATCGGATGGACTTAGGTCTAGGATCTCTATAGAAGAGTTGGAGAAAGGACTGAAGGAGCTGAAAGGGATTGCAACCCCTAAGAAGACCAACAGTGTCAACTAACCTGGAGCTATGGGAGAAGACTAAGCCACCAACCAAAGAGCATGCAAGGACTGGTCTGAGGCCCCTGGCACATGTGTAGCAGAGGACTGCCTTGTCCGGCTTCAGTGGGAGAGGATGAGCCTAGTCCTATAGAGTTGATGCTCGGTGGGTCAGGATGGAGTTGGGGGTGTGGAGGGGGGATAGCTGGGAGGGCACCGTCTCAGAGATGAAGGGGAGGAGGGACCGGAAAGGAACTATGTAAGGAGGGACCCGGAGGAGGACAGCATTTGGGATGTAAATAAATAAAATAATGAATTAATAAATAAAAAAACTTATTTAAGTGTTTATTGTTCACAAGAAAGTTTAAACATTACTATTTGCTTGCTTTAAATTGAGGGGCTCTGTTTTAATAGTACGTACATCTCAGGATTTTAACCATTAAATTAAGGGCTTAAAATACACATAGTATTAATTAATCTTCAAACTACCTGGAGGAAATTTTATGACTCCATCAGTAAAGACAAACTTTCTTATACTTTAAAGTATGAAATGCTTGTGAAAATCTATGTGCAGTTTTAAACTGTATCCAAGAGGAATAGGCTACAGACAATGAGAAATTTTTCTTTAATTAGAATGACAGCGGGAATTTAGGAAGGCAGAATTTAATGTAATTAAAATGGGAAAATCATTATTTAACAAGAGTCATGCTACATTTCTTGATGAAAACACAATGAGGATCTTTAATTTCACATGAGTCAATAATTTTATTTTTATATCTCTCCTGAGCCCATTCTAATTAAAACAGAACAGAGGATAAATTACAGGAAGCATTCTAAACTTTCCTTGTCTAAGTTGCAATCTTTTGCTTAAGAAGTTTGTCCACAACAGTAAAACAAAAATTTTGAGAAACAATAATTTAAAAACTATTATAGATAAAGGGAGAAAAGAGTGTTGAGTAATTAGTAAAATGCAGGAGTTGGGGGTAGGACTTCAACAGTGGGTACAGCTGTAACATTTATTCTATGCTCAGTACTTCTAGCTTGCCTGGTGACATCATTAAAATAAAAAATTCATAACAACAGTGACTATATAAACCACACAAATAATCTGAAAATATATCCAACGTAGAGTGAAATTGCTCAAAAAATACAGTGTCAATTTGTTGATGTGAGAATGTGTGACCAGTCGTCTTGTGTCTCTTTGTGCTGTGTTTTCTGTGTTAGGGGAACATCCCTGGGAGGCCTGACCGTTTATGGGGGCAGAGAGAGAGAGAGAGAGAGAGAGAGAGAGAGAGAGAGAGAGAGAGAGAGAGAGAGATATGGATGTGATGGAGAGGGAGATGTGGCAGGGACTTGGAGGAGTGAAAGAAGAGGAAACTGCATTAGGAGTATATTGTATGAGAGGAGAATAAATAAAAATTAAGAAAAAAATTTTGTTAGATGCTTTTACCACTTCACAGTCTATATAGAAAGTCTTTCATGTTAATTAATAAGCACTATACCCTTGCAAGGTAAGTTGATCAGAGGACCTCACTTTATATGGTTTTATTAAGATTTATTGAACAATCCACTTCTATTGGATTTAGTTGCTTGCAGTTTTTAATTCTATAAATAATACTTTAGTTGATAAAGCAGAGCTGTATGTGTGTGTTGTCTATAACAGCACATTTTGATATATTAAATGTGTGACATATCCATACCTCATTTATATATATAATTTTTATGGTGAAACAATAAAAAATGCTACTAATATTTTTGAAATATATAACATATTATTATAGAACATGTTTGCCATGCTGTGCACTATATTTTTAAATTTCTTTCTCCTATCTGAAATGCTATGCCCTTCCTTTGACCAACAAATATTATAGGCATTTTCCACTGAAGAACAGAAGTGATGCTCTGGCCATTTCCTCATCCTTCATCTTAGATTTAAACTGTAAAATGTGCATTATAATGGGGTGGCGATTTCCTCTGCTTTGAGTCTCCTAATTGTGCATAAATCTAAGATTGAGTTCCTTAGTTTATTAAACAGACAAAATGTACAATAGTTGCATTAGATTGTGTGAAAAGAAAATATTATTAATTATGCTCTATCATTCATTACACAGGAAAGTCTTGCTTGAGGAGAAGGAAGTTGTCAATGTGCCATTTGAAAGGATAGAACTTTTAATTCATCCCTGAAATTATGCCTGAGGAATAGATTTAAATGTTATTCACTCTGACTGTGGAATATGTGAATGCTGTTGTTTTCTCAGGGTGGAAGACACAAAACTGGGAAAACTTGAAATCTGGAACTTCTTTCTGTTTACCAACGATAATCTTGGATGATGAGGTAGACTGAATTTAGTATGGGCAAGTTGCATCATACACATGACCGCTTTCAATACCCACAGCGCACTCTTGAGCTTGGTGTGAACATACTTCCCCCTTTTCTTTTCTTTTCTTTCTTTTTTTTTTTGGATTTGGTTTTATTTTTTGTTTTTTGTTTTGTTTTTGTTTTTGTTTTTGTTTTTGTTTTTGTTTTGAGACAGGGTTTCTCTGTATAGCCCTGGCTGTCCTGGAACTGACTCTATAGACCAGGCTGGCCTCGAACTCAGAAATTCACCTGCCTCTGCCTCCCAGAGTGCTGGGATTACAGGTGTGCACCACCACCACCGGGCCCACTTCCCCCTTTTCTAAGAATGACTTGCAGGCACATTGCTTAGGCAACTTCCTGAATCACTCATAAAGGCTCCGATTTAGGAGTCAAAGTGGAATCTGACTAGTGACCTGTGCTCCTCCTAATGTCATGTTCTACTGAGTAGGTTTGCTTTTGTGCATCATACAATATTATATGTAATTATTTCTAATTTCTCTTTCTACCATGATATGATGACTTGAATGAGATAGGTCTAATATAGGCTCAATATTTGAACAGTCGGTCCCTAGTAGGCAGCACTGCTTGGGGATTGGATGTTAACTTACTGGCAGAGGTACCTCACTGGAGGTAGGGTTTAGATGTTCATAGTCTTACCCCATGCCAAAATCACCCTCTGTTCTTCCCCCTCTTCCTCTCCCCCTTCAACTTTCTCCCTCTCCCTCTCCCCCTCCAACCCTCTCCATTGTCCTCACTTTCTCCTTCCTCTCCCTTTCCCCCTCCAAACCTCTTCCTCTGCCACTCTCTCTCTCCACCTACAACCCTCTCCCTCTCTCTCTCTCCCTCTCCCTAGCCCTCTCCCTCTCCACCTTCACCTCTCTCCATCTCCATCTCCCTGTCCCACTCCAAACCTCTCATTCTCCCTGTCTTCCTTTCCCATTTCACTCCATCATTATTGTAGTTGAAGATGTGATCTCTCAGATTCCTGATCCTAAACCATAGCTGCTGCTTGCTGCCATAGCTTCCTGCCATGAAGAAGTCTTATTCTTCAGTAACTCTACACCAACATAAAGTATTTCTTCCATGTGTTGCCATGGTTACGATGCTTTATTCCCTGTACTGGAAAAGTAGCCAATAAATAAAATTTGTCTTGTGGTGATTTAGTCATGGGTAATTTCTCTGCAGTAATTTTATCCCTTTCTTTATATTCTATCTCCACATTTATCTAAAAGTAGTCATACATGCCAATGTATGACTCAGAAGCAGATAGAAATAACACTTCATCTAAATAATCTAACTAACTTATGACTGTGTGGTCTTTAGGTCCCATCACCTTGAAAGAAACTCTGCTTCCCCACCTATAAAATACAAGGCAAGGAGAAACACACAGTTCTGGTTTTGAAGGACTTTGCTCTCTCTGTAGTCTGATCATTGTCTATGGTAGTTATTTTCACCAATCAGATATCAGGAGAATAGTTCTCTATAAGAACAGTACTCAGTGGCTTACTAGAGTGCTCAATTTTGGGACTAGTCTTGATTTCTATTACCATACTACCCTCCTTGAACCAAAGGTTACAAATGCTTTGGACAATGATTCCAGGATGTAGAAATTGGAATGTTAAGAATGAGATGCAGCAAGGCACCGCTGCAGAAAAAAGACACTTGCCTCTGTAGAGTTGTCTATGAGAAGAATAATGAGCACTGGTAGGAGTGATTGTTTAATGGAGGACTCTGGAGACCTTGTGAGAGAGTGCTGCTGTGCCCAGGGTCTAGTTAAACATTTCCAAAGAACTGCACCCATTTGCAGAATGGGCACAAGGTATCAATGAATGTACCCAGACATAGAGATGAAGGTGTTGGCCAATGCAGATGAACCTGTCACTTCAATAGAGGTAGGGCTAATGAATAAATCTGGGAAACTTACAGAGGTCATGTTGACAAACATAACATCTGTGGTATATGTTACTCAGAAACACATGCCGGATTTTCATGTTAGTGTTAGTCTTGTGTTGATGGCTACTGACATTTCTTAGCTTGTCTTTATAAAGTGAGGACATACAGTTGAATCTTTATAAAGATTAGGTTTTCTGTAGTTCCTTGATGTCACTATTATGCCAAATTTTAGCTGGCTTCATCCTACCTGAGAAAATACTTTCCAATTCCATGGCGATGTAGAGAACTATATCCCATAATATCCCTGTAAATAAATATAGTAGAAGAATCCAGATGTGTAAATGGGGACTTGCTTTGTTCTGGCTGTTGTTAAGAAAATTCATTCACCATAACTAAAGTTCTAACTTTAGTTTTTCAGCAGCTAATTCTAACTTCATTTTCACAAATCTCCAAGAACCCTTAGAAACATCATAAAATCCTCTAGGGAAACTATGTGTTAATATAAGAGCCAACAAACTTATGAATCGATATAAAGTTAATTTTACCTTCAAAATGTTGATATAAAATGAAACCATTTCATAGGGAGGAGTTCATCAAATAAAGTAATCAGTGCTATAATGCTTAATATTTACTAGCATCTGGCTTTGCTGAATGTGGGAATGAAAATCATGGACAGTAGAATTGTGAGAAAAAAATATGTAGCCAAAGAATTTGCCATTAAGGAAAGTAGGAAAATTATACCACCAAGAAATAGACTTTTCTATAGATTTCAAATCTGTCTCTTTACAAAGTCATTTTCTGGTCTTCCTGCACCACCTCACTTCATACTCAGCTTCTTCTCTACCGTCCTCCCGCCTGATCAGTGTGGAGCAAGTAGAGAACTCTTTTGCATAGAAGCTTCTTTCTTCTGCAATTCCCAGTGTTTCTGGTTAATTTAACTCAGAAAACTTTACAGATGTTTTTAGTATGAAATTACAGCTAACATCTTTGATGTGGTACTTTGAGTAGCTGTAAAAAAATGGGAATTAATTTAATATTGAACTTGGAAACAAAATTTTGTTCTGACAATGTTAAAACGATACCCAAATATATCAAGAAGGCAATGAACATTTTCATTCAAATATTCAGAAGAGCAAATTGATGATTTTGTAGACTCCATATCTAACAGTAAACCATCTGAGTTATTCACAGGTAACATTGTAGTTTTACCTAAAATAATATCATATCTTTATATTAGACTGATATTGTGTGCTGACATTTTTCTTCCCATCTTCTTTATAATTACTTGTAATACAAAATACAGTTTTGACAAAAGGTCTATGTTATTACTTAACAGTAGGTTTGGTCATATAATTGAACCCTTGCCAGTGGGCTGTGAAAAGTAGTGGGTTCTAATTCTGTTCTGAGTCTTACTTAGGAAAGTGAACATATGTCTTACCATATTGTTTCCTCTGCCACTTGAGAGGAAAACAGTATTGAGATTCCAATGAGAACAATGCCCTACAAAAGTAAAACTCTGAAGATATTTAGGGTCCTGAATAATAGCAGACATTGCCAATTACTGCCAACCTGTGGGGGAATTTGTGTCAGGAATAAACATTTATCATCTTTCAACCCTATCCGTTGGAGTCTCTCTTTGTTTAATAGCATCTTCATATTCACACTAACAAATGCATTCCTCAATAGGCAGGGGTGTTTTATCTTCTGGAACCACAGCAATTATCACAAAGAAACTTTATTCTCCTCACTAAGCATAAAAGGTTAGGAAGCACAAGCTTGATTAATGCATGCATCCAGTGTAGGCATATTGGAGCAACTCATTAAATACATTGTTGAACTGTTGGGCCAAACATTTTAGAAAACAATATAACATTGTTTTGTTCTTCCTACTAAATGGAAAATTGTATTGATTGAAAGTAACTTCTTAAGAAAAACTTTTAAATCTCAGAAGTGCAATGGTGTCTGTAGATGAATCCATAAGTGTGATATGTCCACAAATATGCTAATGGTGAGTGTGATGGACTAATGTCTTCCTACATGCTGAGTGATCAATCTCTTTATAAGTGATGCTTACATATGATATGGTAGTGGAGGTATGATCAAACTAGGGAAAGTTAAAGCTGTAGTTTAAGATGATGGAGATAATAATAGTTGAGAAGGCATAAAGGTGTGTGTGTGTCTGTGTGCCTGTGTGCTACATATATTTAAAAGAATAAAACAAAATTGTGCATTACTACTTCTAATGCAAAATAAAATCAGAGAGAGAGAGAGAGAGAGAGAGAGAGAGAGAGAGAGAGAGAACATTAATTGTGGACTAGTGAACTAGTTCAATTGGTAAAGTGTTCACCATATCATTAAGTAGGCCTGAATTCAGATATCTATCACATACACAAAAATGTAGGTCCTTGTAGATATTAAACTTAAACACTGAGGAGATGAAGTAGGAAGTATCTCTAGAACGTGATGACTATATAATTAACTAAATTGGGAAGCTCCAGATTCACTGTGAGATATTGTCTCAAAAGATGTGGTGGGGGTGGATTAGAGAAGACATCCAACATTGACTCTGAGCTCCTAATACATACACATCTACACCCATATTTATAACTGATGTGTGTGTACACATGCAAGTGCACATGTGAGTATATATCATATATATAACATATATCCCATATACATATGTACATGAACACACATGTAAAATGTTCAAGTGAATATAAGATGATTTTAAGACATTTGAAGACACCACCACGGTGCTGCTTAATGACTGTCCAGAGCAAATATTAAGTAACTGGGTGTTATTGTTCATTTTTGTCTGATCTTCAAGAAGTGCCTTTTGAATGGTCATCTTAATGTGAGCTAAAGGTTTGTTTCACCCTTTGTATTAATTTCCTACTGGCTGCAATAACAGGTTACTGTAACCATAATGTTTTAAAGAAGTAGATGGTTATTGCTTTCTAGTTCTGAAAGTTTAAACCCAAAGGTAAGAGCTATGCTTTAAAATACTCCAGTATTTATAAATATTGGAGGCAAGAAACAACAATTTTTTGAAAACCTTTTGATCTGTAGCTATTACATTAGGCTTTTCTTCTAATACAGAACTTACATTCTTGGCATGGGCTTTGAAATTAATGTTCCTCTATTTCTCCCATTCCCTAAATAGCTTTATTTGTATAGAAACCAGTGAAAATTTGTACAACCCTTTTTCCTGAAACTGGTGAGAATTTTGACAGTCTGGCTGCTATGCTGAATTTTTGTGGCACATCTGTAGTTATAAATATAGATTTTCAATTATGTAAATCACCTCTGCAATGTCTTTTAAAAGTTAAAAAGAAGCAATTTATCCACCTTACATTTTGGTAATAGTCTTGTAAATTAGATCTATGCTAACAAAACCAAAACAAAAGCTGTATTGAACGCTTCTTTTGAAAGCTTCGTAAAGGATTTGGGTTTCTTCAAGTGAAATAATAAGACGTCTAACAGTGCTGTAAATTCTACAAAATAAAAAATAACCCATCCTTGTCCTCACCCCCAAGCTAAAGCTGTGATATTAACTGTCCCCCACAGGCCCATGAAATGAAAGCTCAGCTGGGAGAGTCGTAACAATTGAGCCACTGGAAGAGTGGAAAGCTATGCAAAGTCAGGCTCTCCCAGAATATTCAGATCATTGTGTGCACATAATCTACAGATGAGTCCTGGTCTACCTTCTTTCTCCTTCACTTTCTTGATATAATCTCAACAGTTGTTTTTAACAATAAGCCCCAACCTCCCTGTCATAGCCTCTGCTTCCTTGTCATTGGCCCTTTAAGCCAGTTGTTAAGGTACTGGACAGTCTGAAAGCTTCATTAAAATAAGCCTCTTTTATAGCTAATCATCACAGGTATTATTATATAGTAGAGTATAGATAAAAATAATGGTAACCTCTGTGATATGGTATTTGAAAAACAGGTGAGAAGCAATCTTACAAAATACAATGATTGGGGTCATCAGTAGGATTCCTGACTAGACTATGAGCAGACTTTCTTCAAAATAAATGTCTTCCCATTTTGTGTAAGCAGTTATCAGTTTAATAAGTGCTTGAGAATAGTAGCATGCATTCATTTTCCTACCAAGTTTATTTGAAATACATTTTTGGAAAGAACCTTCTTCCATATCTGTTTCCTGAGCATAGATTTTGAACATATGCAAGATGCCTAACAAACTTGGTATTACATTGTCTACAGTTCATAAGCTGGAATCTTAATCACAGATAAGATGGTGTTAGGAGTTAGGCCTGTGGAGAAATTAAATTATTAAGGACATATTTTCATTAGTTGATTAAGAAATTTCTATGACAAAATGATATTTATTCATATTTCTATTATGGATCAGTAGCAAGAAAACTATTGTTTTAAAGCAGAATGAAAAATAACTAGTCTGACAATGAACTTGACTGAATATTAATCTTGGACTTTCTAGTCCACAGAATTGCATGAAATACAATCGTCTGCCACACTGAAAATCTTTGTTCAATGTTATACAGTACCATACAGGATTATAACAGAACTGAAAAATGTTGTCTCTGATGGCATTACATGTGTCATAAGTAATAGAAAAATTTATATTCATAAACCACAATGTAGTAGTATTTTTGTGTGGTTGGAAACAGTTCTCAAATAAGTTCACGGTGATTACACTCATTGATAAAAGTAGAGAAATACACTTATAGATATTATTTGATACAATAATGGATGTTTATATGGTCTTATATAGTTATGCCTGTATTATCACTCTCTAGAGAAAAGTAACTGATAGAACAAACATAAATATATATATGCATATATGTATATCTATTATTATACAATTACTATTATGATTAAATTATTAGAGTGACTTATTGACTGTAGTCCAGTTGGCCCAACAATTATTATTTTCTGATGAAAAGCCAAAGAATCAAGTATCTGTTCAATTCCCAAGGCTGAATGTCTCAGCTAGCCTTAAGTATATGGTGGAATCCTGTGGAAAGAGTCTCTAATGCCAGTGAAGGAAGTAACTTGCCAGCAAAGGGGGGCAAGCAGGCAAGAGCAAAGATTCTTTCTTCCATATCCTTTATATAGGCTACCATCAAGAGGTGTGGGCCAGATCAAGATAGATCTTCTCACCTCCAAAGATCTGGATTTAGAGTGGGTCTTCCCAGTTCAAGCTAGAAATCCCACACAAATGTAACCAGACACTTTGGTTTTCGTTGATGCCAGATTTAGTCAAGTTAACAACTAAAATAGCCA
The DNA here is from genome assembly GCA_964023405.1 of Apodemus agrarius. Taxonomy (NCBI): domain Eukaryota; kingdom Metazoa; phylum Chordata; class Mammalia; order Rodentia; family Muridae; genus Apodemus; species Apodemus agrarius. The sequence continues at coordinate 9,988,948 of OZ030018.1, read as the reverse complement.
TCACAACTGTACTATCCTTTCCCCAAAATATTAGACTGCATTACACAAGCAATACTTTCATACACACAGTATTTACTTTATTTCCTGATTGTACTGAGACTACACCTACATCAAATGATTAATCTAGAGTTTCAGCCACAAATGTATTCATAGGTATCTGACACCTATCATGAAACCCGGTGACAAAATTGCCTACAGATGCCATTCTTATAATACCTATTGCTAGTAAATGTATGACTGTAAAATTCTGTTCAAGCTGCCAAATCAGAAAGGTAGAAATATTCTACAATACTAGATATAATTGCCTTAAAGGTATGCACAATCATTTCATTACTGGCAAAAGGATTATATACCTCTTAATTTAATATGTACCCATGAAAAAATAATGAAAAATAAAATATTTATAGTGATATAAGAACTAACCATAGAACTATTAATACCTTCAGTACAATCAAACTTATTCATAAATTCCCAACACAAAATAAAGTTCCCAGACCCTGTACCCTCAATGTCATCCTCTGTCTAGAGAAGACTTTCCCTGATTCATAGTTATTTTGTTTTTAGTTTTTGTATACTTATCCTCTCTTTTTATAATAAAACTTTTACATGCTTCCATAGGCATCTTAATTTTTTTTAATTGATGAATCTTAGAATCTAGACAGAAAATATTCTGGTCTCTACTATAACCATAATACAAGCTAACTAAGACACAGTATAAATAAGAAACTGTGAAAAAGTATAAAAAATAATAATAAAGGCTGCAAAGGAGCACTATTTAATTTTAATGACAAACAGAAGCCCAGGTTATTAGACAAACTTCCCTGCTGACCTTGCACTAGATCAGGTGTACAGATAAGCAATATTTGTGCCTGAAGGTTCTTGATTTGCAGTGTCATAGGCAGTTTACAGTTGCTGAAGGAAATTTCAGTCATTCTTTTCATTTTCAACCTTCTGTTAGAGTTTACAATGTTCTTTTAAGGAAAGGCAGCTTAGGCATGGCAGCCTTCTCTAGTGCACGCTCCTTAAATCTCTGCACCTTCTCCTGGTGGCAGTGAAGCTGGCATTGCTAGACACATCTTGTTGCATGACAGTCACCATGATCATGGGACCCTAAGCCTTCTCTGTTGTTAACTGCTTGTTGCTTTTATTTTTCCTCATGTAATCTTTGATTTCAGCCTAATTCACATTCTGTCCACTCTGCTATGGTTGTCGCATGAATGCCTTCCCTGCCACCAGCTGATGGCTTCACTGTTACTTGACCCTGCAGAAACATTTTATGTGGCCTTTATGACACAAACTGGGGCAGAATAATGTATCTTGGTCCAAAGATCTCATTTTTTCTCTGTTGACTAGTGAAAAGTCATGTTTCCATTAATAGCTGCTGAAACACCCACTTGGAGAAGACCCTGCTGACTTCGGTGTAGCCCACTCTTCCTCACACTGTCCAGTGACTCCAGACGAAGGGACTTCAGCCTCCTCTAATATGCTCTGGTGAGAACATCTCTGACATGTCCTCCAGGAAACTCAAATGGGCGCAATAACGAAGACGTTTATGTGCTGCTTTCCAGACTGAGAACTGCAGTTGACAAACTGGTACTGTTTTTAATGATGATAAATTGCCTTTAATCTTAAGAAATGAGAGAAATTTGTCATATTCTACTCACATACAATTTAGTTCCTTCCTAACTTTAATACTGAGAATTCTTAATTAAAATTGGGAAATGTATGAATCAGAAAGGAATGTTCTAATTTATTATTTTTCAGATTTATCCCTTTCCTTTATTTGTGCCTTTCTTAAAAAACAATTTAGTTTAATTTTGGCCTCATATATCATCAAGAAATATTATTTCTACATATCAATAAAATTCAGGTCCATTTATTATTATTTTAACTTTCCTTAGTGATAGTTTCTATTTAAAATTAATTCATTATTTATCATATTAAATGAAAACCTCTAATGTCTGAATCGTTTTTAACATGCATGAAAATATTGAGGCTTATCATATGACTTTAAATTTTTCAACTTGGTTAAAATGTAAAGGAATTAAATTAGTAAAATAATAGTTTTTTTTTCATGAAGCATAGCTCCCTTATTACTGTAGTGGTAATCTTTTGACAAAGACAAAATAACTGTTCAGTATTTTGAAAAACCTACTTGGTGGTTATTCAATCCATGAAATAACAATATTTTGAAAAAGACTAAATAATTGAAGGAATAAATAATATAGGCTTTAATCAAAGGCTTCTTGGCTAAATTTCTTCTACACACCATTCTTATGGTCCCTAATACCTTAATGGGGAGTATATCTGTTGAAGTTGGTCTTAATGCTATGTAGCATTAACATTTAGATGTTAAGTTCTGTGCCCCAAGATGAGGTTGAAGTCTGGACATGGATGCTGTATTAACTAATATACACTAAAGAATGGTCCCAATAATCTCTGATTGGATAATAAGAGGCTAAAGGCTGTGACTGGGATAGAAAAGGAGGAAGACAGAACTTACAATAGAATAGGGGCTCTTAGGTAGGGATCACAAAAAGAAGGAAAAAGATGGGGGACAAAGGAGGTCTCCATGAGCCAAGATGGACCATAAGGATGGACCATGAATGAGTATATGGGCCAAAGACAATCACCCTGAGGACACAAATGGAAAAAAGTAAAGAAAGCAAGACTAAATTGATATGTAACACAGGACCTATGCCTTCTATGTTGGTTAGAATAGCTCAAAACCTGCTTAGTGTAGGCTTAACGCTTGTTAATAAGAATACCAGGTTTCTATGTCTTTTATTTGGGAGCAATATAGGATAAAATGGGACGGAAACCCCTGTAAGATTACTTCTATAGATACCACTATTTTGTAAATGGGAGAATTTGAAATTTGGAACACTAAAGCAATGACTGCAAATCCTTAAGGTAGTAATGCATCATCTATCTTTGTAGGCTAGGTCAAATATTTATAGAGTGTCACATGCTATTCTGGCCTGACCTTGTGAAATTGGCTAGTGTAATTTTGAAATGATGGGACTGCACTGCTTCAGATCAGAGAAGCAGAATCTTGTTCTATTACTAAGTTCTTATCCAAAACCCTCTATTGTCTTGTCCTGGTCTTGACATTCTACACAGAAACCAATGAACTACAAGTCATATTACAGTTACTATTATCATTGTCCTCCATTAAGGTCTCTTAGCATTAAGACAGAACTATGTAGTCCAAACTGTCATACTACATCACCCAATGGCTCTTTTATAATTCCACAAATGCACTTAGTTCTAAGATCCATGACTCAGGTTTCTACATGTGAGCCTCACAGTTACCTGACCTACAAAACTGATTGTCATAGTAACTTCACTCTTAAACAATGGGGTCCAGAGCTAAACAAAGAATTTTTACCCAAGGAATATAGGATGGCTGAGAAGCACCTAAAGAAATATTGAACATCCTTAGTCATCAAGAAAATGCAAATCAAAACAACCCTGAGATTTCACCTCACACCAGTCACAATGGCTAAGATCCAAAACTCAGGAGAAAATAGGTGCTGGCGAGGATGTAGAGAAAGAATAACACTCCTCCACTGCTGGTAGGGTTGCGAGATGGTACTACCACTCTGGAAATCAGTCTGACAGTTCCTCAGAAAACTGGGAATGATACTTCTGGAGGATCCAGCTATAACACTCCTGGGCACATACCCAGAGGATTTCCCAGAATGTAATAAGGATACATGCTCCACTATGTTCATAGCAGCCCTATTTATAATAGCCAGAAGCTGGAAAGAACCCAGATGTCCTCAACAGAGGAATGGATACAGAAAATGTGGTATATATACACAATGAAGTACTATTCAGCTATTAGAAAGAATGAATTCATGAATTTTAGACAAATGGATGGAACTGGAGAACATCATCCTAAGTGAGGTAACCCAGTCTCAAAAGAATGCTCATGGTATGCACTCACTGATAAATGGATATTAACCTAGAAGCTTGGAATACCGAAGATACAATTCACATATCAAATGATACCCAAGAAGAAGGAAGGAGTGGCCTCTGGTCCTGGAAAGGTTCAGTGCAGCAGTGTAGGGGAATATCAGGACAGGGAAATGGGAAGGGGTGGATTGGGGAACAGGGGGAGGGAAGAGGGATTATGGGACTTTCGGGGAGGGGGGATCCAGGAAAGGGAAAATCACTTGAAATGTAAATAGAGAATATATCAATAAAAAAATAATTCCACAAATGCACTTAGTTCTAAGATCCATTACTTAGGTTTCTATATGTGAGCCTCTCAATTACCTGACCTACAAAACTGATTGTCATAGTAACTTCTGAGAGTAATCATTAACTGATTTTTTAAAATAATGTTCATGTTCATTCACAAAACAAATACTGAAAATATAGAGAGATAGTGGTAAATGTATGGAGGTAAAATAACTGTTATTGACAATGTTCAAATTTTCTTTCAATATTAACTAGGAAATTGAAAATATCACCAATATTGCCTTTGATAAAACCTTACAACCATTCATAATTTAGCAAACTATCCCTATCAGATTCTTTTTTAAATGCTGTGTCAGAAAAATTAAGAGGAGATCAAGATTTTACCTTATATTATTTTATATTGTTTTTGTTATTGGGGAAAGGTCTTAAAACTGGCAGTAAAAGTAAATAGACATACAAGAAAGTATTAAGCTTTATCCAAAAGTTTGTAACTTAAATAAATAACAGTTTGGCAGTTTGTTAAAGTTCTTTCTTGGAAAGTCAGTGTTAAGCTTATGTATGTATACATGATGATTTTCTACCTACCGACAGTTAAATTTTTATCCAGAATATTGGTAAATCAGCAAGAAGTCAGAGCATGGATCTTAAACATTGTGTAAAATACCTGTAAATAAAAGTTCTTGTGGAAAAATCCATGAAAGATGAGAACCAAGAGTATTTACTGGTCTATGTAGAGCTAGATGTGATCTGCCTGACAGGGTTTGGATAGCACCATGTGATCTGTGTAAAAATGCCTGTGTGTGTGTGTGTGCGTGTGTGTGTGTGTGTGTGTTATGAGTGAGGGCTATGCTAGCAGAATGGAGCTTGTAAAGAAATTACTTAAAATGCATTGGAAAGAAGGGTGTAGGCTTGACACAGATCGAGGCAAGATGATTTCAAGTTCAAGGACAGTCTAGGCTGTAGAAGACAAAAAACTGAAAAAGGAAAAGAAGACAGATACTAATAATATAAATGCCTTTTTAAAGTGCTTTCTAAACTGTATTTCTTAAGACTGTATGTTTGTAAAAATGATGGATGTTTTATTTGATGGGGATACCTATTTCTGTATTTGGCCACTAAATCTTCTCAGTTCTTATGGTTTTAGGTTTTATATGCCCTCTCTGAAAAGTATGACAATGGCTGTAAAGGCTCATTTGTTCAATAAAATTATTTCATAAAAAAAAAACTAATTGTTTTATGATATATAATTATCTATATAATAATTATGAAACTTACTTATATATAAATAAGAAAATATTTGTGGTTTTTTAACCTTAAAGATTATTTTCTTTTTTAATCTAATAATAATAAAATTTTATTATCTCTGAAAAAGTCATAAATAAATTTCAAATTTTGTTATCAAAAGGAAGATGTCAAAATGCCAGTATTTGCAGATGATATGATAGTATACTTAAGCAATCCCAAAAATTCCACCAGAGAACTTCTAAACCTGATAAACATCTTCATCAAAGTGCCTGGATATAAAATTAATGCAAACAGATCAATGGCCTTCCTCTACTCAATGGGAAAGGGGCTGAGAAAGAAATTAGGGAAACAACACCCTTCACAATGGTCACAAATAATATAAAATAACTTGGTGTGACACTAACCAAGCAAGGGAAAGATCTATATGACAAAAACTTCAAGTCTCTGAAGAAAAAAATTGAAGACGATCTCAGAAGATGGAAAAATCGCCTATACTCATGGATTGCCCAGAATAATATAGTAAAAATGGCCATCTTGCCAAAAGCAATCTACAGATTCAATGCAATTCCTGTCAAAACTCCAATTCAGTTCTTCAGAGTTAGAAAGAGCAATTTGCAAATTCATTTGGAATAACAAAAAACCCAGGATAGCTAAAACTATTCTTGATGATAAAAGAACTTCTGGGGAAATAACTATCCCTGTCCTCAAGCTGTATTACAGAGCTGTAGTGATAAAAACTGCATGGTCTTTGTACAGAGACAGGCAGAAAGATAAATGGAACAGAATGTAAGATCCAGAAATGAACCCACACATCTACGGTTACTTGATCTTTGACAAAGGAGCTAAAACCATCAGTGGAAAAAAGACAGCATTTTTACCAAATGGTGCTGGTTCAACTGGCAGTCCTAATGTAGAAGCTCAAGTCTAAGTGGATCAAGGACCTCCACATAAAACCAAATACACTGAAACTTATAGAGGAGAAAATAGGGAAGAGCCTTGAACACATGGGCACAGGGGAAAACTTCCTGAACAGAACACCAATGGCTTATGCTCTAAGATCAAGAATTGACAAAAGGGACCTCAAAATTGCAAATTTTTATGTAAGGCAAAGGACACTGTCAATAGGACAAAATGGCAGCCAACAGGTTGGAAAAAGATCTTTATCAACCCTACATCTGATAGAGGGCTCATATCCAATATATACAAAGAACTTAAGAAGTTAGACTCCAGAGAACCAAATAGCCCTATTAGAAATGGGGTCCAGAACTAAACAAAGAATTCTCAACTGAAGAATACTGAATGGCTGAGAAGCACATAAAGAAATTTCAACATCCGTAGTCATCTGGGAAATGCAAATCAAAACAACCCTGAGATTCCACCTCACATCAGTCAAAATGGCTAAGATCAAAATCTCAGGTAAGAGCAGATGCTGGCGCAGATGTGGACAAAGAGGAACACTCCTCCATTTTTGGTGGGATTGCAAGCTGGTACAACCACTCTAGTAATCAATATGGTGGTTCCTCAGAAAACTGGTAATAGTACAACCTGAGGATCCAGCTATACCACTCCTGGGCATATACCCAGAAGATGCTCCAACATAAGGACACATGCTCTACTATGTTTATAGCAACCATATTTATAATAGCTATAAGCTGGAAACAACCCAGATAACCCTTAATAGAGGAATGGATACAGAAAATGTGCTACATTTACACAACAGAATACTACTCAGCTAATAAAAACAATGACTTCATGACATTTTTAGGCAAATGGACGGCACTAGTAAATCTCATCCTGAGTGAAGTAACCACATCACAAAAGAACACACATGGTATACACTCACTGATAAGTGAATATTAACCCAAAAGTTCAGAATACCCAAGATACAATTCACAAAACAAATGAAGCTCAAGAAGAAGGAAGACCAAAGTGTGGATACTTTGGTCCTTCTTAGAAGGGGGAACAAAATCCTGTGGGAGGAGATACAGAAAAAAAAATGTGACACAGAGACTGAAGGAAAGACCAGCCAGAGACTGCCCCATCCAGTCTGAATCCATCCCATATACAATTACCAGACACTATTCTAGATGCCAACAAGTGCTTGCTGACAGGAGCCAAACATAGCTGTCTTCTGAGAGGCTCTGCCGGTGCCTGTCAATGGAGGTGCTAGAGAAAGGTCCAAAGGAGCTGAAGAAGTTTGCAGCCACATAGAGGACCAACACTATGAACTAACCAGTAACCCCAGAGCTCCCAGGGACTAAATCACCAACCAAAGAGTGCACATGGAGGGACCCATGGCTCCAGCTTCATATATAACCGAGGATGGCCTTGTTGGAAATCAATGGTAGGAGAGGTCTTTAGAACTGTGAGGCTTTCATGTCCCAGTGTAGTAGAATGCCAGGAGTAGGTGAGTTGCTGAACAGGGGGAGAGGGGATGGAATAGAAGATTTTTGGAGGGGAAACCAGAAAAGAAGATGACATTTGAAATGTAAATAAGGAAAAAAATCTAAAAAAAAAAACCTCATAAACTCCAAGTATAATTTTCATATGATCAATATATATTGAACCTGTATATAGTTCTGTGGAATATAAATAAGCATACTGTAGAGATACCATCATATACATGTTTGCTATTTAGGTAAGACGATGAAACCAGTCTATGTGACTACCAACAGGTAAATAAATAAAGAAAATACCATATATGTAAAACAAATAGCTACTTTAGAGTAGGAGAATTATGACACTTGAAATTTCTGTGAATTCAATACATATTTACCCCTTAAGAATTCCTTATGATTATGACTGTAGAAGAGACTTTTAATAATGTTAGAACAACATCTAAAGGGAATGGATGTTTGTTGTAGTGTAAACGTCTTTTCATGCTATTTTTTCATATTGAGGTATTTAGCATGAAACAAAAAATTCCGTACATGCAGTGAAAACCAACTACACTGAAGCAAACATGGAAAAACCTAAACAACCTTAATAGTCTTAATAATAAGACCTATAGGACAAGAAAATGGGAAAAGTAGAACTCTCAGTGTAACAATCACAAAAATATATGATTAAATGAGTAATAATCATTCACAGAAAAGAAAACCCTATATGCACAATGATTTAAGATTTGTGAACTCAAGCAGGGTAAAGACAAAAGAAACTCTAAGGCTTATCATCAAATTTCTGCAATACAGGGATAAAGATACAAAAACTGAAGCTATGTTGGGCCCCAATATAGCTATAATATACATAGGGTAACACATTTATAAGTAATGACAGCTAGTTTGAGAAAAGCAAAAAGACTGTGATCAAACCAATAATAAAGCAATTAGTCAATAAGAGGATCCAGACAAAAATTAAAACTGTATTTCCATGTTTGCAAAATTAAGTTGTGGTAGGAAAAAAAGATTGATGTTTGTCTCTATAATGGAAATATCAAAAGGAAAACGGTGAAATGACAGCTTAGGAATAATACCGTCATTCTTTGTCTTGGTGATAACCATATGCTTTATCTATTTGTCAGAAAACACTGGAGTGAGTGTTTAAAATAGGTGTACATTGTGTTGTAGAATGGTCTCGTAGCAGAGTTAATTTTGCAATGTGCAGAGGCCATCTTACAATGTCACTGTGTACCTGACAATAAGATTCATATAATTGGGTACCAGATTTGCCTATAGTTCCCCCCCACTTTCCTCTGTCTTTAATGATTGAATCTATGATTCATTTGACATATTGTTTTACCCAAGGAACTAGAGTTGGCAAATGTGGTGAAGATTTATCTGAGAGACATTTGATAACATTGACTAATTCTTTCCTTAGTAAAATGTTCTGAATTCTGTCCTTAGTGAAAAATTGATACTATTCAAACAAGTAATGCCCACACCAGAAATCTTTAGAAAAAGGAATAAGTGGTTTTTTTCAATAGTTTAACTGCTGCCAGCTTTGACTTTCCTACATCTATTCTAATTCGTTAATGGGGTTTTAAGATCTAGAGGAAGGCAGTTAATGTGGCCATTAGACTCTTAGCTATCTAACTACTTAATGAAACTTTGAGAAAAAAATCTAGATTATAATTAATTAATAATTGAATATTTGGAAAAGAGTTTTTAGTAGAGACATTCTAAATTGCTAGCTAAAGAGAAAGCCATGCACTTTAAATACCAAACTCATAGGAGGCAAAGATGTACTGTACTATTAAATTCAAAAGCAGAACATGTTTCTTCATTCAGATGGCCATTATGGCCTTTAATGCAAATGTTGAAAATATATGCAATTATTAACTTCCCTGAAAAAAAGAAAGAACCTTTAGGTGTGACCAACCTTCTGACAGTAGTTGCCATCTACAAAGCTTACTCATCATAACCGTGCAAATTTCTCTCTTTCTCTCTCCCATAATGTTTTTTCTCTCTCTTTCATTATGTTTTAAGAACATTTGTGATTTTGTGCTGGGTTGCATTCATATATCTTCATAGCTATCCTTGACTGTATATTGCCTAAGAACTGCAGCCTAAAAATACTTCTGACTGGAATAGAAAACTAAATAATATTTTCTTATTTTTGTGTCATCCTTAAAACTTCTAGAATAGTTATTAGATGTCTTATTATATACATCTTCAAAGTGTTACTGTAGGGCCTGGAGAGATGATGCATCAGTTAAGAGCACTGCTGTGTTTCCCGGGGACTCAGCTTGATTCCTAACACCCACATGGTGGCTAAAAACCATCTGTATTTTCAGTAACAGAGGAGAAACACTTATTCTGCCCTTCTCACACAATAGGCGTACATGGTGCCCAGGCATATGTTCAAGCAAAACATCTATTTACATAAATTCTGTTTAAATTTATTATTATGCTAAAATTCCAAACTGACTAAGAGTGTTATTTCTACCCTAGTGATAGGCTGGGTACCTTCCAAAGCTACCAAGTAGGGATGAAGATTCTAGATTCCTGACAGGCTCATTTCTCCATGCCCTATGAGCCAAATACATGATATTTCCAGCAACAGCATCTCATGTAAAGTTCTGTAGGATAATTGCAATAACCTCTGATGTTTGACAGAATCTATGAGACCTATCCCACCAAAACCTCAAAATAGATGATGGACATTTTATTTTATAGCCTATAATTTTGAGAGAAGGCATTGTCTTTCTGCTTTAGAGTAAGTTCATTTGAACTCTTCTTATGTAAGCATTTATTTTAGGAAGCTTTTATGATAGTAGGTTTACATATGCTCATTTTTATTTTTTAAATGTTTATTTGTTCTTTCACAGTTTCTTACCTATTGCATGCTTTGATTATACACACCCATGATCCTCTTATGTTCAGGAGTCTTAGTGTTGTTTATCCTTGTCCACATTCACTCCTCCACTCTACCCTTCCATCTCCAATCCCACCAAATTCTTCCTGTCCTATTACTTCCCCGTTCCCCTTGATGCCACCTGTGTTCTATACCCCTTCCTGAAAAACTGTTCCTCATGCTCATGTGCCCTTATTAGTTTCCTACCTGAGTACTCTAATTTAAACACACACACACACACGCACACACACACACACACACACAAATCTAGCATTCATATAAGAGAAAGAACATAAAACATTTGTCTTTCTGAGTCTGTTACCTCATCTAGTACCATATATTAATGTGAAATTTTGATAATTTAATTTTTCTTTTCATCTGAATAATGTTTCGTTTTGTATATGTATATGTATATGTATATGTATATGTATATGTATATGTATATGTATATGTGTATATATATAACATTTTCATTATCCATTCATCAGATGACAGACATCTAGTCTTTTTCAAATTCCTGGCTATTCTCAAGAACACGAATAACATATCAATTAGCAGGCATCTCTACAACAGAATTTTGTGGAATCCTTTTGTTACATGCCCAAGAGTGGTATATAGCTAGATCATATGATTGATCTATTTTTAGATCTAAGGAGTCAAAAATAAAAAGAATGCATAAAGAAGAGAAGGAAAAGTGGTGTCAGGAATTGGAGATAACTTGGAGGTAAGGAAAAAGGAGATAAACTAGACCAACATATATTATAACATGCATGCAATACTCAAACATTAAAAATATTTATGGTAAAAATTTAATTAATAGTAACTTTTAGAATTAAGTCTTCATAGTATCTATCTGTGAGATATAGTGAAATACTTGTTTTGCTATATAGATATTGTACATGATGATTAAACATATCTATCAACTTCATGGTGACGTTTACTACATTAGGTAAGTAAAAATATAAAATACATTTCTTTTCTATAGAAAATTAATCATTTCTATTTTAAAACATGTGAAAGCTTCAGAAAATGGCCAAGATGGAATAATGTCACTGTGGCATCTCTCTTTGTGGCACTAAACTTCCCAGACAAAATCCAAGACAGATTGTATACACCAAAACTGCGTGAATAACAGTCTTCCTGACCAGAGGGCCAGGGAGGTACTCCCTAAGAGCTGTAAGATATTGCAGAATCTTCATTTAAATTTCTTCTCATTTTTTCTCTGCCTCTACTTTAAGGACCACCCACCTAAGACCAGTTCATTGAAATCCCAGGCAGTTACAGTGTGATCTTAAAGTCTATGCTTCTGGGTCTGGAGAACCAGAGAAAGACTCATGGGGCCTTGATGAATTGGAGGAAAAGAGAATATTATTATTTTCTCTCTCTCTCTCTGACTCTGTCCGTCTCTCTCTGTCTCTGTCTGTTGCGCTGTCTTCTTTCTCTCTCTTTCCCTCCCCTTTTTCTTTCCTTTCTTTGTGTTGCTCTCACAACTTCATGATAAAAAGAAATTGTGCAACAGCAGCTTAGGCAATTAAAGTGGAAAAAAAATACTACATTTCTGACTAAAAGATGGTGAAAAATACAGCAGATTATACACAATATTTTAGATAATAAGTGTGCAGTGTCCACAGAAGAAACCATGGAGACAAGAGTTGTTTGTCAAGAATGTACATTGAATTGCTTATCATCTCAAACAATATACAGATGAAAATAGGGCGCCAACAGAAAGTGTTATCCTGAGTGAGGCAACCCAATCACAAAAGAACACACATGGTATGCACTTACTAATAAGTGGATGTTAGCCCAAAAGCTCAAAATAAACAAGTTACAATTCACCAAGCTCAAGAAGAAGGACTTAAGTGAGGGAGCTTTGGTTCCTCTAAAAGAGGGAACAAAACAGCCACAGGAGCAATAAGGGAGACAATGTGTGGAGCAGAGACTGAAGTCAAGGCCACCCAGAGACTGCCCTACCGGGGGATTCATCCTATAAACAGTCAACAATCCCTGACACTACTATGGAAGACAAGAAGTGTATACCCAAAGGAGCATGCCATGGTTGCCTCCAGAGGGGCCCTGCCAGAGCCTTACAAATACAGAGGCAGATGCTAACAACCAACTATTGGACTGGGCATGGGTTCCCTAATGGAGGAGCTGGAGGATGGTCCAGAGGAGCTGAAGGGATTTACAGCCCCATGGGAAGAACAATGATTTTGGCCACCCAGATGCCCCAAGACTCCCAGGGACTGAACCATCAACCAAGGGACACACATGGTTCCAGCCAAAAATGTGGCAGAGGAAGGCCTTGTTGGGCATCAGTGGAAGGAATGGTCCTTGGTCAGGTAAAGGCTCAACAGAGGCTTGAACAAAGGGAAACCAAGGTGGGGGAGGGAGTATGTTGGGTGGAGAGGCATATACCTGGAGGCAGGGGGAAGGAGGAAGGGCAGGGGTTGGGGGTCTTAGAGGAGGGGATATTGGGAAGGGTTTTACCATTGGTAATGTAAATGAAGACGATATTCAATAAAAAAGAAATACATAATAAGTACAAGATAACTTGAAAAAAAAGAAAAAAGAAAAGAGTTGTCCTAAGAAACTATGGAGTGTAAGTAATTCTCACATCATTTTGGTTTTTAGAAAGGTAGGAGAAGAAAAATTGTCAATTTTTTAATGCAATAGCTAAAAGTTTTCCAAATTTGGAGGGGGAGGGTGTGTGTGTGTGTGTGTGTGTGTGTGTGTGTGTAAGAATCAGCAGGTCCAAATGTAACATACTTAAAGTATCCAAAAATCAGTTACACAAGGTCAAACCACTGAAAACCAGAGTGGAGAATTGATGCCAGATCTTAGTTCATTGTTAGTAGAATGCATATGATATAGCCTGACAATCTCCAGTTACATAGTCTATACCAACAGACACATTAATGTTTTACTAAGTGTTTACTTAAGTGAATATTTCCATTCACAAACAACGCTGTTTATAAATGTTTATTTATGTTTGATTTGTCATGTATCAAAAATAAAAGCTATTGAAATGTCCCTCAACTGTTAAATAGAGGATAGTAAGTATTTCCTTCTATTCAAAAATGAGCACTTGAGCAGTAATGAGGAGGAACTATTGACTAACCTAACTGCATGGATGAGTCTTGGAAGCACTGTGCTTAGCAAGAAAAGCCAGAAAGCCTGGGAAAATAATTAACACTAAGACCAGATCAATGGTTGCTATGGTAGAGGGGACAAACGTGGTGACTAGCAAGGTACATCGTAAACAACTGCTAATGACAGTGAGATTGGCCTGTCTCTTTCTGGTGGTAGTTACATAACTCTGTATTGTTTGAAACGTGGAGCATATACACAAAAATGAATGTTACCTCTTTCAATTTAAAATTTTCACACATTGAAAATACAAAAAAAAAAACCACCCCACCAACAATGACCAAATTATTAATGTAAAAACTTCTTAATAAATTAGTATAATTTATTCAATGTTAACTTGCTGTGGTTATTTTCTCACCACATGTTAAGTTGAAACTACATTCATTATTAAAGATACGCTATGATTACAACTTTAAGTCTGTGACATCAATTAGAAAAAGCAACAGAAATTATATTTGTTTTTTATAAGAAAACAATAATAGAACACTAATAACTGCATAAAGAGACATTTTCAAGGTCTAAATAATAAAGTCAAAAGGCTACAAGGAGGATAAGAATAAGTAAGACATTGCATTATGTTCTGTAATTGGAGAATCAATTTCTATGAAGGAATCATAATTCCAGTAAAATACCAACTTTACGTTCTAAAAGCTACTCCAATTGAGTTTAAGATGCATTTGGAAAACCAAACAGGCATTGAAAAGGCTGAATCATTTGGATAAAGAAAAGAAATGATATTGAGGATTGCAGTAGCAGCTTAAATTGTCCTATAATGATTTAGTAATTAATGACAGTTTTCTCACAAAAGCATAGATCAGTCAGTGGAGACATACACAGCCTCCAGAAATAGGTGTAAATGGATCTTAGTTCTATTCCATGATAGCGATATTATTAATTATAAAAGGAAACTGTATGGTCTAATTAATGTCTGTGGTTTTATTTCTACTGCTAAGCCCTGTGGGAAACTAGACCTGCTCTTGACTTTGGCTCCTATGACAAATTATAGACTTGAGGTTTGTCAAAATGTATACATCCCTTAAAGGCAGAGACTTTTCAATGATTTTAGAGTGAAGGTGTTGGCTTGTGAAGTCTAGTCATTCTGAGAGAAAGGAGAGGTGCTTAATTGTGGGGAGCTGACTGCCGGCCCAAAACATCCTGCCGGCCCAAACATCCTGCCGGCTTGAAGTAAACAAGTCAGTGCGCACGTGCTGGGTAGTTTACCATCCCTTGGTCTCCGCCTCTCCCGAGCTGCAGCCAATCAGGGGATGACACGTCCGAGGCAGGGGTTGCAGCCTATATAAGGGATGGGCTTCTGGGTATCTGGGTCTCTGCTCTGTAGGCTTATGCTCTCCCTCTCAGGACCATTAAAGCTTTACTGCAGAAGGATCTTGAGTGTGCTGCGTCGTTTCTTGCTGGCGAGACGGTAGCGCGGGACATCTAATGAATCAGTCAAATTTGCAGATGCAGTATTACAGAGGACCGTGTATGATGGGTAATTAAAACCTAGAGTCAGGAATGGCACGGGTGTCTCTGCACAGGGCCTAGACAGGCCATTGAATGAATCTGTGAAGGTGAAGCCTGGAGACCCCAAAATGTAGTAGATACTAGAGCTGTAGAATACCTACTGGGGAAAGCTGCAGACAGGGAGTAAAATCAGACCAAGAAAAAGAAGTATGTTGCAGTCAAGAAAACCCTAAAGCAGTTGGAGATCTGAAAAGCACTTTGACATCAGGTATGGAAATACATGTTTTGGAGTTTGCCCTGCTGAATTTTGGTCTTGTTTCAGTCAGTATTTCCATACTATACTTCCTTTCCTCCTTTTCAGTATAGAAATGTATACCTTGTGTTGGAAGTATATTATCTGCTTTTATATCGATTTTATAGGGGATTACAGTTAAGAGATCGTCATGAGTCTCAGAAGAGACTTTGGACTTTTAAACTGGGATGAGACTTACAGACTATGAGGACTTTTGAAAGTGGACTAAATGCATTTTGCAATGTGATAGATGCCTGGGGGGCATTATGGAGTGGAATGTGGTGGTTTAATGTAATTTACTTCTATAGATTCAAAGAGGGTGACGTTTATTGGACAGGATTAGAAACGGCATTGTAGAAGAAAGTGTGCCTCTGTGGAGGTGGGCTTTGAGAAGTTCAAGCCAGTCCCAGTGTTACTCTTTCTTCCTGCTCCCTGTGGTTCTGATGTAGAGCTCTAAGCTACTTTCATAGTATCATATCTTCTATGTCTCCATGCTTATAGCCATGACAAAAATGGACTAAACCTCTGAACTGTAAGCCAGCCCCAATTAAATGTTTTCCTATATAAGAATTATTGTGGTCATGGTATCTTTTCACAGCAACAAAATCCCAATGATACTGATCTACCATGACCAGTGAAGATGTGCTATCCTTATGAGAAGCAGACTATCTTTGTATTAATAATAGTGGAGACACTCTTCTAGAATCTCCAGGTAGGAGCTCAAATCACTACATGGATTGGGGTCTTTATCTTTTATTTCTGCTTATCTTTGCAAGGTACTCTTTTAATTTCTGAAGTTGTTTTCTTTTCCTCTTTAATTCACATTATTCTTAAACTGCCTCTTGCTACCATACCTGTTCTCTCTTGCTCTTGCTTTGGCAGAATGATGTATTCTCATTTGTATCCACTAGTTATATGTCTGCATTGCCTTCCTCTCTGTACAACAGCTGAGTATCTGAGACTGAAGGCTGTATTTCACGGATCACAGTGTCCCTAAGTACAATATCAACCAACCAGGCCACCCCAGACTCGTGAGAACCCATCACCCCAGCTGCATATGTAGGAGAGGATGGCCCTGACAGGCATCCATGGGAGGAGAGTCCCTTGGTCCTGTGAAGGCTCAATGCCCCAGTGTGGGGGAATGCCAGGGTAGAGAGACAGGAAAGGATGGGGGAGCACCCTCATAGAATTGGGGAGGGGGTATGGGATAGGGGATTCTGGAGGGGAAACAGGGAAAGGAGATAACATTTGAAATGCAAATAAATAAAATATCCAATTAAAAAAAAGGAAAAAAAAAACAAACTCCATAGCTATGAAGCACATTTATGAATGAACATTTCCTTTGTGAAAATGTACAATGAGAAATTTCTCTAGTGTATGTGTGTTACACATTTGTGTGATGTGCATGTGGTATAAAGCTACATATCATAAAGACACATATGTTTATAGGGCACAAAGGAAAAGACTGCATGTCCTATGATAAATTTTTCCTTTATTCCCTTGATATGTGGTCTCAAGGTGAACCATGAGCTATACTAAAGGCCAGAGAACATGAACAACACTTCTGCCTGTGTTACCCAACTGTGATGAAGCAGGTACACACATGGACAGTGTATACATATGGATTCTGATGAACTGAACTCATGGCCTGGTGCTTTTATGCCCTAAGTAATATCCCCAGCCTTTTGTTGTACATGCTATTGTAAAGCAACCAACTCGTTTCCCAATAGGATCAGGAAGGCACATTTTTTTTTTAATTTATCTCTCCATATTTATTTTTTTTTAATTTTTATTTTCTATATTCTTTGTTTACATTCCAAAGGCTTTCCCCTTTCCCAGTTCCCCCCCACCATACATCCCATAATTCCTCTCCCCCCAACCATTCCCCAATTATCCCCCCCACGATTTCTCTGTTCTGGGTTTACAAAACTAGATCCAATCTTTTCAGGCTCAGGGTCCTCTCCTTTCTTCTTCTTGGGAATCATTTTACTTGCTAATTGTGCCTTGAGTATTTAGGGCTTCTGGGCTCATTAGTATTCACTTATCAGTGATTGCATTTCATGTGTATTCTTTTGTGATTGGGTTAACTCACTTAGGATGATATTTTCCAGATCTAACCATTTACCTACAAATTGCATGAATTCATTTTTTTTAAATTGCTGAGTAGTATTCCATTGTATAAATATACCACATTTTCTGTATCCATTCCTCCTTTGAGGGATATGTGGGCTCCTTCCAATTTCTGGCTATTGTAAACAAGGCTGCTATAAACATAGTAGAGCATGTGTCTTTATTGTATGCAGGAGAATCCTCTGGGTATATGCCCAGGAGTGGTATGCCAGGGTCCTCTGGAAGTGACATGCCCAATCTTTTAATCCTTGGTTATTAGGAGATGGTGGTCAATTTCAGAAGAGTAACATCTCATGAATGCAGAAGAGATGATGCAATTTTCAAAAATCATTGTTTTATAACCCAAGGCACTTGATTCAGGCACAAATCAACAATGGGTAATACTCCTTTTTTGGAAGAGTACTGAGGAGTAGAATAATCCAAATATGCTCCAAAAATATCTGAAGAGATTGATCATCAGTTACAAAGTAGACAATATGTGCTTATTAGGAAGATACTAAGCAGCCCACTTTAGTCAAATGAAGGAAGCAACCATGGCTAGTAGGAAGAGAAGTATCACTTCCTGTAGCCATCCATACCTCCCACGGGAGAAAGCTTACCACCAACCTCAAGATAGGAGTATTAATTAATTTTCTGTTGTTGTTATAAAACAACAAGGCTAAAAATGGCTTATGGAAAAAAAATAAAATTTGATTTTGGCTTATGGGTCCACAGGGAGAGAAATAATAATTCTGCAGGCAGGAAGCTAGAATAGATATTCAACCTCAAACTGGATGCAGAGATAGCAAATGGGGAGTGGGGGAAGACTATAAACTCTCTAAGCCCACCCCCAGTGACCTGCTTCCTCCAGCATGGCTCTGCTACCTGAACCACCCCAAGCAGCACTGCCAACAGGGTCTGTGTCTCAAATGTATGAGCCTAGGGAAGACATTTCTTATTCAAATCACCACAATAGGCATCAGAGAAATAGAAAAATGGCTAGCCTTCCACAGCCATTTAAAACCACAAGCACCAACAACAGGCAAAAGAAGGTTCTAGATTAAAAGAGACCAAAGAAACAGAATCACCAAAGGAAATAGGTCTCTAAAACTGGGATACATAATTGAGAATGGTCTTAATTATTGACATTTTTATAAAATCATATAATGAAAAGTTAATCATTTTGATGTTAATGGTAACTTGTTTCAATGGGAAACCACCGCAGAAGAGACAGAGACATGGAAAAAGACCAGTAGGGGAAGAGTAAAGTTTGTGAGTCCAACCATCAACCATTGTTAAGTTTTTATGAGGTAGATAGCTGTGCTTATGGTAAAATTTTAGATTAATTGGGAGCAGAAAAAAACATAGAAATGATATATCTCTTAGAGATCATATGTACATGGTAATTTTTTTTTACATTCAAAAAAAGTTTCCAGAATAGCCTAATTTGTGAACTTTTCTGTCTCACAGTTTTCCTTCAGAGCTGGGGGCTTTGTCTTGAATCCCTGTTGAGTGTTACGCTGGGGGTCTTCATCTCTTACTGAGCTAGCACACACAGCAGACATTAAAAAATGCTAAATAAATGAGTTTTAAATTGGCATTTTAAACATTCAAAACATCTTGAAAAGGCACTCTGCTGAAGAAATGATTAATATCTTTCATAGCTTAATATTAATTATTACTCTTGCACTGTGTAATGCTGATTTTGCCCAATTTTCTGCCATTCTGGAGTGGAACATTAAGCTACAAGTTTATTTATGGCATTTTAAATTTTCTTCCTTAAGGGGGAATTATTTCTTTGTCTCATGAGTAACTAGTCAAGTGGGTAGTTGTATTAACTCAGGACATTTCTTTAATCATGGGAGAAAAATCATAGAACTCATTTTACCTTCTCCTAAAATGTCTTTACATTATTTACTATCTTAGTAACTTTCTATTCCTGCACAAACATCATGACCAAGAATAAAGATGGGCAGGAAAGGGTTTATTCAGCTTACATTTCTACATCACTATCACTGTTTATCACTAAAGGAAGTCAGGACTGGAACTCAAGCAGGCCAGGAAACAGGAGCTGATATAGAAGTCATGGAAGGGTGTTTTTTGTTGGCTTATTTCCCCTGGCTTGCTCAGCTTGCTTTCTTATAGAACCCAAGACTATTGGCCCAGGGATGGCCCCACCCACAAGGGCCCTACCCCCTTGACCACTAATTGAGAAAATGCCCACAGCTGGATCCCATGGAGGCACTTCCTCAAGGGAGGTTCCTTTCTCTGTGATAACTCCAGCTTGTGTCAAGTTGACACAAAACCAGACAGTAGAGTTACAGAACCTAATTCAATCATTGGCATGACCTTAGAGCTCCTAACTTGTTCAACATAAGGAAGCTGCACCTGTTTAAGTTTCATTAGGCTCCCTTTGATATCTCCAAACTTGGAAGTCTAGGTTATATTATGGTTGATTTATTCATAGAGGGCCTTAATTTTTACATAACTCCTTGGTCTGTTATCTTAGACTACACCAGGAAATAATCAAGGAGGATATGCTATCTTCCTACCCATTTTAATTAGTTCCTTCTCTCCCAAAGTTCAGGGAACATCTCACAGTGACACCCAGAAAAAAATCATCAAAGCAATTGGTGACATTGTAATAACTAACCTGCAAACACCAACTTAAAAAAAATGGTCCATGAATGCCAATGAAAGCTAAGCCTTTCATGGGGCTCTGACAATCCTTGCTTTTGATACATGTAACAGCACATTAGGGCAATCATCTCTACAAAGGCACAAAGCCACTTCTCCCGTGTCAAGAACCTCCTCTAAGGTGCACAGCTAATTATTTTTGCTCAAAGTTCCCAAAGAAGAATGCCCTGTAGCTTGCTGCCTCCTTGGGAACTGGCAAGCTTGCTTACATGATGGAAATTGGAGATGAGAGGAGCTTCACATTGTCAACTAACATTAATTCATCCTGGAAGGGAGAAGCATTTGACTGATAGTTGGGATTGCTTTCACCAAATCCTCAGAGACCAACTCGCTCATGAGAAACTTTCCTCAGAGGGGTGCTGCCAATTTTATTCCAGTTCTCTATATCAATGACTTTTTTTAAACAAATCATCTGGAAATTACAATGCATTTGCTTTGGTAAGTTGGTGTGGCTAAAATAATATCAGTTTCCTGTCTGTGTAATTTTTTTCAAGGAAGGAAAGAAGTAGATGGGAGCTATGAGAAACAGTCAAATACAGAAGATGATTATACTGCAATCCTACACAATAAAAATAGTTTAATCAAATGAATAAAACTCTCTTCCTTTAAATATACAGGGACATAACTATTTAATAAGGCTCTTCAAATGCAGAGGCTATGGTAATTTAAGCAAAGTAACACTGGCTGCATAATTAATGTGACTATTCTAGCTTAGAAAACAGTATTTTTATTATAAAGCTCATTTTCTTTTCTCCGTTTTAGGTATTTTTTCCCCACATGCATTACATGTTGCACATTGAACCCGGGGTGAAGAGAGTCATTCGGATGGGTATATTTTTATCTGACAGGGTTTATATTTTTAGGTAGCCCATAGGAATACTTAATGAGCAGCACAGCGGGTGAAGAAAGCATCTGAATCCCAGCTCAGCCCCTCGTTGTTAGTGAGGTCTGTAAGCATATGGGCCATCAAGTGAGGAATGAACTCTTTTGCAGCAAACAGACTGTTATGTACATTGGATACTACATAATTTTAATGAAGAGTCATAAGAGTTGCCCTTCAGTCGGGGAGAATGAAACTGATCCCTTCTCAGTTCTGCAATTCCTTTATTTTACTTATTTAATATTATTAATTTATTTATTTTTCACTTTATATCCCAGTATCAGCTCACTCTCTTCCCAGTACCCCTTTATGCAAGTCCTCCCCCATTCTAACTTCTCCTCTGAGAAAGGAAATCCCTCTCTGGGTATTACCCCCGCCCCCTACATTAACCCATTTCTCATGAACATCAAGTTGTTTTAGGAATAGGTGTATCCTCTCCCACTGAGACCAGATAAGACTGTCCACTTAGGGGGACAAGATCCAGAGGCAGGCAGGCAACAGGTTTAGAGACAGTCCCCCCTTCAGTCATTGGGGGACCCGCATGAAGACCAAGTTGCTCATCTGCTTCATATGTGCAGGAGGCACATATGAGCAGGTCCAGCCCTGGCTCAGTTTTTGTTGGTTATTCAGTTTCTGGTAGCATCCAAAGGAGCACATTAATCGACTCTATTGGTCTTCCTGTGGAGTCCCTGTCTTCTATGGGTCCCACAATCTTTCAACTCTTCCATAAGACTTCCCGAGTTCTAGCTAATGTTTGGATATGAGGTCTCTGCATCTTTCCATTGACTGCTATGTGGAGCCTCTCAGAGGTTATGCTAGGTTCCTGTCATGGATGTCCTTTTGTGTCTGGGTTACCTCAATTTCTTTGACTTCAGTAATTAAGAAAACAGTTTTGAAGAAGAAGCAGATATAGAAACTTGCAATGAACTTGGCTTTCCTGTGACAGCCGTAATGGCACAATACACTTGAACATGAGTAACAGTGGTCACTTTTTACTAGCTCATGGCAAAGGGGTTGCGATGAAACAAGAGGCTGGAGCCTAGCCGAAGAGAGAATTTACTCACCATCTTTTTCTCTTCTTCCAACATAGCCCTGAATTCATGTGTTGGAATTTCTTCTCCCCAAAAGTCAGGTATTGAAATCTAAAGGTTAGTGTGATGTAGTGAACTGTAGGATCTTCAGTGAGTCCTTCCATTAAGTTCCTTATAAAAGAAGCTTCACAGTGTTTGACTGTTTGCTTTCTACTTCTGCCTTCTGGGGATATGCAATTCTCTCTCTCTCTCTCTCTCTCTCTCTCTCTCTCTCTCTCTCTCTCTCTCTCTCTCTCTCTCTGGAATGATGCAAGAAGAAGTGACAGTCACAGAAGCTGGGATAAACCTTGACCAGACTAGCAAACTTGTTAGCTACTTGATCTTGAAGTTGACAGTGGCCTGAATTATGAAGTACCTCTCCTCTCTCTATTATTCATCCTGAAGACTGTGTAGTGTTTGAAAACAGCTAAAACACAAGGCTGTGTGGTGCTGTCTTTCAACCACCCTAAGAAGAAGCTGTTTTCACCACTTAGAGCCTTGTCAGCCTGATAGTTTACAAAGAAAGCACTAACAACAGAATAACCATTCTGTAGTCTTTTAACTATAATGTGTGTGTGTGTGTGTGTGTGTGTGTGTGTGTGTGTGTGTGTGTATGTGTGCACTTATGTTCATGTCAACAGAAGGAGTACAGAGCCTATTGCATCTCTCTGCAGGGGAAGCTTAGACACTATTTGGTAGGACAAATGAGTTCACCAGGCTTAAACTCAAACAAAAATCATTTGAAGTCACAAGCAATTTTTACTTAGAATTTATCTTAATATGGGATTGCCTTTGGTTGCTAAAAATTGGGATGGTAGAAATGGTACATTAAAGATGCATTTATGAAAAGAGTATAATTTTGTGTTATACATGTTTGTAAACAAAGACAGGCATTGTGAGCTGTCGCCTCTACAGTGATGACCAAGATGGTCCTTGGAAATAAAACTGCTAAGGACATGAGTGACTCTTCTGTGTACCTCAGAATCATGAAACATTGTTGAATTACCTTAGTCTTCACACAAGACTAATTTGCATTTTATATATCGTATCAACAAGTAATATACTGTGATGTTGTTATACTTACATGTAAATATCTCTGGGAAGCATTTGAATGCTATTATTTACATTTAGATAATAAAAAAAATAAGTTAAAGTGAAACTAATGTTTTACCTCACAGACTAATACAACTGAGTTCACTAAATTGCATGAATGCTTTCTTGAGAGGAAATGTGTAATTCATCCAAGGAAATTTTATAAAAGAATCAATATTTTATTAAATATTATATGTATGAAAAATAAGAGAAATTATGTGTCTAATCCTTTTATATAACTCTCCTATTAGGATCAAGGACTCTAATAATTATAAATGACTGTAAAAGAACTTCACCAAGTCTAAAATATTTAAAGCAATAATACCATATATGTTCAAGAATAACCACATAATATTATAAAGGCTTTTATATGGGTAAAACATTTTGTAGTTTGGGAAATTTATGATACAATGTCTTCATTGTAAATGTGCTTCACACACATACCTACACAGAGACACACATTCATATGCACTTTAATGTCTTCAGGACTACAGGCTTAATTGTACATTAAAGGGAATGCTCTATGAAACTTCAGTGTTCGCTGATCAAGAACATTGGCAACTTTCTATCTGTACTATAAATGTCAATTGCTTTGAAGTTAGGAGGTAGAGGAGCCTAATGCAGTCATTATGGAGAGGTGAGTAGAGCACTCAGGAACCAGAGGAGCATATTAAGAGCAAGCATGAGTGAACTCCTCTCTATTAAATGTGTTTTATCATATTATTGTATCTTCATTCCATTTCAGCAATAGCCTTCTTTAGATGATAGGACAGCAGACCTCAACTTATTCCATTTATTCCAACACTTGTAAAATGGCTTGAATACCACAATTGTTCCATTAGATGGTAGGATGAACTGGTGTATCTAGCTATCAAGAACATGTCTTACACTTAGGACTCACTATCATTCTAAGATGGAGGAACTCAACAGTGAATAGTAGAAAGCAGGAATCCTGGGAAGTTACCTTGCTGTAGAATAACTTTACCTAGTATTAAAGCAGTTTCTCCCTCCCTCACATGTGTGAGGCTGTGCTGACATTGTAAGATGCTTATAGGAGAATCTTGCACGTCAATATGTCTGCTTTGATCACAAAACTGCTTCTGACATTGCTAAATATCCCCTCAGATCCCAAATAAACCTTTATTGAGAAATGATGCTGAAAAAGAATTAAGTCTCAGACAGAAATTAAAGGATGATATAATAACAAGTAAAACCATTCCATCATATCACCCTTATAAAAAGGGCAGAACACCCATCCCTTGAGGAGTCAGCCTAGTGTTTTCACTATGTGGAATTTGATTCATTCAATCTTAGACATAATCCAACCTAGAGATGAAAATGTTCTGCCAGATTATGTTCCTGGTACTCATTGCTTTAATTAGGGTAATGCCCATTTTTTTTAATGCATTGGCCATTATAAAAGATAGACCAGTGTTCCTGTTGGGAAGCAGGGCTTTCCATTTGTTTATTCCTGTGTCTTTCGTTCACATATACCCAACAACTTGGACATTATTTGAAATTTGGTGATCAAAGGACTTGAGAACTGAAAAAGGGTATGCTTTGAGTGTTAAGTGTCTCCCACAGGCCCCTGTGCATGCACATTTTGTGCTGGCTAGTGCTGTTTATGAAACTGTGGAGCTTTGCTGGAGGAACTGGGTCCATTGCGTAGAGGGTATAATAATTTATAGTCTAACATAGCATTGTGCAAGTAGCTGGTGTCCTGGTCCTAAGAAATGTAAAATCAGACTCAAACTCCTGCTGTTGGAGATCAGCCTCTCCAGCCACTGCACTCTGCCTGGCCTGAACCCAAATCATCCTTCCTGTCTTGCTTCTGTTAAGTACTCTCTCAGAGTAACTAGAAGACTAATTGATACAGGAAGTGGACTGGCTCAAGTCTTTAGGACTTTGGGATTCAGTGTAGGGTTTTCTTTAAGCCCCCAACACCTCATCATGGGAGAGGCCTAGAGCTTAGAAACCACCATTAGACACAACCAACTAAATGGCAGCAAGGTCTGATCTCTTTTTCAAGGCAGCTTAAGTTTGCCCATTTAACAGAGATCTAGTGGAACCTAGCACACCTGCTCCACAAACCAGACTAAATGGCCATCTTTCTTGTTAGCAGGGGAATCTACTCATATAACTTTCCGTGGAAAACAAACAATGGGATAGTTTACTGTGGAATAGAATATAACGATGAATAAATAGATATTACTCATGCATACAACTTACATGATTTTTAAGGAAATACTTAATGGAAAAGATGATTAATCATCCACATTTTGTTTGTCATGGCAGAGATGCAGCTAATGCAAGATCCTGTGTTGTAATAGTTAAACATCTTATTAGTGGTATCAATTACATGCAGAGAACCCCTATAAAATAAGTACCTAATCTATGAAATGTGAATAATTTCAGTGACTGCCCTAATGACTATTTTATTGTCTCTGTGTTGTACTGTAATTATGAAACATGCTGATGCTGAGAGACACTGGGTCTAAAAACCATGAGCCCTTCCTGAATATTTCTTTATAACTTTCATTGAATTTTTAGTTATAAAAATACAAATTTCATAAAAGTGGTGGTATATGCACTGAATTATAGCACTTGGGAAGCAGCGGTGGGCAGATCTCTTAGTTTGGGGCTACATTTGTGTTTACATTTTGTGTTCCTGGGAAACCAGGGAAATACAATCACACACACACACACACACACACACACACACACACAAAATGAAACAGTAATGAGAGTGACCAGGTGATTGTGTAAATACCTGGTTATTTGGGCACCTGTAGATTAACACTGGTTAAGTTGACAAGCTAGCTTCACATATTTATCCTTCTGACCACATAGGTAGAGCAAGTAGTCCTACCCTTGTCTGAATTGTGGCAAATCTTTTCATCTAACTTTATTCTTCTTCAAGATTGTTTTTTTGAATTTTTTTATCTATTTGCTAAAACATTTTCATCCTAGACATTCTTTACTTTATAGACTGTTCATTCTGTCAACTAGAGCATTGCATTATTGAAGAATATTTTATGTGTTAACAAAATATAATAAAACATTCGATATTCACACCCAATAAAATATTTGATATTCATACCTAATGAAAGAATGATGAGAACTAAGTCACTTTGATCAGAGAAAGATCAAAATATTACTGTTTAATAAAATATGTTCCCTCTTTTTCTTTCTTTCCCCCAATCTCTCTGTCTCTGTCTCTCTATCTCTGTCTCTCTCTCTCTCTCTGTGTTTGTGTGTGTGTGTGTGTGTGTGTGTGTGTTCTCTGTATGCCTGAAGTGATATTGCTGCACCTTCTGTGTTCAATACTCACAAAATTTAGTATAGGAGTTTTTTCTTAGAAAGTCATGAATGAATTATATACATGGCTTTCATGTATGTACATAGGTTATTATTCAGTCTTAAAAGACAATATCTTTCACAGTATAGTTAGGCACAAACACAAATTTAATATTCCTCATCATCTTCAAGTGGAATCTAACATGGCCAACCTCATTGAAGTAGACAGAGCTGCTACCAGCAGCTACAAGCGGGAAGAAGAGTGATATTGGCTTGTGGTGCATAATATAAGATTATCTTGCATTATGCAAGATGGCTGTTATTGGACTTTAGCACATATGCTACTGTGATGTCACTATAGTTAATAAAGGTATGAAGTTGAGGTGTGCTAACTGTGTTAAATGGGTAGAAATGTTTTAAATTGGTAGATATTCAACACACATACAAACACACACACACACACACACACACACAGCTATGCCAATTTTGTAAGGTATTGATTTCACCTGAACTGAAATATTTTATAGATTATATGCCTTTCACATCAAGTGGTAAGCTTTAGAATCACTCAGTTCTTAAACCTTAAATATCAATAAAGCTAGAAGAAAAAAAGCATACTTGGACAAAGAAACTAGTTTCTAGGATTTTACACTCTGCACTGAAAGGGTTCATCATAATACCTCTTAAGCTAATGGGAGATGGGTGAGTGTGGAACCCAATTAGGATAAGTGGGGCTGTGTCTACACATCTGTGAGAGGATGCTGTTGGGTAAGTGGAGAAAAGACCTTTGAGAGCCATCGCTCTTTGGCTCTTCCTCACTCCTCTCCTTCCTTCTATGCAGCACTTACATTAATGGGATGTGGGTACTCCATACTACCAGTTTGGAGTAGATGGAGGTGTGCAATGTGTGCCAGGGGGATTGTTAGCCCCACCTGCAGAGTGAGTGGGAGACAGTGGTGTCTTCACAGACAGGCCTTTTCCTGTCACATCCACTGAATGGAAAACCAATCTTCTAGTTGTAACTAACTTTGAAAAGTTCAAAAGGATGTTTGAATGTCCACAGTGAGCATACATTATGTTACAGTAAGTGCTGTAAAGACAAGAGAAGGGAGATGGAAGAGGAGGGGCAGAAAGGTTAGGCTCTTTAGAGCCCTTCTCTCCGCTTACCCGACTGCATTCTCTCACAAATGCTCACACGGTCAGTTGGTCAGTCCCACTTACCCTCATTGGATTTTGACAATCAACCATTTCTCATGGTTACCAACCTGGATAAATGACATGATGCTTGAAAAGAGAATAAAGCAAATGGTCATTCTCACATACTTCTGTCTCAGTCTTACACTTACCCAACAAGATCTTGATGTTTCTCATTGTACGGAAAAGAAAAAAGGCTCCTTCCTGTACCCACTCCTACCCTCATTCCTTCCCTCATGGAGCCTGTGATAGCCTCTATGTAATTTCTCTCAACTTCAACTTAACACATACATGCACATCCCGTAATAGATAAATATTTTTCACTCTTCTCTGAATTGAGGAACCTGGAAATATTTCACATGACATTTTTTTTGTTTCAATTAAAACACTATGTTAATAAAATCCTGTACCACTGGTTCTTTGTAAACCAGGGTTTTTAGTAATGGTTTCAAAGTTATTTGAAATATGTTTTTACAAAACAAAATAAAAATAAAAACAAACCCAATAAAAACAATGACGACAACAACAAACCCAAACCAAGGAAAGTATGAAGAAAATAACCATAAATACTGGCACATTTATATGACTTTTCTTACACCTCTGCTTTGCTGATAACTGCAGGCAACTTAGGGTGCTTCATGACCACAATGTGAACATTAGTGTTAGATGCTTCTTTACAAAAATTGAACCATCTAAACTTTACATAGTTATTACATAGTTAATGTAAGACACCAACTTAGAAAAGTACCAGAATTTATTTTCTTTGTGTATGCATATGTGTCTCTTTACATGTGGGGAGGCTATGTATGTGGAGGCTGGAAATCAACATTGGATGGTGTCTTTAATGTGCTATATGCCTTGTTTCTCTCTCCGTCCCCCCATCTCTCTCTATCACTTTTACTGATTCTTGGTAAATTTCACATCATGTACCCCAATCCCACTTATCTCTTTCTCCTTTGGTATCTACCCTCTGCCCTTGCAACCTTTGTCACAAAAGGAAAAAAAACCCAAACAATGAGAAAAACAAAACAAAACAACCAACCAAACAAAACATCTCATGGTGGAGGCTGTGGTGTGTTACCAGTGAGTGTCCCACAGTATACAATTCTGCCCACACATCTTTACTTGCAAATCATCATTGCAATGAGTTATTAGACTGGTTTGGGACTTCTGGCTTCTGCTCCACTATCAACACTGGATCCTAACTGGGACTTTTCTTGGACAGTCTGTGTCATGGATATATTGAAGCTTTGTATGTATTAGACCAGCCCCTTCACATGTTCCGGCATTTGATCGATGGAGTACATGTACTGTGGGCCAACAACATCCAGGATCTGGGCCTGGGTAGAAGCTGACTTGGTCATGCCTCCAGCTTTCCTGTACCCATACCACCCAAGGCAAGTTCGCCAGCACTACTCTAGCTTGATCACTCAGTGCTTCAGTTGGCAAGCTCTTCTACTCTCATGCCCTGGAGGCTAGGTCACCCCATCCACGCCACCAAGGTGAGCTCTACTCTGCTGGCCAGGCAAGGTGTATTGGCTTCTCTCTCAAGCCTTGCAGCCTACAATCACAGGGACAGCTCTCCTACTCTCATGACACTGCAGTAAGCTCTCCCTTTTGCTGCAGATGACAAGGGGCAAGATGTATGTGTGTGGGGGGGCTTATCTCTCCCTCACCCATACCTCTGCAGAGCAGACTAACACCAACCAGATCCCCTGTCACTTGGGTTAGTTCTACTGTGCTGCCCACATATGCCTTGATATTAAAAAACAGAATCTCTTCACTGGCTTAGAGCTCAATGATTCAGCTAGAGTGGTTAGCTAGTAAACTCTGGGTATCTGCTCCCCAGTTCCCATACTTTGTATGTACTAGGTTACAGGGTTCTGGGGGATGCAACTCAGGTCTTCCTGTCCGTATGTCAATCGCACTACTGACTAACCTGTTTCATAAGCTTAGAAGCTGTTGTCTTCGGTAACAGAAAAAAAGGAGTTGGACAGACAGCATTTGAAGTTTGAGTCCCTTTTCCTGGGTAATGTTACAGGAGATGCTTACAGCCTTTGGAGAGCTTCAATTTCTGCCAATTGTGTAAAATACGGCAAATTGCATACTTTTCAATTTTTTTTTCAGAAATGGATATCATTTTAAGATATATATATATTTATTAAAGGAGGCAATTGTATTCAGTGGTTAAATACAAAATTTCAACTTTAATTGGACAATCAGGGAGGAGGGGAGAAGTGAAGAATCTGGCGGCATGGCCTGCCTAAGCTGCATTGAGGACCCGCCCTAAAAAGACCACCAATTTATCTCGGGCTTTCAGTAGAGCAACATGAAGTCTATTGAGTAAATTAGTAACAAATACTGAGCTGTTCTTCTGTGAACGACCAAACATAAAAACCACACAATTCTGAAGTTATTTAGCATGATTGTGAGGTTTTCCCAGTAGCTGAAGAGGAACACGTGTAATGAATTGTCAAAGGAACTAGTTTATGCAGCTAGAAATTCAACCAAAGAATAAAAGAAGTCCCTGAGGAGGCAGATCACCAAGACTGCAGGCAGACTGTTCTGTAAAGCTTTGCTTCTTCCGCATCTCAGCACTGACTCCACCATCTCCCTCAAATTTATCAGCAGGTCATCTGCCGAGAACTGTGTTACCCCATGCCTGGACTGGCTGTGGGCCAGGCCCTGCCCATTGGTGCTTTATATCTAAGCATCCTTCATTTTAAAGTGAACAATTGTCCCTGCCATTTCTTAATGGAGCATGAGTCTGGATATCCATGAGGCATTCCCCTTGCTTGCCGCACTTTCCAGACTAGGATTGTAAATTAACCTATTGCTAGAAATTAGGTTCATTAAAACCAGGACAAAGGATTACACAATTAATTAAGTGTAATGAAAACAAAGGAAAGCACAAAGTGAACACATCTTCACTAATCATTCCCTTGGTCTCTCCTTTGGGTGAGAAAACTAGACAGTTCACTCTGACTCCACCACTCTGTGCTGAAGTGAAGCCAGTGTTTCTGTCTTCTCATTGTAATGTCTGTCTTCCTGTGTTAGTCTGAAAAGAAAAGGTTCCAGCAATCTGATGTAGAAATAATGATCTGTGGAGGGAAATGATTCTTGCAACAGGACACAAGATGCTAAGACTTGATGGTCATAGGATAGGAACAGACATCAGTGATGTGTTCTGAGTATGCCAGTAGTTTCAAATGCTTATGTGAGAGACCATCAGTGGTTTCATCTGAGATAAAAGTTTGATAGACTGAGAGGGTATGATCCCAAATGGATATTCAAATAAAGATCAATTCCAATGCAAACCAGCCATTTTGCATACCTGGAAACATTGATTCATACAAGTGCCACTTTTTATAAGTGAACACATAAAATTTACTGAAGAAATATAAAACATAAGTTAAAAAGTAGTTCATCAGAATAAATGATAATATTAATGAGAAATAATATAAAATGTTTTAAGAAAAGGTCACATTTTTAAAGTGTTCTTTTCTAAGTAACCAAAGGCAATTTGAGTAGATAAATTGATATTTTAAATAATATCCATAGACTTAGGAGCAGGGCTGAGTGTGCTAGGCCACAATAGTCAATAAGGATAAGTCTGTGCTTATTGCTGCTTGCAAATAATTCATGCAAGACACAGAACAGAAACAAAATGACTGTCAGAGTCCAGCTTGTAGAAAAGGCTCTGCTACAAGTTAGGCTGAGGGAAATGGAGGCATCTTGTTTCTTGTGGTATAGAGGGGGCATGTGACTCCGGAGGGAAGGCAGAAGAGGGATACCATGGTGGGATGGTTTGACATATCCTCAGTGTCAGAGGGATATGTCAGGATATACAGAGCTTATCGATATATGGAAGGCAGGGGAACCTCAAGCGGAGGGTACAAATTCTGAAAGCTGTCTCCAGATGAACTTAAAAGCCAAAGCAAGTCTATTGCTAATGATAGAAGCCAGTAGAAAGAAAGAAAATAGAACTATGACTTTACTCCAGAGGAAATTGATTTCTTGGAACCAGTTTGACAAATTTCAAAGCACATGTTTTTAGGATATCTATGAAGAATAGGGCTGTATTGGGAAGTGAACAAGAGAAAGAGAGAAGAGTATGAAGAAGACAAAAACAGTCAACATAAGAAAAATGTCCACTTCAAACTATGGATGAAATATACAAATCAGAAATCAATGGAGAATGAATATAGAGCGTCCAAACTACATAAGAAATATTCTAGGAAAGGTGAAGGAAGGGACCAGCCGGAAGTCCAAGTCCAAACATGGTAATTGAACTTTACATTTTTCTTCTATAGCTTGTTTTAAAACACTATAGTCCCAAAAATGAATTACCACCCTGAATACTGAGCACAAAGAATAGCATATTAGGTTGTCAGGATAGCTCAAAGGATAAAAGTACTCTTTTTCCAAACTTAGTGACCTGAGTTTAGACCTCAGAAACATGGTTAAAGGAGAGAACCAATTGTTACATATACACACGGAACAGAAACACACACATGCACACAACACAACACAACAAAGCAATTAATTGAACAATTGGTTAACATCCACGAAAGGCTTATCAGAGAGATCATGGATTAAACTAAATTAAAAAAATAAAACAGTATAAAAAAGGTTTCCCCAATCATTTCTTAAGATTTTCTATAATGCCAACCCAAATACAATATTTTTGTCTTATGGAGGTTAAAAAGACATTTTAAAAAACAAAAATTCACCTTTGTCATAGTTCTGTCTCTTGCTTACTTCAAGAATACTAATTCCCGGGAGCCCCATCTTGTATGGTTCCCTGTGTGAGGTGAGCTAATACAAAGGCCTGTGGAAAATGAGAGAATTATAAGCCAAGAAGCCATCATTGTTTTCTGAAGGTCTCTGAAATGATACAAAGGTTCCTGGTCTCCAATGCCTGGTGTCCAGCTCTTCATTCTGATTGGCTGGCTGAGCTGATTATCAGGAGTGACCCAGGCTCATCATCAGACCAAACCATTTTTAGAATTCTCCTACTGAATTCCAACTCAATTACTTGGTTTGCATATTTCAAATAGAAATCCGCATGATTTTTCAGCTCCTGTTTCTTATCTTCCAGCTACAACATACAATTTAAGCAACTGTCCCCTAAAGGAGAATTTTATTTTGCTCACAATTTTGTGAGCTAGAAGAGATCCAGAAAGTCACAAGCATTGATAATGTTCCTCTTGTTTAAATAGTGTCTACTGGGATGCCAAGGACTGTAGGACCCATATTTGAATTGTCACCATTCACTCGCATGCCTGATTCCTTTATATACAAGATATTTCATTGTTCTGGTGAGCTTTAACTGTTAACGTGGCACATCTCAAAATTATCTTGGAAGGGAGCTTCCACTGAGGGATTGCCTAAACCATATTTGTTCGTGGAAATGTTTGAAGATCTTGTCTTGATTACTTGTTGATGTAGGTGAGCATATACCATGGCACCATTATCTGTGCAGGTGGTTCTGAACTGTATAAGAAATCTAGCTAAGCCCCAGCCTACCTACAGCCAGTCAGCATCCTCCTCCTCCATGGTTTTTGCTGTACTTCTTTGCCTGTGACATCAGTTTCTTGGTAGGAGGTAATGCTATGTGCAATAGCAAGCAGGTTCGCCTTTAGGTTCTCGCCTTGAGTTCCTGTATCAACTTCCCACAGTGATGGGCTTTGACCTGGTAGTCTAAATCTAATAAACCTTTCCCTCTCCATGTTAATTGATGTCAGGGTGTTTTATCACAGCAACAGAGATGAAATTGGATACTCATTTTCTCAGGACACTTCACATGAACTTGAGTCTCTCACATCTACAGTTCCATGATAGATGGTTTTAATACAGTATATGGCTTCTAAGAGTTGCTAGGACTCCTGGACTCTATTAGGTCTTTCCACATTTCTCTCATAGATACTTTCCCAATACTGTCCTAAATGTGTAATTTCTTGTAGTGTTAGCTTGAAAAAGATCTAGAATTCATAAAGATGTTATGGTTATAGATGGACTATTATTGCAAACATAAACAACAAAGCACACATAACTTGAAAGGGTCTTCATACATTTTCAAAATCAAATTCATAGTTTAACACCTTCAAAGAAAACACACATTTGAACGCTCTTGTCACTTCTACCAATCATTTAAATGATACTGATTCCAAACAGATAGGAAGACAGCTTATAACTGCCTTCTATGGGATCAGCACTGCTCTGTTACCAAAACAAGGCAAAACTGATGAAATAGCATCGGTTCATTCCCAAATAACATACGCACAGATATGTATATTAAAATTTTAGTGAATTCAATTTGGCAATATACAACAAGCATAACATTTATGATATTTAATGTTATGAGTTAACTTAGGCAAAGCACATCAAGATATTCAGTTAAATCATATTCTGGATGATTCTATCAAGGAGTTTTTAGATTGTGTTAACACTTATTTTATTAGACTGAATGAAGGTTGCTCTTCTCAATGTAGATGAGTCTAATAAAAGCCACTGAAAGGCTAAATAGTAACATAGTCACTGTTATATGCTGTGAAGAGACATCATGACCAAGGAAACTCTTATAGAAGAAAGCATTTAATTTGGGGCTTCCTTACAATTTCAGAGGCTAAATACATTATATCTGGCTGGGAGTGCAGTGACAGGCAGGAGAGGAGTCAGAGAAATAGCTGAGAGCAGCACCAGGGAGCCAGAAGACTCCACAGCCTTCTGTGCACAGCCCACCAGGAGAGAGTGATTTCCCAGTAGCACTTTCCCTTCTTAGCATAGAGGTGAGATCTCCACCTTCTCTCTGGAGGGGACAAGCTAGGAGCACGCAGGTCATAAGATCAGTGTAGTAGCTGGGACAGAAGTTTTCCTGCTGCCATTTGCACCAGGGAACCAGGAAACTCCACAGTCTTCTGTGCATAGCCCACCAGGAGAGAGAGGTCTCCCAGCAGTGCTTTCAATTTTGAGGTCAGAGGAGTAAGGACACAGGCTTACAGGCACACAGGAGGAATAAACTCCAGCCAGAGACAACAATACCAACTAGCACCAGATGGCAAAAGGCAATCACAAGAACCCTATCAGCAGAAACCAAGGCCACATGGCAACATCAGAACCCAGTTCTCCCACCACAGCAAGTCCTGGATACCACAACACACCGGAAAAGCAAGAGTTGGATTTAAAATCGTACCTCATGATGCTGATAGAGGGCCTCAAGAAAAACTTAAATAACTCCCTTAATGAAATACAGAACATCAGTCAACAGGTAAAAGCCCTTAAAGAAAAAACACAAAAATCCCTTAAAGAAATACAGGAGATCATGGGTCAACAGGCAGAAGCCCTTAAAGAGGAAACACAAAAAATCCCTCAAAGAATTACAGGAAAACACAATCAAGTGAAGGAACTGAACAAAACCATCCAGGATCTAAAAGTAGAAGTAGAAACAATAAAGAAATCACAAAGTGAGAGATCTCTGGAGAGAGTAAACCTTGGAAAGAATTCAGGAGTCAGAGATGCAAGCATCAACAACAGAGTACAAGAGATAGAAGAAAGAACCTCAGGTGCAGAAGATACCATAGTATTTGACTGAACAGTCAAA
The DNA here is from genome assembly GCA_964023405.1 of Apodemus agrarius. Lineage (NCBI taxonomy): Eukaryota > Metazoa > Chordata > Mammalia > Rodentia > Muridae > Apodemus > Apodemus agrarius. Next base: position 9,953,357 of record OZ030018.1, on the reverse strand, counting down.
GAAAATGCAAAATGCATAAAGCTGGTAACTCAAAACATCCAGGAACTCCGGGATACAATGAGAAGACCAAACCTAAGGATTATAGGTGTAGATGAGAGTGAGGATTTATAACTTAAAGGCCCAGTAAATATCTTCAACAAAATTGTAGAAGAAAACTTCCCTAACCTAGAGAAAAGATGCCCATGAACATACAAGCAGCCTTCAGAACTCCAAACAGACTAGACCAGAACAGAAAGTCCTCCCGGCACATAATAATCAAAACACCAAATTCATTAAACAAAAAAAGAATATTAAAAGCAGTAAGGTGGAATCTCAGGGTTGTTTTGATTTGCATTTCCCTGAGGACTAATGATGTTGAACATCTTTTAAGGTGTTTCTCGGCCATCCGAATTTCTTCTGGTGAAAATTCTTTGTTTAGCTCTGTAGCCCGTTTTTGATAGGGTTATTTGGTTCTTTGCGGTCTAACTTCTTGAGTTCTTTGTATATATTGGATATTAGCCCTCTGTCGGATGTGGGGTTGGTGATCTTTTCCCACTTTGTTGGTTGCCGTTTTGTCCTTCTGACAGTGTCCTTTGCTTTGCAGAAACTTTGTAATTTTATGAGGTCCCATTTGTCGATTCTTGATCTTAGAGCATAAGCTATTGGTGTTCTGTTCAGGAACTTTCCCCCTGTGCCCAAGTCCTCCAGGGTCTTCCCAAGTTTCTTTTCTAATAGTTTCAGTGTGTCTGGTTTTATGTGGAGGTCCTTGATCCACTTGGAGTTGATCTTAGTGCAAAGAGATAAGAGTGGGTCAATTCGCATTCTTCTGCATGTTGACCTCCAGTTGAACCAGCACCATTTGTTGAAAAGGCTATCTTTATTCCATTGGATGGTTGTGGCTCCTTTATCAAAGATCAAGTGACCATAAGTCTGTGGGTTAATTTCTGGGTCTTCAATCCTGTTCCATTGATCTGCTTGCCTGTGGCTATACCAATACCATGCAGTTTTTAACACAATTGCTCTGTAGTACTGCTTGAGGTCAGGGATATTGATTCCCCCAGAAGTCCTTTTATTGTTGAGAATAGTTTTAGCTATCCTGGGTTTTTTGTTGCTCCAGATGAATTTGAGAATTGCTCTTTCTAGATCTATGAAGAATTGAGTTGGGATTTTGATGGGGATTGCATTGAATCTGTATATTGCTTTTGGCAAGATGGCCATTTTTACTATATTGATCCTGCCAATCCAGGAGCAAGAAATATTTTTCCATCTTCTGAGGTCTTCTTCGATTTCTTTCTTCAAGAGACAACAAGTGCTGGCGAGGATGTGGAGAAAGAGGAACACTCTCCACTGTTGGTGGGATTGCAAAATGGTAAAACCACTCTGGAAATCAGTTTGGCGGTTCCTCAGAAAATTGGGCATGTCACTTCCAGAGGACCCTGGCATACCACTCCTGGGCATATACCCAGAGGATTCCCCTGCATGCAATAAAGACACATGCTCCACTATGTTTATAGCAGCCTTGTTTATAATAGCCAGAAATTGGAAGGAGCCCAAATATCCCTCAAAGGAGGAATGGATACAGAAAATGTGGTATATTTATACAATGGAATACTACTCAGCAATTAAAAATAATGAATTCATGCAATTTGTAGGTAAATGGTTAGACCTGGAAAATATCATCCTGAGTGAATTAACCCAATCACAATAGAATGCACATGAAATGCAATCACTGATAAGTGGATATTAATGAGCCCAGAAGCCCTAAATATCAAGACACAAAGAGCAAGTCAAATGATTCCCAAGAAGAAGAAAGGAGAGGACCATGGGCCTGTAAAGATTGCATCCAGTTTAGTAAAGAAACCGAGGGGGTAGGGGGAATGATTGGGGAAAAGTTGGGGGGGGGAGAGGAACTATGGGAACTATGGTGGGTGGGAAAGGGGAAAGCCTTTGGAATGTAAACATAGAATATAGAAAATAAAAATAAAACAACAACAACAACAAAAAAAAGCAGTAAAGGAAAAAGGGCAAGTAACTTATAAAGGCAGACCTATCAGAATCATACCAGACTTCTCACCAGAGATGATGAAAGCTAGAAGATCCTGGGCAGACCTCATACAGACCCTAAGAGAACACAAATGACAGCCCAGGCTACTATACCCAGTAAAACTCTCAATCATCATAGATGGAAGAACCAAGATATTCCATGATAAAATCAAATTTACACAATATCTGTCCACAAATCCAGCCCTACAAGGATAATTGATGGAAAATGCCAACACAAGGAGGGAAACTACACCCTAGAAAAAGCAAGAAAGTAATCTTCCAATAAACCCAAAAGAAGATACTCACACAAACATAAAAATAACATCAAAAATTGCAGGAAGCAACAATCACTATTCCTTAATATCTCTTAACAACAATGGACTCGACTCCCCAGTAAAAAGACATAGACTAACAAAATATTTCTCATGTAAATCTTAAGTTTTATCAGAAAATTTTTGTAATTCCCCTTTTAATTAATTTAGCAATGTTTTTTATGTCTACCATTTTATCTGCATTATCTTTCATGATAATCTTCAATTTTAATATGTCTTTCTATATTCTTCCTCTATTTTATCAGAAATGTTTTCAATGTAAATCTTTGATTTTATCACAAATGTTTCTAATTCCACCTTCAATTAATTTAGAAAGATTTTTTATATCTACCATTATATATGTAAAATCTTCCATGAAATAGTCAATTTTAACGTGTTCGGTGTATATATTTTTTGAATTTTACCACAAATATTTTCCATGTAAATCTTTAATGTTATCTTAAAATGTTTATAATTCCACCATCAATCAACTTAGAATTATCTTTTTGCTATCATTTTATCTATATAATTTCCATGATAATCTTTAATTTTAACATGTTTTTCTATATATTTCTTCAATTTTACCAGAAATATTTTCCATGTAAATCTTCAAGTTGATCAGAAAATGTTTATAATTCCACTTTCAATCAACAGGACTACTTTTATGCCTACCATTATTATATCTATATAAAAGTTTTCCATGATAATCTTCAATTCTAACATGTTTTTCTACATTTTCTACAATTTTATCAGAATTTTTTCCCATATAAATCAATTCTATCATAAAATATTTCTATCCCATATTTCAACTAATTTTTTACATGTTTTACATGTAAACATTTTAAAATGTTTTACATGTCTACCACTTTACCCTTTAATTTTCCATGAAAATTGTCAATTTTAATGTGTTTTTCTGAAATATTTTCCATGTAAATCTTTAATTTTATCATAAAGTGTTTTTACTTACCTTTTCAAAAAATAAAATGTTTTAGTACAAAAAAAAAAAAAAAAGAAGTAGCTGAGAGCTACATACTGATCTGGAAACCGAGAAACTGTGGGGCTAGCATGGGCTTTTGAAACCTCAAAACCCATCCCCAGTGACACACCTCCTCCAACAAGGCCATACCTATAAGGTCACACCTCATAATCCCTCTAAGTCTTTCAAGAGTTCTACTCTCTGATGACTTTTGGATGCAATTTTTACTCAAACCACTACAAATAGAATTTTAAAAGAAAAATATAAAGAAAGGAAGAAAAGAAAGAAAAATAATCCAGAAACCTGAAGAGTTTTCTGAAAACAAGAAACATTCCCCTTGTGTGATTGATTTTCTAACTGGAACATAAACTCTTTTTATATTTTTTAATCCCAGACCTTTAATGAACTCATCAGTTCTTCATCTTAGCCCTTGGGAGATATGGACTATCAACTTCCTTGGGTCTGACTTCTTGATTCACTTTTCAGATCTCTGTAACTTGTACAATTTATAATATCTATCTATCTATCTATCTATCTATCTATCTATCTATCTATCTATCTATCTATTATATATCTACTATCAATCTACCAAAACCCCTTATTTCTGGCTTATCAGTTTTGCTTTTCTGAAAATCTAAGACTAACAAACTTCTTCATAATCAAGTACATTTTTATTTACAAAACCTGATTGACATGGCATTCTAAGATAATTCAACATAATTCATTACATTTTTATGGTAAAATGTTGAACATAAGTAATAAACCTCCATGGATGTGTGAAAGGTATGGGTAGCAAAAAGTAAGCATTCCCTTAAGATTTCACAACATGTAGATTGTCAAGAGACAGAGCCTGTTTTCTTTAACTTGTGACAGTTTAATATAATGTATAGCTAACAATATGATGGAGAATGACTGAATTTTTTCCCTCTAAGATCACCTCCAGCCTTTTTTATTGGATATGACCTTTAGCTATGAACATTACTGTTTAATGGCTAAGCTGCATCTTTTACCTGTATCACAAATTCTAAATACTTCATTGTGATCAGAAAATAAATGACCTGGGAATTTTAAAAAATTGAACATTTGGAAATGTAACTTTTAAAAAAACTAATGTTTAAAAAAGTTACATTTCCAAATGGCATCACCATCCATGCAGATACTTGTAAGTTAATAAAATAACTTTACAATTAAAAACTGGATAAAATATTCTATATTAATTTTTTCTCTTTATAAATGTCACCTTAATTTTTACAAAAAAAAACTATTATTGATACGGTGACATAAATATGTAAACTCAACTATACTGACTGGTTTTGTGTGTCAATTTGACATAAGCTGGAATTATCACGGTAAAAGGAGCCTCCCTTGAGGAAATGCCTCCATGAGATCCAGCTGTAGGGCATTGTCTCAATTAGTGATTCATGAGGCAGGGCTCACTGTGAGTGGTGCTATCCCTGGGCTGGTAGCTAGCTGAGCAAGCCAGGGGAAACAAGCCAGTAAGCTGCAACCCTCCATGGCATCTACAACAGCTAGTGACTCCAAGTCCCTGCCCTATCTGAGTTCCAGTTCTGATTTCCTTTGGGAATAGCAGTGTGGAAGTATAAATTGAATTAACCCATTCCTCCCCAATATGCTTCTTTTTTCTATATTCTTTGTTTACATTCCAAATACTTTCCCCTTTCCTGGTTCCCCCCTCCCCATAAGTCCCATAAGCCCTCTTCCCTCTGCCCATTCCTCAATCACTCCCCTCCCATTTCTCTGTCCTGGCAATCCCCTACAATGCTGGATCAATCCTTTCCAGGACCAGGGACCTCTCCTTCCTTCTTCTTGGAAATCATTTGATATGTTAATTGTGTCTTGAGTATTCAGAGCTTCTGGGCTAATTAATATCCACTTATCAGTGACTGCATTCCATCTGTGTTCTTTTGTGATTGGGTTACCTCACTTAGGATGATATTTTCCAGCTTCAACTATTTGCCTAAAAATTTCATGAATTCATTGTTTTTAATTGCTGAGTAGTATTCCATTGTGTAAATATACCACATTTTATGTATCCATTCCTCCACTGAAGAACTTCTAGGTTCTTTGAAGCATCTGGCTATTACAAATAAGACTGCTAGGAACATAGTGGAACATGTGTCCTTAATGCATGCCAGGGAATCCTCTGGGTATATGCTCAGGAGTTGTATAGCAGGGTCCTCCGGAAGTGTTATGCCCAGTTTTCTGAGGAACGACCAGACTAATTTCCAGAGTGGCTGTACTAGCTTGCAATCCCACCAGAAGTAGAGGAGTGTTCCTCTTTCTCTTACATTCTTGCCAACATGTGCTGTCTTTTGAGTTTTTGATCTTAGCCATTCTGACTGGTGTGAGGTGAAATCTCAGGGTTGTTTTGGTTTGCATTTCCCTAATTACTAATGATGTTGAACATTTCTTAAGGCGCTTCTCAGTCATTCAAAATTCTTCAGGTGAAAATTCTTTGTTTAGCTCTGTACCCCATTTTTAATAGGGTTATTTGGCTCTCTGGATTCTAACTTCTTGAGTTCTTTGTATATATTGGATATTAGCCATCTGTTAGATGTAGGGTTGGTGAAGAATTTTCCAAATTTGTTGGTTGCCTTTCTGTCCTTTTGACAGTGTCCTTTGCCTTCCAGAAATTTTGAAATTTTATGAGGTCCCATTTGTCAGTTCTTGATCTTAGAGCATAAGCTATTGGTGTTCTGTTCAGGAACTTTCCCCCTGTGTCCATGTCCTCAAGGGTCTTCCACAGTTTTTTTCTATTAGTTTCAGTGTGTCTGGTTTTATGTGGAGGTCCTTGATCCACTTGGAGTTGAGCTTAGTACAAGGAGATAAGAAAGGATCGATTTGCATTCTTCTGCAAGCTGACCTACAGTTGAACCAGCATCATTTGTTGAAAAGGCTATCTTTTTTTCCACTGGATGGTTTTAGGGCCTTTGTCGAAGATCAAGTGACCATAGGTGTGTGGGTTCATTTCTGGGTCTTCAATTCTATTCCATTGATCTACCTGCCTACCACTGTACCAATACCATGCAGTTTTTAACATTATTGCTCTGAAGTACTGCTTGAAGTACTTCAAGATACTGAATCCCCCAGAAGTTATTTTACTGTTGAGAATAGTTTTAGCTATCCTGGGTTTTTTGTTATTCCAGATGAATTTTAGAAATGCTCTTTCTAACTCTATAAAGAACTGTTGGGATTTTGATGGGGATTGCATTGAATCTGTATATTGCTTTTGGCATGATGGCCATTTTTACTATATTAATCCTGTCAATCCACAAGCATGGAAGATTTTTCCATTTTCTGAGATCTTCTTCCATTTCCTTCTTTAGAGTCCTGAAGTTCTTGTCATACAGATCTTTCACTTGTTTGGTTAGAGTCACACCAAGATACTTTATATTGTTTGTGGCTATTGTAAATTGTGTCATTTCTCTATTTAATTCTCAGCCTGCTTATCCTTTGAGTATAGGAAGGCTATTGATTTGCTTGAGTTGATTTTATAACCAGCCACATTGCTGAAGTTGTTTATCAGCTGTAGTTCTCTGGTGGAGTTTTCTGGGTCACTTAAGTATACTATCATATCATCCACAAATAGTGATATTTTGACTTCTTCCTTTCCAATTTGTATCCCTTTGACCTCCTTATGTTGTCTAATTGCTCCAGCTAGAACTTCAAGTACTATATTGAAAAAATATGGAGAGAGGGGACAGTCTATCCCCTGATTTTAGTGGAATTGCTTCAAGCTTCTCTCCATTTAGTTTGATTTTGGCTACCCATTTGCTGTATATTGCTTTTACTATGTTTAGGTATGGGCCTTGAATTCCTGTTCTTTCCAGGACTTTTAGCATGAAAAGATGCTGAATTTTGTCAAAAGCTTTTTCAGTATATAATGATATGAGCATGTGGTTCTTTTCTGTGAGTTTGTATATGTAGTGGACTGTATTGTTGAATTTCCATATATGGAACCATCCCTGCATCCCTGAAATGATGCCTTCTTGATCATGGAGAATGATCATTTGGATGTGTTCTTGGATTTGGTTGGCAAGAATTTTATTGAATATTTTTGCATAGATATTCATTAGGGAAATTGGTCTGAAGTTCTCTTTCTTTGTTGGATCTTTGGGTGGTTTTGGTATCAGCTTAATTGTGGCTTCATAGAATGAGTTGGGTAGTATTCCTTCTCTTTCTATTTTGTGGAATAGTTTGAAGAGTATTGGTGTTACGTCTTCTTTTAAGGCCTGATAGAATTCTTCACTAAAACTATCTGGTCCTGTGCTTTTTTTGGTTGGAAGATTTTCAATGACCACTTCTATTTCTTTTGGGGTTATGGGACTGTTTATATGATCTATTTGATCCTGATTTAATTTTGGTATTTGGTATCTGTCTAGGAAATTGTCCATTTCCTCCAGATTCTCCAGTTGTGTTGAGTATAGGTTTTTGTAGTAGGATCTGATGATTATTTGAATTTCCTCAGTTTCTGTTGTCATATCTCCCTTTTCATTTCTAATTTTGTTAATTTGGATACTGTCCCTGTGTCCTCAGATTAGTCTGGCTAAGTGTTTATCTATCTTGTTGATTTTCTCAAAGAACCAGCTCCTGGTTTTGTTGATTCTTTATATGGTTCTCTTTGTTTCTATTTGATTGATTTCAGCCCTGAGTTTGATGATTTTCTGTCTTCTACTCCTCCTGGGTGAATTGGCTTTTTTTTCCTGGGCCTTCAGGTGGGCCATTAATCTACTAATGTACGCTCTCTCTAGTTTCTTTTTGGAGGCACTCAGGGCTTTGAGGTTTACTCTTAGTACTGCTTTCATTTTGTCCCATAAATTTGGGTATGTTATGCCTTCATTTTCATTAAATTCTAGAAAGTCTTTGATTTCTTTATTTCTTCCTTGACCAAGGTATCATTGAGTAGAGTATTGTTCATCTTCTAAGTGTGTGTGGGCTTTCTGTTGTTTTTGTTGCTATTGAAGACCACTCTTACTCCATAGTGATCTGATAGGAGGCATGGGATTAATTCGATCTTCTTATATCTGTTGAGGTTTGTCTTGTGACCAATTATATGATCGATTTTGGAGAAGGTACCATGAGGTGCTGAGAAAAAAGGTATATTCTTTTGCTTTAGGATGAAATGTTCTCTATATATCTGTTAAATCCAATTGGTCCAAAGATTCAATTAATTTCACTATGTCCTTGTTTAGTTTCTGCTTTCCTGAACGGTACATTGACGAAAGTGGAGTGTTGAAGTCACCCACAATTATTGTGTTAGTTGCAATGTGTGCTTTGAGCTTTGGTAAAATTTCTTTTATAAATGAGAGTGCCCCTGCAGTTGGAGCAAAGATGTTCAGAATAGAGAGTTCATCTTGGTGGATTTTTCTTTTGACCAGTAAGAAGTGTCCTTCTCTGTCCCTTTTGATGAGTTTAGGTTGAAAGTCAATTTTATCTAATATTAGAATGGCAATTCAGTCTTGTTTCCTGAGACCATTTGCTTGTAAAATTGTTTTCCAGCCTTTTACTCTGAGGTAGTGTTTGTCTTTGACACTGAGGTGTGTTTCCTGTATGCAGCAGAATGTAGGGTCCTAGTTATGTATCCAGTCTGTTAGTCTATGTCTTTTTATTGGGGAATTGAGTCCATTGATGTTAAGAGATACTAAGGAATAGTGATTATTACTTCCTGTTATTTTTGATGTTATTTTTATGTTTGAGTGGTTATCTTCTTTGGGGTTTGATGAAATTAGGTTACTATCTTGCTTTTTCCACAGTGTAGTTTCCCTCCTTGTATTGGCTTTTTCCACCTATTATCCTTTGTAGGGCTGGGTTTGAGGAAAGATATTGTGTAAATTTTGTTTTATCATGGAATATCTTGGTTTCTCCATCTATGGTGATTGAGAGTTTTGCTGGGTATAATAGTCTTGACTGGCATTTGTGTTCTCTTAGAGTCTGCATGAGAGCTGCCCAGGATCTTCTAGCTTTCATGGTCTCAGGTGAGACAACTGGTGTAATTCTGATAGATCTTCCTTTATATGTTACTTGGCCTATTTCTCTTACTGCTCTTAATATTCTTTCTTTGTTTAGTACATTTGGGGTTTTGGTTATTATGTGCTGGGAGGTATTTTTGTTTTGGTCCAGTCTGCTTGGAGTTCTGTAGGCTTCTTGTATGTTCATGGGCATCTCTCTCTTTACGTTAGGGAAGTTTTCTTCTGTAATTTTGTTGAAGATATTTGCTGGCACTTTAAGTTATAAATCTTCACTCTCATCTATACCTATACTCCTTAGGTTTGATCTTCTCATTGTGTCCTGGATTTCCTGGATGTTTTGGGTTACAAGCTTTTTGCATTTTGCATTTCTTTGACTGTTGAGTCAATGCTTTCTATGGTATCTTCTGCATCTGAGATTCTTCTATCTCTTTTATTTTGTTGTTGATATTTGCATCTATGACCCCTGATTTCTTCCCAAGGTTTTCTTTCTCCAAAGTCGTCTCCATTTCTGATTTCTTAGTTGTTTCTGCTTCTGTTTTTAGATCTTGGATGGCTTTGCTCAATTCCTTCACTTGTTTTTTTGTGTTTTCCTGTAATTCTTTAAGACATTGTTGTGTTTCCTCTTTCATGACTTCTGCCTTTTGACCCAAGTTCTCCTGTATTTCTTTTAAGTGATTTTTGCATTTCCTCTTTATTGGTTCCTATCTGTTGACCCACATTCTCCTGAATTTCTTCAAATTATTTTTGTGTTTCCTTTGTAAGGGCTTCTAACTTTTGATCCATTTTCTCCTGTATTTCTTAAGAGATTTATTTATGTCCTTCTTGTGTTCCTCTAACAGCATCATGACCAGTGATTTTAAATCCAAATCTTGTTTTTTTCTGGTGTGTTGGGCTACCTAGGACTTGCTGCTGTCAGAGAATTGGGTTCAGATGCTGCCATATTGCCTTGATTTATGTTAGCAAACTTCCTATGTTTGCTTTTTGCCATCTGGTTATCTCTGGCGTTAGTTGGTCCTGTTATCACTGTCTGGTGCTTGTACCTCCTGTAAGCCTGTAAGGATATTTCTCTTCCTCTGGATGACTGGGTGTCCCCTGGCACAGATGGCTAATGGACTTCCCTACTCTAGGGTGCAGTTGGAGCCCTGGTGTGCCTTGCCCCAAGCAATTTTATACTCGGGTTGTCTCTGTGTACCTGGAGCTGTCTGTCCTGTCTGACTGGGAGTGAAGATAGTGGTGGGGAGCCCCTCCAAGTGCCGATTACTCTGCAGGGCAGATGACCCACGACAGGCTGGCACACAGATGAACCTCAGAGCTGTCCAGGTCTTGGGCACAGACAGAAGGCTGGTGGTCTGTTTCCCAAATGTCATTAAACTTGGGATATCTCTATACCTGGAGCTGCCTGTCCTGTTTGTCTGGGAGTGAAGATGGTGGTGGGGAGCCCCTCCAAGTGCCAATTGACCAATATGCTTCTTGGTCATAATGTTTTGTGCAGTGATACAAACTCTGACAAGACACCAATATGTACAAGGCTGAGTCAGAAAGATCAAGAGTTAGTCTGGGCTACATGTTAAATTCAAGGATTGCCTGTACTCTACAGAAAAACCTTGTCTTTAAAAGAAAGAGAGAAATTAGAAAACAGGTGTGGTGGCGCATGCAACTATCCCAGCAGTCAGGAGGCAGAAGCAGGTGGATGGACCTCTGAGTTTGGGGCCAGCCTGGTTTTTACAAAGCCAGTCCAGGATAGTCAGGGCTAATTACACTGAAAAGCCCTGTCCTGAAAAAAAATCATGGAAATATATGTATATTTCCATACAAAATGAAAAAAATGGGCAAGGCTTTTATTTCTGGGATCTAACTTCATTAGGGCTACCTAATGTTCTGTCTAGTTATGTCAACATGAAACAAATTAGGATTATCAGAGAGAAGAGATCCTCGAATGAGAAAATGTCTTCATAAGATCAGGCTGAAGGCAAGCTTGTAGGACTTTTTCTTAATTAGTGATTTATGGGGCATTTATGGAAAGGGGTCCTAGCTCATTGTGGGTAAAGCCACCCCTGGGTCCTGGGTTCTATAATAAAAGCAGGCTGAGCAAGCTATGGAACAAGCCAGTAAGTAGCACCACTCCATGATATCTGCATCAGCTCCATCCTCTAGGATCCTGCCCCATATGAGTTGCCCACCTCACTACTTTTGATGTTGAACTGTGTGTGATGCAAACCTTTCCTCCCCATGTTGCGTTTGGTCATTGTGTGTCCTTATAACAATAGTAACTCTAACTAAACACTCAGATAGCTGATAAAGTATGTTATGTCAGTGAATGTGTTTCTGGAGGTGATACTAATTGAACAATAGAGTAAATATGGAAGAAGACTCTCAATAATTTGGATGGTCAACATTCTCCCTATGAAGAGTATTATTGAGCAGAGATAGGATATTGTCAGAGTGATTGTCCGGGGGCACCCATCTACCCAATCCATCCATCCATTCAACTTCCTTAAGCACTGGTAGACTGGTCCAGACTTATACATTTGGCTCCTCAGGCTGTTGGTTGTAGATTGTGCCATCGACTTCCCCAGGCTTTGAAACCACTAGTAGTAACAGAAGCCAGTCAATTATAATGTATAGTTGTACAAATTTATATAAGCACGAATGTTTTGCTTTTCTGGAAGATCCTAATTAATACAGTCATACCATAGAACCAGATTAGAAACAGTGATTGAATGAGTCAGATATTTATGTCTGTACACATATGAATTACCAAATTTGCACTACTATCTGATATTTGCATATCAGAGACACAGTACTCAGAGATTAGAGGACCATAATTAAAGGAGTTACAATTTCTCCAGTAGGCAGAAGATCTACACAGTTTTGAAAAATATTCTATGACCAATGGCTTATATTTCTCGTTTCCCATATATTGTGTCATTTATTGTTGTTTAAGGTTAAAATTGTACATTTATATAAAGATATAGAAGTCATGTGGATAGTCTAACTCATTGGTTCCATCTTTTTCTGCCTTTCAATTATGAACAGAGTAGGCTTTTAATAATAGGGGGAAAGATTTAAGGTATTAAGTTTCAAACTTTTCTGCTTTTCAGTGAAGGTAAGAAATAAAAAAAGAAAAGGAAACATTTCTACCCATAATCACTTCCTCTGTGGTAAAAATCACCGCTAATGTTGTAAGTTGAGATCTTCATCTGATAGAGGGGTGTCTTTTTTGATGTATTGTTTCTTTGACTTTTTTTTCAGAGCATGGTTCCCCTGAATCTGTGAATTTAATTACATGCCTGCAAAATCCATTCAATACACGTTCTGAATTTGAGCCATTTGCTTTTAAGACAATTTTTAGAATGTTCCTCATGTTTGAATTTGAACTGCATCTTCCAGTCTGATTCTTTGCAGAAACCACAGTTTTAGAGGAATATAATAATGAAAGCTAGCACTATAACTGGTATTAATTAAAGTAACTGTGGCTGTTTTCATGCTTTCAACTATTACCACATTTAAGAGATTGTGGATTTTATATGCACATGCAAGTGTATGGATATAGTATATGGATTTTATAGATATAACTTGTGTATGTGGCTTATATATAACTATACAGTATGTTATCTCTATTCCAAGTATCTTATCCATAAGATCTCCTACAATATTACACATATGACTGAGGTACATTTGGTTGACACTGGTGCATTGAAAACTTAAATTTTGTACAATTTAAGCCTTGAAATTTCAGTCACATCTTATATGTGTTAATGAGAATGATAAGGAGAAAATTATACCACCATGTTTTTCTGTGCTCTATTGGGTTTTTCACCAAGATCACATGACTTCTGTTTACATGAGTTCCCAGTGCCAGTCAGGCCTAACCTATCACTAGATAATTATAGTGAGTTTTCTTGCTTCTAGAAGCATCATGGTTGTATTATACACAACAACCCTGAAGGAGTACCATCCTTGCAGAAGATAGTCATTCAGTTTGCGTTATGTTGTTTGAACTCTGATTATCAAAGGAGTGGCCAGGATCTCCAGGTAAGTGTGAAATGCTATGTTTCTTGCACAGCGTGCTCCAGGTACAAACATTTCCTCATCACTGGACATAGATTATATCATTAATTTCTCCAATTGGACATAAAAGTTTTTGAGGTGCTCAATAATCTATTTTTAACAAAATAATTTTACATTGCTATTTTACATGTACCATCCAACATTTTGATGGCTTTTATTTATCGCCTACTTAGATATAATTATTGATATTACAGTTTCTCCACAAGAAATTAAAGGATTTAAAATCTAAACAGTTATGTATTTTTACTCCTGAATTTGAAACTACAACTTTACATGTACACAATGTATATGAATATATATTTTGTCATCATGGTTTGGTTTGTTCATATTCCAACACAAATGATTTACATGATTCAATTCTCAGTAACACTTTTCCTGTAAAACAGCACCAGGTATGTTTTAACATTTTACAAAAATATAACAAACCTGCTGAATTTTTTTTCCCTATGAAGTGGTCCCTGCTACCGCATTGTGAAATGCGTATCTTCATATCACTTATTACGAAACATGTCAAACCCATATATATGATACACACATTCATTCAGATCAAAGAGAAGCTTTGAAGGAATGGATAACAAGAAACAGTGATTGCATTTGCCATGGTAGAAGAGACCAGAGGTGTGCTTACTTTTGCATTTGAAGTTCAACCCCCAACAGAAATTTCTTTTGAAAACGGTTCCACATTTTAACTTGATTTTCCCCCATGGTACAGCTTCAAGCCACAATCATAATGGTACAAATACAACCCATACAAAGCAAAAATTAGAAATGGAAAGAACTCACAAACAAACAAACTGAGAAACAGGCTACAGGCTCCAAGTTTCTAGGAGTAGGTGCCTTGCTTTAAAACAAGCACTGAGCCTCACTGAGCCTCTCAGACAGCTCTAGCTAGATCGGATCTCTGGGTTCTCAAAAAAACACATTTCCTCTCAGTCCCGTGTGCAGTGAGCTGTGTGGGTAGCTTGCTATGTCCAGGGTGACAATTCTTTTACTTCTGGATTTTAAGGAAAAAAGTTACCAACCAGGTACTTTCAAAACATAAGCAAGTTCCTGCTCACACAGTCTTAGATTACTAATTCTGTACCCTTTATAATGCGGAAGACTTAAAAGAGAATTTGTAAATAAAAGAAGTACAGATAGCTCTCAGAAGATCAGGAGACTCTTGCACAGTAGAGGCCTTCCGGATAACTTTTGAATGCCCTTAAATCATAATTGCTAATAGCATGCTGTACACTAGACAGATTGCCACAGCAGTAACAGTTTATCAATGCATACTGTGTGTGCAGCACATTATAAATAGTGAGAAATGTCTGAGGACCATAAAAAGACATCCTAGTTTGCCTGCTATTTCTGATTTCAAGATGAGATTTTTTTTTTTTCAGTTTGGACACACCTTGATCACCCTCTTGCTCCAGGCCCTTCCCACCAGCCACACTTGCCTCAGAGTTCAGCTCCAGAACCCACATAGAAGAAACCAAGGAAGAAACCGAACAACAGCAACAACAACAGCAATAATAACAGAACTGCCGTGATAGAGCGCTTGTCAGCCTAGCACGGCGAAGGCAGAAACAGCCTACCCTAATGCATAAATCTCAGGTGCCAGTGAGGGACTGGCTTATAAACAAGGTGAGCAGACCCTGAATCTCCTGGGGAGTGTAGTAGACAACTGGCTTCCACACAAGTGAACCTGCATGTCTATACACACACACACACACACACACACACACACACACACACACACACAAATATACACACACACACACAAGCTTTCATGCACGCAAATTTGATTTTATGTGTAGATGTGATATGTTGGAAATCATAAGGCCCATTGCAGAACATGGTGTATAGTCCAGAAGGGTTATCCAGAGAACAAATTACTTTGAAAATGTAAAGCCTAAAGGAATATTATCCAAAACACTCTCCATTAATGTCCAGGAAACACTGGAGGGGAAGGCTGTGCTTTAGTTAAGGTTCCCCGATTCTATTAAGTGTTTCAAGTACACTAGTGCACATTGGCACATTTGTTCCTAACGCACATTTGTTCCTAACTGAAGTTTTTCTGAAGGTTTTTGACAAACCTAAACTTTGCCTTTTCAGTATTTGTAGCCAGGAAGAGTCACCTTCTGCTTTTCCAAAGTACAGACCTGAGGCAAAGGTAATATTCTCCTTTCAGACAAGTCATGGGGAGCGCCTGTAAGTAAAAGTTGCCTGTCCAGTCATCAGTCCCCAAAACCTTCCTGTTTTGTCTACACTTTCTTTTATCTAGGAGTCCACAGGTCGGCCAGCACATTCTGCAGAGGCAGAGAGTAAATGAGCAATGCTCACCCTTCAACTCTGCCCTTCATGTTCTCTCAGCTTGTGTTTGTTTATTTTGCTTTTGTTGTTTAAGTTTTCCTCTAAAAGTATATTTAATTTTTCCAGTTACATCCAGTATCTGCATGTCTATGGGTACACACATGTGCTTGTGCACGTGCATGCATGCGCGCGCGCACACACACACACACACACACACACACATACACACACACACACACACAAACACACACACGCACACATGAGTTAAAGAGTACTGACTTATAAAACAACATACTACATTATACACACCTCAGTGTGGTTGCTTCTCCTCCTCCTGCTCCTACCTCAGTTCTCTGCTTCTCTTTGTCCTCAATGTACCAAGATGTTCCTGGTATTTCCCTTTCTGATTTTCTCTGACTTCCCCAGCTTTTTCCCTTTAAAGCCCCCTTTCTCCTGTCTCCTGGGCCTCTTCAGTTTCCTGCACAGTAATTACCAATGTTTACAGGAATGCACATATTTAATATTCAGATACTAACATTTGCATATAAGATATCCCAGGAAGAATTTGTCTGAGTCTGGGGAACCTCCCATAATATAATATTTTTGACTTCCTACAAAATTCCTGTGTTTTCCTATGAAATTTATAACTATATTTGCTCTTTTTAAAGATGAGTCTTAGCCGGGCGTGGTGGCGCATGCCTGTAATCCCAGCACTTGGGAGGCAGAGGCAGGTGGATTTCTGAGTTCGAGGCCAGCCTGGTCTACAGAGTGAGTTCCAGGACAGCCAGGACTACACAGAGAAACCCTGTCTCAGAAAAACAAACAAACAAACAAACAAACAAACAAACAAACAAAAAAAAAGATGAGTCTTAAAATTTATGTGTGCATGCTTTTTCATATTTTTCAGGTACTCATGTAGCCAAACAAAGAGAAGCTGATTCTCGGGAGCTGGAGTCACAGGAGATTATGAGCTCAGAGTTTTGGGCACTGGGAGCTAACACAGAGGAGGTAGAACTCTGGAAGGGGACAAAGACCCTGTTGCCGGGTCACCTATTGCCCCCTACCCCAGTTTCTGACTGCATGACATTTTACATTTTCATTACACATTGATTTGTTGGCAGACAGACCGATTCCCTTTCCTTGCTATTGACAAGAGCACTGTAATAAGCACACTGCCGTCAGAAGCTGACCAGTCCATCAGCCTGTGAGGGAGCTGAGCCCTGATTCACTGTTGTTGATCAGAACATGAAATGAAGAGTATCAAAGCAATGTCAAGGCACCCACAAACAATTAAAAACAAAAACAAAACAAAAAACAAAAACAGCTCCCTACCCCAAATAGTTTTAATGAATGACTCAGCTACAGTACTTCTGGTCATAAGCCCAAAGGACTCTACATTCTACTAGGACTCATGCTTGCTTTTGCTGCCCCCTTTATGTTCTTTTAACAATCAATTTAAAAACATTACAGCACTGTGTGTGTTCTTGATTGCCAAGTCATCAATGCACCATTTAACCTTCTGCATTATAATGCATATGTCCATATCCATTTAAAAATTACTGTAAAACATCACAAATTGGTTTATATTTTCCATTTTAAAATTATTTTAATATATGTTTACATTTACTTCAGCAGAGCCTTATTCCAAGTTGAATGTCCTTTCTCGGGAATAAATCAAGTTGACTTTGTTCCACTGAAATCACCATACATGTATCCCAGTGAATTTAAAAACCACTTGTTATGAAATGCATTCAGATAAGAACCCATCACGTTATTGTGACTTATTTGCAAGTTTGTGAAAAGAATTCCAGTTACCATTTACTCAGTTCCATGGTTTTGAGGATGCGTTTGATCAGATCACTTTAAAGAAGTAATCAGACTATAAGGGCTTTGAAGAATTACACAGCTTTCAGCACAGTGGTTTATTTGCTTAGACCAAAATTGGATTTTAAAGTTGACTTGGGTTTTACAATTAGACTAATATATAACTCTAAGAGACTTCCATTACTCTATCAGCGTGTTCAATGTAAAAACTGTTAAATACATTTACCTGATGAGTCTCTGAGTGCCCCGGACTTTCAGGACATGATGTCTTGGCATGCTTCTATACCCTCTTTTCCAGGAACAACAACAACAACAACAACAACAACAACAACAACAACAACAAATATATTTTAACTTTCCTCACCCAGTTTTATGTAGAGGAAAATTTCTAGGAAATTACTAAGATCATGTGTTCCAAGATTTCTATTTCAAACTGATTAATAGATTATCTAGTAGGTAGGCCTGAATCTCATAGATTTTAATTAATCTAAGGTGAAAATGTTGCCTGCTTTTTACCATTTCTGTAAATATGATGTACAGCTGTTCCTCCTCACATCCTTTCTCTTATGACTTAGGGTGCCTTAACATAAGCGGCGGGGAATAATTTTCTTAAATAATTTAATTTGTTTCATTCAACTTCATCCAAAGCAATTTCCTAAGTCCCTTTCGAAGAGAGTTGTCTACTTAGGCTTATTTTGGAATTATAGAAAATTGCAGATGGGAACAAATTAAAAAAGAAGATTAAGAGATTAAAGTAGGATGGATCTGGAGGGGGGTGTGCAGACTTGATGGCATTAATGCAGAGTGATGGTAACGGCATGGTTCAAGGACAAGAGTCTTAGACCTCATTGCTCTCCCTCGGGGCATCATTTCAAAGTGCAACAGGAAGAGACCAACTGTAATTACTGCACACCATAAAAAGATGTGCACTGAGTAGTTTACATAATGGAGTGTGTAAGATGCCAATGCACTTCCGGTTTTCCTTCCTAATTTTTACAGAACCACAACTATGCTATTACCTAAGGGTTGATCCTTTCCTGGAAGAGGAATCAGCCTGATTATTGGTCATATCTCCAAGGCAAATTGAATTCAGACTTATCTGACCACAGTCTTTTTCATTAAGCCTAATCATAAATACTAGCAACAGGAAACAATATTAAATTTTTATGCGAAAAACTATATTAAATATTTTATACTTAGCACTCAAAGATGGCTGTCAGTATGAATGCCATCATTATGTAATGCCGAGAATCAAATAAGTTGAAAGAAATACATGCCACAGACATTTTTAACTGAATATAATATAAAATACCATGGTCTTCAGAGAATGGGTAAGTAAAGTCTGATAAATCTCAAAGCAGTCACTAATTCTTAAGATTCTAAGTGACTCTAAATGATAATTGTAAACACCCAGAGCAACCTTATACATTTATTATTATCTTCTGGATTTTAGACGAAAAACAATTCTGCTCTCAGGGCTACCATATTATTAAATGTCTTAGGACATTTCCAGGTACTAAGACAAATGCAAAATTATTTTGATAATAATACATGGAAGTAGATAAGATGACTTAATGGGCATGGGTGTTTGTCGTGAAGCCTGATGGCCTGAATCCTGTTTTCAGACCTCACATGGTGGAAAGACAGCCAACCATCACCATATGTCAGAGTGTCCCTTAGATAGTCTGTTTGTATACATTGATTAAATATTTTTATTTATGTTATTTATGATGTCTGAAATCAAATTTATTTTAAATTGTCTACCAAGTTCAGCCTGCGATGTGGCATGGAGTTAGTCAACTGTTTTGCTGGCAGTTACGTTCTCACTGCAATTATAAATCCAAACTAGAATGGTGCTCAGTGGATATTTAACAATGACATCAGAGTAACATGGTACATGAGCATTGTTCTGTCGGGGTAGATGCTGTGACCCTCAGAATGTGTTACAAATATATCAGCCTTTCCTCCGATCCAGACAACATTTCTATAGAAAGACAAGGCTGAAGGAATATTTCAGAAGCTAAGATCCACATGTAAATGTAGCATTGAAGGGGTAGAGAAATGTTCAAAATGCTAAGATCCCTGTCTTGTGTGTAGATGCCCTGAGTTCAGTTTCTAGAACTGGAATTGGGTAGCTTACAACCACATGTAACTCCAGATACAGGGTATTCTGGTGTTTCTCTATGTACCTGGATACACAAAGACATAGACACAATTTAAAAAAAATGAATTCTTTAAAACAGAAATAGAAGTCTCATTGCTGACAGATATTTGCATTAAAAAATATAAAACAAGATAAAATTTGACCTTTATATTATATCTACTGAGCTTTAGATCTTGGTTCACAATTAAAAACCATAGTACATAGAGGCATAGGTAAGTTATTTGTATATTTCTACTCAACCCTTTCATCTCTCAGTTCACTGATATATACCTATGATATTTTATGGGTCAAGAATCTAGGAGGTCCGTAGACTCACTAGGGAACAAGGTATGCCTCTATTCTCAAATTGGTTCGCCAAGTACAGACAATATATTTTCCAGGCAGACATATCCCGATACTTACTGAATATTTTGATTTGATTTAAGTATATAGTAATGTCTAATAATGAGTCTTTGAGGAATCACAAAATAGCAAAATTCCAATCTCTTAGAGTCTCACAAACATAAGGATGAATAACTAGAGATGTATTTACATGTCTGGGTAAAATAGACCAGCTCACACAGTTTACTGATGACAGTGAATCCTCCATTGTATTCACCTACAACTCCCAATTATACTGAGAGGTCAACATTGTGCTCCCAAGCAACCATCTGTAGGAATGTTATTATAATCTGAGCACAAATTTCCACTAACAACACCTTGTGATGTTCCTCCATGATCTATGATCTCTGTCAAAATCTGAGACACCACAGAATCATTACACAGCATGTAGAAAAACAGAGTGGCTCTATCAAAGAGATAATACGTGGGTAGGTTTAAAGATGATGGGAAAATTTTAATTTTGTCTAAGAGCAGCAGCAATCAGGGCCAATTGGCTGCAGAGAATGAAAGTCCTCCTGTTCTCTGGTGTTTTAAGCTTTTTCTTGGTTGCTCCTTTCTGAAGATAAAAGACATATTTGTAATGCATTCAAATTCTTCTTCTTCCACTAATTGAGGCAATTCTTTTACAGCTTTGTTATTATGTAGTCTAATTGTTCTTTCTCTAACAGAGTCACGCATGTCTCGTTTGTCAGCTAAGTAAAATGAATTCAAGGTAATGATTGGGATAGGGAGAGAGTAGGTAGGAAAAAGAACCCCTTAGGACATCTTATGAAGAGCTGGCTTTGCACACCACCCTTCCCCCTCCGCCGCCATGCTTCTTTCTTATTGTTGTTCTGGAACATCTTTGTTTTCCATCAAAATCTGCCACATTAAACAATGAGTCATAGAGAAAGATATCATTAATTCTATCTCTTGTATTTAAGTGTTGATGAATGATGGTTTATGAAGTTGATTGATGTAGAACATTTTACAAATTAATCAGTGGCCACATCCTGTTGATTGAGAACCTTTTTTTCTCACATGTTATTATAAAATGAAACTTCAAAAGCAACCAAATGAAAGGACCTTGTGTGTTACACAACACAGAGGAAGTAACTTCCTCTCTGTCAAAAGCAACTGTGTGATTGAATCACAGTTACAAGGTCAACTTCTCCCCAGCGGCCCAAATCAGTTCTGATAGGAAGAGCTGAGAGCAGACAAGATTAAGCCCTTATGGCTGCTTTAGGGATGAGATGCTTTTAAATCACTGTCCACAAATCCTCCACAAACACATCTGCCATGGTCCAGACTCCACTGGCATCAGGAGCTCACTCTAAACTCAAATATACCTCATTAAGTATTTCTCTTTAAAGCAATCATAGACTCTCCACAGTCTGTGCAGAAGGGTTTTAAGGGTTTTAATGATCTGTTTCTAAAAAGTTCTTTGATGTCCAGGAGTTTCTTCAAATGAAATCATTTAAAATTAATTGGAAGTGAAGTTTACTAAAGGCAAATGTTCACACAAATCAATTAGCTCAGGTTTGATATCGAAAGCCAAGTCCACAATTTCCAAATACAGTGTAAACTTTGAAAATTATGTCTCTTTTCCTTCTGTGGAATGAAATATTTGGGACACCAGCACAAACCAGTATGGCATAATTAGACTGAGACTCCCAAATGGAAAGAGTTCTTGCAACCTTGCATTTACTAATTTCTAACACCCAACTTGTAAATTCCTTTCCAAATGATGTTGATCGATATGTTTCTCATCCTTGAAGTGGAATGGTCCTAAAGAGTAAGTAAAAGGGATTTGTGACACCCTGGGGTTGGGAAGCCTGTGGCTCACTTAGATAAGGGACACTGTAGAGTCTTTAGCCTGTCTCTGGGATGGGGAAGGGAAGCCTTGTAGGTATAGGTTTGCAAATTTCAAGATTTTTCTTTACTAATACAAACATTATAAGATGTAGATTTATTAATTTTCATTTTGTGTGCATGAGTCATTTGCCTGCGTGTCTGTAGGTGTATCACCTGCATATCTGGTCCCCTAATAGGAAAAGAGGGCATAGATTCCCTAAATCTGGAATTGAGCCATCACATGGGTGCTGGGCACCAAACTTGGTTTGCTGAAACAGCAGAGATTACCCTTAAACCTCTGAGCCACTCTCTCTCTCTCCTCTCCTCTTCTCTCTCTCTCTCTCTCTCTCTCTCTCTCTCTCTCTCTCTCTCTCTCTCTTCTCTCTCTCTCTCTCTCTCTCTCTCTCTCTCTCAGTGTATTCTGCTAATTTTTATTAGGTATATTCTTTATTTACATTTCAAATGTTGTCCCCTTTCCTGGTCCCCCTCAAAACCCCCTAACCCATCCCTCTCCCCCCTGCTCACCAATCTACCCACTCCTGCTTCCCTGTCCTGGCATTCCCCTATATTAGGGCATCTAGCTTTCTCAGGACCAAGAGCCTCTCCTCCTTTTGATGTCCAATAAGGCCATCCTCTGCTACATATGCATCTGGAGTTCCATGTGTACTCTTTGGTTGGTGGTTTAGTTCCTGGGAGCTTTGGGGGTACTGGGTGGTTCATATTGTCATTCCTCCTACGGCGCTGCAAACCTCTTCAGCTCCTTGGGTCCTTTCTCTAGCTCCTCCATTGGTGACCCTGTGCTCAGTTCAATGGCTGGCTGATAGTGTCCCCCTCTATATTTGTCATGCATTAGCAGACCCTCCAAGATGACAGCTATATCAGGCTCCTGTCAGCAAGTACTTGTTGGCATCCACAATAGTGTCTGGGTTTGGTAGTATCTGTATATGGGATAGATCCCTAGGTGGGACAGTCTTTGATGGTCTTTCCCTCAGTCTCTGCTCCATACTTTGTGTCTCCCCTTGTGGGTTTTTTGTTCCCCCTTCTTAGAAGGACCAGAGTATCCATATTTTGTTCTTCCTTCTTCTTGAGCTTCCTTTGTTCTGTGAATTGTATCTTGGGTATCCTAGGCTTCTGGGCTAAAATTCACATATCAGTGAGTGCATATCATATGCATCTCTTCAGCTCCAATGATGTATTGACTAAAGCACTGCAGTAGGGGTATAGAATCGCATGCCAGGCTAGTGGAGTTCCACCTGCCTTCTTTCTTTAACCAGGCCTCCTTCATATCTGTGTCTATTGTGAGAATTTCTTTCTGTCTTTGGACAAACGGTTATCACTTTCAGGTGCTGACGATTTTGAAAGCTTAGTGGCCACACATTCTGTTCCAGGAATGTTGTAATACAATATTTTTATAGATGTTCCTATGATTTCTCTCAATTTTTCTACCATCTTAGTATTAGACACACAGTCTGGACAACACCTGTCCAAAATTAACAGGTGGTGTACTGGCTAGTTTTGTGTGTCAACTTGACACAGGCTGGAGTTATCATAGGAAAAGTAACTTCAGTTGAGGAAGTGCCTCCATGAGATCCTGTGGGGCATTTTCTCAATTAGTGATCAAGTGGGGGAGGGCCCCTTGTGGGTGGTACCCTCTCTGGGCTGGTATTCTTGGGTTCTATAAGAGAGCAGGCTGAGCAAGCCAGTAAAGAACATCCCTCCATGGCCTCTGCATCAGCTCCTGCTTCCTGACCTGCTTGAGTTCCAGTCCTGATTTCCTTTGGTGATGAACAGCTGTGTGGAAGTGTAAGCTCAATAAACCCTTTCCTCCCCAACTTGCTTCTTGGTCATGATGTTTGTGCAGGAATAGAAACCCTGACTAAGACAGGTGGTAATGAATATACCTGTGCGACTGACTGCAAGTTGAAATACTTAGATAGAAAACCATCATAACACCATCTCAATATCATCTAGTATGAATGGACTAAATAGTCAGATCAGAAGGGAGGGGATCCTTGAACTAGATTGACCTGATATAAGTGTAGAATTGTGGGATTCAAGGGTCCACATTGGAATAACAGGATTAGTGGGAATTTTGGGAGCATCAGCTCTTTTATGTGTGATAACCGGGAAAGTAGCAATGGAATGACAATGGCCAGATAAGAACACATTTACTTACGTGTGAAATGAGTGAAGTGATGATACTGTTACATTTCAAGATGATACTAAATGGAAAAATGATGCTACCTCCACACATAAAGTCAAATTCGTGGTGAACATTTGTGCTTGTTGTTTTGCTTCTTATTGATCACTTTTTATTATCAAAGATGATGTCAGACAGTGAAAGCCGGGAAATAACCAAGAATGAAAAGGACTTTTTTTTTTTTTTTTACAATGGTGCTATGTCCCAATTCTGGACATAGTGGAGAACACATTATTGTCCCAGCAAGTGTCCAAGAGGACAACAAGGCTCCTGTAGAGACTGTCACAGGCTCCTGCACACGTGCAGGTTGGGCTCCACTCAAAACAGGCAGTATCTGTAGTGGTGCTCATATTTCTGGTGCAGAAGGAAATCAGAGCCAGAGACCCCAGAAAAATGGAGCTGGCAACATGGACTTGACCCTCAACTCTGAATATTCCTTATTTCAACGGTCCTCATTCTGCCACCACTTGCTGCTCAGGGAGCCGCATTCCACAGACAGAAAGCAAAGAGCCAACTTGAAATCTTGGAATGTTTTCAATAGGTTTTTTTTTGGGGGGGGGAATACCATGGTTGATTTTTTTCCTCCCCCTAAACAAACACAATACTTAAGATTATTATCTTAGAAAAAAAAAGAAAGAAAATGGTTTTTCAATTGTTCGCACCCAGTAGTCATAATTTTGGCAAATATTTTTGTTCAATAACTTGGCTTCATATATTCTAAACTTTAAAGTACCTTCTTTAGAAATGGTGGACAAGGACCCCTGCCCCATGACAAGGCCCACGCCAAGGTATAGTGAGCCTGAGACAACCCCGGCACAGGCAGAGCCAAGCATTCCTGATATGACGCCCATATACCCAGAGGCCCCAGGACCCACTGGGATGAACAAGGAAGTTGTAGAAAGAGAAGCAAAAATGTATGCACAATGATGAGAGGCAGAACTGGAGAGTACAGGGTAGTGAGGAACAGCTTGATATGAGTAGCCAGAAACGTTGTCATGTGGGACCATCAAACAGTCCTGTTCTGCTCCTTTACTGAATGGCTACTCCAGGCCTGTGGCTCTGCAATAATGGGGGTAATCCCTGGTCAGGCTCTCAACTGGGGCCATGTTAACGTCTGAGGGCTGTGCAGTGCTGGCTCAGCCCCACACTGCCTGCAGCATTGGAGAGCTGGCCACACCCCTCTCCTGGGTATCATGGGAAAGCTGTCCCTGAAGGGCATGAGGACAGGAGAGTTGGCCCTGCTCCACATCTGCTGCAGCACCCTGGAGAGCAGACCATGCTCCTCACCTGGACAGCACCGTAAGGCTATCCCTGATGGCATTGCTGGACCCAACCCTAGCATGGTCAGTGCTAAAGACCTAGCCCAGGTGATATGGGTATGGGAGAGTTGACTCCATGGCATGAGCATGGGAGAGTAGTCAGGCTAACCAACCCAGCTACTAGCCAGAACCAGATCCAGGCTTTGAGCTGGCACACTCCAACATCTACCTCATCTATGAACTGCTGGAGTACATGAAGGGGCTGGTCCTGCAGATCCAAAGCTATAACAGCTCCACAATGCTTGGTAATGACAGTATATCCATGGGGAGTCCCAATGAACATCCCATACTGATAGTGCTGCAGGAGCCAGGTACCTTGAAAGAGACCAATGATTCGTGGCCATAAACAGGTGCAAGAAAATCTGTTTGGGGAAAAGGGGCATATTGCGTGACACACCACAGGGTATACTGTGTGACACACCATGACATACCACAGCTTCCAAGGCAGGATTTCTTCAGGGATCAAGGAACTCTCTGGAAGAGGAGGCAGAATGAGGGTGAGGGCCACAGGGGATGGAAGAGACTAGAGAATTGAAGCTTTCTTGGTTCAGCAGGGCTGGAGCACACATGAACTTACAGAGACAGAGGCAGCCTGCACAGGAAATGCACAGGTCTGTACTTGTGAAGAGAAGTGGAAACATGCTCCCAACTCTAAAGCAGAAGCAAGCTCCAATTAATACACACTTGCAAATAAAAACTAAATTTGTTCCAAGGGAGTCTCACTGGGGAAACCACTCTTAAGGGTTATTTCTGTGCCCAGCAGTAGAGAATGAGTTCAACAGCATCGTTAGAGGTTCTTTGTCTCATAATTTTAAATAAAGCATCTTCTCCCGCCTTACAGGTCCCTTCGTGTATACACCACAGCTTCCAGATTGTTTTTTGTAGGACTGCTATATGTGTGCATGTTGGCCTCCCTGCTTCTGCATGTGCTTCATATGTGTTTTCTTTGGCTCTTTTCTTATTCGGTTGTTACTCCATACTCTGATTTATTTGTTTTTGATTTGTCTCACTTTATTAACATTATTCCTTAGATGCCTCTTTCTTTTCTAAAGAGAGAAAGAAAGAATCTGGCCCTGCATGGGAAGTAAGGAACTAGGAGAAGCTGTGGTGGTGGTGGTGGGGATTAGATTCAGAATATATTGGATGAAAAAATCCATTTTTAATAAAAGAAAAAAAGAAACAGCTGAGTAAGAGCCTGATAGAATTCCTCCAAGAAAATAAAAATGAAATATTGATATATATATTGTAGCATCAAGGAGTTTTGGCAGCATCTAAATCAGCAGAAGCTTGTCAAAAATCAGTGTGTATTTATAGCTACATTTTCAAAAGTTCCCCATGACTGGAAAATGTATAGAGACGCAAAGTAAATTTGTTTGTTCAGATGGGAATGGGTTCAGTTGATGGTACTGGAGGGATAGAAGGGTGACTCAGGATTCGGAGTTTCCTCTTGTCTTAAAGAAACTGTTCTAAAAATGACGGAGATTGTGATGACATGATTCTGGGATTGTAACAAATAACACTAAAGTGTATGTGAACTAGAATAATTGTATACAATACGAAGTAAATTTTAGAAAATCTAAAAAGGGTCATGAGAGTATGTATTAAGAACTGGGGCAGTTTGAATGAATATTTGTCATATTCTTTGGCATTTGAATGCTTGTTCCTTGGTTGGTGTTGGTGTTGGGTAGGTGTAGGAAGAGTAGCTTTGCTACTGGGGCTGGGCATTGACAGTACAAAGGCTCTAACTATTCTCTGTTCATTCTACTTCCTGTGTGTGGTTCAAGATTTGAGCTCTCAGCATCCAGCTCCATCCAGCTGCTTCCTCTCCTTGATGGGTTCTCACCCTTCTAAAACCATGAGTCTGAACACATTCTTCCTTCTATAAGTTGCCTTGGTCATGTTGTCTTATGACAGCAACAAAAGTGTAACTAGTTCAAGAACCACGTTTTTATTCAAGGGATTCTTGTGCTATGTTGATAAAGATTTTACATGAGGGGGCCATCAGACAGAGATGAATATGTGTTTCTATTAGCCCAAGAGGTTTGATGAAATTCAGGGATAAGTTCTTGAAACTCATCAGAAACCTGTTCCAGCTAGGCAATGTTTTTAATGGCTCCACTCTTTTCTGGTCAATGGCGTACATTTGGCATGAGAGATTCTGTGAAGTCATGGTTTTAGCAATCTTTATTTATATCCCTAAAATGTGAGGATTCCTTTCATAACAGATTCTTTAGTTTATAATTGGATCTTGAAGCAAACAGATAAAGCCCTAAGCACACCACTTGAACTTTATTGGGCCTTTATTTAAAAGGAACCAGCCATGCCCAGAGACCTTGTACTTTCCTTGAAATGTTTTCATGCAGGAGCTCCATGGCCTCCTAAGAGGGCTTGCCTCCTAAGAGCAACTGACCCTGGGTAACCTTAGGAGGTAGTCTGAGTACTGATTTTTAATGTGTCCTACGCTCGGCCAACATTAAATTTATTGGGATAGTAGGACATTAACACCCTTGTATCAATTTAGGTGGGAAAAATAGTACTAGATCTTCATCTATAAGGTTCTATTTACTTTGAACTTATGATATAAAGCATGGTCTTAGTAATAATTCATCAAGGAGCTGTGGGCTGAAGGGATGGCTCAGTGTTTAAGAGTATGTACTGTTCATACAGAGGACCCGAGTCTCGTTTCTCCCAGCAGCATCAGGTGGCTCACAACTACCTTTCTTCTAGTCTCAGGTAATCAAACTATTTCACCTGTCTTCCATGAATATCTTTGTCCACATACACATACTTCCAATAGACACCCACATAAATAAAAGGAAATAACCTTTTTTTGTAAAAAAAATAAAATAAAAAGCAACAGCTAATCAAACCCATTCCAACATTACATGATGGGATTTATTATGTGAACCTGCCATCTATAGTATAAAACAGAGGTGTTAAGTGTGTATTCAGACAAAGAAGATAAAGGATTGCATGTTCTGACTCCACATTCTTCCTGACAGTTCTAGACAGAATACGAATGGTGTGGAAAGGCCAGAGCTCCATCGCCACCTACATGGAAATGGTGAATGGGGATAACACCCTTGTTCATGAGTGTTTCTGTACCTGGAGGACTATAGACTCATGCTCAACCGAGGACTGCCATTACTCACGTATGACAGAGGATGTGACTAATGCCTAGCAATGCTGCAGAGGGAAGAGAAGTCAAACTAGAAAACAGTTTCAAAGTTGACATTAGTACAATGCAGCACATTTTCAGTGTGAGTCATTGGCCACAATGGCCTCCAGAAAAGTAAGGGCAGCAGGTCAGAGAGGAAGGAACCAACAAAAGGCTTCAGCAGCTGACCTGTGCCTTGTGCCAAGCCCCATGCTTTCTGTAGTCATCTGTTCTATTCATCTGCCCTTGAATATGCAGGCACTATTTTTGATTTTGCCACATATGATCTGGGTGAGACCTTAGAAGATAAAGTCTTAACATATATCCGGTAGTTCGATGAATGAACTCATAGGGAAATGAATGAGGATTTTGTTTTCAAAGTCATGTTTCCGCTCTCTGACCTCACCCTGGTTATTTTTCCATTCCGGGCTATAGCTGCATACTCTGGAACTGAGAGACTCGAGACCCCTGTAGCTGATGTACAATGAGGAAAGAAAGAAGCAAAGTCAAGTGCTTTCTGATTGAGGTGGAGATTCAACAGACCATACAGATTAAAAATAGTGCTTCTCTCAAGTAGAAATATCATAAGCTCTGTATTAAAGGGAAAGTGATCCCTCCTTACCCACAGTGGAGAAGTGGCTACCAGAAATATACTTGTAGCTGTGGAAGGAGAAAAAGTAGGCATGGATGATTCGTGTTGACTTATTTATCTTCCCTCTTTGGTTACTTTTCATGTGCTCTGGTCTGAAGGTTTCTGTTTCAGATTTCACCCCTGCTAACATTTATATTTCCAAATCCTAATGATTGAATGTCATCCCAGGGTGACATCATTCAGAAGTAACCTCTTGCATATTGATTAGATCCTAAAAACAAATTACAGAGGACCATAGTGTCCTTATTAAAACAACTCAGTGGCATCTCCACTGTTTCTACTTGAGGTTTTTCTATGAAGCCAGACATCTATGAACTAGTGTGAATCCTTACTCAGGACCGCTGGCACCATTATGTGCTAGTCAGCCTGCAGACTTGTGAGGAATACATTTCTCTTCCTTGCAAACCACCATGTCTGTACTTCTTTTGTTGTCCTAGCCTTCGTTGACAGGCAAAGCTTCTTGATGAGAAAAACCTTCCATTCTTATAAGTTAGGACTAAAAGGGGTAATGGAAATGATCCAAAATCAGGATTCCTAAGTTTGTATAGGCCACAAGACTTACAAGAAGAGAAACTCTAAGAAAACTAGTACAAAACTGTGGTTAAAATGAAATGTTTTAGTAGCTGGGGAGACAGCTCAACAGGAGACCAGTTCATTGCACAGATGGGAGGACCTGGGTTTATGTCCCCAAGTCCCACCCAAGTCAGGTGACAGGGCAGCTGGCTTGTCATCCCTATGCACTGGATTCAGGAATAAGGGATTACTGGTGCAAGATGGCAAACTGGACTGGCTGAACTGGTGAGCTCACTGAAACCAGAGACTGTTCCCACCTCTCGAAATGAAGTGGAGAGTGACAAAGGGTGGTACCTGATGGTAGACTGGCCTTCTCACTGCACACACGACACTGGCCTTCTCACTGCACACACGACACTCAGTTCCATGAACTGGCACCAGCATGGACCACCACACACTGAAGCGTGCGTGCGTACTTACCATGCACTAATACCAACAACCCAAAGTATTTTAGTAACATAAATAAGTTAAAATAAAAAAGTAATAAACACTGGCTTCTCCATAAAACATAATGCATGTTATGAACAGACTTACAAATTTTCCTGCTTGGGGCTTTTCCTTGCATAATTTAGTTGCCACAGTTTTGGCATGTGATTTTTGCTACATTAAGTTTTAAGAAGAAGACTAACGATCCTGTTTTACTTAACAAATTGACTGCAATTTGTTTTTGTTGCGGAGAATTTAGGAAATTTGCCTTTATATTCAAATTGCTGTAATATCATTTCAATTTTCAAAACATGTCATATTTGGAAAAAAGTCCATTATTTTTTTCTTCCACAGAGCTTTAGGATTTGTTGGGGCCATTGATAAACTAAGAATGTGCCAAATATTCTTAAGCATTAGCCCGGTGTTTTGAACTGATAAAACACATGAATCCACTTATCATAAACAGACACACTATGGTGGCTTAATTGCCAGTTTTATAACAATATTGATAATGTTCCATGGCAAATCAACACTCTTCATTAATTATCTTATCAAGTAATTGAAGAGCTGTTCATTCTGTTCAAAACTTTTCCCAATCTTAATTTCACATTTGATATAATGTGATTATTTTCAGTTTTTTATTGTTATACTGACATTTTATTAACCTTGTTAATATTTATATTTCAAAACTTCATCAATGGTCAATTTATTTGTCTGTTTCTTTAATGTGCAACACTTGGGATTGAACTCAAGGCCTTGCACATGGTGGTCAATTTTATCTTTTTGTTTTGTTGTTGTTGTTGTTGTTGTTGTTGTTGTTGTTGTTTGCTTTTCAAGACTGGGTTTCTCTGTGTAGCCCTGGCTGTCCTGGAACTCACTCTGTAGACCAGGCTGGCTTCGAACTCAGAAATCTGCCTGCCTCTGCCTCCCAAGTGCTGGGATTAAAGGCATGCGCCACCACCGCCTGGCTCAATTTTATCTTTAAATAGCAACACCCCCAGCTACATAAGCTGATTTGTAAAAGGCAAAAAATGAGTACTATCCATATGTACTAAATGAAGGCTCTGCACAATCTCACTCTATACGGAAACACTCTATAATCTCACTTTCAAAATGTAAATGATGTACTTGAGTGTCATCAACCCTCTCATCAGCTTAAGTATCTTCACTCTGTCCAGCTTCTCTTTCAGGGACTCAAAACAGAGCTTAGCCGGCCATGCAGTTGATAACAGTGTCACAGAAGGCAGCTCCTCTTGCTACATTTAGACTCAGAAACAAAATCAAACAAAACGAATAAATGAAAAACTCCAAGAAGTCATTACAGACATTTAAGATTTGAGATCTTTCTCAAAGGAAATACTTAAAGACTGAAAAAACGTAGGGTCATCAAAGCTTTGGCTCTGGGGACCATGGTTTTCATAAAAACATTCCTGAGATTTTCAAATGTTACTCAGTGTCTGCTTATGTAAGTGTCTAGTCTCTAGTTTTACTTTGTCAGATGCTATCAGCAGTGTATGGTCGGAAGGAAGGAGTTAACAATCATACATTTAATCTTATGCTGTCATTGAACTGCACTGCAATTATGAGATGTCTGTACTAAAAATCTATTATAGGATTTACAGAGAAGTTATATATTCAATGTCTGGTTTATTTATGTGTTTGTTACTTTATTTTTCTCAGGGTTTCAATTTTTTTCATCAAATCTTTAGGCAAATTAATTATATTTCTTTCTAACTTAATAATGTCCTAAGTGTCTTTTGTTAAACTAACTCAGCAATTGATTTGACCTAAACTAGGAAATTTTCATTATTCTAAGTTTAACATTTTTGTATTACTTTTCTTGGGATGTATTTTGTTTAACTTAAAAATGAGAATATCATTATTTTTAAAACAATTAAAGGCAACAATACCTTTACTTGTAAATTTAATATATTATATTGTTTTTTATTAATTTTTTGATTCAAATTTAAAAGCCTGTTACAGTGGCTTTTGATGTATTTTTCAGAGTTTTCAATGTATCAATCAAAATACTTGAGTTAAGCAGCCTTAATTATGCTAAAACATTTTTTAAAATTAAATGTTTGAATCTCCAGTATTATTTTTTAAGTTTTTAAACCATTTACTGAAGACTAAGTATCTCTTTTGGTCATAGTGAATCCTATTTATCTTGATGTAATATTCTTGGAATGTGAATTTCCCAAACTTATCAATTTAAGCGGTGTTGAAGAAAAGTACTTTTGATTGCAATGGGTCAGACATTGCAAACATCACATGGTCTCTAATTAAGCCAATGAATTCGTCAAAATGAAAACAGTAAATAGAACTGGAGATCATCATGTCAAATACAATAAGCCAAGCACAGAAACACAGTTCATGACATTTCTCCTGTATAGAATATAAATATGCTGGGTTTCACAGAAAGTGATGATTGTACAGAGGGTATCAAAGCCAGGTGGCTAGGAAGAGGAGGTGGGAAACAAAAATAAAGGGCATGGACCTCAATTCACCATTAGATAGAAGAGAGACAATTTAGTGCGCCATTGCTATATGCTAGGGTGAGGTATGACCATGGATCTCACTCTACCATTAGATAGAAGAGAAACACACTAGTGTGCCATTCCTATACAGTGGTATGATGTATAACCATGGACCTCAATTTACTGTCGGATAGAATAGAGACACTCTGGTGTCCCATTCTTTCCCAAACATTAGGGTGTGGTACAATGATAGCAAATAGTAATAATATTTAGTCTATTTTAAAAAGCTAGTAAAAGGGATGTAAAATTTTTACATTAAATAAATAAATGATAAATTCTTGAGGATTTAGACATGAATCCCCAGGATTAACATTACACATATTTCAAAAGGCCACAAAATACTTCCAAAATATGTATAATTGTATGTTCCTATGTATCAGTCACAAACATATATTTAAATTTGGAAATAGAAAAATGAAACCAATTTTGCCCATTTGTGCTCTTGATGTCTGGTGTCAACTGAATTAATTCAATTTACAATTTCATAGTCTTAGTTTGCTTCCTGTTGGGAGAAATGAGGATGAGCGATCTTCCTTTACCCATCTTCCTTCACTACTGTGAATCTGCATCATCTCACTGGCACCAGCACTGGCACCATTCTGTACTGAGAGATCGGCTCTCCAGATTCCATCTTTCTGGTAATGTCTTTGGCTTCCACTGGGGCATGGTTGCCTGACACATTTGAGCTTTAATAGAAATTCTTGCTAAAATGGATACATATGAAATTAATGTGTAGAGGACAGCTATTTAAGTGGTGCTAAGCTGGCACACAATGTGTTGGGAGTCACAGGCGTGTGATCTCTTATGATTTAACAGCTGGAGAACCTCCTTCTTAGCACAGTTTGGTTGTGTTAGTGGCAAATATTTCACCAGAAGCAATCCAACTTCATTAAGGCGATAAACATCTGAAATTCTAAAACACAATTCAAAACTTAGGAGGGAGCAAAACACTTTACTTAGATGCAGTTACTTTTTCCAGGATCCTATACATTTGTGAGATAGAAAAAAAGAACATTGTCGGAAATTCTAGTTTTTTTTTTTCTCTTCCACAAACAAAGCTGTGCATCCCGATGAGTGGCAGCTTCTACTTTAACCAGATGCTGATGAGAAACAACTCTGACACTTTACAATTTTCCATGCTTAATGTGGAATAATTATCTTCTGTCTTCAGACTCCCTTCTGCGTCTGCACACTGTTAAATGTTATTTCCCCCCTGAATCCCACATTCTATTTCTGGTGGGTGTTTGGAGGTATCCTAATATCACAATACATCTGGCTCTCACAAGCAAATGAACTAAGAGAAATTTCACAGTGGTTGGTAGACATATTCTCTGAAGATATTCTTGTCCTGGGATCCTTTGCAAATCGTTTAATGTATGTGATCCCCAAATAAAGAAATATAGATTCCACTAACCTAAAGTAATGCATAACAAATTGACTGTACAGACTCAAGGCAAACATTATCCCTTGCTTTTCATGTATGGCCACAAGGGGGAGCATGACAGATCAGTCTTAGAGTGGAAAGTGTGGCTGACTTAAGAGATCCATCCCATATGCAGTTACCAAACCCAGACACTATTGTGGATGTCAAGTGCTTGCTGACCGGAGCCTGATATTGCTGTCTCCTTGAAGGCTCTGCCAGAGTCTAACAAATACAGAGGTGGATGCTCACAGCCAACTACTGGACTAAGCACAGGGTTCCCAATGGAGGAGCTAGAGAAAAGACCCAAGGAGCTAAAGGAGTTTGCAGCCCCATAGGAGGAACAATAATACGAACCAACCAGTACCCCCAGAGCTCCCAGGGACTAAACCATTAACCAAAAAGTACACATGGAGGGACCCATGGCTCCAGCCATATATGTAGCAGAGGATGGCCCTGTGGGAAATCAATAAGAGGAGAGGCCCTTGGTCCTGAAAACGCTCGATGCCCCAATATAGGGGAATGCCAGGACAGGGAAGCAGGAGAGGGTGGGTTGGAGAGCAGGGGGAGGGGGGATAGTTTAGGAAGTTTTTGGAGGGAAAAAGAGGAAAGAAGATAACATTTGAAATGTAAATAAAGAAAATATATAATAAAAAAGAGATGATAGTTAATGTTTCATACCTTTATACATTCAACAAATATACATTCAACAAATACATGTAACCAGACAGCCTATATGGTAGATATGTTCTAAGGTAATGTAAGAGAAGTTTCCTGCCCCTGAGCTCCCCAGTTTCCTGGAATATCCATCTCTATTCAAAATTATGTTTTATTTTGGGGTTTAGCTCCCATCCCACTAGATGATACAGATGGGGATTGGTCCTCATTAGACAGAGCTGAGGATGTCACAGTGAACACAGTGTGCAGAGTACCCAGCAGCTCTTGCCATGGAGGTCCCCACAGCTGCAGCAGAGCTGCATTCAATTCAAGATGCCATCCCTGCGGCACATTCTGATATCCTCTATCACAGCTTAAGCAACAGTGCGTGCCGTGGGCTTGCCTTCGGCTTAGAACGAGTATTTCATACATGAACCAATGTTAGCTTTCTTCACACACAGGTGGAGGGAGGCAGAAGTGGCGGCGTTGTGGAATGGGGTGTAAAACTAATTCTGTGAAAAGAACAAAGGTCCTGTAGCCTACGTATTAACTTGATAATTGCATGTGCTCTTGTCTCCCTCTCTGTCTCTCTGCATCTGTCTCTGTCTCTCTGTCTCTTTGTTTCTGTCTCTCCCTTTCCCTCCCCTCACCCCCCTCTGTATCTGTCTGTCTGTGTCTCTCTGTCTCTGTGTCTCTTTTTCTCTCTATCTCCACACACAGACACACAGACGCGCGCGCGCGCGCACACACACACACACACACACACACACACACACACACCAGTTTTGCTGAGTTCTTTTGAAGGTCTGACTCAGGATTTGGCATGATTGCTAAACAGCAGCTTGCTGAGGCAGAGTGATCCTTACTTAGACCAGGTAGCAAATCAAAGCCACTTGCAACAATTACACAGGGTTGACACAGGCTCTCTGACCCAGCTGGAAATGTCATTCCTTTGCATAAAGATTTCATTCCTAAAAATATCCTAAAAGTGCTTTGAAAAGAAAGAAAAAGACCATCAAACACCTCTGTGCCTACCAGAAGTAGACCCACTTCAAATAAGATCTTTAAATATTGGCTAGTAGGTTTTTATTACATCAAGATTTTACATCCAATGGAATAATGTTTCCATTAAAATGTTTTTATGCAGATGAGTATTTGTCATTCATTGTCCTCTCTGCACATTCCCTGGAAAACAGAATCCCAGCAGGGCAAGGTCTTCAACATTTTTGAAGTATGCCACATATCTGACAACAGCCTGGGTCAAAGCAGACATGGCATTGAAGTCATGGACTATTTAAGATTGATTGTGCTCTGGTGAGATGTGCTGGGTTTACCCTATAGACTGTTAAGCCTATGGTTTTAACTCTCTGACTTGTGCAAGCATGGAGAAAACAAGTCCCACTTAAAAAAGACATCAGTTGAAATATTTTCTGTTACTTATGAGATAGAAATTTAATCTGTATTAATCTAAGATAGCTGTCCACTAGTAGAAAATAAGGCACTGAGGGGATATGACACAGTAAAGCTATTGTTATGGAGATCATTGGTAGGATAAGAGAATATTTACATAAACTTTTGGGCAAAAAAGTGGGGAGTCAGTGTTCAATGACTTTAACCTAGCTTTGGCTGGTTTATATAGACATTTCAGGCAGTGATCCTATACTGTCGCCATGCAATGCCTCTTCAGTTCATAAATTCATTTCTGGAGCTTGAAAGCATATCTTTTAGCATCTGTCCATATCTTTGAAGATGAAATTGAAAGCTCTGACAATGATCTGCCTAAAGATTCGCAGCTAATTTGTCTTTCATTCACTTACATTTTTTTCTCCTCTGAAGCAAAGCCTGTTGAAAAATCCCAGACCTTGTCCCTTCTCAGTGGGTTGTTAACTATTTTGAGTCCCTTTGCAAATGTCGACTCTTGGAGTGCATCCCTCATATTTACATACCTCACTCTACAAAGTATCTGCATCACCCACCCTGAAAATCTTCAACTTTAGTCATAAACCAACCTCTCCCTTTAAACACTGTGACTTTCTTGATGTAGAAAATATTGTAAGTCCTGGAGCAGGGTTTCTTCGCCATCTTAGACCATTTATGTTCCCAGATGAAAGACACACACAGCCTTTATATTTTTAAATAGCTTTAGGCAGCACAATGGCTGGGCAGCTGCCTTACTCTGCATGCTGGTAGAATCTATTTTCCTATTGATAACCCCAATTTATCACTTACTACTTACTATGTTCCATCTGGGCTCCTCTTAACTCCAGTTGAACAGCCCTCCCGGTCACAGTGTTTTGGCCCTTAGCCCATAGTGGATCTTCTCCCCCCTGCATGTTCTTCTTCTATTCCGTGGTTGCTCTCCCTTCTCTTCCCTCTTGGGCCTCTCTTGAGAACTTATGTCTTTTCTGCTTGACGATTGGCTGTTAGCATCTTTATTTACCAATCATAATTAACTGGGGGACTGAGTCACAAGGGCTACCTGCTGACTCCAGACCTGGAGGAACCTCCTTAGCATTATAATAGACAATAAAAGACCTTAACAGACTTTGAGAAATATATAATTATGATCCTGTGTGGTTTTGTCCTTTCCCTCTTCTGGCGCTGGTGAGTCTTCTCTTTCTTGTCCTCTTCTTTCTCTTGTTCTCCTACTCCTTGTCTGTCTGTGTCTCTGTCTTACTCTGTGTGAGTGTGTGTGTTTGTGTCTGTCTGTCTGTCTTTCCTCAGACCTATATTATTTATTAATGTTTCACTTTGATTATCAATGTGTTGGTTTTAAGGCTGAAACTGCTGTTGATTAGGGAAAGGACTAATTGGTTTAATTTGGAAAGTGCTGATAATCAAATTGGTGAAACCTCCTTGACATTCCTGATTGGTTTCAGATTTTAATAATTTCAGAAAAACTTGTATTTCTAAATACCTAATTAAGATTATGTGCTGTTCCATTTGTAACCAAAGAACTCTACCACAACTCCATTAGAGAAGAAAAGCTAGGAGAAGCCAACTGTTTGCTTATTTGTTTATAATGTCACCCTTTCTTCCTTTATTTTCAAAACAGGTGGAGATTTACATAAGATTGTTGTTGGGTTCCTAGTTTAAATTCAAGAGTAATTCATCACATTTGTCAAGACACTGTAGATTTTTGTAGATTTATGAACAGTGACACTAAGTATATATACTCTAGAAATATATTACCAGAGGCTCAGCCTTATTAGAGATGTTAGAAGAGTTATAGTAAATTGGAAATTTTGTGCCTTCCTGTACAATGATCGAAAAGATAGAAAATATATAAGTAGATAAGTGCAGAGAAAATGCAATGTATAATAGAAAATAGAATAACAATGTGTGAGAAATCTTTGGTTCTGGTCA
Organism: Apodemus agrarius; assembly: GCA_964023405.1. Classification (NCBI taxonomy): domain Eukaryota; kingdom Metazoa; phylum Chordata; class Mammalia; order Rodentia; family Muridae; genus Apodemus; species Apodemus agrarius. The sequence continues at coordinate 9,915,183 of OZ030018.1, read as the reverse complement.
AGAGAATAGGATCTCCCTTTCAGTAAAGACCTAGTATTCCAGATGTGTTGGTTCAATCAGTTTGACTGGGGGGGGGGTCACTCCTAGGAAAGTAAGCACCCTTTAAACCATGCTAAAGAGATAGGTGGGATAATTTTATTTTTTTAAAAGTATTGTAGTTTTCTTTCCCAGAAGCCCCATCCCTAGAACAGAAGCTGTGAGCCACAGTTGAGTAATGGTCTTAAGTCTGTCCACTTTTCTGAATCTTTGAGAAAAGCATATGTTTTCCTTTTTTAAAAAAAAATATTTTCTAAGTATATTTTCCTCAGAATTTTGAGTTTTCCTCAACATTTTGGACTTCCTTCCTGTTCTGAAGTTTCATTGTAGCTGTTTACCATGTGACTGACTCCATATCACAGCCATTGCTGTTTCTCTCTCTCTCTCTCTCTCTCTCTCTCTCTCTCTCTCTCTCTCCTGTTCTCTTCCTATAGGTAGGTACTGAAGTGCAGAGGTTGCCTGCCCTAGCTTTTTGTTTAGGTTGTTTAAAAAACAGACTTAAATATTCTATTCTTAAATTCTTTCATTAATGATGCTAAGGACCCCCAATGGGGACCTAGACCTCCTCTCTGTCCTTGTATTATTTTCCTGTGTTACTACTGTGACAGTATACCACATCAGAGAATTCATAGCAACAGGATCCCAAGTTGGTTTAATTACATTGTATCTACAGCCAGGCAGCAGAAAGACATCCAACTTTCTCCTTTTTATTCAGTATAGGGACTCTATCACATGGATGGTTGATACCTATATTCAGATGCATCTTCCCCCATTAATTAACCTTATCTAGCTGTAACTACACAGACAGGTCTAGGAGCATGTCTCCATGGTGATTCTTAATCAAGTCTACTGGACAACAGACTTTAACCATCATAATTCCTCTGCTTGTCAACTTGACACCTAGACATGTTGTTTTCAGACATAAAATTCTACCCCTGATTCACAAATTCTCATTTTCATTTCAAAACACAAAATTCATTTAGTCCATGTGGTGATTTGAATGAGAATGGCCTCCATAGTTCATATATTTGAACATTTGGTTTCCAGATCATGGAATTGTTTTGGAAGGAATAGGAGGTGTGGTCTTGGAGGAGGTGTGTCACTGGGGGTGGACTTTTAAGGCTTCCAAAGCCCATGGCACTACCAGTTAGCTCTTTCTCTGTGTCTGCTTCTTGTTTATGTATCATATGTAAGCTCTCAGCTACTGCTCCAGTGTCAGGTCTGACTGCCTGATGTCATGTTAGTCATGGGCTAACCCTCTAAACTATAAGCCTCAAATTAAATGCACATTTATAAGTTTCTTTGGTCATGTCTTTCTATATAAACACAAGGATCTGGGTTCAATCCTTCCACATAAGATCTCTGTTTCAAAATTTGCTTATAAACTTAGCACTGTGGAGTTAGGAGGTAATGGATCCTTGGGAATTGCTACTCAGCTTGTCTATCCAAATCAGTGATATCCAGATGCAGAGAGAATCACAGCCTCAAAACAAATAAACAAACAAAAAACCAACAAAAAAACAAAACCAAAAACAAAAAAAAACCAACCAACCAACCAAACAAACAAACAACAACAACAACAAAAAAAAAAAAAAACAAGGAAGAGAGGACAGGTAAATGACTTTTTGGTTTAGACCACATGTTGTATAATCATGAAGACTAGAGTTTGTATTCTAGCATTTGCGTATTACGCCACACATGTCACATGCATGCAACTCCCACTCGGAAGTATATGACACACTTTTCAGGACTCCATGCACACAGAAGTGAACACCTGCATACATGTGTTTTCCAGTAACCACATCCTTTAAAAAGCCAAGGGAAACTAGAATTGGTTTTAATAATATAAAGTATTTATCTCAATTAATCAAAAATATGACTCTAACCTGTTATAATCACACAACATCTTACCTTACATTTGTATCCTGAACATATAGCATGGATTTTACACTTCTGGTATGATTGTCAGTGGAAAAAGCTGCACTTTAAGCACTCAATAACCAAATACACTAGTACTGTACAAGGCCTTAGAGAGACAAAGTTGACTCTTAGACCTATTTCATATGTGTCTTCACAGTTCACTTATATTATAGACTGTTGCCTCCTTTTACTTGAAATTATCAATCCACAGCTGATCAACATTTGTTCTATCAGTGTCAATATTGGTGTTTTCTGTACTACACAGTGTCATCATCAATCAATTTTACAGCTCCAGAATCCTTCACTGTCCTTTTGTGCTATTTTATGGGTCTTTTTCAGAGGTGAATGTGTGGTATAGATTTTTACAGTAACCAGAGCAACATCTTGCTACTCAGCATAATTCCCATATACAGAAGCCAGATCAGTCTTCTTTACATTATCTGCCATTGGGCATCAGGATCGAGTTCTTACAGACTGGGGTGTGTGGGAAGCAGCATAGAAAGAAAGTTTAAAAACAAAAGGTGAGACTTAACATGCCATGCACCTTTGCCATTCCCATATTCCTGTCTTTATTTTTATTTTTTCTATTTACTAGAAAAATGGTTGAGGCCATTGTGAACTGTGAACACGGGTCTTTTTTTTTTTTTTATAAAGGGAGCTCTTTTTATTATTATTATTATTATTATTATTATTATTATTATTAAATACCAAGTAATACAGAAAGTTCCAGAAAAATATTTTTCATTGGGCTTGATGCTTGAGGTTCCATAAATGTTCTTTTTTTTAAATTATTTTCTATATTCTTTGTTTACATTCCAAATGATTTTCACATTCCCGGTTTCCCCCTCCCCATAACTCCCCTAAGCCCTCTTCCCTCTGCCCATTCTCCAATCAACCCCCTCCCACTTCTCTGTCCTGGCAATCCCCTACAATGCTGCATCAAGCCTTTCCAGGACCAGGGCCCTCTCCTTCCTTCTTCTTGGGAATCATTTGATATGTGAATTGTGTCTTGGGTATTTAGAGCTTCTGGCCTAATATCCACTTATCAGTGACTGCATTCCATGTGTGTTCTTTTGCGATTGGGTTACCTCACTTAGGATGATATTTTCCAGTTCCAACCATTTGCCTAAGATTTCATGAATTCATTGTTTTTAATTGCTGAGTAGTATTCCATTGTGTAAATATACCATATTTTCTGTATCCATTCCTCCATTGAGGGGCATCTGGGTTCTTTCCAGCTTCTGGCTATTATATTTATAATATAAATATAATATTTATTTATTTAGGCTGCTATGAACATAGTGGAGCATGTATCCTTATTGCATGCCAGTGAATCCTCTGGGTATATGCCCAGGAGTAGTAAGTATATCAGGGATCTCCGGAAGTGTCATGCCCAGTTCTCTGAGGAATTGCCAAACTGATTTCCAGAGTGGTTGTACCAACTTGGATTCCCACCAGCAGTGGAGGAGTGGTCCTCTTTCTCCACATCCTCACCAACATCTGATGTCTCCTGAGGTTTTAATCTTAGCCATTCTGACTGGTATGAGGTGAAATCTCAGGGTTGTTTTGATTTGCATTTTCCTAATGACTAATGATGCTGAACATTTCTTAAGGTGTTTCTCAGTCATTCGAAGTTCTTCAGATGAAAATTCTTTGTTTAGCTCTGTACCCCATTTTTAATAGGGTTATTTGGCTCTCTGGAGTCTAACTTCTTGAGTTCTTTGTATATATTGGATATTAGCCCTCTATCAGATATAGGGTTGGTGAAGATCTTTTCCAAATTTGTTGGTTGCAGTTTTGTCCAAGTGACAGTGTCCTTTGCCTTACAGAAACTTTGTAGTTTTATGAGGTCCCATTTGTCAATTCTTGATCTTAGAGCATAAGCTATTGGTGTTCTGTTCAGGAACTTTCCCCCTGTGCCCATGTCTTCCAGGGTCTTCCCCAGTTTATTTTCTATTAGTTTCAGTGTGTCTGGGAGGTCCTTGATCTACTTGGAGTTGAGCTTAGTACAAGGAGATAAGAATGGATCAATTTGCATTCTTCTGCATGCTGACCTCCAGTTGAACTAGCTCCATTTGTTGAAAATGCTATCTTTTTTTCCACTGGATAGTTTCAACTCCTTTGTCAAATATCAAGTGACCATAGGTGTGTGGGTTCATTTCTGGGTCTTCAATACTATTCCACTGATCTACCTGCCTGTCACTGTATCAATACCATGCAGTTTTTAACCACTATTTCTCTTTAGTATTGCTTGAGGTCCAGGATACTGATTCCCCCAGAAGTTCTTTTACTGTTGAGAATAGTTTTTAGCTATCCTGGGTTTTTTGTTATTCTAGTTGAATTTGAGAATTGCTCTTTCTAACTCTATGAAGAACTGAGTTGTGATTTTGATGGGGATTGCATTGTATCCATATAATGCTCTTGACAAGATGGCCATTTTTACTAAATTAATCCTGTCAATCCATGAGCATGGGAGCATGGGAGATTTTTCCATTTTCTGAGGTCTTCTTTCATTTCCTTCTTCAGAGACCTGAAGTTCTTGTCATGCAGATCTTTCACTTGTTTAATTAAAATCACACCAAGATAGTTTATATTGTTTGTGGCTATTGTGAAGGGTGTCATTTCCCTAATTTCTTTTTTCAGCCTGTTTATCCTGTGAGTATAGGAAGGCTACTGATTTGCTTGAGTTGATTTTATAACCAGCCACTTTGATGAAGTTGTTTATCAGCTGTAGGAGTTCTCTGGTGGAGTTTTTTGGGGTCACTTAAAGATACTATCATATCATCTGCAAATAGTGATAGTTTGACTTGATTCAGAAACTGGTTTTCATTTCCTTCTTGCCCCAAATCAATCTTTTCATCTAAAGTATCCAAACAATCACAGGGCCATACAAGAGAAGGAGAAGGAAGCCCTCCCCAATCCATCTGCTGGCAGAGACTCTGGCAAAGGGAAGAAACAGTAATCTCCTTGATTTTATTTCCTCTTTGAATCTTGTTGACTCAAAAGTAATTCACAGGAAAACTAACTCTACTGAAAAAATTCACTGATGCAGTTCGGAGCAAAGGTGTTGGCCAGACCTGAGTCCTTCCTGTGCTTCTAATTCAGGGCTGACCTGAAATAAACTAATGGTGGCCAGGCTCGACTCAAGATGAATTAATTTAGCATGTATTCCAGATGGAGGCGGTTTTAAAGCCACAGGCAGTTCAACATTCAGGACTGTCACCTCTTGCTCCTTGTGTCATTTTACCCAGTATGATTGATTGTGGCAGGATCTATAATCCCCTAGGAGATAAGCTTCTAGGCATGTCTGTGAGTGACTATTTAGATTGGGTTAGCTTTTGAATCTATCTGTGAAGAATGAACTTAAGTTGTTTAAGAGGCCAGAAAACGTACCCAGAGAGAGAGAGAGAGACAGCATCATTCTTTGGACTGGATAAACAGAAGAAGTCCATGGAGCAAAGCATTTCTAATTATTGCCTCCCGACTGTGGATCCAGCCTACTGAAGTTCATGTTGTCCTGTCTTCCCAAATCTGATGGACTGTGCTTGAGCCATGAGCCAAAAACATGATTCTTCTTGGAATCATTTTATACACTACAACAGGAAAATAAAACAGCCAGTAAAAGGTGTATTTCCTGCACGAATTTCCCTCTGCTAATACGAGGGCCAACCTGACTTCTTTTTAAATGTATTTGGGACCATCTTTCTAATTGCTGGAACACCACATTAGTCATAAGCAAATGTCAATTTTACACAAATCTGTACCCTCCCATCACATTGATGGCAGGGAGATGTTTATTTTGCTGTAATATTTGTGGTTTGGGGATATAGTCCTAAAATTAGCTAGAAAATTCACTGACCTTCAGAAACCATTTAGGACCTTGCCCTTCAAGTATATCTAGGGTATTAAGCAATGCAAGCAACTCATTAAAAATGCAGAATCTCAGGTCCCATTAGAGACTCTGAACAACATCCTGCATTTCAGTAAGATCCCCAGTCAATAAACAGGCTCAAGAAAGTGTGAAGTGTCTTGGATTCTCTCATAAGAGAAAGTGTGTCCTTCACTTAATTGTGACACATCCTATCTTCACACTAACTCCAAGAAAAGGGCCTCACGTTTCATGATTTCTGCTTGAGTCTGCTTGAGTCTGCAAACACCTTGCAGACTTCCAGCAGTCCTTTTGAGGAAGTCTTTGTTCTGAAGCAACCAATAGAAAGGGCTTTCTCCCGCTTAAAGAGCAACTGAGGTCAGCACAGCCCAGCATGAGCTTCCTTGGCAAGTAGCAGCTCTTTATATATGTCCCCTGGTCTGTTCTGATTCCATTCCCACAGTCCTGTTTGATGAAAGTCTACCCCCTTTTTGTCTTTCATCCTAAAATTTCTAAACTAAATATGCTTCTCAGAGAAGGGGGTGGCAATTATATATTTCTCTCCTTCAATGTGAGCCTAGGCTTGGGCAACCACTCACCTTGACCCTGTTTCCAGACAGCTTTCCCTATTAATCAGCAGCCCCCACCCCCACCCCACTCACTTGACAGCTAAAGGCATCCTCTTTTGTTTCTCAGTTTCATTTACCTAGAGTGTGACATACAAAAAAGCATTAGAAACAGGTTTGCAATGATGTGCACCAAATAATGAAACACAATGTCAACTTAAAAAGCATTTTACCCATTTCTGATTTTGCTTCACTTCCTAGGAAGATACACAGCTAGTCCTTCCTCACCACTTCTTTCTGCTTCTAATGCTATTCAGACAAGTATGAACAATCAACTTTAATATATCTCTGTTTTAAGAGGTGGAGAAAAAGAAGAATTCACAATTTTTCTATTACTAGCCCATTTGTAATAGAAATGGAGATAGATATGACAGATAAGTAGATATATGCAGAATAAACATAGACACTCATATAAATATAGAGATAATGATATAGGTTCTAAATTGTTCACAAATAGATGATTATTAAACAGATAGGAAAATAGGCATCCACATAAGTACCTACACAGAGACAGAATGACCTATTCTGCTTCAAATATGGGCTAATACAATCATGCCTTGCAGAAGTAACTGGGTTGTTGTTGTTGTTGTTGTTGTTGTTGTTGTTGTATTTCATTACTTTTTAAACTACATTCCAAGTTCTCTGTGTCTAAATCTTGATTATTTATTGTCCAGTTTCAGAGAACACACAAGAGAGCCAGGTTTTGCTGTTTCTCCCAATCTATGCTCTTCTTTTGGCGATAATGGTTGGATTAATCAGTGAAAACATGACTCTAGAAGAGCAGAACATTAGTGAAATTTATGTTCATTCCCTCAACAGATATTCTAAGATGGAGCAATTAGTACAACTTTTCTTAACTTGTGGAGAAGGCCCACTCTAAAAGAAGCACATAATCAGAATTTGATTAAGGCCAGTAAAGATGTCATCGGGCTCCAAATATATCCTGAGACTTGCATTCATTCAGTCCCTTTCCTCCCATTTTTGTCTCTAATATTTTTGTGTGAGTCAACAGGAGAGCTTGAGTACTTTGAGTGGAATTTAATCACCTGCACTTGAAATATTTAGAAAATGCCAATATGTTTGTGAGTTGAATTTATGTATAAATCTATCTAATCCATCTGTCTGTCTATGTATCTGTGTATCTATGTATCTATGTATCTAGCTATGTATCTATCTATGTATCTATGTATCTATCTATCTATCTATCTATCTATCTATCTATCTATCTATGTATACATATGTAAAGCTAATATCATATATATGTAAATCTACTTATAAATTCCTTGTCTACTGATTTCCATATTGTTTATAGTTTTGCATTCATGTAGCTGACTATAACAAGCACTATGTTAGTAAGTTGCCATATGTTGTTAGAGTACACTGAGGAGTTGATTCTGGAAGCATAGCTGCTCTCTCTTCATTTTAGATATTGGCATGTTTGTCTCAAGGTGTTCTGCAGTACCCTTTGTTTGGGGATTTGCTGTCAATTCCGAACAGTAAGAAGAGAAAGAAAACAGAAAAATGGCCCAAAGACTAGACACATTTTGTCCTTGTAAAAGGTGAATTATTTATATACATACTGTTAATAAGTATGTATCCTGTGGGGTTAGGGTTAGGTGGGAGCCTACATTGTGAAAGCAAAGATGGGAACCATTAGAACTTCAGCTGTGATAAGTCATCCAAAGAGAGAAAGTTCAACTGGGAACTCCAGTCTACTCCCTCAAGTTCCCCAGTTGTACTCTAATGGATGATGTGAATATCCAGTTTGATGACATCACCTTTCTCTGTTTCTATTCTTTTACTTGCAAGGCTCACCTGAGGAGATACTGCATTATCAGGGACTTTCAATGGGGGAGCTCTAGCTGGTTGTCTTAATGGGGTTTTGCCAGTTGATTTTTGATGGATATTTAGAGAGTCTAATTTTATAGTATTTGTTACCCACCATATCTCTATATCTTCTATCTATCTATCCATCCATCTATCTATCTATCTATCTATCTATCTATCTATCTATCTATCTACCTATCCATCCATCTATTGTCTATCTATCATATCTGTCTGTCTGTCTGTCTGTCTGTCTGTCTGTCTATCCTTTACCTACCAATTGCTGCCTGTTCTTTTAGTTTGGTTTACTATACGCCACTTAATATTAAGAGCATTCATTCAAAACTGAATGTCTGGCCATTGAAGATTATTTTCCTGAATGTCCATCACATAGACTAAACTAAACATCTACATAAGCATCTGAGGCATTTTCATTGTAGGCAAATAACAGAATCATTTTGGTCAGGAAGTGATTTCTGGTGTGGGGCTTACTGATTTTCATTTTGGTCAGGAAGTGATTTCTGGTGTGGGGCTTACTGATTTAAGTCCAGACTCCAAGTTCCTTGTTAGTAACCTAAATGAGAATGCTAAAATCCAACAGATGGCAAAGTTGCTCTGCTGAGATCAAACTATCTTTGGTATCAGAGTGCTGAGGTTTAAATATTGGCTCTATTACTAAAGTGCAGCATGGCTTTTACTTAATGGACTGTCCACAATATTATCTCTCTATTTGCAGATGGGCATAGTAGGATTGCTATGAGAATCAAATTCATTAGCATTTGTTGGCCATAAAACACAGCATCTCGTAAAGCATAAGAGCAATAAAGGATTTTATAAATAATGGGTTGTTCTTGTTACTCGGTTACATGTAACACTGCCCAGAAGACAATGAAAAGTAAAACTTGGAAAGCATGCTCTCCTAATTCTTGAGAATGAGTGTAATTTTTCTCCTTGGAGAAAACTATGAGAGACAGAAAGTAGGCAGTTGACTTGAAGAACTTAGCTATCCATCATTCTCAAATGATGGTCCTTCTCTCGGTATACTCAATAGATCATCATAAGTAGTAGATCATCAAAGTTCATGAACACAAGTCACCAAAGTCACACTCAATTTTACATTTTACACTTAATTTGATATTGGGTGTTAAAATTGAGATTCAGGTTCCTATCTGTAGATGCCCAGACTCAAAAGAGCTATGGAAAAATGACAAATGAGTTGTAAAACTAACAAGGTAACACACTGGGGCTGGACACAGAGAATGTGTTCCTAACAGGCTCCCAGATGCTGCTGATCCAGGTGACAGCAATGTCCTGGTGAATCCAATTTGGTGTCATGAGAAAACAGAGCCTTTCTCCATCAACTCACCAAGTACTAATAATACAGGGTGAACTGGCTAGAGGAGGGTAAACCATCTCTACTTGATATGGAATGTGGATTCCAGTAGAGTCAGTGATTTGAATAGAACAGAAAATCCAATTTATTTTAGCTCCTTTCTTGTCCTGAAATATAGGTCAGGGCTGCTTAAAATTTTCACATTTGGGGTAGAAATACTTACAAGACAACACAGATTATTTTTTGGTTGTGTTCCCTTTTTTGTTTATATTCCTTTTTTTCCATCAACAGGATTTCTAAGGTGTTGAGCTGTTCTAAGTAAGGCTAGACATAGCCTTGACAAGCACCTTCTTTCCAAGCTCCCTGGCAATCTCTAGAGAGTACTATTCCCTCTGATTCATCTGCTTGGAGCTTATTTGCATTAAATACATTTCAAGAAGCAGAGAATTTGGAATAGCTGAGGATTCAATGATTGAATGTTTATATTTTCTTCAGACAAGTGTGACACTTGTCCCAGATAACACCTGGCATAATATCAGTGTTGGGGAGGAAAAAAACAAAAACAAAAAAACCTTGTCTTCTTTCATAGATACATTTCATGGGACTTGTAACCCAAACCAGCAAAACATGAAAAGTGCGGGATTTTATTAATAATTTATGTTCATGGAAATTTACAGGAAAAAGCAAAATCAAAACAAGTAGATTAGAGAGCTTAAACACCAACTCCAAGAGCTAAGAAAAGGATTTTGAGCTTTAGAATATGAAGTATTTGAGGAAGCAACTAAAAATATTTGAGGGTAATTAATGAAAAATGGCATATGTTTCAGCAGGGATCTACAGATTCTCTGTCGAGTGGACTCTGCATGTTGTTAAAGAGTTACTACTGCCTTCTGGTATAGAAATGTTCATGTATGAAGTTCCTTTGTCTTGCCTCAGTGGAAGAGAATGTGTCTTAACTCACAGAGACTTGATGTGCCAAGGTAGGGGGACATACCCATGGTGGCTCCCACCTGCACAGGGAAGAAGGGAAGGAGGATGGGGGAAGGATTTTGGGAGGGGTTGACTAGGAGTGAGGCAGTAAAAATGATGTGAAATTGAAAGTTTGTACACTGCTGTTATGCAGATAAGAAGGAACATAGAGAAGTAGTCCTGTGTTTGCTGACCTCTGAATGCCTACAGCTCAATGTAATTAATTTACCAAAAGGAACACACTTACTTAGTCAGCATAATGTAGATAGACTGACTCCCTTACTCTAAAACTGTGATGACAGTTTGCTTGTACAGAAGCAAATATGAATGAGCCTGCATATTATTCAATTAGGGTGCCAAGCTCAAATGTGTCCCCACTTCCCAGTGACTGTAGTGGTCCCAGTCATGGCATGAAAGGAAGTTCACAAATGGATTGATGAAATTCATCATGACTATACACAGTTAGAATGAATTCCCAGATGCATTATGCTAAGCACCTTGAGATGATGAGACTAATCATATTGGGTTATGCAGGCTGGCTTCAGTATAATCATGCATGTGTCTTTAGAGGAAACTAGCCAGGATAATCTTGTTAGTGGGTAGTAAAGGACAGATTGGGAGCATTCGTTCTGGTATTCCAAGGTATGTTGAGACATGTATAGCTAAAAATAACATATTTAAAAATGAGACTTGGAAGGCTTCGAAAGATAAATGTTTGGGGTACCAAAGGCACTGATTGTTCTTGGGCACCCATTATGCATTTCAAATATATATCAAATCAGTGACTAGAGATGCTTGCCCTGCAGGCCTAAATTCAATTCTATTGTGGAGAGTGAGAATCAGTTTCCAAGGCTTCTCACCGCCACACATAGACCCCATAGAATGCATGTGCACACACACGCACACACACACACACACACACACACACACACCTCTAGAATTAAAATGATAAAATTATCCTACCTTGGATTCAGTAAAAGATGAAAAATTGAAGCATCATCCCAAAGTTTTATTCCCAACATAGGTGGCAAGAATATGTTAATGATCCTTTGTAGGCAGTGTGGGGCCAACTTTCCTTAACATTGATCTGATCAAGATGACTAGACCACCATTGTTCCTTCCTTAGTATCAGCAGTCTCCGAGGGCTCTTCCCATTTTTTTCAGCTGCCCCTTCAGCATCCCTCTCAACATCTTAGCCCATCCCAATAAATTCAACTCTAAGACCAAGGTTACAGAATGGATTTGTCTGAGTAGTTAGACCAGAAAAGTCTGAAGGATGTCAAAACAATTTATGTCACTTGGAAAAAAAACAACACTTTAAAATGACCAAAATTCAAAGCCTATTATGTTCAGGAAAGTCTTGGTGACTTTCCAAGACTTCTGCTGAATAGGGCATAATTGACAAATGAGCCTCGTTTGTCCACGGTGTGCAGCAGAATAGCTGATTTAGTAAATTGCAGTCTGAAGCCGATTTTAATAAACAACATCTTAATTCAATACGACATCTTAATGTCTGGTTGCTTACTTTGATTTGAGCCCTGAAAGATCTAAATCTTTTCAAAACGTTTCACAAAAATAACCTCCCCATGTGGAAGTCACCCTATCCCTCGTTAATTAACTCTCCCATGGTCAAAGGTAAATGGAAATGGCTTCTGGCCGTTCTCTCACACACACTGAAAGGCGGCAATTATCTCCAGTTAACCAGTGGCAAGATCAAAGTCATAAGACACAGGGCTAGGGATACAGAGAAAGCAGGGCACAAGCCATCACTTACTGAATGGATCCTTCTCCTGTCTCTTGAATAGCAGGAAAACCTGACCCAGAGTCCCTGCCTGTATTTCCTGACTTCCAAGTATGATTCTGAAGTAAGACTAAGTTTGCTGAGCTCCCTGTCTGCTTGCCAGGTCCTTCGAATGTGTACTCCTGTCATCCTCTGATCCTTAGAAAACTGCGGAAGCTGAGCAGAGAAGAAGAAGAGAACTCCACTGTGAAATAAAAGAGAAAAATAAATCAAGATGGATCAGGCCCATCTGAACAAGGTTTACAGCTCAAAGCTGGGATGGAACAAATGTGCTTTCCATTTTCCAATTTACGTATATGTATATGTATATGTATATGTATATGTATATACACAGACACAGACACATACATATACATATATTCTTGTTTTTAGCAAACGTAGTCCTATTTATAGGGAGTTTGGCTATCAGTCCCCTAATGGCTCCTGGAGATAGTCTTACTTTGCTTATGGCCATGCCATTCTGATCCCACAGACCTCATCTGATATCAGAAAGTAAGTGGGGTCTCTGGGATGGGAGAGAGTCTTAGTGTTGTCATCTCTGCACTTGTCCCTCCGTGTGCTCAGGAACAATTTGCTCACTAGTAAAAACAAATCAGCCTTTGTTCTGCCGATGATAGACTCTTTAGAGAAGCCAGAGCCCCTAAAGGGCACAGGCTGACCCATTTTTTTACAGCCAGACTCACCCCTGCTGGCACTGCTCGGAGGGGAACAGCAAAAGGCAGCTTCTTGGTGTGTTCACGGGACTCAGAAGTAGAGTGCTGCCATTACTGCCCCAGAGCTCAAGTGAAATGCTCATGTGCCAGTTGTTTTCTTTCTTTTACTTTGTAAAATTACATTTATTTCATTAATTAATTTATTGTGTTATTTATTAAATTCTCTATCGTGTGTGTGTGTGTGTGTGTGTGTGTGTGTGTTTATGCCTATCACAACACACATGTGGAGGTAACAAGTTACCTTGAGATAGTCAATCATTTTCTCTTTCCACTATGTGAGTTCCATAGTGAGCCTAGTTCAAACTAGGCCCAGTCATCAAGCTTGGCAGCAAGTGTCCTTACCCAAGGAGCCATCATAGTCACATGACCTTCTCAAGAAAATTCTGACAGTTAAGTGTAATCATCACCCCTAATTATTATCCTAGACAGTTACAGTCTTAGATTTGAATGAAACACTGGGAAGAAGGAAGAAAGCAGGGCAGATCCTCACTGGAAATGCTAATTAGTTTCAAAAGATTGATTCTCTTACTGTCTTCCCTAAGAGGCCTGTCTCTATCCAATTCTTACTGCCTTCATCATTTCTCCCTCTTCCTATTTTTCCTTCTTCCATGCCTCTCTGCATTCCTTTCTTTCTTCCTTAGTATTTCAGTACAAAAGCCACTACATATGAATGGCCAGAACAGGCATCTGGTTAAGTGGGGAAATTCAGCACGGAAATGTGGGTGTGGAGAGAGGCCATCTTTAGAGTATTGAAGTACAAGCTGTAGAACCGTGATGATGAGTGAAGTGTAAAGAAGACTCTGGAAGGGAAAGACAATCTGTTAGCTCAGATTGAGTAGGCATTTGAAGAAGCTTCAAAGAACAATGCACAGCAAGATGATAACCTGGCCAAAGAGATTAGGGCCACTTTGGATAAGTAAAGCATTAGAGGAGGACTGTCTGTAAGAAGATGTCACAAGCCAAGTGAGGTTGCACATGGATCTTTTGGGGAGGTAGACACCTGCAGGAAGAAGCTTGGGAATGTCATAATGAGCTCTGAGCTAGGCAAGAACAGTATCCTTGTAGGGAGTCAGAGATGATGTCTAGTAAGATACTAAGAGGATGAACAAGGTTGAGATGGCATCAGATGGAACAGTATGGCAGAAGGAAGCAGGCTAGTCGGATACAAATGTTAGTCATGTGATACCTGGATATTTGAGACTTAGCTAAAGCCTGTTTCTGCTTATTGTGGGTGATGAGTTTACAAACCCAGAAAAGAGAGAGCACAGAATAAAATTAATACTCTGTAATTGTAATCTAAATTATTGTCAGCATTATCTCATGAAGTTTGGTATATAAAAATATAAACATAAGTAACAACTAAATAGACTCATTTTCTTTTGACTGTCTTCATTGTTAAATTTGAAAAGTTATTACATATATCTTTTCATTAACTGTGTGTAAATCTTTAAAACACATGATTTGTCAATATTTTCTTCCAATTCTGTGAGCTATGTGTTCTTATTGGTATTGTCATTAGAAGCACAATACTTTTGGTTTTGACAAATTTACCAATCTTTCCAATTGTCACTTGCGATTTTCTCACACTCAAAAACCATCACCTGCTCAAGGTTGCAGAAAGTTAGCTTCATATTTTCTTCTATGACTTTAATAGCCATAGATAGTATAATTAATTATCTCTCTGCTATCTCCTGAACCATTTTGGTACATGGTATAAAATAAGATTCTTATGTCATTCTATGTGAAGATTTCACAACTCTCAACCAGAACTAACAAAACCAGGAGGTTTGGTTACATCAGGGCAAGAAATCAAGTGAAGACATAGACCTTCATGCTACCACATGTGCTCTGGCCCAGAGCACACAGATACACAGTTTGGGGGTTGGGCATAGAGAACTGACCTAGTAAACACTGACAGACAGCGTTGACAGACTGTATCTCATCTCTCATAAAAACACTACTGTTCATGGGTTAGGGCAATAGACCTATGAGTATTTAACAAATGCTGACAGGTCAGCATCTGCCATGCACCTCTTTCATTCTGTGTACTTTACTTCAGGTTTTATTTCCACATTTTCCTATCATTTTCTTGTATAATGTTTTTTTTTTGTTTTGTTTTGTTTTGTTTTTTGGGGGTTTTTTTGTTTTTTTTGTTTGTTTGTTTGTTTTTTTAGTGTGTTGACTTTTTAAAGTCTGGTGATTCCATTTATAAAACTTTTGAATATTTGTGGGAAAGTAAGAAAAGAAATGGATTCTGTCTGTTTGCATTACACATTTCTGGCCAAATTAAAAAAAAAAAAGAAGTGTAAATTTCAGTTGTTTTCCTGGGGATCATATACGCATCTCTATTTCTTCATATGTATATTGGGATACTTACTCTTGGAAGTTGACTTGCTGTGATCTCAGTGAAAAGGCACATCTCTAGGTGGTGGTAAGGATATTTCCAGAAGGATTAATTTAAGAGGAAGACTCTCCCAGGGTATGTGACATCTTTTGGCCACAGAAGAGAGAGTCCGAGACACTAGTTTCAAGTCTACCTTGAAAGCAGAACAAAGTAAGCAAAATTCCTACAAAGTTCTCTGTTAAACTGTGATATTTTCCCCTGGATGAACCTTCTCAGTTTTCCCGAAAATATTTGTATCACTTCAAAGTTTGCAAAAAAAAATATGCTATGCCATCAGTATTCTTGTTACTTTTATGAAGTGACTATGGAGAGGGTCTTGCCTCACCATTCATTAAAATGTATTTTCTACCTTCCTTTTGACTGTGCCGGTTGGTTTTAAGTCATTTCAGTATTGATACAAAAATGCTTATTTAACTCACTTTTAGATATTTTTGTTTGTCTCGCTCCGTGTTTAGCCATTTGGTTATGTAAGCATACATTCATCATTAGCTGAGGGTCAGGGCCACCAGGAATCTGTGCATGTTTCTCCTGCTGCTTTGGTTAGTTCTCTCTCTGCTTTTGTGTCTCTATCACTCTGTGTGTGTGTGTGTGTGTGTGTGTGTGTGTGTGTGTGTCTGTGTCTGTGTTTCTGTGTCTCTGTGTGATCTCTGTCCCTCTGTTCCTCTCTGTCTCCCTCTCTCTTTCTTTCTCTCTCTCCTGTTGCCCATTGCAGTCGTAACAGCCAACCCTTTTCCCTGCAATACCCAGTAACAGCACTGTCTTCCTGTGTACAAGACAAATGCCCAGTGTCCTTTCAACCCACACTCTTCATATTCTTCATTAGCAGGAACATGTTGCTATTTACACCACAGGTTTCTTAAGTGCCATGATCCAGAATGCAAGAACTGCTTCATTATATTTCTATTTTATAACACAAGACGTATACCATCAATTTACTAACAAAAACACTCGCCCAGTTTACCAATTGCCAATTCAAGTTAGTCAAGGGTAAACTCATTTTTGAACAAACAGCCCAAAGTTCATGTAACATTGAAATCTTGAAGCAAAAGATTAATAAGGAAGGTTATTATAAATTAGGGTGCTTTTTAAAAATGCACTTATTCTTTAAATATAAGGAAGAACCCAGATGTGCCTCAATGGAGGATTTGATACAGAAAATGTGGTATATTTACACAATGGAATACTACTCAGCAATTAAAAACAATGAATTCATGAAATATTTAGGGAAATGGTTGGAACTGGAAAATATCATACTAAGTGAGGTAACTCATTCACAAAAGAATACACATGGAATGCAGTCACTGATAAGTGGATATTAGCCCAGAAGCTCAGAATATCTAAAACACAACCCATATATCAAATCATTCCCAAGAGGAAGGAAGGAGAGGGCCCTGGTCCTGGAAAGGCTTGATGCAGCATTGTAGGGGATTGCCAGGACAGAGGAGTGGGAGGGGGTTGATTGGGGAAGGGGTGGAAGGAAGAGGGCTTATGGGACTTATGGGGAGAGGGGAACAGGGAAAGGGAAAATCATTCAGAATGTAAACAAAGAATATTTTATATATATATATATATATATATACATATATATTAGAGAGAGAGGGGGGGAGAGAGCGCAAAGATTGTGGGTTTTTTTCTGAAAGTTTCCCAAAAAATGTACTCCTCCCCAATACCCATCACTCTTCTTATTTATTTTGTTTTGGAATGTTTCTGTTCCTAAGCTATACTTTGTGATGTTAAAAAAAAAGAAAGAAAAGGAAAAAAAGAAAAGAAAAGAAAAGAAAAGAAAAGAAAAGAAAAGAAAAGAAAAATCACCATTTCAGTAGCTACAATGATACTTAATTCCACTAGAGGGCACTAAAATGGCTTTCGTTTTTTGCAATTTTTTACTTTGCCATTTTTCTGATTGTTGCCCATATTGGTTTGTAAGGGAGATTTACATTTAAATGCTCCGCGCACACACACATGACATATTTACATAGAGTGACAAAATGTTTAGTGACATCAAAAATTTATATTTTAGAGGTAGGAAAAAGGAGAATTTCACTTGTTTAATCAGGGAGACTTATAGCGGCTTAGTAGACGTTGGTCCTGGAGGTTGCGGGAAGCCTAGGGGATTCCTCATATGTTGCACCTGTTTGCTACTTTCAGCCTAAAGGGAACAACTAGAGAGAAAACAAGGCTGGAAAAAATAAGGATGATAGATATTTAAGAAGACTCTAAAGAGTTTATAACCATAAGTGCCATTTATCAAAGTAAGTGGAGAAGATTGGAAATATTTGATATTCTAGAATTTAGAAAGTAATCACAGTAGAAGAAAATAAACACAGATTATTGTTATTCTTTGAAATCACAGCATCTTCCTTCTTCAGGATATACTATTAAAGCTGAGTCCTGGCAAAGGTGATTACATCTGTCTATCTGCCTGCCTGCCTGCCTGCCTGCCTGCCTGCCTGTCTGTCTGTCTATCACATTAGATTGACCCGGGGAAAAAGTAGTCTAAATAACAAGGAAAGAGGCATGTACAATTCAGTCTCCTTGGACATTCTGTGCATCATCTTGACTTGCAAGAATCTTCTGGGCTCACCTGGTAAGACATCAAACATTAGAACTGTTGACTTAGGCAAAGATGTCTGATTTAGAGATACTTATAACTGTCCACTAAAGAAATGATTCCTTTTCTGAAAGTCACTAATTGTAAAGAGAAGAGATTCTAGGCATCAGAGTACAGTACTATCTTTAAAGCTTTTTCATTGTCACCAAAGAACCATAGGCCATGATGGGTGGTAGTCCCTGGATTGCGAATGGCTTCCGAGACCACTAAAATTAACAGCTGTTTAATAAGTCTGTAAGCACCAGTGTACAAATAAGTGATGCATTATAGCTCTTTCAGCATGACATCCATGAATGTGAAAAGATTTTAAACTTCTGTTTTGTAGATACAACTTTTGTTTATTTTAATTTTATTTGCTGTCTTTTTGTGACCCACACACATTGATTCATGACTTTCAAAGATAACTGCTTTATTCACTGCCTTGCTTCTTTCAGAACTAAGATATCATTTCAACGAAGACAACGATTCGTTTCAATAGGGACAGAGCAAAAGGTGAAAACTGCCACATCTGAGTGAGAATCACTGTAATTTGATGCCTTGCCTTTGGAAATTTCTTCTCAGCAAATCTCTGTAAAAACTCTATTGCTCCTTTGGGACTGTTGAGCTGATATTTTGGCTAATATACATTTCTGTTTAAGTAGGAAAAACAGTATAAGATTGGTTCATGAAAAGTAATGACTTGCACTTTAATATGTAAGAAAAATATGATGAAAAACATAGGCATTGGCTGTCACTCACATTTTATTTATTATGTCCACCCTGAAAGCCATTTGCAGAGCTGCTGCTGCAGTCGCCACTACCTCTCATCTTTACCCCACAACCCTGCCAGCAGCCGGAACAGCTGGGAAAGTAGAGCTGTAACTTTAGTTACTGAAGGTTGGCAAATCCCATGCATCCCACCAAAACACAAGAGCCAATCACAAGGTCTGAAAGTATTTCATTTCCATCTACTCAACGCATGGCTCTTTACCATTCATAGAAAGCATCACTTAGTATTTTACAAATCCTAGATCTAGATTCCAATCAGAACTGTGTTTTCAAGTCTCTTCATCTCTGTAAACAATTTTAGCACATTAATGATTTCTGAGTTTAATGAGAGGGGGAACCAATCACTTGTTTTTGTGGACTGGTGAGTGCTAATAGGCAATGCGTGTGCATGAATATCTGTGTGTTTGAAATAACTGGAATTTAGTAAATCTGTCCCATGGTCTCTCTGTCTTTCTTTCTCTTTAGTGGTTTATATGTTTGTGTGGAAAAAATAGAGATGCCAATCAAGGATCAATGCGGTATTAATATTATCTTCACGCCTGCAAGGTCACAAGAGGGAAAAAATTAATCTTTGAGGTTAAGTTTATTTGCCATTTAATGCCAGTTGTTGTATAAGAACAGAATTAATGGGATGGGGTTTTGAGGACTTTGGGAATAAGGAGCAGTGAATAAGGTTAATTTGAGTGGGAGGGGTCAAAGTCTTTGAGAACACCTTAAAATCCGAAATGACAGCCACAATGGTACAGCTCTTCTTTCATGAGGATTCGATCATCATATCCAACTGCCTCTCATTAAATTTACGTGCTGATACACATTAAACCCAAGGTGATACACTTGCCACTCTGAAGAAAAAAATATATATAACAGAAAATGATGTCATAGCCCTTGTTAGGTTTAGAAATCTAAGGTATCTTCCAACGTTGGAAATAGAAACTGCAAACTCTACTTCCAGATGAGGGAAATGAAATTTAGCTGTGCCTAATCAACCAAGCACTGTCCATCCATTTAATTTCTCAGTTGTTTATATTTACAGGATGCATTTTCTAGGACGAATTTAACAAGGGCAGTGTATGAAGTGATAGGAAAATGGTTTGCAAAATAGAAATTGTGAGGTGATTTCATTTTAGATGCGCACTTGGCTGTGTCATTGGTACGAGGGGTCGAGAAAAGCATTCCTGCAAACAAAATACACGCAGAAGTTTATTTTCAATGCTCTGAGCATGACTCTTTATGCATAACGTAGATTTTCCCAGAATCTCTTTCAGAATGTCTAGGTAACTATTGCATTCCCCAATAGCTTGAAAAATTCACTACTAGGAAGATTTCATTTTTTTGTCACATCCCTGGAAAATAGGTGCTAATCTTGGTTGTCAACCTGAGAAGAAAGAACTTATTAACACAGGGATTATCTCCCCCAAACTGGCCCGTGAGCATAGGTGTGCATCAGTTCCCTCATTATAACTGATGTAGGAATGTCCTGCCAATGGTGAGAGGTGCCATCCCCAAACAGGTGGAACTGGGCTTTATGAGAAAGGGGGAGGGGCTTGAATCTGAAAGCAAAGCCTTAAGCAGCAGATCCTCCAAGGTTTCTGCTTCAAGCTCTTTTGTTGAGCTCCTGCATGATAGACTACATCCTATAAACTCAATCAATTCTTTTCCTCCCGATGTTACTGTTAGCTGTGTTTTATTACAGCAATCTAAAGCAAATAGGACAAGAGAGTACCTCTTAGTGATCCGCACTAATGCAAAGATTGCAGTGAATACTATTGTTCCAATTTAATGAAGAGAAAGACACATCCACCTGAAGAGTTTTAAAATATAATCATTAGTTTAGTGGTCTCGTTCACATCACAGCTGTAGGAGGCCTTGAGAAACCACAGGTATTCAACCAGACATAGAAGCAAGTCTCCACTCACTGTGGATTCAAATACAATCAATACCAATGTACAAGAAATAATTATATTGAACAAAGAAAATTTTACCCAAATACTTCATTATATACCCACTGCAAATTAAATTGCAGACATATGCATTTGATACTGAGTTCCTTTCATAACAAGCTTTCTACTTTGACATATTATTTATAGAGTTTCTTAAAGACATGGATTCATTATTTTAAACAGGCCTGTTTTGTTGATATTTACTTTAGCATACCAAGATACAGAAATAGATCTCCCTCACCCACATCTGCTATAATATATTTGAATAGCACTCCCAGGCATAACATAATAAACTCTTTCTGCTTAATTAATATTACAAATTTTAACAATGGAAAGCAGTGCTAAGAGGAAAGTTCATAGCACTAAGTGCCCTGGTAAAGAAACTAGAGAGGTCTTCCATAACAACAGCACACCTGTGATCTCTAGAACAAAAAGAAGCAAACTCACCCAGGAGCAGAAAGCAGGAAATAGTCAAACTCAGGAAATCAACCAAATAGAAACAAAGAAAACAATACAAAGAATCAACAAAACCCAACTTGTTTTTCATCATGGTGATTCATCACAGCAATGGAAACCCTCTCCATGACAAGCCTTTTAAACAGCAGTCTTTCTTTTGTGTTCCTATCATTTGTGAAGATATTTAGTAGGTAGGAATGGCATGGAATCTTCCTGACACAGGATCCATTGAAACTAAGAACGTTGTCTTTAGGTGTTATTTTTAGTAAGTATTGCATGGTTCAATTTCCACAGATTTTTTTCAGATCCCAAAGTATGTGTTCAAACTTAAATTTGATAAGACATAAGCATAGAGAAATATCATTGGGGATGTGTCACAGCTCTGTGGTAGTTATGGAATTGATTCTGGTGGTTCATCAGAAGCAAGTGTACATGTATTGAACCATACTACATAAGCCATGTATCTCCATTTGTAGAAGCAGGAGAAACATCACATGTCAGAGAGTGACAGGCAGGTCATTCAAACATAGCTCCTTTACACTTAAGTAAGTGAACATTTCGAAGTACGTATTGGAGCTTTCTTGTCTCTAAATCAATTGAACAAGTCTTAGCGCTTGGTGGTTATTGAGTATTAGTATGCACATCACATAAGGCAATTTTGCAATCTCAGTAAGAGTCAAGTATGTCCTGACCCATAGCAATGAGTCACCTTGGCTCTCTGCTTGTCCTGTTATGGAATTCAAGGGTCCAGGTCCTTGTTGTTGTTTGTTTGTTTGCATTGCTGTTAACAGGAGCACTCATTTTGTGGGGGATGCATGCAACTGCCAACCAAAATACAAAGTGAGAAGTCCTTTCTTTTCTCCCAAGTCATCTTCTCATTGTAGTTCAGTTCTAAAGCAGTGTTGGTAAACAGTGAGGCATGCTAACCCCGGGGCCAGAGTGCCCACATTGAAATCTCCAGGGTGTATCACCTGCAACCAATCTCTCAGACTCAGCTTCTTCATTTCCAAAATACAAGGGAGAACAACAAGTTGGATTAAGCTGTGATGAGAGGCCGATGAAGGAAAGTGTTTGGCAGAGCGCCTGGCTGTAGCTGGCGCTGCTTCAATGCCAGATATCATGAGTATAAACCACGGGAAGGAGCAGAGTGCAAACATAAACATCGCTCCTGCCTGGTGGATGGCTACAATTTAGCAAAATAACTGATCGAATCCTTAAATGATCCAAACCATCATGATTTAGCAAGAAGAAGGAACACCATTTACTTTTTTGGAACTGAATATTTAGAATAGAGTCCCCATGTGTATATGCCCATTAGAGTTTAAAACCTTAAGTGTGCTGTTGTAGAGGGTATATGCATCAGCCTGAATGAACTGAACCGGTCGTCAGGGATTGCTCTCAGGTTGCCATTTTGAAAAACGTAGTCATAAAAAGTTATTACAAATGTAAGTAAACATGTAAGTAAATATCATTGTACTATATTGGCTTGGCCTGTTTGAGCTGAGATGATATTTATACCCAATTTGTATAACAAAGGCGCTTTTAATATTTTTCTGTAATATATACCTGTCCTGTAGACCAGGATTACAATCATCTTTCCCAAGAAGGTTCTTCAAAAGAGTATAAGCCTTTTTGACATTATTTCTTCCTAGTGCTTTCTTAGTTTCAGTCTTGTTCATGGAGAAGTAGGAATAGAGGCAACTTCTGACATCAAAGGATTTGTTTTGGAGCTGAATGGTCTATCACCTTTGTCAATGTCTTTGAAGATAAAATTATTCCAAATCACATATCGCTATCAGAAATTCCAGAAGTAAGCTGCTGTACTATTCTGACTCCTACTGTTTAGGGTGCTTTAGAGCATCAAAACCTCAAAACAAGGATTAAATTTAGACAAACATCATTTCTAAGAGGGTTCTTTGATTATCAGTGTGAGCTGTAAAACAAGAGGAAGTAGCCACTTAAAAACATTCTTGAAGCCAGGCGTGGTGGCGCACACCTGTAATCCCAGCATTTGGGGGGCAGAGGCAGGCGGATTTCTGAGTTCAAGGCCAACCTGGTCTACAAAGTGAGTTCCAGGACAGCCAGGACTACACAGAGAAACCCTGTCTCGAAGAAAAAAAAAAACACGTTCTTGGTCCACTATGTTCATAGCAGCCTTATTTATAATAGCCAGAGGCTGGAAAGAACCCAGATGTCCCTCAATGAAGGAATAGATACAGAAAATGCGGTATATTTACACAATGGAATACTACTCAGCAATTAAAAACAAGGAATTCATGAAATTCTTTGGCAAATGGTTGGAACTGGAACATATCATACTAAGTGAGGTGACTCCTTCACAAAAGAACACACATGGAATGTAGCCACTGATAAGTGGATATTAGCCCAGAAGCCCTGAATACCCAAGACACAACTCACATATCAAATAATCCCCAAGAAGAAGGAAGAAGAGGGTCTTGGTCCTGGAAAGGCTTCATGCAGCATTGTAGGAGATTGCCAGGACAGAGGAGTGGGAGGGGATTGATTGGGGAACTGGTGGAGGGAAGAAGGCTTATGGGACTTAGGGGGAGAGGGGAACTGGGAAAGGGAAAATTATTTGGAATGTAAACAAAGAATATAGAAAATAAAATTTTAAAAAAGTACTTGGATCCATCCCAGAGACCCAGAGATGAATAAACATACCCAAACCAATAAATATAATTCAGCACATGAAGAGACTCAAGAAACACACACACACACACACACACACACACACACGCACACTTTGCGTGCACATTCACACACACATCATCATCATCTCTTAAGATGCAATATAGATTTTAACATTAATTCTCCCAGTCCAGGAATATGGACTTGCCAGTCCAGGAATATTCTTGATATCTTCTTATATCATTTTTAATTTGATCAGAATTCTAAGGTTTTCTCTGTACAACTCATGCATTTTCTTGTTTTGATTTATTTTAACATAATGTTGTGAAAAGGACCATCCTACCAAAAGCAATATACAGATTAAGCACCATACTTACCAACAAACTTCTGATTCAGAAATTTAAAAAAATCCCACAAGATTTACAGAGAAACACAGAAAGCCCAGGAGACCCAAAACAATGCTGAACAATAAAAACATGGTCAGAGGTACACAAATACAGATTCTTTGTTATTACAGAGATATAATTACAAAAAAAAATGTAGTACCAGCATAACACAGAAACACTGATCAGTGGAACAGAACTGAGGATCCAGATAATTGTCTTCATGCCACCTGTTGGTTACAGAGAGGACAGTAATATGCACTGGAGAAAAAGGCAGTATCTTTAACAAATGCTACTGGTCAAACTGGATAGCTACTTGTAGAAGAATGAAATGGGATCCTCATCTCTTACCTTGCATAAAATTTGGCTCCACATTGATCAAGGATCTTGCCATAAGATCTGATATCCCAAATCTGATAAAGGAGAAAGTAAGATATGCACTGAAGTTATAGGCACAAGAAAGGATTTTCTGAACAGAACACCAAGTAACACAGACATGAGAGCCAATGATTGAAAAATGGTACCTTGTGAAACCATTAAAAAAATCTTCTGTACATCAAAGAGCACCATTACATAAGTGAACAAGTAGCTTACAGAACGGGAAAAACTCAGTACCATCTAACCATCTGGCAGAGAGCTTGTCTAGAAAAGACAAAGAACTGAAATAACAATAATAATAATAATAATAATAATAATAATAACAACAACAACCCAATTAAAAATTGCGTCCTGGAATTTAACAGCGAGTTCTAAAAAAAATGACAATGTCTGAGAAATATTTCTTAAATATTCAAATCCTTGGTTAGAATGGAAGTGAAAATGGAAATTCCTTTGGGATATATCATCCTACCTGTCTTAAAATGGCTAGGGTCAGTAAATCAAATGACACTGATGGCTACAGTGGATGGGGTGGGAGGGAGGGGGGATACTCACTGTTAGTGAGAGTACAAACTGCAGCAGCCACTGTGGAATTCAGTGTCTAGGTTCCTCAAAAAATAGAAATAGACCTACTGTGTGACTCAGACATGCTATTCCTGGATATATTTTCAATGACTCTATATCTTACTGGAAAAAAATGCCTTGCTCATTCATGTGCATTGATGTTCTATTAACAATAGCTGGGAAACTAAGATGACCTGGATATCAATTAATTGATGAATAGATAATGAAAATGCAATTTATATTGAATATGCATATACAGCTATAAGGAAAAATGAAATTCACACTTAAATGGGTGGAGCTGGAAATGATCATTCCAAATAATATAACCCACTCTCAGAAAGACAAACACTACAAGCTCCCTTCTCATGTGGGCATGCTAGTTATGAATCTTTAAATATGTGTATTTAAATTGGATTATATAGAAAATCAGAAAAACTATTAAGGAACCTGGGGGATGGTTCAAGATAAGGGAACTAGGACCTAGGCTGTATCAGAAAGGTAAGGGAGATAACAAGAGAAATGGTTAAGTGGGGTTCAGAAGTGGGGGTGTCTTACAGAGGAGGGATTACAGGGAAGGGTACCTGACACTGAAGAACTTTGGAAATGCTACTTGGAAACTTACTGTTGAAGAGATTTCCTAGAATATATGCATATAGAAATGGAGTTTAAATAGAGTTACATTACAACCTGGGGATAATGCCTCCTTCAGACATTATAGACTATAAAAAGCTTAGGGCTAGGTATGGATTATCTCTCCTAGTTTGTGGTTACTTGAGTCCCATAAAACCTTCCAAACATTACAATCTATTGCCGATGGGTTTGGAGAACCCCCTGCCAGAACTTGACGAAAATATCTTACTTGTGAAGGCACTACATACCTTTGTCATTGGGCATGGAGAAATCAAGCTGGTACTGACCCGGCAAAGTCGCCCATACTGCTACCTTTCATAGTGCTGCAGAGTTCTACACATGTATACTGGGGAAGGAAAGCTTTCCACCTCCTTACCCAACTGTGAATCTTGTGAGTGATAATAACCACCTGTGTGGCAAGGAATGCTGGCCACTGTAATTGATGCGCAAATGTTTCAGATTAAATTTAAAACCCACTCTGCAAGTAAATGAAATTCACAAGTGGAATGAATGCATTTACCTGATACCATCAACTGGGCATAAAAGCTGTGCTTGTCTAGGTTATAGGCCCTAAAGGAAAACCTTGTAATATTATTCTGCTAAGTGGACAAAGTAGTAAACGTCTCCGGAGTTCTTATGGCTATACCTATGGATGGATGTGTCTCTCAGCTCTCCTCTTTAGTAGATGGTGATAAATATGGACTGACAACATATCCATGTGTATAGAATAAAAGAATGTGACATACTCAGCTAAATAGTGTGGCTATGTAACACTCCCACATTCACCACTCTGGAATCATTATGAAAGAGAATGTGAAAACACTGTAAGAACCGGACGGAGTAGAGACTGTCAAGCAGTATTTTGTAGACATGGAAGCTCAGCTGCATGCATGCACTGATAGCAGCCATGACTACATTCATAAGATTTGCATAGGATCAAGCTGGTCCAGATCCTATGTTCTATGGGGGAGATGTTCATGAAGCACCACACTTATCTGAGGAACTACTGGCCACTGGTAGCTGGTAAGGATGGAAAAGTAGATTAAATTAAGTAGATTAAATGTTCCAGTCTGCAGGCCCAAAGACGATGCCCATGTTCTGGTAGAGGGTCCCGTGTTAGTGTACCAATAGACAGTACTAAATAGTCTCAGTGAGTGTTACTCAGGAAAAACAAAATAGTGCACATGCTGTTGGGAGAAAAAATGAGAAGGATATAGGTGAAGAGTTGGAAGGAATGGAATGGCAGCAGATTATTCAAAACGCATTACATGAGTGCATACATATTAAAATACTAAAAGTAAAATGAAGCAATATCATAATAATCATAAGGAAAATCACTTTATATTATGTGTTGCTTAAAATGTTGAGTAATACTAAGCTCTGAGCTTCAAGAAACTTAAGCTAATAAAGTTCAGATATCAAATATAAAGATTTCACGCAATGGAAATGTTTAATTAATGGCACCGAAATGGATCACTTCCTTAGAAATAATTTATAATGAAATAATAGGAGAAGAAGCCATATGTAAGTGTGTCATTTGGAGATGTGTTTGATTGGAGCAGTGGGGGCTAAAACTCATCTGAGTCCCACCTGTCAACAGATTTAATTTGAAAACCTCCCAACAAACCACTGATTTCATTAACATTCCGGGCAGCCTGGAAGAAAGGCTGTGATTGTCCAGGGCTTTGGCAAACACTGGTGATTGCTTTCCCAATATCTGTTCTCTTGTCGACGTCTACCTTCCTAACAAGGTCTAACCAGGTCATTGCTCCTGCAGGAAATCACAGGCCCACAAGAGGACTGCTCTTTGTGTGTGCGTGTGCGTGTGCGCGCACGCACACACACACACACACACACACACACACACACACAGCTGCAGGATCTCAGGGCATCTTCTTACTCTTTCAGAATATATGAGGAGCTTTAAGATTTTATCTATTGATATTTATATCAAAGGTGAGTCATTAAATACTGTTTAAAAATTGCTATACTAGGCATTATTATTGTGCCATATATCACGTTAGTAGATTTTTTATGGCCAAGTACTTTTGTCCAGGTTAAAAACTATTATTTTAAAAAGTGATACTCCTTTCAGTTGCACATACAGCCTAGTGTACTGAATGCATGCCTAACATGCCCCATACCCTGGTTCAATCCCTAGCAGCACATAAACTGAGTGTAGTGTTATGTTATCTACAGACTTAGCATTAGGGAGGTAGAGTCAGGAGGTCTAGGAGTTCAAGAGTAACCTGAGCTAAATTCATCATTTTCTCAATAACTATAATACCAAACTGCCAGTATTCGCAAATGTGACACTGTATTGAGTGGGGGAAGAGGACAGAAACCACGAGGGCCAGCAGAAAAGTGGAAACAGGCAACCCTAGAAGATAGGAGGTTAGAGGACCCCCTAAAATGTTCCAGAGACATGGGAGGTTGAGAGACTCTCAGGACTCAAAGGTGGGGTGCTTAGATAAAATGCCTCACAGTGGGGAGAGAGAACTTACAGAGTCCACCTCCAGTAGAAAGACAGGACATCAAGTGGAGGGATGGGGTTGCCATTCCTGTCAAAAACTCTAAACCAGAATTGTTTCTGTCTAAAAGAACTGCAGGGACAAAAATGGAGAAGAGCCTGAGGGAAAGAAGGTACAGGGACAGGCCCAAATTGGGGGCCAGCTCAAGGGGAGGCCCCAAGGCCTGACACTATTACTGATGTTATGGTGTGCGTACAGATAGGAGCCTAGCATGGCTGCCCTCTGAAAGACCCAACAAGCAGCTGAAAGAGTGAGATGCAGATCCTTACACCCAACCATTGGGCAGAAGCTGGTAACCCCTGTGGTTGAATTGGAGAAAAGCTGGAAGAAACTGAGGAAGAGGGTGACCCTAGAGGAAGGTCAGTGGTCTCATAAACTTGAACCTCCAAGACCTCTCAGACACTGCAGGCAGCATATACCAGCTGATATGAGGCCTGCAATACATATACAGTAGAGGACTGCCTGGCCTGGACTCAGTCAAAGAAGATGCACCTAACTCTCAAGGGGGTGGGGTGTGGAGACATCTTGGAGATGGAGGAAGTGGGCAGGGAGGAGGTATGGATATGAAACAGTCAGAGGGTGGGCTACCAGGAAGGCAATAAAGTCTGGACTGTAAAAAACGATTAAAGAATTAAAAGAAGAAAAGATAAAACAGGAAAGTAATGACAGGAAAAAAAGTGACACTGTTCTACATTGTCTAAGATAAATGTCTCCTGTTCTTTAGAGGATAGTCTAATATCACCCTACAGTCTCATGCATTGCATTTCTTCATTTGTGCTGTAGAATGTGAGTACACTAAGGACTTTTGTAATTCTCCTGTTTTTCTTTCTTTAGTTCTCTTTCTTTCTTTCTTTCTTCCTTTTCTTTCTTTCTTTCTTTCTTTCTTTCTTTCTTTTTTTTTTTGTAAAAGAAAGGCACAGTTCTGTAGCATGCCAAATACTTGTATTTGTTCTATTGTGATCTAGTCCCAAGTTTAACAGGTGGGAATTTCCTAAAAGTGAGATTGAGGGACTTGAAAGCCCATGAATAAGCTATTCATATCATTATCAAAATACCTCAAACTATACTGAAATAGCAACATCTTTCGCATTTAGATTTATAACAGCCGAAATTAGTGTGGAAAATATTGATTCTGTGAGTCATACAAATCTTCCAAATGTTGATTAATTTCTTCATACAACAGCAAACAGCTCACATTGTTAAATGCCCTCATCAATTTTATTAGGAAATTCTTTAAATATTGAAGAGTTGTCTAGTTCTTCCTGGAAAAAAAAGTTTTTCTCGTTTTCAGCTTGTTCTAGAAAAAGTCATATTTTGTCATGTATCAAAAACAATAGTATCAGTTGTTTTACTGGTAGTCACAGACACACTTCGTTCATTTTTTCCAAGTGTTCCTGTGTTTGGGGAAAGTCTGTGCAAATCCCATGGTTTGCCTATAAGTTTTGCACATAAGTAGTGGTGGTGGGCATGAATAGCCGATAGTTTAGACCCTAACCCAGACAATTACACGAAACTTTTCTAACTCACACTCACCCACATTTTGACCTGAAATATTAATTCTTTGCATTTTAGCATGTAAATAAAATAAATAAAATAAAAAGATATATAGTTATTGTATAAATTTTAATAAATCAAGAGTTTTATTGGTACATCAATGTTTTGTTTGCATAATTTAAAAAAAATCTATGTGTCAATGCACATGTGTAGGCATGTGCATGTGTATGTGTGTGTTTGTATGTGTGTATGTGTGTGTAAGTTTGGACCCACAAGCATGCCCTGGTTTGCATCTAGAGATCCAAGAACAATGTCTGTTTTTGGTCCTCACCTTCTTCTCCTCGTTCTTCTCTTTCTCCTTCTTCTCCTTTTGCCTCCTTCTCTTTCTTCTTTTCCTTCTCCTCTTCCTTCTTCTTGTTCTTCTTATTCATATTCTTTTTCTTCTTCTTGTTGTTGCTGTTGTTGTTCTCCTCCTCCTCCTCCTCCTCCTCCTCCTCCTCCTCCTCCTCCTCCCCCTCCTCCTCCTCCTCTTCCTCCTTCTGGTACTGCATACTCCAGTTGGCTGACAACCTTCTGGAATTCTCTTGTCTCTACCTCCTACTTTACCTAGTATGTTTGTACTACAGGCACATGTCCCATGTCTAGATTTGCATGGGATCTGGTCATTCAAACTCCGTCTTCATCCTTCCATGGCAAACATTACTCCTGAGCCATTGCTTCCTCATCCCTATGTAATTGATTTATGATTGTGTATTGGAAAAATGTGTAGTAAATGCTAGTACAGTTCGAATTTACCTCTTGTTGGGACCAAGGTTCTATCTGTTTTATTTCCCATTGCTTTTGCATTTTTACAAAAGGAGAAAGACAAATAGTGCCACAATATCAAAATGCTGCCAATACTCCTAAATGAGTGGGGCATGCCCAGAACTCTTAGGTAATAGAATATGGAGTGCTACTCTAAGCCAGTTAAGGATACCTCAGTCACAGCACAGTGACTGTGACATAGTGGACACACCATGGGGTCCCAAGGAAAGTCCCCATACTTGTAGAAAAACAGATGGGCAGAAACAGTTTTGCTTACCCTTCAGGCTTTGACACTGTCTGTGCTTGACATCATGATGGGGAAAATTACCTTGCAAGTGAACAAACAAGGCTGTGGCCAAGCTGTCATAAGAAAATGTCAGAATTTAATGTATGGAAAGAACTAGAAAGAACCCTGCATGCTGAGGGTGTACAGAGTCACTCAATTCTCTAAGGTAGGGACATCCATTCTCCAAAGCCTTGCTATGGAAATTCAGAGTTGGCATCAGATATATTTTCTTGTTCTAATTTAGCTGCAGGTAGGCTGCAGGTTGAAGGAACACAACCTAATGCACTAACTAGCAATAGGAAAGCCATCAAGATTGATATTATAGCCTAAGTATCATGTAACAAAGGAGTAAGCAGCAATTGCAACATTTGAAATGGTAATACAGAGTTTATTTGAGCAGATGGTCCCACTTACATCTCCCAGCTGGCTGGAGTTTTCTCAAAGGACACTATTTTCCCCAGGGAACAAATTTATTATGCAACAAATCATCAGGTCAGAGGAAGAGCTGTTTAACCCAAATTATGGCTACTATTCTTCCTTGCCTGAACTCATTCCAAAGTTATTCTCTGTGATAGACTTACCTTACAAAATACAGCTACTGCAAGTGGTGGTTTATTTCTACAGATAAAAATTGGAAAGGTCCCAGTCTAACTGAGAAAAAAGCAAGTATATGCATGCTGAAATGTGTTTTAAGTGGAAACATCATGTCAGCAAAAATATTGTAGTTTATTGCTTCCAACCTGTCCATCATTCCCCCAAAATTTGGTTCAGATTTCCAAATATTTATTTAGCATACGTGGGAAGTAAAAATCTATCCCAGATTATGTAACTGGCAATGATGCTATTTAGGATGATCGTTAGAATCGATCTTGTCCTTCCGGGAAATGAAGCATAATTGCAGATCACACTGCTGCACTGATGCTTTGATGAGTCTCCTTCTTCTCTGCTTTCCAGACACAAAACTGCTGTGTGGAAGTGAGAGTGAATGTGGCTTTAAAGTAGTATCCAGCCTTGTTATTAAAACACGGGTCATTGAATGCCAGTGCTAATTACCTAAGGACATTATCTGAGTCACACCTCAAAATGCTCATAGCTATAACATTCTGGAAGCAACTGGTCTGTTTATATCTAGTATCAAAGTAGACTTGTTTCCTGTAGGAATATTAGTATAGATATGGACTCATGTTTGATTATTTCATATTATGGATACATTTTTATTAAATTTATCTAAAAATATCTTGTATATTTAATACCTACGATAATTCTAAAAGTTACTGAGCTAAAATTTTCATTTTCTCATATTCCTAAGCACATTCTTCCCTCCCCTCCTTTCCTTTCTCCCCTCCTTCCTTTCTCTCACACCTTTCCCCTTCTCTTCCTCTCCTCCCTCTCTCCCATCCTTTCTTCTCTTAAACTGGTGACATTTTCCAACTCCCTCCTGTTGTACTTCATTAACACTGTAGCTGGAAGCTAGCTAATTCTTGTCTCAAGATTCAACGTCTCCTACAGAAACTTAGCCAACTCACACATAACAGAGTGCAGTGTACGTGATGGAAGTCTGGTGAAGTAAGCCACAGATGACTCTACTTGCCTGAATCCTTCTTGAGAGATTCAGTGTTGTTAATCAAGGTACTCAGGACTGTAATACACTCCACGCTGACCTCTCTATCTTTTGAAAAGCAAGAAAGCTAATATTTACACAGAATTGGCCAGTAGAAGTAGCTTTACACAGACTGTCAGATGGAGACTACCTGAGGTTTCTCGACACCTCATTTATGTAATATTGGCTGACTTGAAACAAAGCAATATGAAACACTGCCTAAGCTCTTACATATCTTCATGCACATTTTGACCATACCAGGACTTAAAACATAATAATTTAGTGTTCATCGCTCTTTATGACAAAAAAAAATCATATTTAAAGAGGTCTTGAAGAGAATATAATTCTGAAAATATGTAGCTTTTTTGATTTTCCAGTTAGCACAATAATAAACCCAATATTGTTCCAAATTCTATTGGAATGCTTCTTATGGGTGAATAATTCAACAAGGGCCAAAGAAATGAGCTTGGAGCAAAGAAGCAAACTCACCTGTCTTGTGCCCTGGCTTCAGCAGGCTATGAGAAGCTAAGTAGAGTCTATCTCCTCCGTCTCTGGGAATAAAAATGTGCTGCAGCATTCCACTTAAACTGGTGAAGGCGTGTAAGGAGAAGGCCCTTACCGTGAAACTGTATTTCTTTTTGGATCCATACTTGGCTGTTGTCACAATGTGGGAGCCAGTCACTGCGGCTCGGTCATCGCGGTGCTTGCATACCTACCCTCCATAGTGTCCCGGGTTCCATGCCAAGCACTGTATAAAACCAGGCCGGGTGATGCATGTCTGCAATCCCAACACTGGACAGGAGGTGGAGGCAAGAAGATTAAGGAAGAGCCCATGGTGGTGACCAGCCTGGCTCTGTCTCAAAATGCATAATAGGGGCAGGTGACAGGCTCAGCAGGTGAGGACGCTTGCTGAGAAGTCTGACAACCTGAGTTATTCCCAGGAAGTACATGGTAAAAGGAGAGAACGAGTTTCTGAAAGTTTTTTCCTCATTTCCCGATGCATACTATGGAATGCAAGCATTGTTGCAACACTCTTCTTCCTCCACTGAATAAACAAATAGGTGCTTTAACAGAAAACTGTGGGTAGCATAGGACCTGTTATATCATGCATTCTTTCTTCTCCGAGGCTTACTTTTCTAGTCTGTTTCGCATGCCTTGTCCATGGTAATGTGGTTCTTAATTAATTGTGCTCATCATTAAGCTAATTTCTTCAACTATATTTCATAATATTAGCACAATATTAACTTTCAATCATGTCGGTGAGCAAACTGTTTTAAAAATGAGGTATTGCTTGTTTTTTCCATCTTGTAACTCAACTAACCACATCTTGTCTTCTATCTCCAACATTTGTCCATAGGACAGTTCTGCTAACCTCTGCTGGGGAAACTATTCAACCCTCTTTGTAGAATGAACCCTGAGTTCATTTTTACCTCTCCTTCAAAGATCAAGTCAAATTCTACCTCTGCTAAAATATTCAGTCTCATCCCTCCCAAGGGGAAAGTTAATCTGTTTCTCCACAGAGAAAAAAAAAGACACTTCTTCCTAATTTACTATTTCTCCCAGTCTTTGTTGAGACTAGTTTATGAGTGCCTTCTCTCTTGGTAAAATATGAGTTCAACAGTCATGTATAATTTACCCCAACGAAGCCCTCACAACCTCCTCAGGGCCTTTGACCTACTCTATCCACAGGCAAATCCTTTTCGAAATGACCTGAGTTTAGAAACTCTATCAATAACAATAAGAACAATTGTAGAAGCTGAATATAGTTTTACTTCTTTCACAATAGTATTAGATGAAATATTATCAAAAACACATATCAAAAGAATGATCAAGGGGCTAAAGATGGAGCAGCAGGTTCAAACACTAGATACTCTTGCAGATGTATGCTGCCTGAAGGGTAGCCTACAACCTTCTGTAATTCCATTTCCTACGAGTCTGATGCCCTTCTGTGCCCCCGCAGGCACTACATGCATGTGCTGCACATGCCCATTGAAGGAAGACTGTCTAACTTCCATTACTGTCCAGCTTCCATTTAGACTCTAATGAAAGTATGTGCAAGTTTACTTCTTCCAAACTTCAATACAATGATCATTAATACACTGATAATCTAAATGAATAATCCATGATGACATCTCTTGGAAGTTAGATACAAATTCACACTTTTAGGCCAAAGAAAGTTCTGGCAACCCAAAAATATAATGCTATCTATATTCCATGATTTGTTTGCATGTGTACCAAGTTTGAGAGAAATTCCTATGTTGTATTTCCGAAGACATTGCTCCTCACTGACCCCCCTATTAAGTAAACTCAGATAACTCATTGAGTCATTAATAGACATGATACACATGTGTGTGAATTTTTTTAAAATCTATCATTGGAGCCCTATCTTGGGTTGTAGATGTTTATGCATGACTACTCAGACAATGTTCATGCAATAATCATATGTACACAAACACAAACAGACAAACTAAGTCTCTTTCTCTCTCTCTCTCTCTCTCTCTCTCTCTCTCTCTCTCTTCACACACACACACACACACACACACATACACACAAGCCCCATTTAGTTTTGGTTTTAATATATTAAGAGAATTGGTAAATGCTTTTACATCTGGTGTATATTTATGAGAGATTTTCTTGGGTGTTGAGTAGAGGAGTTCACATTACTGATTCTTGTTTACTTTATTTAGGCTTTAATTACTTATTTCATTTCAAAGCTTGGTATGGGGTTAAATAAGGCATTGTACCATATTAGTTAAATAAAACTGATCTATAGGGTAAAAGGAATACTTTTGGCTTTTTGTTCTGTGGCTTTATCAGTCCTGTTCTAGATCATGTTGATGATTTTAAAAGAATTTATTTTGGCTTACTGTTCAAGGGTGCAGTCTCTCATGAAAGAGAAGTCATGGTGGCAGGAGACTGAGGAACCTACTCAGATCGTCTCCACTGTCAGAAAGCAGGGATGAATGCTAGTTCTTGCTAGTTTCTTCAGTCCAGCACTCCATTCCAGGAAATGTTGCTGGTTATATTCAGGGTGGGTCTTCCCTCTATAGTTAATCTTTTCTGAAACGGACTGTATAGACAAGCCCAATAGCTTGTTTTGGGGGTAACTAACACAAGATCATATCAAATTGGCATGTTGAAAGATATTTTCCTAGAATGTCAAACATCAAATGTGTAAGACTTTGTCAGAAATAGGCACCAATTTATAAGAGTGCCCCATTAAAGAGAAATAGGTCTTAATTCTGGGATTTATTTAAATTCTGGGATTTATTGAGAATAAGATTCTAGTTTTTCAATCTGTGTGTACTGATGGACCTGCTACCTAGTTTCCTGTGACAATGGGAGTGAAACTTTGATAGTTACCTGCAATGGAAGCAGAAAAGCAGCAATGGGTTTAGCGCAACGTATTGACTACCGTTGAAACTCAGGGTGTGTTCGGTGAATATGTAAATGATTATAATTATAAGCAAATAATGCACATGATGTAGTCATTTGACTATTTGCTTTTCATTATTCAAATACATTCTAGCTTATTTTGTAGACTTAGGATGGGGAGAAAGTTAAAGAATTAGAAGATAAGGCAGGCTAAAACTTTAAAAACTACTTAAGCAGCAATTGTCAAATTGCGTATCACTGCTTACTTAAAATTAACAAGAAGACCAATTTAGGGCCCTAACTTGCTTAAAAAGCTGAAGGAAAATGAATGACAATAAATAAAATAGCTGTTCCTTCCTATTCCAAAGGAGACAAAAGCTGAGGGGTAAATATGAGGTCATGTATTAGCTGGTTAGCTATTTCCTATCTTAAATACTCATGCCAAGTGTGGGGATTTACAGAACAGCCTCTAATTGACTGAACTTAAAACCAGCAGCAATGTGATTGGTCATTTCCTTTTTTCAGTTCACACAAGGAGGTCAACTCATTTAAAGCCCCAGGAATCCTAGGTAGGACATAGCTTTTGTACAAACTGTCAAAGCTGTCAAAGTCTCTTTGTTCTTTTCCTGCTCTACATGTCTTACACCTTCATACAGTGTGTTTTAATATTTTCCCAAGCTCTATTTTAACAAAAAACAAAACCAAACCAAAATAACCCAAACAACAACAACAATCGAAAAGAAAATAACCAACCATCCCTTTCTAGGGGGGTCTCTCATTGACTCTGTCTGAAATTGCATTCCAGGAGAGATGTTCCTAATATTAAGTTGACTCACTTAAGGAGCAAAGAGGCTCTCCAGAAGCAGGTTCTCTTGCAGAGTTAGAAAAAAAAAACCTCTCTGTTATATAAACATAGTTATTTTGTCATTATGTTATGAAGTTAATAAATCACAAGCATTAATGGATCACTGAGTTCCAACAGTCACATGCTCTTTTAAAGACCATAGTTTATATCAAAACATTTTTGGCTGATGTTTAATGTTGAATTTAAATGTTGATGGCTTTTAGTCATTGGTTCAAGTAGCCAATCAGATGTATGGAGATGTCAGATTCTTTGTGTGTTCTGTGAGGCTTATATTTAGATGACACAGTTGAGAATGGCAACCAAATAACCTCTGATCCCTGGAGACCTCATTCTGTGTCATATAACTTCATTCCTAACTATCATGGCAAACTGGAGTAGTGCTGGGTGTCTCATTTCATTAGATGGTCTGAAGATTGGAATAAGGGGAAATCTCTATGTAGGATGTTTACATATAGATTAATTATGTTTTATATAGTCTCAAATTCTCATTTTGAATATAATATGCATCCTGATGCATCAGTGGAGTAGACACAACTCAAATGGATCTTTTAGACTTCTTGGACGTGGTGTGGTTTAGATATGACATTAGATCGAACACATGTCTGAATAATGAGGACTTTTCAAGAGACAGAGAGGGAGACAAGAACAAATACACACAAACACACAAACACACACACAAAGAGAGAGAGAGAGACAGAGACAGAGAGAGAGACAGAGAGACAGAGACAGAGACAGAGAGAGACAGAGGAGAGTCCTGCAATCTTTGGGATTTTAACAGTCAAAGACTATCATAAGATGCAGTCCCTAGACCAAGATTTCTAAACCTATGAGCTAAAATAACTCTCCATTCTTTAAAACATACACTAATATGTGAGATTGCTTAATCAGAGGCAGAAAATGGATGGATACAGGCAATGGGTACTAAGACATGGGGTCACTGCCAACAAACACCTGCAAATGTGGAATTCATTTGGCAACTGAAGCTGCAGTTGAGGTTTCAAGTGAGTGTTGGGTGTGTCTGTCACAAGAAGTTGGAGCAAATGGAAAGAAACTGGAAGAATTGAGATATGTAAGACAGATGGAATCAGCTGGTTGCCCAGTGTGAAAGAAGCCCTTTGAGGGTCTCATGAAGCTTCATGATCCTCCACTCACCACAGGCTTGAGGCTAGCAGCTCTCACCTTGTGGGTAGTGACCCCTTTGGGAGGTCAAATGACCCTTTCACAGGGATCACCGAAGAGCATGGGGAAACACAAGTGCTTACATTAAGATTCATAACAGTAGCAAAATAATAATTATGAACTAACACTCAAAATAATTTTGTGGTTGAGGTTACCACAACATGCAAAATTGTGTTAAAGGGTTGCAGCAGTAGGAAAGTTGAGAACCACTGCTCTAGGGTTTCAGGCAAGATTCTCAGTACGACATACATAGTCTCATTACCTATGGAATCCTTCAAATAGTCCATGTCCTCTATAGCCAAGGTCCAAGCAGGGATGGGGGCTGGTTGCTTTGCTTACAGATATTGATGTCTCTATGTTGCAGTTTGCAAAGATGTACAATGCAATATCATGACACTATGGAGATGCCTTTGCTGAAGTTATAAGAAAGACTGAATGGTGGGCAAAATATAAATAGAAGATTAAAAGTCTCTACCACATGCCTCTTGGAGCTGGTATGTGAGCACAGAGCTGGTGTACTTCCATTCTAATGTTACATGCATTGCCTTATGAATTAATTTCATAATTGATAACATGATCTGATGCTCAATAAAAATAAGTCTAGTGATCTGGGGTCCTCGTTTCCTGTAGAATTCAGGGCCTGTTCTCTATCATCTGAACAGGAGAGTTTACAAAATATGTTTGCCTAGGTTGAGGTTTAGTGTTGGTCTCAGCTGTCAGCTTGTGTGGACTGAGAGACATCCAGGACAGGACCAGTGAGATGAGTGTACGCATCTGCAGGTTCCTTTCAGAGAAGGCACATGTAGGACAATGGTGTGAGGCACCAGAACATCCTCAGTGTTGGACCTTCCAAATCCAACTTGGAAAAAAAGGAAGTCTAATTAAAAAGTACTGTGAACACATGAGTGTTTCTTTTTGTTGTTCTTCAATGTTAGCATAACTGTGTCTATGGGACTCAGATGGCATCAGACCCCATCTTCCTCAGCCTTTCAACATGCACCCAATAAGAACATTTCCCAAGAGTTTCCAGTCTTCCAGCTTTAGATTGTTACATCTGAGCTACCTGGTTTTCTACCTCTTTGGCATGACTGTTGCTCAGTAACAAAGTCTGTATCAACATTTCATGAAAACCAATTCAATAAATGTCCCTTTCTAATGTTTGTATATGAAAGTGTGTAATATTCAGACACAGATCCTATTGTATTAACTCCTTCAGAGAAAAATGCCTAATTCATCTAGCTGTATGTATAAAAATGGGAATTCTTAACACTTTACTAGAATTTTCATAATTAAGATCTTGTATTACTGGATTGAGTCAAACAGTGAAGAAGACAAACAGTTGGAAAGTTTTGCTTGTAGTAATGTAATACCTGAATCATGTGTCTATAATTATTTCTATTGGTCTGTGTTTATAATTTTATATACTAATAATTATTCCTCCACAACTCCACTTTTCTTCCATGTTCTTTACTCACTTTTGAAATCATGAAACATAACCCTTGAATAAACCTAAATATTGAAAGTTTGAAACTTAGGAGTTAGAGATAGACAAGTATAAGGCATTTGGGGGCATTGAACTCTATGAAGCAAACAACAGTTATTCCATGAGATTTGAAAACAACTATTGCTAAAATACTTCGAGTCCAGTTTTGATTTGATGTCTCGATCTAACTTCCACTGTACAAACAATGAAACAGACATATAATATTAAGGGAATACAGCCAGCAAAGCTCAAAATCTTTGCAACCAGCTTTGTCAGCAAATGTAGCTTGAAGGGACTAAAGGAGGTTTAGACACGAGAACAGCATCCACTGTGAAAACTGTACTAAGTAAAAAGAAATAGAGAAAGTATGACTATTTTCCATCTTGACTGCATCCCTTGTGTACAGGACCAGAAATATTCCTGGAACTCACAATGGCTGTTGATTTTTTGGATTGATCAAATGGGTGCGTAGGTGAATGGGGAATTTGTTGTAGGCATCCCCTTTAAGGTTGGGTATTTGCCTGTTTTCACATCTTGCTGGTGAATTCATGCAGCTGCCTTTCTTTGCTGACTGAAGAACCAAGATTCTTTAGATTTCTAACTTGTACAGGGACACAATAACTCTCTAGGATGCTCCAGGTCTTGTGTGCCAGAGTCAGAGTACTGAGACATCCAATCTCATGGACTGAGTAGCTACCAGATTCTTAGCTTTTACAATGTGGAGTCAATAATTACCTGACTGCACAAACTGTATTGTATGAACTATTTATGGAAACGATGATTCCAATACATAGTTCTTCTGTTTATTCTGATCCCTTAGAGAACCTTGACTAATCCAAAGACTAAACACAGTATTGCTGGTTGCAATAACCAAGGAAATGTCTTAAGAGAAGTAATTACATTCCACCTTGAGATTGTACACAGAATGTAGAAAATTGTGCAAAACAGATGCTGGGAAATAGAAAATGAAGAACTTGGAAGAAATCCATGGATTTCAAAGCTTAAGTTAATGAGACAAAAATA
Source organism: Apodemus agrarius (assembly GCA_964023405.1). Lineage (NCBI taxonomy): Eukaryota > Metazoa > Chordata > Mammalia > Rodentia > Muridae > Apodemus > Apodemus agrarius. The sequence continues at coordinate 9,874,670 of OZ030018.1, read as the reverse complement.
TAAAAATGATCGAGTACTTTGAATTGAGAGAGATTCTGAATCTATTGGACAGAATTTATGGTAGTATAGTTATTGCATTTCATAAAAACCATGATACCATTAATTATCCGCATCACTATGTTTATAAAGGTAAAGGGGGAGAGAAGATGAGTATTTTGAATCATTAATTATATGATTAATCCAATTTAATTCTGAAATTTATATATACAAATAGAAAAATATCAAACTAATAAGAAAATGTACCCTATATGTCATCATAAATATATTTAGTTTTTGTCTTTTTGACATCTCCAAATAAACATTTCACTTGAGGGTTGTAAGATGTCATGTTACATAGGATTTAATAGTTGTGCAAGTAGTTATTCAAATAGCTTTTGCCAAAACTTCAGTGGGTGGTGGATATAATACAACTATATCAAACAGCAGGCAAGACACGGTGTTAACATAACTGTGCGCTTCACAAGCGATGAGGGAGTAAAAGCTTTGGCCCGCTCATTTTTGTGAAGTTTATATTATCATATAAGCAGTCTTGTTGCTGAACTTCAACAGTTGTATTCCTTGGGCTATGCGTATTCGTTACATGACCATAAAACTGACAGACAACCATGCACAGTTTTTTCTTACCCAATTATTCCACTTTTGTCTAAGTGCTGAGAAAGTAACAAATCTTGAGGGATTATGTTTTGAACTGTAAGTTAAAATGAAGCGCGACTCTTCCTATGATTCTGACATTTTTTTTTCATAAATTAGTGAACTCATGGGCTTAGCTTGTACATAATGACTCCAGAGGTCTTACCACATGTCAGTTCTTTTGACACTCTTTGAGGGAAAATTGTCTTTATAAAAAAAATAAAAATAAGAAGGAAAAGTGAGAAAATAATGGGCTACGTGGGTTGGAATGCAGCCATAGAGAGCTGAACATTTTTGTACTGGTTATTTTGTTTGGTTTTTGCATTAATCCAAAAATTTATAATAGGTGAATCAAGTAGATAATGTTTTACCTTCTCCTTGGGAAAATATGCTTTTTCCAAATGGGTGCACATTTTCTAAAATGCTCAACTGGTGGAAAATTAGCAGCTGACAAATTGCAAATGCATTCATTCATTCATTCATTAATGTCTGTCTAGGGCATGCATAGAGTCATGTTAATATCAAAGCTAAGAAGCTGTGATAAGCCATGCTTACTGGCACATGGAATATCATTTATGAAATCAGGACTGGTACTTTTCCACATTGATGTGTAGTTATGTAGTTATGTGACATTTAATCAGTTGTAAAAAGACATTAGAAGTCTATCAGGTACCTGACCTACAGAATGGCAACTCAATAGTTTGTGTGTGTGTGTGTGTGTGTGTGTGTGTGTGTATGTATGTATGTGTGTGTGTTAACTGAAACTTTAAAAAAGAATCTTATATATATTTACATATTATATATAAATAATTCTAGCTTATACTTATAAAATATCCTTGATTGAAATATCTAAAATTTGTTACACACTAAATTTTTTAAACTAAAATGTATATAAATATATTGCAAGAATTTGAAATTAGGTGTGGGCAGCTGTTTAGCCTATATAAGAAACAATGAATAACACATTTGCATTGTCTGATATCAGTTTTATTATTTAAAAAGTATAAACGACATATTATGCCTATCTGTGATCGAAGTATAATCAATCTCATTCTTAGTATCATTAGGTTTATGGATTTTATTTAACTTTTTTTTTTATTCATGTGAGTGAGTGTGTGTGTTGCAGTGTGTCTCTTTTGGTACGGGTGACTGCTTTTGTGTAGGTAAGGATGTATACATGCACACATGAATGGCATGAAATTTCACTGAAGCCAGAAGAGAGTATTAGACTTCGTTGAACTGGAGTTATAGATAAGCATGAGCTCCTTTCTGGGAATGATGGCTTTTAATCTCAAGTGCTCTGCAAGAGCATCACATGCTCTGAACTGTTGAGCCATATTTTCAACCCCACCCTTTCTATATTTGAGCAAATCATTACATGTATTTGCACTATCCCCATGTATTTTCATGTTGTGTCTTGTACCTGTTGTGTCTTAATGAAAGTGCAGATGAGGCATGAGGCAGCTGGTCAATTATGAGTAGGTTCCAATTTGTACGTGTTTAAGATTTATATGATGAAATCTCAACTCAATATATCTTAGGTGGTGAAAAAATCTTTTTCTGAAGATGAGGATAGTGTACTGACTAAGTGTCAGGGGCTTTGTGGAGGATGTAAGTCCTTTTCTGTTGTCCTCTGCCATGTCTCAGGTATTTTCTTCCCTTCTGGAATATGAGCCTGTGATTCAGCCAGAACTCTAGGATTCACATGAGACTTTGCAAATTCCATAAGGAAAGGGACAATGTGGGCAAAGACAAAACATCTGCTTCAGAGTACTCCAACGTCCAATTTTTTCTTGAGCATGATTGTTCTTATGGTGACTCTCCTTTTAGAAAAATTGCAAGTTAATAGTAGACAATTATCTAACTTTACAGCATGAAAAGTGATATGAATTACGCGTACAATGGGGAGCAATTCCCTCTCTGATCTAGTTAATCATCCATCACCTCAATTACTTAGCATTTCGTTGTAGAGATAGCATAGATACTTACTGTCTTTGCAATTTTGAAACAGGCAATGCTGAACAACAGGTCTACAATCCAACAAAACAAACAGTAACATAAGAAGGAGAAAAAAGAGTAGCCACATTCCTCCAGTCTGAGGGTTCATGAGCTCCGCCATCTTGTCCTCATGTTCTTTCCTCCAGCATCCATAACTCCCATTAACATCTCTGCTTTTGCAAACTTTGTTTCTCCTGTAAGTGAAACTGGGTAGCAAGAAGGGATGGCCATAGATGGCAGAGAGGCACATGGATAGAGGACAGACTTTGTATCTCTTATGCATAAGCATGTATAAGTGTTCTTTTCCCTTTTTTATATTACACTTCATTTTTCTAGCACAATTTGTTACTTACTTATTTATGAAATATGTCCACAATAGAATACAGATTCTGTGACCACAGGATATTTTGTTTATGAGCTCTGATAAATCTTAAATAATTAGTTATTACAGTGTAATACAGATATCTAATAAATACTTTTTCTATTTGTTTCCCTCCAGTGTGTTTGTGTGTGTGTGTGTGTGTGTGTGTGTGTGTGTGTTTAATTTCTTGTTAGTTTTGCTTTTTGGAGTTTTCTTGAGAAATCTTTCTTCTTATTATTCACTTTATACCCTGCTCAATGGCACCCCCACTTCTGGTCATTTTATTCCACAAAGGCCCCACATACCCCCTCCCCTTCTCCTCTGAGCAGGTAAGGGGCCTCCTTCTGTATCCTCCCACCCTGACACATCAAATCTCTCCAAAGCTACATTCATCCTCTCCCAATGAGGCCTGCCAAGGCAGTCCAGCTAGAAGAACATATCCTGCAAACATGCTGGTGAGGATGTGGAGCAGGAGGAACATTTCCTCCATTGCTGGTGGGAGTTCAAACTTGTACAAGCACTTTGGAAATCAATTTGGTGGTTTCTCAGAAAACTGAGAATAGTTCTACCTCAAGACCCAGCTATACCACCCCTGAGCATATACCCCAAAGATGCTCCACCATTCCACAAAGATACTTGCTCAACTATGTACATAGCAGCTTTATTTTTAATAACCAGGAACTGGAAACAACTTAGATGTCTCTCAACAGAAGAATGGATAAAGAAAATGTGGTACATCTACACCATGGAATACTACTCAGCTACTGAAAACAAAGACATCATGAATTTTGTAGGCAAATGCATGGAACTTGGGAATGTCATTATCTGAGTGAGGTAACTCAGTCCCAAAAGTACATGCATGGTAGGTACTCACTTAAAAGTGGATATTAGCCATAAAATACAGATACCATGTTATACTCCACAGGCCCAAGGAAGCTAAACAAGAGGGAAGGCTCAAGTGAGGAGGCTTGAATTTCTCTAAGAAAAGGAAATGAAAAGCAGATGGAGAGAGGAAACTGGAAAGGAGGAGGGAGGAGAGGAAAATGGGGGAATTAAGGGTGAGGTATGGGAAAGGACAGGAGAGATGGCTACATCACCATGAAAATGAATGGAAATATGCAACGTATGGGGGTGAGGAGGTGGGGTGCACCTTTTGGATGTGACAGATACCCAGGATAAGGGAGTAACACAGAGCACTGGGGATATGGAACCTAAAGAGGCCACATTCTATAGCCAGACAGGAACCTCAGTAGAGTGACAGGGGCACCAACCCACCCACAAAATCTTTGACCCAGAATTTATCCTGTCTACATGAAATGCAGGGACAGGAGATAGAGCAGAGAGTGGGGAAATGGCCAACCTATACTTGAGCCCCACCCCATGGCCAAGCACAAATCCCTGACACTATTAATGATACTCTGCTGCAGACTGGAGACTAACATTGCTGTCCTTTGAAAGATTCAGCCCAGCTGCTGATTCAGAGGGATGTAGAAACCCACAACCAAACAGTGATGGAGCTTGGAAACTCTTCTGGAAGAGTAGGGGGAAGGATTGCAGGGCCAGAAGGGGGTAAGAACTCTACAGGAAGACCAACGGAATCAACTAACCTGGTCCCTTGGGGATCTCAGAGTTTGAACCACCAACCAAAAAACATAGACTGCCTGGACCTGGGCCTCTCCACACATATGTAGCAGATATGCCACTTGGTCTTCATGTGGGTCTGAAACAACTGCAACAGGGGATGTCTCTGTCCAAGGGGTAAAATGTTCTATATTCCATTTGTTCACTAATAATTCCCTAAGCAACAAACTATTTCTATGTGTATGTTGAGAGGTACAACTTTAGATGAGGGAGAAAATGGGAGCAAGGGGCAGGATTAAATAGGAAAAGCTGACAATTTCACCACTAAAATGTGAAACTTGTTCAACTAACAAGTCCTGTGTGAAGTCAGCTAGCTTCATTATTGTCTAAGTCATGACCCTAAACTTTTATTCACTTTATAGTGTCTTATATTTCTCTAACACTTTATTTTATTCTGCATAATTTTATTCTTTGTTTCTCTAACACTATCCTATTTCTTAAATATATGCCTTATCTCGCTATCTAGTACCATCATCTCTGTGTCCTTTCCAGACATCTGCTGCTGCCTTACTGCTTCTCCTCACAGCTCTCACAGGGCACTTCTGTCTCCTGACACAGTAGAAATCGCTGGCCTTGAGACCTCAAGTGCTTTTCTCAAAGGCAAGTAGCCAACCCTTCCTTATCTGTCTCCTTGTATCTAGCACAGTGCCAGGACTTGGTTGTGGGCAGAACCAGAAGGAACCAGATGGTTACTCTGTGGATTACCCTGCTTGGCAGTCAATTACAAGACAGAAAGGGGCTACGTGGTACTCTGGTGGTTCCAATTTTAACATTTTAGAGTGAAAAATACTAAAGTATTCATCTCAATCTAAGCTTAACGTATTATATTCTACAGAAGGTACATTTCAGGCACTTGGTTTATCCTGGCTTATATGATTCTCAGAGTACCTGTCCCCTCCTCTCCCCTTTTATTTCTGTTTCTATTCTCCTTAATAGTCTTAAATATCAAAGCAGGCTAAGAAATTACCAATGTGAGAGAGTTAACAAGGTTAAGCCTCCATGGCCATGGGTACACTTTAATAATGCAAAATGTTAGTTCTTTATTTGTGTCCAGGAAGTAAAATTACCATTTACTTCCCCTGAAAAAACTTATTCGTCAATAAACAAGTAGTGTTAAAAAAGATTAATGTCAGGTTAAATAAGACATTCAAGTAGATTTGGCTGGATAGAGGCTTTAAAAAAACAAAACAAAACAAAACAAAACAAAACAAAACAAAACAAACAAAACACCAAAAAAACTAGACGCAGAGTGTGATCATCCAGGAATCAGTATTGTACCAGATTACACACCATCATGTGGCTGCATAGCATCACTTTACCCAGTAGGTTTTACCATCTTCCTATACTAATCACAATGATATCCCTCGCACGCAACTTCAGTTTTCTATTCCACCTCTTAAACCTAGTGCATCAGTTGTTTTAGATCAATAGTCACATTGATGGTTCTCTTAAGTGCCGGTGGGAAAGGCAGCTTGAGTAGACACTTCCACATCAATACAACTGAGACCCAATCAGTATTAGCAGACTGTTTGATCTAGTCTACTCAACATATAGCAATAAAATTCCAAAGACCAAGTGTCTTATAATCAATGTGGATTTTGTTCCCCAGAGTCTGGAGACTGGGACATCCAAACTCAAGGCACTGGCAGATTTGGTAGCAGGTAAGAGCTAGCCTCTTGTTCAAACAAAGCATTATTTTTCTTTTTTGCTGTGTCCTCCTATAAAAAGAACATGTGAGTCTCATCAGTTCTTTTCCCTAAGAACATTGATCATATTTATGGGAAATGTGCTGTTACAAGTCTAACCCTTCCTTAAAGCATCCACTTCTTCATATCATCACCTTGGGGTTAGAATACAGATTTATGAATTTGCAGGGACACAAAAATTCAAGTCATGCACAATATCTTTCATTTATGTCCCCAAACCTTTTTACTAGGACTCAAGAATTTAAGAATAAGCAAATTTATTAAACAGTATATGCCTTCTGATTGTGTCATTTTAATCTTTAGTTCCCACTCAGTGATTAGTATAGGGAATTTACTATCGTGTTCAGGTCATAAGAAATTCAGGGTCAGGAAGCCTTAAGAATTGAAGATGTCTGATACATTTCCATTAAACAAGAGGTAATGGTTCCTGAATAGATGGCTTTTATGGAATATGTTTCTTATTCTGAGGCTGATGCAATAACCTTATTCTTAAAAGGCAGGAATAGGTTGACTACAGGTTAATTATAGAAGTGACATTATCTAGATGCCAAAATTCCAGAAGATATTACATATCAATTTATACATGAGAAGCCAAAGTGTCATACAGATTTATGCCTACTTGCCTTTCATTAAAGGCTACAAGTAATTTATTCACTTGGGCTGATATTCAAAACAACTTTGCCAATGCATATCGAGTCATGAATCAATCCAAGTCAAAGCATTATTGGAGAAAATAATTTTATTTTCCATAAAATTTTGTAAAATTTTCAAACTATCTCCTAAAATGCACAAATTAATGCAATTAACTTTTAATTAAAAAATCAACATAATCAAGGTATAGTTAAAGATTAGTTATGCTAATAAATCATTGCCATAATTTGTTTTACTTTCTAAGACTTGATTAGTATTCAATTTGTATTCAAAATTCTTTTCTGGTTATTGTATGTGGCAGTTAGGTTATGGCCCATTCAGAGTTTTTTTTTTTTTTTTGATATATTCTATATTTACAATTCATTTTGCTTTTTCTGGTTCCCCACCCCCCAAAGGTCCCACATGCCCTTTTCCCTCCCCCTGCTCCCTCTTCCACCCCTTCCCTCTTCCCTGTTCTTGTATTCCCCTACACTGATGCTTTGATCCTTTCCAGCACCAGTATCCACTCCTTTCTTCTTGTCAGACATCATTTGGTATGTGAATTGTGTCTTTGGTGTTCCAATATTCTAGGCTAATATCCACTTATCAGTGACTGCATATCATGGGTATTCTTTTGAGACTGGGTTATCTCACTTAGTATGATGTTCTCCAGTTCCATCCATTTCTCTAAGAATTTCATGAATTCATTGTTTCTAATTGCTGAATAGTACTCCATTGTGTATATATACCACATTTTTTGTGTCCATTCCTCCATTGAGGGACATCTGGGTTCTTTCCAGCTTCTGGATATTATAAATAAGGCTGCTATGAACATAGTGGAGCTTGTATCCTTATTGCATGCTGGGGAGTCTTCTGGGTATATGACCAGGAGTGGTATGGCTGGGTCCTCCGGAAGTATCACGTCCAGTTTTCTGAGGAACCGCCAGACTGATTTCCAGAGTGGTTGTACCAGCTTGCAGTCCCACCAGCAGTGGAGGAGTGTTCCTCTTTCTCCACATCCTCTCCAACACCTGATGTCTTCTGAGTTTTTGATCTTAGCCATTCTGACTGGTGTGAGGTGGAATCTCATGGTTGTTTTGATTTGCATTTCTCTAATGACTAATGATGTTGAACATTTTTTAAGGTTTCTCAGCCATCCGAATTTCTTCAGGTGAAAAGTCTTTGTTTAGCTCTGTACCCCATTTTTGGATAGGGTTATTTGGTTTTCTGGGGGTCTAACTTCTTGAGTCCTTTGTATACATTGGATATTAGCCCTTGTCGGATGTGGGGTTGGTGAAGATCTTTTCCCAATTTCTTGGTTGCCGATTTGTCCTTTTGATACTGTCTTTTGTCTTACAGAAACTTTGTAATTTTATGAGGTGCCATTTGTCTATTCTTGCTCTTAGAGTATAAGCAATTGGTGTTCTATTCAGGAATTTTCCCCCTGAGCCAATGTCCTCAAGGGTCTTCCTAGAGTTTTTAAATTCTTAAAGTTTATAAATATGTTACTGCTCGGAGCCCCCTGGCCTGGAGAGGGTAGTAGTGGGGGGTACGGAGTAGGACTCTGGTGATGGCTTTAAAGTCTGAGGGTTTCAGGGCTTTCTAGGTTTCTAACTGTACTGAACTGCTGATGATAACTTCTAAAATGTCCTAAAAACTTTCTTGCTCTTTCTGAGGATAAAAGACTGCTGGCTTAGGTGATTGACATCTGTAGCCTAACAGCAGAGGATTAAGCAATGTGGCCTTTGTTCTATGTCAGCAGGAACTGCTGGGCTCTAACTTTCAGTCTGCTAGTTGGAAGTCTCAGGAAGAAAATGGGACACTTAGAGAAGTGGTGATAGCATTTATTACTAAATTGTAAAAAGTTTCCTATGAAAGCTATCTAAGGGGAAAAGTGGAAAGATCATAAGTGGGGAAAGGGAAAAATTCTACTCTAAATGGTGAAAGGCAAAAAATTCTCTCTCTCTCACACATCTCTTTGTCCTCAGTACCTATACATCTTTCAGAATACATGATCACATGTTACAAAGTTCATCAGAAGTTCACACACACACAAAAAAATCAAATCATGCCTTATCGGGCATCACTGGGAGGAGTGGTCCTTGGTCCAGTGAAGGCTCAATAGATGCCCCAACAAAGGGAAATCAAGGGGCAGGGGGAGGCAGGAGTGGGTTGGGTAGAGGGGCATATACTTGGAGGCAGGATGTGGGAGAAGGGATTGGGAGTTTTCAGGGAGGGGGGAAACTGGGAAAGGGTTTAGCATTTGAAATGTAAATGAAGATTATATTCAATAAGAAAAATCAAATCATAAATTGAATTAGAAGTTTACAAGAGAGAATGTTTGCATGCATATCCATATGCAGCCATCACCTGTCTTAACATCCATCACCTGTCCCAGCTCCACAGGATCACTGAAGGTTTAACACTATACCTAAGTTATTAGTGAAGTTTTGTATAGATAAACCAAGTCAGTATTTAACTTCTGTCCTAGCACCTATAATAAATTGTTAGTTCTAGTTTTATGACCTTAAGTTCATTATTTTTTAACCTCTTGGAATGTGCTATAAGTAGGAGAAAGTATGGTTGTCATCTAAGAGCAATTAACTGGTGACACTTGGGAGACTGGCAGAGTTCTCATGGCAGTTTTGACTATCAGAAAAGGACCTAATAGCAGTCCCACTATAAAAGAGCTTAATAATCACAGATATAATTTTAGGAATTCTTATAGTATCATCATTAAGACTTAAGTCATCTATTTGTCTATCTAGCATCACTATAAGACAGTACAACTTCGTGAATCTGCAGTTATCTGCTCCAAGGGAGGGTGCTACTACTTAGTGATTGTGTTATATGCTTAATAATAATAGGAAAAGCATATTGATAGCAGAAATCCTTCCTAAAATGAATCCCTTACAGCCTTGCTTAATAAAGGCACATATGTCGCAGATTATATAATAATCAGAAGCAGGCCATTTTAGGATGATCACCTGCTAGTTATTAGCTTGTCCCATTATAGCTTCTCAAAAGTTATCTTACATGGCAAAGGAGATTTTTAAACTTTGATTAAATATGGATCTTAGAGTCAAGAGACTATCCTATATTATCTGTACAGATGGGTCCAGTGTTCTTCAAAGAGTTCTCATAATAAAGGAAAGTATGGCCCATCAGACAAAATCAGTATAATAAAAAGGAGTCAAAGAAGACCTGAAAGAAAATTGTAAAAAGCTACTGGCCAAGAAGACCAAGAAGACATGGAATCTGGTAGTGTCTAGAAAGGAGAGAAGGTGTTGGAGCCTTCCTGTTCATCCTTGAGTAAGTCCCAATGACACCACTGGAGATGCCTGACTGGAAAGGAAGTTTGTTATCATCTACTAACAACAGCAGCACACAGGGAGGGGTGATTCTTTCCTCACCAATGCCTTAGAATATCCAAGAACGTTCTTGAAATCTTCCCCTTGAATTCACTTCACTGCCTAGGTATCCACATACTTCAGCTTTATTTGATGTATAGCTAAACCAAGAGAAAATAGAAGCAGAGGGATAGGGAAAGAGACAAAGTGAAAGGGGAAAGGGAGAAGCAGGAAAATGAGTGAGCTGGCTTCAGCATGAACTATGATTCAAAGGTAACATAAACTGATGAGCTATGTTGACAAGACGTGTCAGACAGAGAGCCTCTACAGGTAGTCACATGAACGATGGATGTCAAAACAAGTAGCTACTCTCATGTCAAGTGTAATGGAATCTTAAATTAGATAAATGGTATCCAGGATTACATTATAGAATGAGAAGCATAAACACTGCTGTTCTTGATCTTCTGGGAAGAATGATGAAGCAAGAACCTCTCTATCTTTTTGAAGAAGTGACAGTAATTCCAGGAGGAGGAAGAAGCCCTACATATATTTTCCCAGAGGAGAGTAATGATACGAACTGTCATCTGATTCTTAATGTTTCATGGTGTGTGTCTTCTCCGAGAGGAATAACTCCATCAAATCACTTCAAGAAATATACCTCTCTTTTCCCACTTCCCAGCCTGACTCCTGCTCCACCATGTAGTGCCATTTAGATATCTTTCCTCTTCAGATATTTGAATAGCAACAAGAAAAGATAACTAATCATCCATTTTTAAGAGCTGTGTCTAAGAAACACACTCCCAGATTAGTTTACTCTTGCAATTTACAAGACCCCTCCGTCTTCAACAGTATCTTAAGAGATTCATTTTTGTAGCTGAACTTCTCTCATTTGTCTTCTTAACAGGGCTTACAATTAACGGGCTTTTAACTATGTTACATGACATCTGATTCTATACTAGACATGTAATTCCAGCCATTTCATCTTTAAGCTCACTTTGTTCTGTGCCCATTAGCTATTGCTGTGTAACAAGCTAATCAGTGGATTAAAAACCCAAGGTGCTTTTTATTGTTCAAGGGTTATGAGTGAGCAGGACGTGTCTTTTGGCCTCAGCAAAGCTAAGCACACAGCAGCAGTTATCTCTGGGTGGGGAAAAACACCCTTGCTGTCATTGCTGCTATCTTTCACATTCCAAAGACAGCTTTGGTCAGACAAGCCTAGGGCATCCTCTTCCTCTTGGTTCTCATGCCCTCGGGCTAGTGAGTGTTTGCTCATAGAGCAGTAGCAAGGCAGCCAGGGAGAAAGGAATGATGCTTGAGCACTGTTGACATGTTAGTTTGACAGCACTGGTAGCTGTGTAAGCTTGTGGAACTCATAATAATGTTTAAATTCCTTCGAGTCATCAAAGCCATTGGGGATGGGAGAATTTAACTTCCTAGTTAGCAGCTGTTAGACTTGCAATGTAGGTATTCCCTTGAACAGAAGTCTTTCAATCAGGCAGCTAGATCACCTCATGCCTGTACCAGCCAGCCATCTTTCAAAGATGCCTCAACTTCTCGGAATTTGAAGAGACAACCTATGTAAGGGATATTCTATCACAAGGCTGAACAAACCATTTCTCCTGTAACAAGCTGTATAGTAACTCTGAAAGGATTACTGTGAGATGATGGCTTAGTTCTGATTGGTCCAAAACACAATCTTTATGATGTGGTTGGTCACAGTAATAACAGTGCATGCTGCACAGGTTCACTTGATTCTAGGGCTAGGCATCCGTCCCCTTGGTTACCTGCTCCAAGTGGCCTTTCCTGATAGTCCAGACAGACCTGGAACAGAAATGGCAAAGGGCAACACAGTTGGAAGCCTCCACTGATCTTGAGGGGAATCTTTCACACTGGACCCATTGGATGGAAGCAACGAAGAACACTTGAGATCTGAAGATCCCAGTGTCACCACAAGGAATCCACATCATAGGTGCCGTGGGAAGTTGACACCACCTGATTCCTTCCACTCAAGGGGGTGGGGCTTACAAGTGCAGGACTCTTAAATGCCTCATCTTACACTGGGATCCCAAATAATCTTGCTTGGGCAGTGGTTCCTCATTCCTGATGAAATTCCCTAGCACAAAAACATCTACAACTGACAAGTGACAGCTGAGACAGCAGTGGAGCAAATCAAAGACTAAGAAGCTGCTGACAACTTCCAGAGACTTCAGACTGGCTCCAGAAGAATCCACAGGTAGGAGCCACAGTGACTGCCTCCTGGCTGAGCCTAAGGATCCCTTGTGAACCTCCTGAATAGTGTTGGGAAATGCCTATGCCTGAGTGTCCCCAGCTGTAGCCAGTACTCAATTACTAGTTTTGCCTTTTGGTACTGTCCCAACAGAAGCTGCTATCCTGAGGTCTGGGGCCAGTGACTATTGGCAACTGAAGGCGCTCAACAGTGTAGGATAAAGATGCATAAGTGTCCCCCAGGAGTGTAATCAGGCACTGTCAGCTTCCCGTGACACATGTGATATGGATTCCTTGTGGGGATACTGGGATCTTCAGCTCTTAAGCTGTTGAGTACCTGATGAGAAATGGAACCAGAGACAACAGAAGAATAGATATATAGAAGAAGGTTTTTAAGAATCCAGAGTTCCAGAGAACTGTCTTCAAGGCTGAGAACTCTAATACTAGCCCCTGTCCAGGTAAAGCCTACAAGTCCTAATGCTAGAGGTCTTCATGGGGACTCTAAAATATGTAGGGGTAAAGGTCCTGATAATTCAGGCCAGCAAAGGGTCTGAGATCTTTGAGGGTACTACTTGATGCCTTGTGTACTATAAACCCTTCCTACTGACAGATACACAAGGGAAAAGGAAATATACCAGAAGCCAGCATTTCAAAAGCCTTCTTGCTACCTATGATTCCTATCAAAGAAGAACAAGCCAATTCTAAGCTTATTAGTGAGAATCAGACTACCGAGGTCAAGATGCAAACTGTGACATCATTGCTTACAATGTTCTGTTGGAGTCCCAAGGTCATCCCAAAACAGGAGAAAGAATGAGATATCTTAAATGGATGAGTCAGCGAGGACTTTGGAGGGTTTAGAACATTTTAGGAACCAAACACATTTCCTTATGTGGAAAAGCTAGTCCATGGCCTATTGCTGCCTATAAACCCTTCCTACTGACAGAGGAAATGATGATAAACTCTGCTTCAAAGACTGGCTTTGGCTCAATGGTTTTGACATCTCAAATGTAAATCTTTCACATAGTTTATCACTTAATTCACTCTTCAGGTATAGTGGAAAACAGTTGCCTTACATAGATGAAATTGCAGCAATGACATTCTCTGTATGAATTCTAACTCTTTGGCTTCAGTAGATGCTTCTATTTCCATCTTTTTGCTTCTATTGTGAGCTTTAATAATAAAAGGACAGAAATTGAGCAAACAAAACCAGAAACTGTCTAATACAAATCTATGATTCCCTCCCACACTTTGGTTTTTTTGAGACAGGGTTTCTCTGTGTAGCCCTGGCTGTCCTGGAACTCACTCTGTAGATCAGGCTGGCCTTAAACTCAGAAATCTGCCTACCTCTGCCTTCCAAGTGCTGGGATTAAAGGCGTGCACGACCACTGCCTGGATATTTTTTCTTTTCTTTTTTTTCTTTCTTTCTTTTGGTATGGTTCTTCAAAATAACAAAACAGTACAATAATTAGATGCCATGTGCCTGTGCAGATATCCATGTCTGTGCTTGTGTGTGCATGTGTGTGATTGATTGTGTTTGTGTCTACAGGTACTCCTGCATGTGAATGTGGAGAAGTTCCTGTGTGCACTTGTGTGTGTGTAGGTGTTTCTCTGTGTGTGTGCAAGAGATCGTGTGTGTGTGTGTGTGTGTGTGTGTGTGTGTGTGTATGTGTGTGTGTGTGTGTGTGTGTGTGTGTGTTTGAGTGTATGCCTGTGTGTGTGTGCTGGTGTTCCAGTTTATGCCTATGTGTAGATAGGTGTTTCAGTGTGTGTAGAGGCATATGGAAGCATGTTATTATCAGGTATCTATCACTCCCTGTTTTATATTTTTGATTTAGGGTCTGTCTTTTGTTTAGATCTCACACATTTGCTAGATGATTGTCCAGCAAGCCCTGAGGATTTTCCAGCCTCTGTCTCCTCAGTGCTGGGATGATAGGTGGACAAGGCTTTGCCTGGCTTTTCTGGAGATGCCGGGGGTCCAAACTCAGTGATACAAGTACCTCACTCCCAGAGCCATCTCCTGGGCCCATCCCTTGCTACTGGGATTCATTTTTTTATGTTCTATTTTTTAAAGATTTATTCATGTAATATGTGAGTATGTGTGCGTGTGTGTGTGTGTGTGTGTGTGTGTGCGTGTGCGTGTGCGTGTGTGTGTGTGTGTGTGTGTGTGCGTGTGTGTGTTCTATCTTCATCTACATCTGCACACCAGAAGAGGTCCTCAGATCCTGTTATAAATGGTTGTGATTCACCATGTGGTTGCTAGGAATTGAACTCAGGACCTCTGGAACAGCACCCATTGCTCTTAACCCACTGAGCAATTCTTCTGGGCCAGTTTCAGAGTTTTTAATCTGTGGTCTGAATTGGAGAATTTCAGCACCCTATATATCATATGGGTCTGCAAGGAGCCACGACTCTGTCGGCCTTCAGGGCCAGCAAAGGCAGCTTTGCAAATCTCTTCTCTGGAGCTCAGCAATTTCTTCATGCTTCCCAGTGGGCAGCCACTGTTCCTTTGAGCCAATGTGAATTCTCTTCTCCAGGACTTGAAGACTGAAGTTTCATTTGCCATTTTCAGGAGACTTCCCTTGATAAAGACATCAGATGGGGTCTCTTAACCACTGGCTTTTATACCTGGCCTCTGCAGGATGTGACCTTTCCTACAAGTCTCCAGATGCACAGTTTCTGAAAAAGCAAATGGTTCTATGGAAGTCCTGGGTACTCGGTTCTCAGGATATTCATCATGTGTCTCTCAGGAGCTATTTGCCTCTTTCAGTGTGGCCTCATTCTGGCTTCAGGGTAAAGGGGTTGTTTGTAAAACTTGAACAAAAATCATATTGAAGGGATAGATAGATAAGCAGCCTATAAAGACAGCCTTTATTCTTTTAAATCCACAATGCTTCTTTAAATATGTTTGGTTACTAAAGTCTTATTTTCAAATATTTTTGCACCCGCCCCCCCACACAAACACTCAAAAAACTCTACAAGAAAATATTTCCATTTAATTACAGTGCATTCCTGTTAATAGCTTGCAAAGGTCCTCCAGGCTTTTCTTTAGAGTTGATTAATTATGGATACGCTAGATAGAAAGAGTCAGTAAACCAATGGGGATAGTTTTGATAAAGGTTCTTAATCATACAAACCTCACTTCCGAGTTCCCCCTGAGTGGTAACAGGGCAGTTGCACTTTCTGGAGGCAATAATCCTGAATCATCGTGGTTACACCATAAAAAACAGCTGCAAGACACATCAGGGTTCATTGTCCCTCTAGACTCATTCCTCCAAACTTTAATTTCATGAGATAAAGCACTGGAATGACTCTAGTCACAGCATACACATTCCTCAATTTAAAATCCCCTTTGCTTTTCCTTCCTGAAGTAGGAAGTCTGAGTCACCTCCATTTCTCTTTGTTGAGCTGCAGTCTAGAGGTGCACCTTCTGTACTAGCTTGTCTGTGGCTCTGGAAATAAGTCTCTTGCTCATAATTAGAACTAGCTCCATTTGAGCTCCCTTCCTACATGATGAAGAAAAGAGTCATTAGGTTTCTGATGTTGAGGCCTTGACTTGGGGTGAGATGTGGAGAATATGGGCAACTTTAATCATGGCTGATATATTTCTGCCAAAACGTTTTGTTCACTTTTTTTTTTTTGAGAGAAGCTTTTAGGAAGTATTTATCTATCTGTCTTCCTCTGTTGCAATCTGGTCCATCAACCAAATAATATATATGTTCTGAAACTCCAAATTTATAGCTCATTGTTTTCTTTTCAGGACTGTTAAACAGAGATAAGATAGGGGCTACCTTATTTTATATTAAAAAAAGTACAGACATTAAGGGTCATTTTGATTTTATTTCAGAGAACAACATTCAAAAATATGAGTATATCCCATTGTGTTGTGCCTTGGTTCTGATGGGATCGGAACTCAACATAATGACAAATCTCTGGAGACAGATGTCCTGTTCCTGACACTGGAGCTGGCTGTATTACTTTCAAGGTATGAGAACCCAGCATCTCTGAACTTCTGATGTGGAATGAAGATGTGCCTCGGTAAGAATTCTTCCAGTGCCTCAGCACAAGGCTGGAACTGATGAAGCTCCTACTCCCGTGGACTGAGTAGCTATTATGTTCTCTGCCTCTCCAGTGTGAAGATCCTGTGTAGTGAGCCAATCTCACTTTTCATGCTTTTAAAGTATGTATTCACTCTATTTGCTCTGCTTCTCCAGGGAACCCTGACTTACCCATCTAATGGTGGGAATATACTTCTATTTTTATTTTTTAAAAAAAGTAAAACTGATTAGATTTAATTTAAAAATACAAGAGGCCATATTCTTAATAGTTTATTACATATATTCAGATTTTTAAGATCATCACTTATGTAAAATTAAAGAATAATTGGACACGTAATAGTTTATCTGGCAATCGCAATAGGTAGACCTCACAAGTCTGCACAGCTATCTTTATGTTTTTCCTGTGTTTAAGAAGCTCTCTTCCTTTCCAATAATAGTCACAGACACCAAGAATGAATGTGGTAGATGTGGCTAATTTTGACTTAGAGTATCTATCACTTCCTTAGAGTAGAAGTATGCTGCAAAGATCCCCCAAGTGACTGTGCTTTATTTTTCTGAGTCTATAATAACCCAGAGGCTGAAACCATATTCTTATAGAATCATATGTGTAATGTCTATATAGAACCCATCCAGGTTCAGGTTCATGAGAAATAATCATTTTATAGTTCAGATTTTTTTCTGTAAGGTCACAGTAGGGGCATCATTTGCTTTTCATTCATCTTAATACTCTGTTTTGTTTGTTTGTTCTGTTTTTTTACTTTACCTACCCAAGGTGCCTTGACTAAAGTTAAGTAGGAGAGCATTGCTGCACATACAGGCAGCCTGCTCTTTCCTTTAGAAAGAAAAAGAAGTAAACTGACAGATAGACATCATGCTTAATTATTGTTATGAAAAATAATCAAAGAATCTAGAAACCTAAGACCATTTCATCATTTCAGATGCTACATATCATTTATCTAGCTATGTACCTAACTTCAACAATGGAATCCTGAGCTCATTTGTCTTTTAATTAATTGTTGAATCTTTACATTCAGAGGGATAAATGCCATAAATGTGCATTGTTTACTGTTCAGAGGCTCAGGATGATTACAATTCTGGTTCTTTTCCACCTCTGGGTTGTCACAGTTCTCTGTGATCTAAGAGATCTGTCACATGGTTGCTTTGATTTTATGATGTCTCTGGTTGGTTACAAGCACCACAGTGGGGAGGTTCTTCACTGGTCATTGCTGGGCCAGGATTAGTCTTAGGTGATGATTGTGATCCTATTTTTCTGTCCCTGACTCCTTCCATCTAGAGGCTCTGTTTCAGCATCTATGACCTCCATGTAGAATCTTTGCCACTCAGAAGAAACCCATGAGGAACAGCTTCCAAGGTTCAGGGTGCCATATATACAAGGGACCCAGCACTTCTTAATGTTTTGCCCAAATTGAAACAAAGGAAGTGCTATATTGGACAGATAGCAAGAAGAAATCATCCACCTAATCAATGCATATACCCCAAAGCCCATCTGGAATGTCACGTAGAAGAGTAGGAGTTTTCATAATAAATCACAGCCTCCACCCTACACAATTTTGCACATAGAGATATGTCCCAAACCAATGGAGCCCTGAAAACAGTGTCCCTTCTTCTCACCAGGATGTAGTTGATGCTGCTGGGTGCTCCACTACCCAGATGCAAAGCAAGCTGGGGAGGGTGTAGAGCAGAATAGTACCCAATGCCAAATTGTTTGAAAAGCCTAGAGATTTCACTAGAACCCTAGTACATGTAATAACCCGTTTCTCCTTCAGCATCTATTTGCTTCTATCTTCTGAATACTATGAGTCTCATGTCATGCTTCTGTATTTTCAGTGCTTGCTGTAGGCTCAGAGAGAACTTGATGCTCTGGCGATGAAACTGAGCTGAGAACTACATTTACTTTTAGCATTAGGTACGAGATCCAGGGCACACTTTCTTTCCCCCTCCCTCTGTTCCTCTTCCTTTTGCTTTCTTTCATTTTCTGAGTGATATTATCTCTCCAATAATCTTTCTTCACTTCTATTCTGATATCCTCACCTGCTTTTTTGGGGGGTTATTTTATTAGACAAATACTGTAAAGGCTAACACTGATGTTAGAAATACTTTTTTTAAAAAATGCAATACTTAGTAAAATTGTGTTTATAGGTTAAAATGTGTAGAAAAAGCAAAAGCATAAAAACTGTCAGTGCGAGGCTGGAGAGATGGCTCAGCATTTAACAACACATAGTGATCTTCCAGATAATGTGAGTGCAGGTACCAGCACTCAGTTACTTACATCACAACTGCAAATGCCTTCACCTAAATACTCATAATTTTAAAAAATTATTGGCTAGAGACAACTGTGGATGTAAGTTTCACTTTTGTTCTATGCATGTTACAAGTGTACACATACATATTGAAATTCTACCAATGTACATGTGTTTTTAAACATAAGAAACCATTATATTTCTATATCTGGCTCTATAGAATTGTTTTATGAGTGTGCTATGATTTATTAGAATTCCCTTTTTATGTTAAGCAATTTACTTTTCTTTATTTTTACTGCTAGTAACAGAGATGTTTGTGCACAGCCTTTGCTTAAGTTCCCAGCTCTGTAAAAAGAAGAGAACAACTGAGCAAACAGTGAACAGTTGTGTTCACCTTATTTTAACTATTTTCATTTTACATCTACCTACAATACACTCTTAGTGCAACAGTTCTGGACATGAATATGCATTAAAATTATTCTGCATTATAATTTTCTTCCTTTCCTTCTTTCCTTTTTTTCTTCCACAAAAGTTAAAATTTTTCTTTTCTCAGAATTCCTATTATATAGCAAAAGCCAATTAGCTAACTTAGAGTGAAAAAATTGTACTTTCCAATATATTCCCTCTCTCTTATTTACATATACATATATATATCATACACACATATATATGTACATATGTATACATACATATGTGTATGTGTATGTATATGTATATGATGTATATACAAGCGCGTGCATGTGCTCTCTCTCTCTCTCTCTCTCTCTCTCTCTCTCTCTCTCACACACACACACACACACACACACACATATGTATCCAGGTGAGATACTAGAGATACTATATTGCTTTAATTTATTTAATTCAGTGGCCATGAATAGTACAAAGAATGTGTTCAATTCCTGAATGTGCATCTGAACACTCTTTGTGAAGTTAAAAATGCCTTGAGTTCTGCTTTTCTAAAGGAGCACAAAGCTCCCAAAGAGTAAAGCATCCAAGCAGACAATTTAAAGTGTGATCTAGCCTCTTGAAGCTGAACGTTTTACTGCTGTGGTTCATTGGGCTGCAGAGGTCTCGTGGCAAACAAATGAACTCAGCTTCAAACTGTGACAAGGCATTCCAAGGGGATTCGGAAACCTGACCTATTTCACCTCTTCAGGAGCAGAAGAGGAAGGTGGAGGGTGGGTGGATGGAGGAGATGAGACGAAGGTAAGAGAGCTACAGACTCCAGCAAGAGGAAATCAGCTAAAGCAGTAGAAACTCCCATCGGCCACATCCTTTTGTTATGGTCACAAGACAAAGGCGGGTTCCTGTACACTCAGAAGTTCTTTGCAGGGACTTCTTCTAAGTGCTTGTGATTGATAAGATGTAGAAAAGAGCCTCTAAGTGGCACAAAGGTGACTGTTGGCCACCAGAGGATGGCATGGAACACTAGTTACTTTGACAAACCCTTTTCTCATAGGAAATATCACAGAATGCTTCTGTTTCCTAACTTTAGAAAAATGTCCTTTCTCCTGTACAAGTAGAAGTAGTGAAAGTCAAATTCTGACTTTGCACGTGGCCTAGATGCAAACAGAAGCACTAAGTGCAACCCAGTTCTCTCTGTGCAGAGCTGAAGAGTTCCTATCTCCAAATGTTCCCATGATTAGGAGGAAGATTGTACTTGAATGTGGAGGAAAAGGAAGAATGGTGACGACAACGACGATGCACACTGGGGTCTCCGTGCTTAAGACAGAGCTGGATAATCAACTGCCCTGTGGCATCGTAAGGTTAGCATCAGAAAACAAGCAATTGTGTGTGCACTATCATCAAAGAAACGTCAAGAACAGAGAGGAAGACATCTTGCGTGGTCCACACAGGCGGGAGCATCTGAAAGCTACCTTGCCTCCATGTGCTTACTGTCTGTTGCCTAAGATAGAGAAAAGGTGCTCCTGGAATGAGCAAAGGAGGTTGCACAGCACCCAGATGCAGATTTGCTAATGAGTGCTGGCCTCCTTATCGTATCCACAAAGTCTGATAGGACATCTTTTGTAAAATCATCCGTTGTAGTGTCATGTCTGCTCTTTCTATAAACCACCTTAACCAAAAGCCACATAAGAGGGCAAAATGTCTACTTGACTTAGGATTGCAGGTTGTGACCCAGAGTGTAGTCCACCACTGAGGAGAGGCTGAAGCAGATACTTAAGCCACGAATCATATTGTATCTACTTGTACTTACCTAGTCAAGAGCAGAGTGAAGCCAGCGCCCCATGCTCTCATCTCGATTTCCCTGCCTAGGGTATGGAGCTGCCCACAATGGGTTGAGACTTCCTACATCAACTAATAATCAAGATAATCTGAACAGGCCTGCCCGCAGACCAAATTGATCTAAACCAAATTCTTCAACTGAGACTATTTCTCAGGTGATTTTAGGTTATGACAAATTGTCCTTTAAAACTAACCAGCACACCATAGTCAATAACTAGTTAATTTGACTATCTTAATATTACTGCAATAAAACAAATATCATAAAAGGAAAACTATATTTATTTTCTACAGTTTCAGAGCCTATAAGCTGGCAGACCATGTTTCTTTCTCTGGAGCTTTTAAGGGAGAATTAGTGTGCAAGTTACAGTTGTCGCTATAATCTTGTGTGACCCTTGGCTTGCAAATTCATCTCTCCAAACCCGCTCCAGCTTTGCATGACCACTCTTCCTCTGTGAGTGTTCGTCTCCACATCTCCCTCCCTATGTAAAGACTGCAGTCATTGCGTTAGGGCTATTTTAATAAGATGCGGCTGATTACCCATGCATAAGCCCTAATTTCCCAAAAGGTTTCAGATCTTTAAGTTCTAGAATTAGCTGATCATTTCACTGTACATGATTCAACCCAGAATAGGTGTGTGAGATTTAAATAAAATGGGTATACACTTTGGTGGATTGTTTTTGAAATCTCTAACATTTGATTAATTGGTTATATGACTAAGAATGTGATTAACAGAAGGTGTTTAAGTGTAGAAAATTAAGCTTTATAGCTAATGCATTTAAGAGATAGGAATTTTTCATTAAACCTTAAAAACTAACTAAAAAGTACAGTAGAAATTTGAGAAGGAATCAATCAATCAAGTACAGATTTCTGAAAAGTGTTCACTGATTCTTATCATGTATAGAAATAATTGAAGACAATGCCAAAGCTAAGGATATTTATAGTCTATAATGTTGCCATCACTGTTATTTAGAGTTATTATTGGTTTTTTAAATAATGTTTTGAAAATTCATGTGTGCATGTTAGCATGCATGTGTGCATGTTAGAATGCATGTGTGCATGCCATTGTTTTGCTGTTAGTTTTGGTAAGAAATGACATTAACATGAGATATAGACACACACAATGTGGACCACTGCATCTGTCCCATTTCAAGTCTCACAGACAGTTAATACAAACTTGGAAACTAGCCTTAATAGAGTTTTCTTGTTCAGGCCCAGCAATTATATGCAGTGTCTTAGACCAAGGTGATAGTGTCTTCCCTTAATGGCATCTTTGGTCCCAGAGGCAATTTTTGCTTTAGTTACACAAAATGACATTGAAAATGACCTAGTAATGTTTTATTCATGAAAATAGATCTTGTGAACATAGCTCCCACTATAGCAGAAAGACAAAAATATCACTGTGATCATACTTAAAGTAATCCGTGTTTGCGGAACAAATTGACAGATAAATTAAATTTCCACTGCAAATGCTTGTTTCACTTTAATCATAGAGAATTCTCCTGAAGCAATTAGTTTTCCTTGGGTTTCTCATCAAAGATCCCGGAAACCAGAGCACATTGACTCCATTCTTAACATGTGTCAGACTGAGATGATTTTGAAGTTAAAGCAGTAATTCTACGCCTATTCTACATGTCATTGAATTTGATCAGCTTCCAACTATTCACATTTTGTTATTCAAAGTTTTAAAAACTTTTCTTGAGAATTAATTTGTCTCTGTATGGGTTGATCTCCATCGGGTTTTCATTTATATCTTTATCACCTGTATCTGCATCTACAGCCGCATCTGCAGCTCTTTCTACATGAATGTATGTCTGTCTGTCTCCTTTCCTTTTCTCTTCATTGAGAAGTCATCTCTACCCTAAAGAACTTCCCTTCCTGGTGGGTGACTGATCTTTGGCTGTGGGAGTCTCACTGTAGCTGTGGTTAAGAAAATCACACTCTTTCATCTTTGATTTCATCTTCTAAAGGAAAGAAGAATTGATCTATTTTAGCAGATGTTGTGAATTCCCCCTGGGGGAGAGAAAACGTATTTGTTTTCAAAGCTCTGAAGAATGTGTGTGTGTGTGTGTGTGTGTGTGTGTGTGTGTGTCCCCAAGCTCAAAAAAGTAAATACTGGATTGCTCTGGGAGTCAAATATAAACTTACAGTCACTGTGAGAATCATTGACACAAAAGCCCATGTAAACTAAAGATAAGTATCTCAAATAATATTTGCAATTTAACTTGAAGGTATAGATTCTATTCAGAGACACAGTGAGTTAAAAGACTGGAAGAATGTAAGTATCTCTTCTTAAATTTTTTGAACTTGTAATTTAAAGATATGATTTACTTATTTGTTTGTTAGGTTTATTAGTGTGGTCATTTTAAAAATTTAACAAATTAATACTTAAATGTGCTTTATTTTGCAAGCTTATTCAATTTAAATTTTGTATATTTCTTCTGAATTGAATTGGATACCTAGGTAATCTGCTTATCTTTCCTTTCTTTAACATTTCTTTTATATTCTATATCATGTGTTCCTTGATTAAAATATACATTCTGCACACATTGAAAATAAAAGATTTTAAAGAATTCTTTTCAGTAGTTAACATTAAGATGGCCTTGAATCCCTGTCCATTAGCTGCTTCTCTGTTGCTGTGACAAAATACCATGACCAAAAACAACCTCAGGAAAAAACTATTTATTTTAGCTAGAGTTCCAGAGGTATAGAGTATATCATAACAGTGAACTGTGGAGGCCAGAGCAGGTGCTGATTGATTGCATATCACTTCACCCATGTGCACAGAGGCGAGAGAGAGAGAGAGAGAGAGAGAGAGAGAGAGAGAGAGAGCTATAAAACCTCAAAGTCTGTGGATGGCAATGCATCTCCTCTGTCAAGGCAACATCTCCTGAAGGTGTTATAACCTTCCCATTTAGTGCTGTCCTCTGGGGACAAAGTATTTAAATACACGAGCCTATGGAGGACAAGTCCATTGACACTATCACATGCTGTGTCTCATGAGCCTCCTTTATATAGTGTTTTTCTACACACAAGGGCATGTTCTCTGTGAGCAATAGAATACAACTGCTTAAGTGTCAGGTGATGAGCTTGTGATGTTTGGTGTTGTGGATCAGGCAGGATCTAGGATCAAGTCACAGACAAGCCTCTAGGCAGGATGATAGATGCTCTAGATCAGGTTAATGAAGTAAGAGGAACCACATATACTATGTGTGGCCCCATTGTAAGGGCTGGAGTCCCAGACTGAGTACAAAGGAGAAAGCATGCTGAGCACTGGTTTCCATCTCTCTTTGCTTCCTGACTACAGGCATAGAATGTAACTAGATACTCCATTTTCTCGTTTCCATTCTTCCCTTCCATGATGGGCTCCAAGCCCACACTGTGAGCTTGAATAAATACTCTCTGTTTTAATCTCTGTTGTATGGTATTTTGCCTAAGTAATGAGAAAAGAATGCAACACAGTGCATATTCCTTTATTATCCTTGAGAACTTTTATAGTGTTTCGATCATCTTTGCTTCATGCTCCGATACCTTTCCAACACTTCCTTTCCCTACTTACCTAACTTTGTGTCTTAAAAAGAAAAGAAAACAAAACAAAACAATGAATTAGAAAAACAAAAATCAAAAAACCAAACCAAACTAACAAACAAAAAACTGAACATCAACAACTAAACAGAACATTAAAGTCAATTAGATTCCCAAATACTCTTAGTTCTATGGTCTTCCACTGGAGATTGCTTTATTTACAAGGGGCTACTGTCTTAGAGAAAACTGACTTTCCTCCTCCTAGTACATAACAACTGCCAATATCCTTATGCTAGTGATAGAAGATTAGTGAATTCTGTCTTGATCACTGTGAGCTTGTCTATCCTTTTTGCTGCCCTTCAGAAGACATGCTATCCTTGTAGTGATCCAGGGACTCGGGCTCTTAAATTCTTTCTACCTTATCTTCCACAGAGATCCCTGAGCTTGGAAGGAGGGAGTTCAGTGTGTATGGCTTCTTAGGGATGAACGTTCTGTAGAACCTTCTTCATTCTGTAGACCCTTACTGTTTGCACTTTGTACCTCGAATGACAATGTTCTGCACATAGAAGCTTCTCTGGTAAAAGTTAAGAGACACATCAATCTACGTATATAACAATAAGTCACTTTAGAGTTTTTTAATGCTATGTCCATTTGTTATATTATTATAAGAGTAGATTCCACTCTAGGACCTGTGACCTGTGTAGCAATAGGTTCTTGGTCTGCTCACGGTACCAGGACTGGGTTTCAGTCTGCGGATGCAGTCACAAAGTCAATCAAAAAATGATGTGTTGCCATGTTTGTACCACCATTGCAGGCTTGCTAGCCCAGACATCATGGTCACTTACAAGGATCACAGCTGAGTAGTAAATTTTTATTAAAATATCTATAGTTTTGTTATCATTAACATTCTCTTCTGTTTCCATGCTCTCCCAAATCTGTGCTTCCCATAGTCTTTTTTAAATAAAATTGTAAAGCTAGTATGGAATACATGCTTCCTATGTGACAGTTACACAAAGGTTGGCAATCAGTTCCCCTTTAATTGTTTCTTCAATAATGACATCCAAATCTTTTGGGGGGCAGGGGAATAAAAACAAATACTATTTGCTACCCCTTTCTTTGACTGTATGTAAAATTTCTGTCCATTAACATCAACATCTTCCTTCTGCATTTCCAGAATTCCATAAGACAAATATGATGATTACTAATGACTCTTGTTAGCCTTAAATTAAAACCATGTTCTATAATGGCGGGTAAAAGCTGCTTAAGATTATAATATCTAGATGAACAAAAGAGCAATCCATTCTTTATTCCTGTTAAAATTGAACTACAGAAAATATATGAAACCTCAGTAAACACTATAAAATACATTTTATCTAAATTTTTTAATAGTTTTTACCTCAAAACATTTTCACTGCAATTTACAAGAACTAATTAGAAGCCTCACTAGATAATTAAATTCTTCAGTTTAGAAATCTTCTTGCTGCCTTTCCGCTCGGCCGTTCTCTTGTATAGGAGGCAGCCATAGCGCCCAGCCGGAATGGCATGATCCTGAAGCCCCACTTCCACAAGGACTGGCAGCAGCGAGTGGACACTTGGTTCAACCAGCCGGCAAGCAAGATCCGTATACGCAAGGCCCAGCAGGCGAAAGAGTGCCACGTTGCCCAGTCCCGCGTCCAGCCCCGTCAGGCCCATCATGAGGTGCCCTACAGTCAGATACCACACCAAGGTCAGGGCTGGCCGGGGCTTCAACCTGGAGGAACTCAGGGTGGTTGATATCGACAAGAAAATGGCTCACACCATTCGCATCTCTGTGGACCCAAGGAGGCGAAACAAATCCACTGAGTCACTGCAGGACTTGCAGCGCCGGAAGGAGAACCGCTCCAGGCTCATAGTATTCCCCAGGAAGCCTTCTGCGCCAAAGAAGGGAGACAGTTCCATTGAAGGACTTAAATTGGTCACCCAGCGGACAGGACCTGTGATGCCCATCCGGAATGTGTACAAAGAGGAAAAGGCCAGAGTCATCACAGGAGAAGAAAAAGAACTTCAAGGCTTTTGCCAGTCTCTGCACACCCCGTGCCAGTGCCCGGCTGCTTATCTTTATATTGCCCGAGTCTCATAGAGTGATATTTATTTTCAGTACTTTGTGAACCATCATGATTTGATCTTTGTTATTTCTAGCCCTGTCCCTTACTAAAGTGATATTAATATGAAATGACCTCACTGAAAAGGAGTATATTAAGAATATACTTAATCTGCACGTTAGTAATCAATGCCTAAAAGTCTGATAAATATAGACTAAAATATACGCGGTGTGAACTTACTTGGCATTTATCTTCAAAGAATAATAACTTGATTCTATGTATGCCCTGATTTTAGCAAGATGTTCGTGTTCTCACCAGCTAGAGTCAAAGAGCATAAAAGACTAATGTTCCATGGGAAGGTTCCGGAAGCAGCCATACAGATACTTGAAAGTATTTTAAGGAAGGCATTGAATCTTTTATTTCCATTTCTGTGATTTGATTAGTATCCTCTATTTGAACTAGAAATGTTATTGGTCACATTCTTCTAGCTGTTTTTAAAATTCCTGCTCTTGTGTCTAAGACCTTTCAATTTTTATTTTTACCTTCCATGCCAGGTTAATGTCCTACCAAAACTGGGTTTAGATTTCATTGCCTAACTGACAGAATTTTTTAACTCACCACACAAAATATAAAAATGCTGCTAAATTTCAATTTCACTTGAGCAACCTATAATTTTTGTGTATATACTTAGGTCCTATGGAATATATAAGATATATTTACCCTGGAGTATACTGTTATTTCTCAATAAAACAAATTTTACTGTGTATTTCTGACAACTGTATACTATACAAATTTATACTGTGTTCATTTTTTTTACCCCTATTTTGGTATTTTAACTGACCCTCAAGACCAAGAACAAATGACCCTTAGTTATGAATTGTTTACTGATTGTCCTATAACAAACACTTTATATGTCTGTTCATTCATGAAATAGACTTTTTTTTTTAGGTATGTCATACTATTAAAAGATAATTCTTCCTTGGCTTTATTGTGAAATGTCACCTAAAACTATGGAATAGAAGAGCTGCTAAAGAAAATGTTACCATGCAGTGATAGACTAGTGTGGTAGTTATGAACTTTGGAAACAGCCACCAGTGAGACAGGCTTCTGGGCATGTTTGTGAAGACTATTTTGCAGACTAGTTGAGGTGAAAATACCTGCCATCCTCTAGGCTGAGATCTTGTATTGAATACAAAGAAGAAAGAAGATTGAGCGACCTTCACCACAGTCTTCTTCCTGACTTTGGAGTGATGTGATTAGCCACCTGAAGCTCTTGCTGCCTTCTCTTCTCTGCTATGTGGGAGTGTACTCTGTAATAGTGATCCATACTAAACCCTTTCTCTATGAATGTCTTTAATTTAATCAGATGTAAAAGAAACTAAGTTATGTTACCTGTGTTAATTATTCAAATACTTCATTTCCAAACTCCCTACAAGTTAACAGTTAGTTGTAGTTCTTTCTATAATTCTGTCTTTTACAGCAATATAGTTTAACTTCATATCAGAGAGTAAATTGAAATTTACGATGAGACTAATTTCTCTAAAACCTAGACAAATCTGTATTTCAAATTCTCTAAAATGCGAGCTTTATCAAAACATTGTTGAATTACACAAGAGTAGAAACAAAAAAAACTGAAGAACTTGAGAAACAACGGTGCCATAGGTTTTTGTTTTCAATCTGCTGTACAATCCAACCACTTTTGTGCACCTTTTATTTGCCCGTATTTGGGTTTGTGCTTCACTTTAAAGGAGCTGATACCAGGGAGTATGGATCCAGAAGGAGGTGTAGCTCCGTTGGAATAAGAGTGCTTGCCTGCCGTGCATGAAGCCCTCCCTGGATGTGGTCCCAGCCCTGGGCTCAGGGGGAAGAGACCAGAAATCCAAGGTCATCCTCAGCTAGAAACATCCTATGAGTTTTCGAGGCCAATTAGGAATACACGAGATCCTGTCTCAGAAAACAAAATGAAAGAAAGGTGTGGCTGAGCAGATACACTTGCTCTGATTTGAAAATTTTTTTTTTAAAAAAATGTTTATCTAGGAAATACTAAGGTGATTCCACTTTAGTCCATTATTTTAGATATTTATTTTCATATTGTGTGAAATGTGGAAATGTGCAAGTATTTGCTGGAGCTTCGAATCTACCCAATGATATTAACAATCTTGAAGAGAAATGATGCAGTACAAGCCAAAGGATCAAAAGATTGTCATTGTTTGAAGCATTATGTACAGAATATAAATTTCTCTTTCCTCCTTTCCAATGCTGGATTTCAACCTTAGGGCTTCCCACATGTTAGGTGGGTGCTCTTCTCCTGACCGTTGCTTCTAGCTCTGGAAGCCCTAATTACTCACACTCTCAGTGTCTTTCCACTGGTGAATTTATATCCCAGTGAAAAGCCCTTCAATCCACACTGTTCCAGATAGGGCCTTTCATTCTTTCAGCAGTGCCAAGTTGGTACTTGGTTAGTTATATTCTTTCTTTTTTAAAAGATTTATTTATTTTACTTATGTGACTACACTGTAGCTATCTTCAGATACCCCAGAGGAGGCCATCAGATCCCATTACAGATGGGTGTGAGCCACCATGTCGTTGCTTGGAATTGAACTCAGGACCTTTGAAGTAGTAGGTGCTCTTAACTGCTGAGCCATCTCTCCAGTCGCTTGCTCCAGTCTTTAGTCAGGCTGCTCTCCACCTTACCTGATGGTATGGCTTGTGGTAAGCGGGTAGCACAGATTTTTTAATTTCCCAATTTTCTGAGGTTATTTCCCACTGGATTAAGAAATGGGCTTGGCTAAGTCTGTGCCATTTTTTGCAGGTGCATATTAATGACTGTATTTTGTCTTTATCACCTCCGATAACCAACTGACATCAGTCCTTGATTTCTTCCAAGAAATCTCGGATCTGTAACTTCTTCATCTAGCTCAACTATTTCTGTCTCTCAAACGATATCATGCACCATCTCTAAATAAATAAACATGCTCACAAGAAAACTTCTCTAGCACAGACTTCTTTCACGTGATTTTCTTTGTTCCTTCTATGCATAATAGTCCATGCACAGGCTTTATTTTCCCTTCCTGCTGTTTTATAAAGTGTTTCAGAATGGAAATTAATGTCTTTTCATATTATTTTGTATCTTATGAACTTGAGGAGTGCCTGCCACACAGTAATCTGTACACTGGATGGCACTGAGTTAAACTGAACTGCTAACTCCTTGCTGTCTAAAACCCCAATGCTTCAGACAGATGTCTGCCTCTCCTTCAGTGTAAAGGACTCACTGTAGCTTGTCTACTGGAGGGACACTTCAGGGAAAAGCTTTTCTCTTTAGCATGCTGTAAAGAGCATCGTCTCTCCTGTCTCACAGACATGCTGTCCTGCTAAAATGAAATATTTTTTCCCTTTGGGCTTAAGGGCCAGTGAAGGGGCATGCTTAATTGTAAGAAAGAGTTGACTGCTCCAAGCTCCTCTCAACCCTCCAGGCTCTGCTTTTTTTTGTAGAAGATCTTGGGAGATTCAAAGAGAACTGAAATCAAATGCAAGAAGTCTGAGGACCTGGAGGTCTGTCTTTTATCTTTGTCTGTACTGAGAAAAATAATTTCCTGGCAATGGTTTGTTTACTTAATCTTAAAATTATATTTGTTCTTAATATGTAATTATTATGATCATTAGGCCCATTCATTAAAACACAAAGTCCCCCTATATTGTATACATGTTGATTCTCTTGAAGGTGTAAGCATTTCCTTAAATAATGAAATTAAAGTTTCCAAAGTTTTCTTCTGGGAGTCTTGGTTCAGAAAGACTGTCTTAAGGATAAAGCTTATGTCTACTCGTATATCATCTGTCATGTTTAATGGCTTCATTTCTTCTTTTTCCTCTTTGGCTTTTCATTGTTCCTCTTTTCCTCTTTTCATTGTTGTTAATTCTAAAACATTATTTTGGAAAATGGCATCTTTGATTTTTAATGTATAACTTTCCATTTAATGTATTTTTATAATTATTTTATTTTGTGTTGATGGGAGTTTTGCTTGTACTTTATGAGGGCAGTGCTCACAGGGACTAGAAGAGAGGGTCAGATCTGCTGAAATTAAAATTATAGATGGTTGTGAGATGCTAGGATGACACAATAAGTCAAAATTAGGTTTTTTGGAAAAAAGCAGTCCATGATCTTAAATACTGAGCCATCTTTCATTCCCCTTGAGTTAATATATATATTAAAGAATTTTTCAAAAACACATCACATTCCTGTGTAGACAAACTGAACATTTCAGACAGATTTTGTTTTCTTTCCTACAAACTTTATGCCTTTGAAAACCGTGTTTCAGTTTCAGTCATGAATAAAGTCCGAACAACATTTTCACATAGTTTGCTGTTACATGCCAATGCTGTTCAAGGGTGAGGGATATAGTTGAGTGGTAGAGCAGCTCTCTAGCCTGCACAGGATCCTGGGTTTGATCCCTGACGTTGAAAAAGTTCATTGTGTTTTGTCCATTACCTTCTGAGTCTAACTTTTTCAATTAGACTAGGATTCGTGATGTACACATTAACATGTGTACTGAACCACCATCTGCTCTCTATTAGGATTATACACAGGAAGAATATGAAGCACATTTTGTTAAATTTTTTTGATGTTTTTCTAATGATACTGTATTGTCTGGTTTTGTGTCAAGTTGACACAGGCTGGAGTTATCACAGAGAAAGAAACTACAGTTAAGGAAGTACTTCCATGAGATCCAGCTGTAAGGCATTTTCTCAGTTAGTGATCAAGGCCGGGTGGGGCTTGTGGGTGGTGCCATCCCTGGACTGGTAGTCCTGGGTTTTATAAGAAAGCAAGCTGAGCAAGCCAGGGGAAGCAAACCAGTAAGAAACACCCCTCCATGGCCTCTGTATCAGCTCCTGCTTCCTGGCCTGCTTGAGTTCCAGTCACGACTTCCTTTAGTGATGAACAGCAATGTGGAAATGATATCTGAATAAACCCTTTCCTCCCCAAATTGCTTCTTGTTCATGATGTTTGTGCAGGAAGAGAAACCCTGACTAAGACAGATACCATACCTGCAATTCATGTGGAATAGATTCTGATTCAACCGATAGGTCTGGAGTCTAGTGTGGAAACAGATGTCCTTAACTACCACTTTGGGTCATTTTGATGAATAGTTGCCTGATATGAAAGAGAAAGATTTTATTCTGAATAGTGTGATATGTAAATGAGTTTCAATTACAGTAATTTTCAATGTTGCCTTTAATTCACATATAAAGCTTTAGAAATCTGGGTTAACATTAGAAGGAGGTGAATTTATTCATAGAATCATGACAAACACTATAGAGCACTCCTAGTATTTTTGGCCTTGGTGCAATTATAACAAAAGTCTTTGTATGGAACTTTGTAACATGAAGGCCTATGTGTAGATATATTAGTGAAAACACATTTTAGTAGTAAATATAAATGAAAATTAATAGAGAAAGCAAAACCAGGTGATGGGTTGAAATTTTAGGTTGCACGCATGAGAGGCAGTCTCCTGAAAAGGTGACCTAATATTAGCTTTGAAAACAAATCAGTTTAACACAGAACAGAGTGAATGATCAAAACATTTAGTAAAATGTTCTGCTTGAGCAAGCCCTGGTCTCTGATTCATCAGGCTGAAACTGCTCCTGTTCTCATCTTCTTGAGAGCCTCCACTTTGAGAGTGTGGGTCTTCATTTTGTCAGTCCCTTTGCTCATAAAGAAAAAGGTCCAGGTGAGATCATATTTGGGTCATTTCAGAATGATCTGGGAAACCATCTCTCCAGCATGTTAATCAATATTCATCAGAAACAAACCAAGAACTGGGAGAATAAGGATGATCTTGTGAGTGACTTGCTTCCTGAAGGAAGAAACCCAATTGTGGTTGTCAGAAGGCATGAGAATCACTGCTGTCCACAAAATCTTCAGAGAGGCAACATTAAGTGTTCATGTCTCATGCACATTTTTTTAAATTTTCTATTGGTTATTTTATTTATTTACATTTCAAATGTTGTCTCCCTTCCGAGTTTCCCCCCCACAAATCCCCTATCCTCTTCCTCCTTCTCCTACTTCTATGAGAGTGCTCTCCCACCCATGTACCCAATTCCGCTTCACCACCCTAGCATCTTATCCTATCTTGGGGCACCAAACCTCCACAGGACCAAGGACCTCCCCTCCCATTGATACCAGACAAGGCCATCCTCTGCTAGATATGCAACTGAAGCCATGGGTCCCTCTACATGTACTCTTTGGTTGGTGGTTTAGTCCCTGGAAGCTCTGAGTGGTCTGGTTCTTCTTATAGGGTTGCCATCCCCTTCACCCCCTTCAGTCCTTCCCCGAACACTTCCACTGGGTCCTCGTGTTCAGTCCAATGGTTGGCTGCGAGTATCCGCATCTGTAATGGTCAGGCTCTGGCAGAGCCTCTCAGGGGACAGCTATGCCACGCTCCTGTCAGCAAGTGCTTTTGGTCATGCCCATTTCTTGACTCGACCTGACCTGATGCACAACCAAAAGCACGAGGCAGGATGAACAACCTAACTTCTGCAGAGATGGAATGAGGGACTCAAGACAGACTCAACGCTGCACAGAGATGCCACTCTCTAAGACAACATTGCCTCCCGCCTTGTCAGACCCCATGCCAACATCCACTAACACACAGTTACATTTCAGTAAACCCCTTCTTTCTCTGGGTGCATTGCAAAAATTTTGCTGACAGACTCAGAGAAGACACACAAGGTTGACGTGAAATGACTCCATTGAGAATGAATCCCATTGAGAGAGAACCTGTCTTTGTGTGAGAAATAAATTTCTTTCTCTAGGACCTGGGCTGTTTTGCTTGATTAAAAAGCATAAGTTGGCTGGCAGTCAACTCACATGACCCATGGCTAATGAAAAGCCACCACTGACAGGGAGAAAGTTTGGGATCAGCTGCTTTTTTAAAATAAAATATAGGGGAATTAAGGAATTTGTAACCATGCTCTTTATGGTTTTCTTAGGATATTGTGTTCTGTATTGTTTCATTGTGTGGTTTGTTTGCAATCTTTTGTCCTATTATTATTATTATTATTATTTACAATCTAGCCTTTGCCCCCCTCTCATTTCTACCCCTCCTGTAGTTCCTTATTCCATTCCTCCTCCTCCTCCTCCTCCTCCTCCTGTCTCCAAGAAGATGCTGTGCCCCAACCAGACCTCCCCACTCCCTGGGCCTCAATTCTTTTGAGGATTTGGCTCATCTTCTCCCACTGACACCAGACCTGGCAGCATTTTCTGTTCTTAACTACCTCCTCTTTCTCTGCACTCCACTTTGTGTGAAGCCTGCAGTGGATCTCACAGGAGCTTTAAAATTGGGGATATTTGCAGTTCGTGCTCAGAGTGTTTTGAAGTATCCCTCTATGCTAGAGAGTCAGACCTATCCGTGGATGTTTTTCATTTGAAAACAACAGCTCTTTCTATATTTTGTATTGCGGATGCTGCTTCTGGGATAGGTCTGCTTTTCTGGTTTCCCGAACAATTTATTTTAGAATTGTTCTTCACTGTAATATTTTTGTTTTGTGTTCATTTTGGCGTACTTGTCTACAAACTCTTTTTATGAGTGTTCATTCTTTTATTTACATGTAGAAAAGATGAATAGAGGTGCAAATTATCTCCTGTCATGGTCAGATAAGTGTTTTAAGGTTTAAAACCTATTTTTTCTTTTATTCATGGTATTACATGTAAAGTTGTGATTCTATTTTGAAGTGCATATGTTTTTGCATCATAGGCTGCTGTTAGTAATTAAGGAAGAGATCCCTTTATTCAAACAAATAATTCAGTAGAAATATTTTCTTAAGATGCATGCTGTGTTGACTGATTTTCCTTTCTATCTCAACAGAGAGTTCTACTCATTGAAACTGATGCTTATAATAAGAAATGAAAATTGTGGAGAAATTTGGAATACTTATGCATTGACTTTGAGATTATAAAGAAAAATTATTTCTTCTGGATCTCTCTCTCTCTCTCTTCTCTCTCTCTCTCTCTCTCTCTCTCTCTCTCTCTCATCTAGAATCTAGAATCTAGAATCTAGGAAAGTCTGAGTCTTAATGTAAGCACCAAGACAATAATGTCCCTCTCTGATGAATAATTAGAGGCCAAGTACCTGTGCTTCGCTCTGAATGTTGTGGGTCATACTATCTGAGTTTAAGTTTTCACATAAAAAAATCTTTAGATAAGTCTTCCTTCTTTTGGTTTTGAGAACTATTTAGCTTCAGTTCTTATTCCTATGTACCTTGCACTACCTAACCTTCAAACTCAGATATTTTCTTCTTTTTGTATCCGGAACATTTCCCGTGACTAACCTTAAAACCAAGTGTGTTCATCAGCTCTGCATCCTCATAAGTAAACAGCCGTGACAGTTGACTTGCAAAGAGTATGGCTTTAATTTGCATCACGGATTGGAAGATTTCTTTCCATAATTGATTGGTCTCATTGCCTGGGCATGCAGCACATTATAGCTTGAGTAACTTGGTAGAATCACTCATCTCCCAGTCATAGCCAGAAAGGCAAAGGAGAGAGGAAGCCAGGTTCCTTGATGAGCTTCCAGAGAAGTGCCCAGTAGCTGTGTTTCTCAAAGGCTTCATTTTCTTACCAACTTGTCCTGCTAGGGAACACACACACACACACACACACACACACACACACACACTAACGCACACACCACCCTTGATGTTATTTTTGCATTTTAAGTGTTTGGGACTGAATTAAGGGCCTCATACACCATAGGGAAGCCCTCTGTCACTTAGCTACAGGATACATAAGACTCAAAGTACATAAATGCCATAACATTGTGCAGTTTACAACCGAACATTACATTTCTTCTGATATATCCTTCTGTTCCTCTTGTCTCTGCAGAGTGTCCATTATGTTTTATAACCTTCCTACTAGCCTTATCTCTGGAGAGCTAAGACAAACCCGATCAATTCTTAAGACTCTTCTCTACCCGGGCACTTAACTCCCGTGTTCCTTTCAGTTATTATTATAGTTTCAGCTTTACTTAAGTTCAAGTTAACTTTGTTGTAATAAGGTCCGTGAAGATTTAGATAGAATGCTATATATCACAGACCGCACTCTCAAACTTCTCAGGTTGCACCAGTTGTTCCTGACCTGAGAAACTAACTGTACCATTAGATTGACCTTTACTATACACCATTGCATTTCCAAGGTGTTTATAATAGAAGGTATCACTCCACTATGGGTGTCTTGGGAGCAGGGGTCTCATATGGACTGAATTACAGTTTTGTCTATAGAAATAATCAAACACAACATAAATACCTGCTTACTGAAAGGAAATGAGAAAACCACAGGTTCTGGCCAGATAGAGTCCTTAATACCAGATCTGCCCTGTGTCAGTGTGATCCATTTCCTCTTAATTCTCAGCCCTTGGATAATAATATATTAGGAATAGAAAAGCCCTAAGAACATTTTGTTCTATGACTAGATGAAATTTACTTTAATGTTTCAAAGAGCTTCTATTTTCTTTGGACTTAATGAAAGTCTATGATTTGAAATAAACTAATTATTGTTGAAGTTCAGTTTTCAATTTTAGCCAAATAAAAATGTGTGTTTTTTTTTTAAAAAACTGTACTTAACCCTCTGGCATAACAATAGCAATCATTTTCATTTAGCTCACTAAATTGCAGAACAATGCCATATTTTGTCCCAGAAGTGCATTCTTTAATTCTGTACTTGGCTTTCCAATAGAAACTCTATATATAGAAACCATAAGACAATTTAAAATTAAGACTGCACTTTTATCTATAGATCTTTGCATCATCAAAACCAGATCTTCTAAGATAGTATAAGCTTAAATAACAAAAAGGATTTAATTGCAAAATAGCTTGAAACTAAATATATTTTCATAGAATTTATGAATCATAGATGTCTTATGGGAAATTCAAAAGGCTGTAATTGATTTACAAAGAAAAGGAAATGAAAAGCACATTGTCTTCTTCTGCTTTAGTGTGAACATGATAGTCCAGCTTGGAAAGAGTCTCAGAAGAGGCCACAGTGATCTTGTAGAAGACCTAGGTTCTATTCCCAGTACCCATGCCAGGCGTCTCATCGCTGCCTGTAATACTAGCTACAGAGGGTCAAATAACCTGTTCTACCCTCCATAGGCACTGGCTTTTATAAGCATTTAATAGTTGATTAAGATTATCACTTGATGTAGGTTTTGTGAACTGTACTGGAATTTATAACATACTTTCTAGATTTATGAAACAAATACTGCTATGACTCTTCAGAGTTGACCTGGGTAAGTGTAGTTCTCACACCACATCCAGGAAACTTGTCTTCACAACAAATGGAGACCATTATGGAAAACCATAAACTCATTAAAATGTAGAGTGCAGAAGCATGGACCAGTGACACATTTGTAATTCACCCCTGATCCTGAGTCTCAGGGAGCACTGGGGAAGAGGAGCAGAAACATTGTAAAAAGCCAGTGCAACAGGGAGTTGACTGCAAGATGTGTCTATAGAAATGTCAGAAGCCACGTCCAATCAAGTATAACCAACAGGGCTGCCTGAACATAACCTAGACAATGATGACAGTGGATGGACATGCTGACATGAAAAGGGGAAAACTTGAGACTTCAGTCCTTGTCAAAGAACAGCAGTGACCACGGAATGTTGAGAAGCGGATACAATATAGCAATCAGTTATCCAATACTGAATGGTTAGCCCTGAAAAACATATGCGTAAAAGTAATATATGTGCACTGAGCAATTTGCATTAATGTGTGTAGGAACACACACATACACAAACACATACACAAGAACAAACACACACACACACACACACACACACACACACACACACAAATACCTAGATATGTAATAATAATTAAAGACCCAATGAGTTTGAAAGAGAGCAAGGTGGTGATGTACATGGGAGGGATTGTAAGGAGGTAAAGGGAAATATTTAAATCATTGCAATTAATATCTATATATTTGGTGTGATAGAAAGTATGTAATAAAACTCTAAAACTTTATTTGAAAATATAATGAATTAATGTTTTTGAAAATAATTTTCACTGAGTTTTTAGTAACAGCTGTGCTAAGAACTAAACATCCATTAATTACGTGATTAAGTGATGGATTTGGATTGGGTGATTAATCATTTAGACATAGTAAATCCAGGGATATTATGAGGCAAATCAATAAAGTTTCCTAAAACACAAGCCCTATACTAAGCTCTGTGAAGTCTTTGTAAGTAAGAAATAAGAGCTTTAAACTCACAGGGTTCTCCATGTGGCCTTCCTACCGAGCTCCCAACTCACAGACATCCCCATGTGGCCTTCCAATTGGGCTTCCAATTCACAGGGATCTCTATGTGGACTTCCAACTGGCTGTCCAAATCACAGGGATCTTCATGTGGACTTCTCATTGCATTTTGTCTTGAAAAAATGATGTCATGTCCATCCATACTTCTCATCAAAGAGTAGGTAGCATGGAGTTAGAGATAATTTAGCCATCATAAGTGGAAATGATTTACTTTCTCTTAGCAGCAATGATCAGTGTTAAATGCTATCACAATTCTGAGACTGTAAAAACTGTACTGCAGATGTTTTAATACTAATTCATTTAATGAGACTTGTTCTCTGAAACCTACCCATTGTAACTCCATCTTGCTGGAAGCCACCAGTTGGATACTTTCCAGATTTATCAAAATAGGTCATCCTTTGTACCCTCAGTCACCAATGGAGTTTCGTTTAGGGACATTAATAGATTTTTTCTCATCTTTTGCAAATGTCTGTAAACTCAAATTTAAAATATCTCATAAGCTAAAGAACATTAGAGGATAGGGTCTTACAGGTACATTTACATTTCTTCTGATTATTGGATTGGTGGAATATATATATCTGGATTCACTTTGTCTCAGGCCACACAATGTTTTTCAAATGCTGATTTCTATTCTATCCTGTTCTGTCTCAATACTATTCCATCCTGCCACATTAGGTTTCTATGGTAGAATGATACAGGGGCAGTATTTGATATGTGTGCCATTTCATGTTCATGACTCTTTAGCGTGGTAATATATTTCTTCTTAACAGACTTTTTATTTTGAAGTAGCCTTAAGGCCTCATAGATTTGCCTTCATTATTCATCTTGGAGTACTGTGTGTTTACTTCTTTTAAACCCTAGAACACAGCTGGGAGCCTGGTGCTTTTATTTTTCATTGTGCTTTGCACCTATTAACAAGATCTGCTTCCTTTTGTGAAGAATTACAAAACTCTTCATGGGGAACAATGAAGACAGAGAAAAGCACCACAGCTATTGAAACTGCATTACAAGGTAAATGTCTGGTTATCCCCATCATCCACATTGTCCAGTGAATATCAGTGCATAATCTTTCCGACTTCCTGTTCCTTGGCCATTTTAAACCTTCCTTGTTAATTGAAAGATAGTGGTTTTACTAAAGCACATTTTTAAGTTGGCAGAGGAAAACCAACAACTTTTCTATTGCTTGCTTTGACCTTCTCATTCTTCCTACTGAGAGACAACTATCAGAGACACAGTAAGTGAGCATCTACAGATAATGGATCTGTTTATGGAAAAACAGTATCCCAGGATGACAACTTTATGGGTAGGAATGTCTAAATGCATGCTTGTTCAATGTGTGAGATCATAG
This sequence comes from Apodemus agrarius, assembly GCA_964023405.1. Taxonomy (NCBI): domain Eukaryota; kingdom Metazoa; phylum Chordata; class Mammalia; order Rodentia; family Muridae; genus Apodemus; species Apodemus agrarius. Next base: position 9,835,308 of record OZ030018.1, on the reverse strand, counting down.
GCACTAGAATTTATACAGGCTGTAAAAGGTACAGTGAGCGTGTTTCATGATATAAAGGATGACCATGGATGCTCACAGGGTTATAGAAGGCAAAGAACAAAGGAGGTCAGAGAAACAAGTGTTATGAGCTCATAAAAAGACAATGAATGACTCAGAACTCTGCATTGACCTTGATGTTAGTAAGCAAATTGGAAACTGACTCTGAGACTCTGATAGCAGAGTCATAGTCTAGAAATAAATATAGGAGGAGGAAGCATGGCAAGCAAGAGATGGCCATGTGAAACACACTTGCCTTCTGGAGAAGTCATGGTGATCACATTCAAAGATGGAAGAGTTGTAAGAATAATGGGGATGTCCTGATATTGTTCATAGTAAGGATTTTAGTTTGTTTTAATTGTTTCTCAAGCTACTGGGATTGAGTAAAAGTCAGGCTACCTTAATAAAGTGATAGCATCATTAGGGAAGTTTAATTGAAAATATCCTTGTGCTTCATGTTTAAGATGTATATGTGTGTATGTATGTATGTATGTATAGTTTTTATAAACTGCTTTGAGGTTTCCCCTTAGTGTTGTTAAGGATTTAGTGGTATTCAGATGGTCACTGGGCAAGCATCTGTCCAGAGAAGCATCTCTGATTCAGACTGGCAGAGGTCCATAAGTAATGGAAGTATGGACGCACTTCTCCACTGCACCTCCAGAGTTCCTGCCAAGTCCTTATGGAGCAGCTGTGTAGAGTCCGTGTCTGTCTTTGCCATTGCAAGAGCAACAACTTACAGTCCCTCTCATGTCCCCTTTCATGTTACATATCAGACTAAGATTGTAGGAATGCAAGGAAATACAAGATCAGCTGTTATTCCATCTAATCATATTTCTTAGGTACTTACAGTCACTCCTAGTTTCTAAACATTAAGAACAGTGCCTTCATCAAAAGCACCTGTAGTCTCCTTATCAATGTGCACATTAATAGAAAACCAAATAAGCCAGAGCCAGAGACTTTCTCCTTTAGAATTTAGAAAAGTCTCAGGGTGATTGACAGCATTTATCCTTTCAATCAAAGCTTGTTCTCCATAACTAAAGTGAATCTCACCTTAACTCTTTGATCTGTCTCATACCAGATCTGATTTTGTATGGCATTTACAAGTGGACTTTATAAACTTAAACTTCTAGGGATTATTTCCTTGCTTTATCCTAGAAAGTGCTTTCAACTTAGCAAAAGTGTTATCAAAGTTTTAACACAATTTCTGTTTAACATTCTAAAAATAAGCCTATATTTAGCTACATAAGTAAAACAATGTTTCCATAATTATTATTAGACTAAAGAAATTTTAGTATGAATAGCCATATATCCTTATTTATTTTTAAGCAATAATACTCACATAAACTATTTTGAACTAGCCAGATTTTCACCAAGGCATAATTAGTTTGTGATTTCTGCCATAGTCCTTGATCATAATGTTAGGTATTTAGCAGTATTTTTAGGTTCATAGAGGTAATCAAATAATCATTTTCTTTAATATGTATTCCATTTCTGTTGTTTTAGTACTTAGAATAAATTCTTGAAAGAGAAAGTTCAGATTTAAATAGTAATTCATATGGGAAGCTATTAGCATATTGCTTTATATATACAGCTAACATTTGTGTCGTTTTAAATAATTCAGTACAAAGATAAGATTGTTTAATATTTCATTTAAATACCTAGAAGTTGAATGTGTATGTGTTTGTGTTTTCTCTCATATAATTTGACTTTGTACACATTTTAAGAGAGAAAATGTTTACTTTAAGAGCTATAGAAATATCAAAAGCACCCCTGTTTCTCACACACAGACATACACACACAGACATACACAGATACACAGGTACACAGACACACAGACACAAATACACTTGTGCATACTATACAAAGCTAAAGCCAGCTGACATGTAATGTAGTTGTGTAATAATGCCAACAGAACTCTAACCACAATGAAGCTAAGTAGACACATATTAGCTCTTCATTCCAAATCATTGACTATCACTCACATTTGCTCTTAAAAAGAAAAACTATATAAAATTATTTCCAACTTCATACCCAGATCCTTTAGAGTAAAAACTCTAAAGGAAGAATAAATTAAAATCCAGCAACATCTGAGCTGCTGTGGCTGCTTATTGCTTTGAAGGTGAGGATACAGACCTTCGGGGTCAAGGTGAATGCTTATGGCCAAACACTGGGAATTGAAAGAACTCAATGGCAAGTAGTAGTATCCCAGTGGATGTGGAGATGGAGCCTAGAAAGCTATGCTGTCCACTTCTGGGCGAAAAGGCAGGGCAGCAAGAAAATTGTAAGACAATTTTGCTCATAATTTTAAGCATTTTGATGCTTAGATTCAAAGCAATGTGGACAGTCATTGGGAAATAAGATTGGAAAAGAAAAGTATACTTTAAATAGTAATGGACAGAGTTGAGAATTTATTAAGGATTACTAGTTAGATCTATTGATTTATTTAATTTCTGTTCATTTACTTGTAAGATTTCCTTGTTGGGGGAAAGAATGGGAGACTTGCTGGCCAACATTTACTCAGAAACACAAAGAAGTCATGACACTGACCTTAGTTTTTTTGTCTTGCTTTTGAGGAGAAAGATTCTGGTTTCTAATACCTGCCTTTGCCAACAAGAACTCGGTTTTCAAGGCTTATCTTGAAAGAAAGGGGGAGGGCAGAGAGGGGAGCCTGAAGATCAGGGAGAGACTTTGATTCTGATTCTTTTAAGAGTTTTATTTTGGGGCAACATTTCATGAAACCAACACTATCAAAGCAATTTCCTTTTTTAGATATGGGGGAAGGGGGCAAAAGGCCTAGATATAATTGGGTTACCACATTTGCGAGTTTCTTGATTGTGCCATGAGTTCTTTGAATGTCTCTTCGTGCTTTCACAGTATCAGAGTAGATTTAAATAGGACAGGGAAGTGGGGGGGGAGGGCTAAGTCTCTTATATCTGTTTTTCCTTTAGACTCTTTCTGATTTGTGAAAATGAAACATCTTTGAAAACAAAGTAGTGCCCTATGTATTCATCTCTATTTTAATACACTTTTTTGTTTACTCTTTGAGAATTTCAAACATGGATATAATGTATTTTATCATATCTAACTCTCTTGTCCCTCCAGCTTTGCCAAGACCCATCCCTACCACATCTCCTGCCCAAATTCCTTCTCTTTTTCTTTTAACCCACTGAATCTGATTGATGCTGCTCATAGGACATGTGTGCAGGGTCACTGACACAGACAACCAACAATAACCGCATCCCTAAGGAGAATCTCGCTAACCTTCCTGTACTAGCCATGACTTGCCATTATCTCCTAAGTTAGAACTGGGGCATCCTGAGGCCCCACCTCATCAATGCTGGAAATTTGACTGGCTGAGCTATTTCTACCACCCAGCCCCTAAATTGACATCTGTCTTTTTTTTGTTGGTGTCTAGTCTGCTCTCCACCTGTTAAATGGAGATATTGCTGAGTTTCTACTGATTCCCCTAAAATTTCCCTGCTCTGTTTTTCTTGGTTTGGTCATTCACGCATACTTTTCAATTTTCATCCTGATGTCCTGCCCCAAATGAATATCACCATCCTAGCTCCATTCGTTCTGTAATTGCATTAAACATACTTGTTCTTCTTGGTCCTCTAATCACATCTCATTAAGATGACCTTGGGTTGGTTTTTCTTTCATCTACCCCGTTCCTAGTTTCTATAGCTCTGTTACTGGAAACAGCATAGTGCAGGCGGTGAATGTGGAAAGCATGGTGTGTACTACCGTTTTTAGTTCTGTTATCTAATCCACCACCAAGTTCATTGTGCTAATGGGATCTGCAGTTTGACTGTTTATGTACCCTTCTCTTGCTTTTACTCAAGTTCCCATTGTAATAAATTCACAAATGGAAAAATTTGAAGCCTTTATAACATTCCCCAAGCCAAATCATCCTGTACTACTTTATTTTCAGAATGTGGTGTTTGTCAAGCTGCCTCTTTGACTGGTAGCCTCATTACTTATTGGATAAAGCCTGTATCCCACACCATAATTATCCAGTGAGTACCAGGGTGTGGCTTCTTTTCATTTTACATAAGCTATTCTCTACAACACTTCAACTTTTGACCTCACTCCAATCTAGCTTGTCTCTACAAGACATGTGACTCATACCCATCCTCACTCTAAACTTTCAAAGCAGTTTTTCTCTATGGGACTCACTCTACTATCTCCAGTCTTACATATTCTTTGGAAAATACTTAGAAAAACTCCAGCAAGATGAACATTCATTATTTCTCAGTGATTTAGATACTAACAATTTCTGTTAAATTTAGTTTTTCATTGTCAGCATTTTCTCCAGCTAACATAGTTTTTATTTTAGTGTCTTGCTACTTTAAAAAGTAAATATGAGGAAAAAACTGTACTTCTCTTAGTAACTAAAACATTGCACATAATACAGCTATTGAACTATATAATTATGATTGATTGCATATAGCTAGCCAAGCTTTCTTGTTAAGAATTGTGTAAAATAATTTATTATCAGAGTTTCAGATTAATTGAACCTTATAACTTGATAGACTATAGAAATACATGTCTGTGTGCTGAAAGGAAATTAAGACATGACAGAAACTAGGTGCTTCAATGTAACCCTTTGTAGAGAGCCTTATTGAGGTGCCATGCAACCTGGCAGGAACTTGACATCCACCAATGTGAAGTTCCTCTCCCAGCCTTTGAGTGAGAACTCCTGTGTCAGCCAAAATCCCCTCCACCTAGGGTGGAATGCTCAGACAAAGATGAAGCCTATTCTTCAAGGACCTGCAGTTTCCTGAATAACACTAGCCACCTGTGGAGCAACTGAACTGATTCTGCTGAGAAGCTTCCAGACTTTTCCCCCTGTCTATATATTGGGAGTTCTCCATTAAACTTTGAGACCTTGAATAGCAGGGGTTATCTTGGTCTCCATCTCTTTCATTGCCGCCTTCCCATACATCCCGAGCTTCCCTTTCAGGTAAACTGTTTGATGTAACTGTGGGCAGTTATAGATTGGTGTCCAAATGTATGACCGGATACTGGAAGGTCTTCTGAGGTGAGCCTGTCTTGGCGAAGCTTCACAGAAAACGGTAAAAGATGGTATCCTGCACGGTGAGCAACTGCAGGAGTTAAACACTAGCACTAGTCTAAAATTTCATCTTTTTTAAGCTGTTGTTGTATGTGCAGAAGGATACAGACTAGGTGGGACAGCATTGACCCAGCGCTGAACTTGCTTAGGAGTTGACAGGGGAAAATGGGACAGGAAACTTCTAAACAGGCATTTGTCTGCAGCCTTTAAGAGCTGCTTCAGGCGAAAGGAGAAGGGTTTGAAAAACAATGGTTAGAAGGTTTCTTTTAGATCAGATAGATTCTTGTTGTCCATAGTTCCAAGAAAAAAGAACTTTAGATAAGAGAACCTGAGAAAAAAATTGGAAAAGTATTAAGAGCCACCAAGGCAGATAATACTACCCTCTGCCTCTGGACGCTTATAAAAGATATTATTGATGAAGAGAACTCGCAGGCATCAGATAGCACGCAGGGTCAATTTGAGGAATCTCAAGAAGGAAGCCTGCTAGAGAGGATTTTCTCAGAAAAGGGTCCTCTCAACCCTAAATTGGAAAGATATAGAGATACTGCTGATGAGCTAACATTAGAGGAAAAAGCTCATTCAGATGAAGGAGCTGCCAAATATTATGGTGAGGATTGGCCTCCTAGTCCACCTTCTGCTCCGCCTATGGTCTTCACTGTTCAAGATGATACTCAGATGGATATGCAACTACATAAATTAAAGTTTGAAATTCAGTTGCAGAAATTGACTAATGAGCTACAGGAGCTAAAAAGGGTATCAAGTGCAGGAAGGAGCACTGATCCTGAGATGGACCAATTGCCGCTAGAAAGAGCTGTAAGTCAGGCTCGCAGGGAAGGACAGGATACATCTGAGCTGCTGAACTTTCCCTGTCTTTGAGATCACAGACCAGCCGAATAGAGTTGGACAATATCAGATTTTGGAGTTCAAAGTGATAAAATAATTTAAAACAGCTGTGGCACAGTTGAAAGTTGCTAATTTGCAACCGAATTAGATACCTTGGGACATCTGAAGACAAGTTAAAACTGTTTTGCTTTTAACTCTTGACCTTATATTTTAAGCAGTTTGGTTGTCTCCACTCAGGCTCACCTGGATTGAAAATTGGCATGTTTGTTAAATATACTTGCAGGGTGTTTGGCAATAAATTGACTCCCTGACATCAAAACCCTATACAAGTGGACCTCTTACAAGAGCTACATAGAACTCAGATCTATGTGTGTCTGCTTAGGAGCAGACATGGGCACCAGTGGGAGGTGGAGGCAAAGCACTGGAAAAAAAAGAAAGAAAGAGAGAAGGGAAGGGAAAAGAAGAGAAGAGAAGAGAAGAGAAGAGAAGAGAAGAGAAGAGAAGAGAAGAGAAGAGAAGAGAAAGGGAGGGAGAGGGAGAGAATATCTGATTTTCAATACAGATATTATATTTTGTTTAATACTATGAATAATAGAAGAGAGTCAAGATGAAGTAATACAGGTAGTGAACAGACATTATATTTGAAGATGTCCATGAAAAATGTGACTACAAATAGAGGCTTCTTCTCAACTTTCCAAGGAAATTTTTTGTATGTATTTAAAAGGAAATAAAACATATGACAGCATATTAGTGAAACTGGAATGATTTAAAACAGGCATGGGGGATAAGATTTGTCTCCTCCTGTGTCTATGTTAACAAACTTTTCTGAGCCTTTTGTATATTATTTTTTTTATATTTTTTGTATATTATTTTTTCATCTAAAATACTGTACATCAGCAATGACCTTTGCGGCATGCAACTTCAAGCAGTTGTCTGCCCTGGCTCCCAGCAAAGCTGTGGAAATATGCTTTTGTCTTTGGCATTCAAATGATGTTTCTTTTACTTCTGTTATACCTCCCAGGAACAGGAAGTCTCTTTCATCAAAATAAGTATATTCCTTCACTGATTTGAATATATCTCCTTTTTATTTGTAGGAACCTGCTATGTACAGTTAATGATTTTTATCAAAATCACCAAGGCCCTCTTTGTCAGGCAATCCAGCTGTTGATATGATGTATTTTGCATAACACCCTTCTTACTAGTGTTCTGGCTCCATGCTCTGCTCTCTGGTTTTCTTCAGTTCCTTGCTGACATGCTCTGCTCTCTTAATTATTCTACATTCCAATCAATCACTGCAGCTGTCACTGGACCCCAGTTCTGAATAATGGACCTGACCTTCAAAATGGTTACTAGATTCCTCAGAACCTGAAAACCCAATGCATCTGTGGCTAAGGTCACATGATGGAGAAACCTCCAGACCTGCTTTTTGGGCTATACTATGGACGTCAATGAGATGCTACTCTCCACCCAGTTAAGCAATCTAGGAAATTTGTTATTCTTATTGTTCCTCCCTTCTTTCTTATTATCCCTTCCTGTCTATTAGCACATCTTCTTAGTGATACAAGTACCTGCCTACATCTGCCTCATTGTCATTCTTCTGTTACCATTACATTTACTCAGGACTGTTGGTTTTGCCCACACTGATGGGCACAAACCAGTATGTGATGTGTTTGATACTAGTTTGTTTGGTCTTCGCTGTCTTCTCACATTTCTCCCTTTCAGGCACACCTCTGATATGAGTCATACAATACCATAAGAAAAACTAAGAATGTATTAGTTGAGTTCATGGCCTTTCATGACAGGAATCAATCTTCCACAAATACTACTTTTTTAATCAGTCAGAATGCATTAGATAGTATAATCTGAGATAACTGAGTCTTCACTAGTAAAATTATAATCAATATAATGATATACTGATTAGAATCTCCTCGTTGAAATTTCTTCAAATGCAATCATAAAGACTATTAGGCCTTTTCAGTACTGGAAGGATTCTTTTTATTTAAATCACTATAGAAAACTAACACATGAACTTAATTTCCTTGTGGCAACTGGTTAATCCATCTACTGTCTTTAGTTGCAGAAGGGTCAATCTGCCTCCAAGTGTTTATTGACCCTTATTGTGTGTACAGTATGGTTCTAAGTGCTAATAATAACAACAGATCTTAAGAGTACCGTGTCTGCATATCTTATGCTTCATTATTTAGGGTTCCACTCTTTCAGTTCATCTGTCCTGATTTCATAATCCTGTCCTTTTTTTTTTTTTTATGTCAGCAGTGGCATTCATGATACAAAGGCCAAATGGATAATTTCTGTTATTAGTTTTGTTTGTAATTCTCTATTGGGTTATCCATTATCCTTAGCTTGTTATATAAATTTTTCTAGGTGAAATAATTTGTTAAAAGTTAAAGTGCTAATCTAACATAATTTTTGAAGTGGCAGCAAGATTTTAAATAATTCTTATACCTGTGACTTTATGCTGTTGTTTGAGGAGAAACTTGAAATATACTGTTCCAGAAATTGTATTTTTATCTTCCTGGGCTTTTATCTTATTAATTATTGAACTCTTTAATCACTTTAACCTTTTGTTTCTTCTGAAAGTTATATGATTACATTATTACTAATTATTAGTCTGTAAATTCACTTCTTGCCTAATGATTTTCTTTTGTCTCTAGCACCACATTCATGACTTAGATTCATTTTCTTTCAAATCTTATTTGGATTTTCCTGTTTCATTATAAAACAGCTTTACTTGAATGATACTTTTAATGACTTATGATAAATCCATTTTAATCTACTCTTATAACTAAGCACATTATAGCCACAGGGACACAATGATGTTTTTACTTATGAGCTGAGATTTTATACTTACTAGAAACTAAGAAGTGCAAACTTCTATAACTAGGAATAAGATCCACATGAAAATATTTAATTCAAATCTTGGATCAGTTCCACACCACACACCACAAAAAAACATAAATGAAATGCACATTTGCTGTAAGATATGAAAAATGAAAGTACACCAGATTAAGGAAATCTGTTATTTGTGAACTGAAAATATCTTTCATTTCTATTCTAACAGACAACTCACCACTTACATTCTCTAACAATCCACCTGTAATTCCCCATGACTATTTCACTTTGGATTAAAGCAGTGAACATTTCTAGAAATATTTTTGAAACAGTAGAATTATTTGCTGAAGAGCTGATGCTATTTAGTCTGGGAACTCTTGTTAAATATGCCAGTAACCCATTTGAGAAGAAAGTCAATGGACTTTAGTTGGGATTAGTGGCCTCTGAAAAATGCTGACAGAAAAAATTATTAGTTTCAAACTAAAGTACTGTCTTTTATTCTTGTACATTCTGTTTAGATGCTAAGGTAAGAGGGAAACTTACATGGTTATTTGTGAAAACACAGTGGAAAAGGCTCTGTGTATCCATCCAGAATTTTGCAACACAAAATCTGACAAATGTAATAATGTTGAGAACACGGAACGCAACCACAATGACTGGAACATTCTCTTGGGACCTTTCTGAAATGTTACTTTTCACAGCCAGAGCCCGTGACAGCTATATTCTTAGAAACATTTCCAACAGTCTTGTGAGACAAAAAATTCAGGCTTAATAATTCAGAGACGTATCCCAAGGACCTGCCTTTAAAGATGGGAGCAAGACCATTCCCATTTCCCTTATGAAGTCGGGAGACATGTTTGTGTATGTGTATAGTCACACATGTAAACTGCAGAGTGAGTACTTTATTTCCACACTACTCTTGTTTGTCTATTGCCTTTCTCTGCATTCTGTGTTCCATGGGTCAGTCATTACAAATGCTGGGACACATTGCAGGTTTGACTGCTCTCACCCATGTGACAGCATAACAAAGTAGACATTATAAATCAATGCAGCTACATCAAGCAGGAGACTTTTAAAACAACATTTATTTACTCAGCACTCTTGTTACATTTGATTTGTGTTTTTGTTGCTTCTGTCTTTTTAGGAAATATATGCAGGTATTCACAGAATATAAGTGCTTATTTAGCATCTGATTGTTTTTTTTCTTAGACACTTCTGAACATTTAGTATAATCCTTTTAATGAATAAACATTACTTATCAATGTGTCAATCAAAGAATCTTTGAATAAATGAAGATGATGATTTAATCATCAATCATCAAGCTTGACATGAAGTTTTGTAGTAGTTTGGTGTCCAGCAAAGTAAAAAAAATACAGAAATTAAGAAGTGAGATCTGAAACATGGGATCAAGAAACTTAACATAATTGCTCATGAAGAAGACACATTTCCGGAAAGATTAATGATTGTCAAAATATACAAGACTGGGGTCTGAGTAAGAATTGTATTCTGACAAACACCATAGTGACCAATGTATTCATTTCTAATAGGGCATCTGAATTGCTAGTATAGCATTCAAAACATGGTCGATGGGCTGTGAAATTCACTTGGTTAAGTCAGTGACCTTAAATAGTATTCACATTGTGAACAGCATCCACATGGATAAATCTTTTGAATTTTAGGAGTTATGGGGTTGGGACACTATGATGGGGCACTGCTGTGTAGGTCAGAGGATAACTTTGTGGAGTTGATTCTCTCTTACACCTTTGAGTGAGTTTTGGGAATCAAGCTCAGGTCGGCAAGCACCTGGACCAGTAGAGACACCTTGCTAGACCAGCTGGATACATTTCTTATTGAGAAATTGTGGGGTTTCTTGAGTATAGAATAAAATATCACACAGCAAGACAGCTGCTTCTCAAATGAAATATCCACCTTATTTTGTTGCATATGTAGGTAGCATTCTTTGCTATGTGTTAATTATTTTAGATATTGATTATTAAACTATTAGAATCTCATTTTATTGAAGCATAGTCAAACCTAAATTTTAGATTTAATTTAGAATAGTATAAAAGATGAAGTTCCTGGGGGGGGGGGAGTAATAACAGTTTGCATCTTCAACTTTTAATTCATAAATGGGCTTTTTGAAATATACCACATTTAACTTATATATGTACACATATAATTTAAACTATGCACATCAATGTAAAAGTGTTAGAAAGCAATTACCCTTTTATATCTCTGTGTGTGTATGTGTGTTGCACATGTGTGTACAGACTCTAGGCTGAGTGCAGGCATGTGTGTGTTGCACAGCACCAGTGTAATGACCAAAGCACAGTTTTGGGGTTCTCTCTCTGATAGAGGCAAGATCTCTTCTTTACAACTGTATATAACAGGCTCACTGCTTCATGAGCTTTGGGGCATTCTTTTGCATCTGTCTCCTGCCTAGCAGTAGGAGACTGGGATAACAAACATGCACTACTGTGACTTTTACTGAGGTGATCCTGAGTCAGGTCCTTTTTGTATACATTGTGGAGGTTTGACTAGGTTTGACCCCCATAGAGTCATGTGTTTGAAATCTTGGCACTACTTGCACACCACTACTGGGAGGTGTGGCGATGTAGGGGCGGGGCTTTGAGGTCTTAAATGCTCAAGGTCTACCCACGGTGAAATATGGTCTCTTCCTTGCTGCTAGCAGATCAAGTCATAGAACTCTCAGCTTCTCCTCTAGCACCCTGTCTGCTTACATGCTGCCATGCTTCCCACTATGATGATAATGGACTGAATCTCTGAAACTGTAATGCAGCCCCAGTTAAATGTTTTTCTTTATAAGAATTGCCTTTGTCATAGTGTGTCTTCATAGCAATAAAACCCAAACTAAGACACACATCAAGCAGTGTACTGACTGTCTTAGTCAGGGTTTCTATTCCTGCACACACATCATGACCAAGAAGCAAGTTGGGGAGGAAGGGTTTATTCTGCTTACACTTCCATACAGCTGTTCATCACTAAAGGAAGTCAGGACTGGAACGAAAGCAGGTCAGGAAGAAGGAGCTGATGCGGAGGCCATGGAGGGATGTGTCTTACTGGCTTGCTTCCCCTGGCTTACTCAGCGTGTTCTCTTATAAAACCCAGGAATACCAGCCCAGAGATGGTACCACTCATAAGGGGCCCTCCTCACTTGATCACTCATTGAGAAAATGCCCCACAGCTGGATCTCATAGAGGTCCTTCCCCAACTGAAGCTCCTTTTTTCTGTGATAACTCTAGCCTCTATCAAGTTGACACACAAAACTAGCTAGTACACTGACTAAACCATTTTCTCTGCTAATAAAATAGGTATTCTAGTGGTTAGTGTATCTTTTAAATCTCAACACCAACCCAAATCTGTTGCAATACTTATTTATCCAGTCAACTATTATTTATTAAATAAGTATTATTCACTAACTAATGTGCAGGTCTTCAGCTTTTATCTCACATCAGTCCTTAAACACTTAGGAGATGAAAGATACAATTATTATAATAAAAAGAGGTAGAACACACAAAAATAACACATTGTAACTTGGTATGTTGCAATAAATATTCTGATCCCTATATTTTGCAAACTTGAGATCTCAGGTTTTAGAAGCTATTATTTTGAACACAAACTTTCATGGTTAGCTTAGGTTTGGGAAACATTGGTTTAAACCTTGTAAGTTTCTTATTTCAATAATTCTTTGTGATTCCCCAAAACTAATCATTACTTTGAATTATAACAAAAGAATAAATACAAAATAAGTTTTCAAGGTTATTTAAGCAAATAAAAATTTCAAATGTTAGTTATTTAGAGTATTTTTGATTGGGAGATATTTTGAGAAGTAGTAAAATTAATGGTCTCATTAGAAGATTATAAAATACATTTGAAGGTCACACGCATAGTGAGTTTTCATGAATGATTAAATTCTACATTTCTTATTTAATTTAAATTGTGTAGTCTTGACTGTTTTCAAGGGTTAAGATATATGAAAACAACTCAGTTCTACTTCCCTAGATACGTTACCAGACAGATGTTCCAAAATCATTGTGTTTCCTTGAACATTATTAAAAAAATATTTGATTTTAATTTTCTGCTATCATTTATGTAATTTTAATATAATATGTAGTAGATGATAACCAGATATTGTGTCTAATACATTTCTTTCTTAAGTCATTCTGTGTTGTATTATAGCCTCAGATATTAAGTAATAACCTACCAATTTTGCATTTTAGTTCAATTCCTTGCTTAGATTTCAGGAATAAGAATATCTCGGGTCACTTAGCTGGTGTGTGAATTCCAGGTTCCCAGGAATCCTTTCTGTCATCTCTTGGTCTCAAACATGAAATCCTTTCTTCCTGTCTACAGCTTAAAACACACGCCTGAGCTAATGTCAAAGAAGATGCTGTTTCTAGGGTTTGTGATTCAGTCTTAAATACAGTCTATTTTTATAATATTATTTGTGTGCCATGAATGAGAGAGCACATAGTGGTTGATAATCTCTGTTAACCAGAGGAAAGGGGAGAGAGAGGGAATGGAAGAAGCTATTCTGTGAGGGAGGGACAGAGAGGGGAGCCACATTTGGAATGTTAATTCATTAATTTTAAAAATGGGGCGGGGGACTAGCTAGGGCTGTTTTACTTACCAGACCCTGGAGTTCCATAATCAACTTCCATTTTTTCTCTCTTCCTACGTAGCACATCAAAATGACTTTTCTCTCCAGTCCAATGCTGACTTATTCTTCCAGTTATGCTTCTATGTGAGCAGGGGGTATCTTAAGCACCATTTTTGTATATGGTGTCCAAACCTATCTAGACCTAAAGATAAGAATCTATTCCAGCAGACATTTGTCTCCCAGAATTTTTTCTGACAACCCTCCCCTTCTCTATAGAGAATGGAATGCACATAGTAGGACTGGTAAGTACAAGGGCCACAGATATGGAGTACATGTTCTGTCTTCCATAGAGCCCTTCTGTTTAGGCAAAGACCAAGATACCTATTACTTCATTGACACAAAGTCACCCTCTAAGGTACACCTTGCTGTCTGCCATCTTGTAGACCTAAAGAACCCATTATCCAGAAGTATCATGATGTATTTTCATGAAAACATCTCATCATAGATGAGAGGACTCAACACTGAAATACTGGATGGAGCCATGTGTCAGCAATACACTTCTGTTTCTCTCTCCACTATGACAACAACAATGGTGACATTCACTTCAGTAACCTTATTGTCACTACAAGTTGAACATCATTCCTATAATAAAAAGAATGTACAGAATCTCCACCTTAGAAACATAACCAAATAAGCAAAAAGCTACATTTCTCTCCAATATTGTCCACTAAGTGTGAATTCATATTTAATTAATCCTTGGCTTAGATTAACATTAGTATAGAGCAAAATTTCATAATACACACTTTGGTCATGTGAACTAATATTATCTGTACTCTCCTTTTACTAAATCAGAGTTTTACTGACCTCTTAGACAAGTCATGAGATTGTTTCTACATGTCATAAAACAAAAGAAAACAAAATTGCTAACCCCAGGTTGGTTCCAGGTTTGCTCAAGACGCAGATTGCCCTACTGGGGCTGAGGAACAGGTCATGCTTGGCCACCTCAAACCTTATTAATTAATAACTCATGTTCAGAGTATCAACAAAGGTAGAGGAAGCTTAAGACAGAGATGAGGGAGAAGGGATTAAGAGAGGGTTTGTCATTTTGTTGAGAGATTTAAGTCCTGTGTGACTCAGCGAACAAAGCACAGAGAGGGAGAAGCTAATTAAATGGGAAGGGAAATGATTCAGTTTGGTGTTGCAGGAAAAAAGGGATTAAAGAATGAAGGTGGGAAATCAGGAGGCATTGTAAATTGAATTCAGATATTGTTTCAGTATGTTTCGGGATTATTTCCTGAAGTTATGGAGGTCACATTTGCAGAAATATCAAATTAATCAAAATAATTTTCCTTTACTATCTCCATAATTCAGCAAATTTACTTCACACACATATGAATATGTATCTTTATCTCTATCTCTCAATCTCCCTCTATCTCTTTATCTTTATCTCTCTCTATCCCTCTATCTTTCTTTATATCTTCCTGTCTTTTTCTATTCTCTATCTCTATTCTCTATATCTATGTCTATTTCTATCTCTATCTCTACCTCTCTGTGTGTCTCTCTATTTACCTCTCTCTATCTCTCTCTCTCTATTTATCTCTAACATCTCTGGGTCTATCTCTATCTCTTTATACCTACATCTATTGATTTATATTTGTATATGAATATATGAGCATAAATGTTTTATTATAGCAAGAACTGAGCCACATTACACATGAGAAATCCAAATAATCAAAACAAAAGTCAAAGATCTTATCTCACACTCCTTAAAGTAACCACTTCATATGTCTAGAGATACTCACCATATAATTCTGGGACAGAAAATAATCTATTAATTAAAGATTTTTTAAGTTTAAACGATTCTATTTATTTATTTATTTATTTATTTATTTATTTATTAAATGTAAGTACACTGTAGCTGTCTTCAGATACTCCAGAAGACAGTGTCAGATGTTACAGATGGTTGTGAGCCACCATGTGGTTGCTGGGATTTGAACTCAGGACCTTCATAAGAGCAGTCGGTACTCTTAACCACTGAGCCATCTTATCAGCCCTTAATCAATGATCTTAAATGAACAACATAAAATGTAATTGCCTTAGTCAGGATTTCTATTCCTAAACAAACATCATGACCGAGAAGCAAGTTGGGGAGGAAAGGGTTTATTCAGCTTACACTTCCATGTTGTTGTTCATCACCAAAGGAAGTCAGGACTGGAACTCAAACAGGTCAGGAAGCAGGAGCTGATGCAGAGGCCATGGAGGCATGTTACTTACTGGCTTGCTTCCCTGGCTTGCTCAGCTTACTTTCTTATAGAATCCAGGACTACCAGCCCAGAGATGGCACCACCCACAAGGGGCCCTCCCCCCTTGATCACTAATTGGGAAAATACCTTACAGCTGGATCTCATGGAGACATTTCCTCAAGGGAGGTGCCTTTCTCTCTGATAACTCCAGCTTGTGCCAAGTTGACACACAAAACCAGCCAGTACAATACATAACAGGTACTTGCCTAAAATGCCAATGAAATTTCTCTGAAAACTCAGTCTAAATAGTGATTTAGTTTGCCCACACTATTTAATGAATACATGTGATTTACTCTCTATTTCAGATGAAAATTATATTTAGTGAAATGAGTGATGTCATTTAGATGCTGAGAAAGACATGCCTTAGAACTCTTAAAACATAAAAATCAAACTGTGAAAATCCTCATAAAAAATATCAAGTGCTTGGAGTGTCATCTAGTGAAACAGACTAAAATAAGCACAAAGCATCACTAAAAATAGGTGTAATCATTGCATGATTAAAAAGAATAGTCAGTTTATCAGGAAGTTGTAGTATGTGTGGATACCCTATTGACAAAGTATCAGAATGAATGCAATGCAAATAGGTAGAAATGCATCCGCAACACACTCTGGCTTTCTAGAGCTCTGTTTTCAATGATTGATACAAAGTTAGTAGAAATACAGAAATACAGAAAACTTGGAAAATAATAATATAAGCAAACTTGGTCTGCTTGAATTCTGAAAATTTTCAGTTATTCCACAAGAGACTGGACAGGTCCCAAGCATGCAGTCATCGCCAGATCATGTGCAGACATATACCAACATGCATCCCATACTAAGTCATAAAGCACTGTGGTGAGTATCAATTGATCTTGTTCAGGGATCATGTGGATGCCCCAGGCTGTAGACATTTTATAGCCAACATGTCAGAATGGGGAACACACTCTCACAGGAAGAACACACAGATCCTTCCTCCTCTGCTTCTGGGCTCTCATCTTCAGCTTTCCTCTAATGAATTCTACATCTCATGTATTTTCTTTACAATTTGCGAGTGTTTTACTTTTTATTGCAAGATGCAGCCTCAATTTTAGTTCATTTTCCCATGTCTCCACTGTCCTGCCTACATTGTTTTGTAAGCACACTCTCGCTGCACATCATTACTTAACACTTCCTTACCTCTTTATCTTATGTCCTCAGCCAGTTTAATATCTCCGTATGACATGATGTCATGCTTTACGCTTCTTGGGGATGATTGCCCAATAAATTACTCAAGCCTGGCTTAGGAAAAGAGCACTGTGATGGAAAGCTGAATGCTACCCTTTGTGGTTTTGAGGCTTCAATTCACTTGTGCAGATATATTTTCAAGGCAGTTCACCTACATATTTATAACGACATTTAAGCTAGTAAAAGGTGAACATAAACTTTAGACGGCTATAGCGTGAGTAGGGAGCTACCCTTATGATTGTTTCTAAAGAGCACATAACAAATCAATAAGTAAGGATTGTGATGGTCACATCATTACAGTGCTCTGAGATCTTATGTCTTCCATAAAATAATTTCATGAAATGTCAGTTGACATGACTTTTCAGACTCTATAGTTTTCATATAGCTTTCTGAACTTTAGAAGTATTTCCATGGCCTCAAGTGATTGGTGTAGCCAGAACTTAGTGGGGACACAAAATTTCACTTCAGATTCTAAACCAGGTATTGAGTACTTAGTAAAGTAAAAATGTACTTTTCCCTCCAGACTTTACAAGTTATGTAACCCAGTACACAAAATAGGAGGCATTGTTTACTTTAAAACAAAATTTTAGCCAAGAGTACAAATAGTCCTTGTCTTCCTTCTAAAGAACATTTGTTAAGAGTAGAGAAGTGATTGAGAATGCAATGTTAATATTCTGATTTTTTTCCTGTTCATAGAGAGGGGATATTTCACTACTTTAGTCTCCCATCTCTTCCATCTAGGCAGTTTTGAGTGGGCATTTACTCCTGATGACAATAAATGGCGCAGAAGTATGATTGTCTACTTTGACCTGAGCCCTGTTAGAATTACAATCTGTTTCTTTGAACATTCCAAGTGAAAAGCAGGGTAACACAACTTTCTGAGAGGGGCACAATATGTGTTAATTCACTTTTCCTGATACATCACTTGACATTATCTATAGTCAATGTGACAAACAGGATGCCACTACTCAGTACTTCTTAATAAGCAAGAATCCCAGAAGTAATTCTTTTCTGTTTTCTCTGAGACAGAGACCTTGCTAATTACTGAATTTTGGTGGTAGTTTGCTGCTTTTTTCCCCATGTTTTGTTAATTTTCTTCCCACCTGTGACATTTTTCTGTTTTGCAAATTCCTTAAAGGATGTATTGTATGACATTTGAAAGGTTATGCATCCAGTCGAATATTTATTGATTTCACTGTGAAATGGGCTGCCCTAATGGGGCATAGGACTATTTATTTCAACCATCAGTCAAAACAGCTATCTGATTGATGGGATTTGGGCATTCTATTGACACAGCATTTGTAAGTTAATTTCCACTTTTATCAGTCTCACAAAGTAAATAGAATAGTCTTGTTTTTAGGCTGACTCTACTTCTGTGTTAGAACTTTCTTCATCTTTGTCAAGTTGTTGACATTTTCATTATTCTTTATTTCATTCCACTTCATTCCCACTGATTGAAGTGAGTTTGTCCAGACACATTTATTTCTACTGTTAAAGTTTTCATTTTCAGCAAGTCCCACTTCCACTGGTCAGGTGCAAATGACTTTGTTATAAGACTCAGTGTTCTGCTCCAGAAAGCCATAACTGTAACCATATGTAGAATAGAAGAACTGATATAAGAATTCTGGTCAAGATTTCACTCTCATTAGAACCAACAGTGCAAGAAAGCTAATAGACCATATTCTTCAAATAATCCACATATTTAACGCATGTACAAAACCTTTTCAAGCTACATACCTGTGTGTCTATCTAAAATGGAGGTTGTATCTCAAGTGTAGCAGACCAAAGTTCATCTTGTTGGCAGAAACGAAACTGGAAACAATCACAGTCTGTACTATTTCCACCTGTGCTCAGAAGCAGGCTGCTGTGTGAGAGGATGTGAGATTAGTCAAAGTACAATCTTTGAGTGATTACCAATTCATTATAGACAGGTAATGCGTGTATGTAGGGAATATTGTCCTCATTTTACAAACCGTCTTATATAAATACTTAGATGGAAACCCATTTCAATCTCTACATAAAAATGTAGAGTTTATGCCCTGATTCCTGGCAATAGGCAAAGAGACACCTTTGGTCTTGTTCTGCTATTAGCCGGGGTCAGAGCAGATAACAGTTCTTTGTTCATCTTAGCTTGATGCCTGGCATGGTGGCCAACACAATGCTTAAGAATCATAAAAAATAAATCAAATCCAGGCAGTGCAGCATGGGAGGAGGAGGACAGAAAGAGACCTGCAGTCTGCCATGCCACCCACAATCCAGCCCTCCAGCATGCCAGCGAGCATGGATAGAAGATGTCACCCAGGAACCTGCAAGCTGTGAGGCCAGCCTGCAGGGAGCCACCATAGTGTGTGAGTATGTGGTGCTGATATGAGGAAGCATTGGAGACGCTTGGGCACTATGAGGAGATCTGGAACTGGAGACTTGAGGGTGGAGGGGAATAGCCTCTTCTTAGTGGCCAGCCCTGACACCTGGGGCCACAGTGAGATCCTAGCCTGAGCTGCTGAAAGTCATAGCTGCATCAGTAGCTTAGCATAGGCAAGGGTCTGCTCTAGAGAACATGGGGATTCCCATGTTCATTTTTGAGGTATGGTTGAAGGTTCGCTGGCCTGAGGGCCTGAGAGAAGGAAGGAGTCCATGGATATCTATGGAGGTATGCAAAGCTGTCCTTGACCCCCACTGGCTGTGGCACTCTAGAGAGCTGGCCCTATGTCTCACTGGAGGCAACACTTTGAAGAACAAGCCCTGGTGGCAGGTGGCAGGACCTGAGGGCACGAATATGGGAGAGCCGATATTGCCATTCCTCTGCTGTGGGGTAGCATAGGCTAAGAGGTGATTTTCATTCCCACTACCCGTCTGCTCCATCTTCCGCAGTCAGGAACAGTACTCACAGGATCGAAAGCACTGAATAGTTAGCCTTCACCACCTGCAGCTTTTAGGAGAGCAGAGCTGAGCCAGGCCTGAGAGTGAGAGAGTGGGAGAGCTGGCCCTGCCACTTGACTGCCTTGAGGTATCATGGGTACACAGGGTTGGGAGGGTTGCCTTCCCCACCTCTTCCCTCATCATCTGCAGCCCTCAGGAGAGCTGCCCATTAGGTCACGCGAGCAGGGGAGCTGCTGTCCCTGCCCCTTGTGGGCCGCAGCACTCAGGAGAGCTAGAGCTCTCTGCTCCTATCCTTACTAGCACCATAGAGTTGGTTCTGGAGTCAGGAAAGCAAGAAAGTTACCCCTAACCCCATCACTGGCTGTAGCACTTTGGAGAGTGGCCCTTGCACTTTGACTAGGCGACAGAATGTTGGCTTTAGAGGTGTGGTTGAAGGTTAGCTGGCCTGAGGGCCTGAGAGAAGGAGAGCTGACCCTGGCACCTGTCGAGGGTAACATTGGGTGGCCTAGCAGGAGCAGTACTGGAGAGATTGCCCTGGTGCTGTGGTTCAGGAAGAGCCAGCGTACTGATCAGCTCAGCTACCATGCCAGCCTGGACCCAGAGCTCTAAATTGGCTCACGCTAACATCTGTGTAATCTGTGAGCAAAGGTGAGACTCAGGAAAGGGCCAGTCCTGCTGATTCCAAAGCAGCAAGATATACACAACACAGGCAAACAAACGGGATAACCAGGAGAAGTCCTGGTGTGGTATGTGGTGTGTGTGTGTGTTTGTGTGTGTGTGTGTGTGTGTGTGTGTGTGTGTGTCTTATTTAGGGGAAAGGGAGGTTACTAAGGCAAAGGACAGATATGCAGAGATGGGGAAATGAGAAGGACTAGGTTGCATAATGTGAAACTCACAAAAAAATCAATAAAAAGTTTTTAAGTATAGAAGTACATGACCTATTTCAGTTTCTACAGGTGCTGGTATTCAAGGGAAGGTTACACAGTGATTCGGGTTTAATTGGATTTGAGTTTTCCATGGCTTACAATGAAACCAGAGAGCAACAAGCCACTCTAGGGTGTGTGTTATAAAGTGATTATAAAGCTGGGCTGTGATGATCCAGCTAGTGAAAACGTAAAGAGAGTGAGTTTCCCGAGTACAGGGTGGGACTCACTGGCCATTCCTGCAGAGCTACATAAGTTTTCAAAGTTAGAGCAGGGACAGCAGCGTGATAATAGAAATGGGCATGCGTATAGAAAGTTTTCATATTTGCAATATGGAAAGTGTGCCATGAATAATCATGGTAATTATGCTATTATTACGGCAGCTTCTTTGCAATATACTAAGGTGTGTATGTGTGTGTGTGTGTGTGTGTGTGTGTGTGTGTGTGTGTGTATTAACTAAAAAAAGAGGTCAGGAATTTGAGAGATTGAGGGGA
Organism: Apodemus agrarius; assembly: GCA_964023405.1. Lineage (NCBI taxonomy): Eukaryota > Metazoa > Chordata > Mammalia > Rodentia > Muridae > Apodemus > Apodemus agrarius. Next base: position 9,814,081 of record OZ030018.1, on the reverse strand, counting down.
ACTGAGAAATTGGAGGGGAAAAGAAACAGATGATGTAAATACAAGATCCACATGAGAAATTATTAAACAATTAAAACATTATATTAAGAAAAAATATTAATTTGCTGCCACAGATGAAAGATTTAAAAGAGAAAAGGCTAGAAGCATTGAAACCAATTGATGTGACAGTGTAATCCTACATGTGACAGATTGCTTAGACACACCTGAGGGTGGAAGCGAAGCCAGAGGTAGAAACAGATTTAGTTGTTTTAGAGTAAAGACGTAGCAATCAACCACTATTGACGGATGGAGCTAAAGATAATGAAGAACAGGAATCAAGGAAGTAGCCACTTCTGTCTTGTGAATGGCTACATCACAGAGCAGCTTAGGGAATGTAGTCATAAAGAAAGTAAGAAACAGTAAGGACACCAACGGCTGTGGCTATACATAGTCTAAGTTACGGATGCGTTTGAGATCTTAGAATCATTGATATAAACTAAATGCCCAGAGTTAGAAAGTAGAGGAAAAGAGCAGGGGAACAAAATTCTTGCTTACTACAGTATTAAGAAGTGGAAGGAAAGAACATAATTGGATGTGATCAAGAAATAATATTGATAAAGTTATGTAAAATATAGCCAGGCGGTGGTGGCGCACGCCTTTAATCCCAGCACTTGGGAGGCAGAGGCAGGTGGATTTCTGAGTTCGAGGCCAGCCTGGTCTACAAAGTGAGTTCCAGGACAGCCCGAACTACACAGAGAAACCCTGTCTCGAAAAAACTAATATATATATATATATATATATATATATATATATATGTATATGTATGTGTGTATATATAAAACCAAGAGTGATCTTAAAGATGAATTACTGTCTGTGCCACCTAGCAATGGGTATGTTAAAAACAGACTGAAAACTCTTCTTTGGACTTGGCACTCTTCCTGTCAGTAGATTTTGGCAGAATAACGTGGGATGCAGAGGCCAATGTATAAGAGCTAATTTGTAGTCGATACATACATGAATGAGATGGTTAAGAAGAGCTGGCATTTAGAGTAACTTTGTGAAGAGAAGACAAACTGTGATTAAAAACAATTCTAGAATTATTATTTTATGGTGAAATAAAATTGGCTTTGTTCAAATGTTATCAAAGAACATGACAGGAGACATTTACATCCCAGTGCTATGGAATGTGATGACTGGTGAACAAGGCATGTCTAAAGATGTAGCTTGGTGGTATTTGCAAGGACATTAGACACCCAGACATAGGAGGCCCTTTGTCTGAGCCTAGTGAACAGGAAGCAGGAGATCAGGATGGAGAGCTGAGTGAAGACGGAAGGAGACCATGACTGACAGCCAGAAGCTTCCAGATAAGGGCAGAACAGAGGAAGCAAGACCCAGGGTACAGGGCTACTGCAGCTTTTCTTTCTCGGAAAGTCTGACGTTGGGTGATATCATTGTGTTTGTGATTGACATCAGCATCTATCTAAATAAGACCTTAATCTCTTTCTCTGCTGTAACCTTTGTATCCTCCTAATCAGCGCAGTTAAAAGTGGAACTAATTGTAAATTCAAAATAAGTTAGTGTCTAGCACAAATATCCTTCCCCCTTTTTTCCCTTTTTCTTTTTCTTTTTAATTATTTTCTATATTCTTTGTTTACATTCCAAATGATTTTCCCTTTCCCAGTTCCCCCTCCCCATAAGTCCCATAAGCCCTCTTCCCTGTGCCCATTCTCCAATCAACCTCTTCCCACTTCTCTGTCCTGGCAATCCCCTACAATGCCGCATCAAACCTTTCCAGGACCTGGGCCCTCTCCTTCCTTCCTTCTTCGAAATGAGTTGATATGTGAGTTGTGCCTTTACTATAAATGATAGACATGAATAAGAGAGACAAGCAATGAGGATATGTCATCAGACAATCAGACACTGGAATTCTTGGATGGAAAATTTAAGTAGCTGACACAGTTAACTATGTGAAGCTGAGACAGTGTCCAGAAGTAGACAATTATCCGAGTAAGGAACATCAAAGGAAAGGTCAAAGGTAAAGGTCCTATGTGACAACACTCTTCTTCTCATGATGAAGATTCCTAGCTATAACTAAAACCTTTAAAAAGTGTATAAATACACATCACACACATATAGATATATACACATACTTATATATTATCTATATATACACATTTATATATACATCATATACACCTATATATACACACCATCTATACATATAGACACAATGTGTATACATATATCTATACATCACATATACATACATCATATATATGTGCATCTATATATACAACCACATACATCAAACATACACATATGTGAGAAAAGTTTTACAGAACTCTGACAGGAAAGGCAACAGCTGAGATAAAATATCTTGAACCTCACTGACCTCGAAGGATGTGGATTTACCTGTCTGAAGATATTTTTTTTACAATAGTTAAATCAATTGAAAGAAGGCAGACTGTAGGGCTAACAGGAGAAAGAATAGCTTCATCCAGAACAGCGTGACCGAGGCCATATCTAGTTACCCATGAAGCAAGAGGGAAGAGGCACAGCAGGGTATTACTGTGCTCTCTATGACCAAATGAGATTGTTACTAAGATTAAGTTCTACTAACACTATTCCAATTCTTAACCATTGCAATGAAGGTTATTGAGAGGAAGATCCACAATGGGGGGTATCATAGACTCTATGAAATGGGAACACAAGAAAAAGAGAAGTTATGGCTAGAGATTTGGCCTTTGGGGTGGTGAGTGAGGATGGTAGGGTGAGTGGTGTTAGGAAGAGGTTAGCTGGTCTGGAAGGTCACAATATTCCTGTAGATCCCCATTGCTTCCACCTGGTCTGCACTGATTTCATACAGAGTAAGCCAGGACTAGGGTTAGGCCCAAAACAAGAATCTGGGTTAGATCTCAAATAGAACAAATACCCCGTCTTTCATTGTTTGGAGGATTCACTGATTCAGAGTCAAGCTGCAATAAGTTGAGGAGTCTTTAAAATTGCAAAATGTTCGGTTTGAAATCTTTTTGATTGAATACTACAGAGCAGGCCCCAGAACTGGAAAACATCTCTCCTCACTCAGTGTTCACATCAATGTCTCTTGAAAGAATCTGTATATTTATTTATTAAGATTTACATTTCTTGGTTGTATCAGACACTTTAGGACGATAATTAACAAAAGTAGGATGTAGACTTTTTAATGATAAACATAGGCTGAGCTTATGTTTTGTAACTTTCATAATTTAAAATATCAAAAGTTTATGTAAAGGAAAAGTTATTATTTCTCAATTGCTATTATTATGCAGGAGGAGACTTTATATCATTTTTGTCTGTATAAATTCAAGTAATGCTGACAATCTCTAATACTTCAGTAAAACTTTAGTAAAATTAAATATTTACAAAGGTCATCAAATCTAGTTTATGGTATTTATTATGTTTAAAACTATCACTTCCAGTGTCTTGGGAAGATTTTAAATATATATAGATAAGATATAGATATAGATATAGATATAGATATAGATATAGATATAGATATAGATGTGTGTGTGTGTGTGTGTGTGTGTGTGTGTGTGTGTACACTTGTGTGTTTTGTGGTGCAAATTTTAGGACATGGGAGCTGTCATCACACAGACATTCTAATACAATAAGTAAGTTCTCCCAGAATGCTTTGAAAACACCCGGGTGAAGGAATTTCTGCTCTCTGGCTTTGGCAGTGCACAAGAAGTCAATTAACTATTGAGTCATCTCCATTTATTTCCCAGGTTATCCAGGAAACCAGAATTGCTGGTGGGATGGCTTACATCACATACACCAGGAAGTTTCAAATGGAGCCAGCTACATAATTAAGACATTCCAACATAGCCTTATTCTTTACTCTGGCTAGTCTCATTAGCACAAACATTTGGTAGGCAGAATATGGCAGGATTCAGGTTTTAAATATAAAATTATGAAAATATAATCCTGGTTTAATTTCTGGCTTTCTTTTTTATATTTATTTATTGTTATTGAATATTGTCTTCATTTACATTGCCAATGGTAAAACCTTTCCCGATATTCCCCCTCCCCAAAGATCCCCAATCCTTCCCCTTCCTTCTTTCCCCTGCCTCTACATATATGCCTCTCTACCCAACACACTCCCTCCCCACCCCCTTAGTTTCCCTTTGTTCGGGCCTCTGATGAGCCTTTACCTGACCAAGGACCATTCCTCCCACTGATGCCTAACAAGGCATTCCTCTGCCACATTTTTGGCTCGAACCATGTGTGCCCCTTGGTTGATGGTTTAGTCCCTGGGAGTCTTGGAGTATCTGGGTGGCTGAAATCACTGTTCTTCCCATGGGGCTGTAAACCCCTTGGAAAGCTCCTCTGGACCATCCTCCAGCTCCTCCACTAGGGACCCCATGTCCAGTGCAATAGTTGGTTGTTAGCATCTGCCTCTGGCAGGGCCACTCCAGAGACAACCATGCCATGCTCTTTTTGGTATACACTTCTTGTCATCCATAGTAGTGTCAGGGTTTGTTGACTATTTATAGGATGAATCCCCAGGTAGGGCAGTCTCTGGGTAGCCTTTACTTCAGTCTCTGCTCCACACATTGTCTCCCTTATTGCTCCTGTATGTTGTTCCCTTTCTTAGAGGAACCAAAGCACCCTCACTTAAGTCCTCCTTCTCCTTGAGCTTGGTGAATTGTAACTTGTTTATTTTGAACTTTTGGGCTAACATCTGCTTATTAGTGAGTGCACACCATGTGTGTTCTTTTGTGATTGGGTTGCCTTTCTCAGGATGACACTTTCTAGTTCCATCCATTTGCCTAAGAATTTCATGAATTCCTGAACAGAACACCAATGGCTTATGCTCTAAGAACAAGAATCGACAAATGGGACCTCATAAAACTGCAAAGCTCCTGTAAAGCAAAGGACACAGTCAATAGGACAAAATGGCAACCAACAAAATGGGAAAAGATCTTTACCAACCCTATATTCGATAGAGGGATAATATCCAATGTATACAAAGAACTCAAGAAGTTAGTCTCCAGAGAGTCAAATGCCCTATTAAAAATGGGGTACAGAGCTAAACAGGGAATTCTCAACTGAGGTAACTCAAATGGCTCTAAAGCACCTAAAGAAATGTTCAGAATCCTTAGTTATCAGGGAAATGCAAATCAAAACAACACTGAGATTCCACCTTACACCAGTCAGAATGGCTAAGATGAAAAACTCAGGGGACAGCAGTTGCTGGAGAGGATGTGGGGAAAAAGGAACACTTTTCCATTGTTGGTGAGATTGCAAGCTGGTAAAACCACTCTGGAAATCAGTTTGGCAATTCCTCAGAAAATTAGACATAGTACTACCAGTGGACCCAGCTATACCACTCCTGGGCATATACCCAGAAGATGCTCCTTCATGTAAAAAGGACACATGCTCCACTATGATCATAGCTGCCTTATTTATAATAGCCAGGAGATGGAAAGAACCCAGATGTCCCTCAACAAAGGAATGGATACAGAAACTATGGTATATATACACAATGGAGTACTATTCAGCTATTAAAAAACAATGAATTCTGGCTTTCTTTAAAATAGTTTATGCTTTAAACCATTCCTTTTCTCTGAATGTGTTCTTAAAAATATGTGATAAAAAGAAATCTATCCAGCTGATATGAGGCACCCAGCACACATATGCAGCAGTGGACTGCCAGGTCTGAGCTCAGTCAGAGAAGGTTCACCTAACCCTCAAGAGACTTGAGGCCCCAGGGAGAGGAGAGGTCTGGTGGGATGGGGTTGGGGGTTGGGGACATCCTCTTGGAGACCGGGGAGGAAGTATGTGATGTGGAACAGTCAGAGGGTGAACTGGGAGAGGGAAAAAGTCTGGACTGTAAAAAATGAATAAACAACAAAAAAGGGACTAATCTATGTTTACAACCATCATTTTTGCAAAATTTGAACACTCAGGAAAACAATTGTATCTGTGTTTTTACAATTATTCCACATTCTTGGATTTACCCTTATATTTAAGCTTTAACTAAAACCATGTTTTGCATTGTTTCTCTAGTAGCTTAGTTGTCTTAATGAGAAAATCTTGGGTTTTTTGTTTGTTTTGTTTTTATCACAATAAATCATGTGAAAAAATAATAAGATCACAGTCAAAACCTTCAGAAGCCTGTGCTTGGTAAAGGTTATTTTAATAAGATGCTCTAACCTACTGGAGTTAAGAAATCTCTTCCAGAGGGCTGAGCCAGGGAATATCACCTGGATAAGCTCCCAGGAGTCTACGCTAGAGATACTTCATGCACTTTTGCCAGAGCAAAAAGTTTCAACTTTCCCTCCCACTTGAGTTAATGTTAGAATTCAGGGCAATGCTTCTTAATTACAAAGCCTTCCAGTCAGATTGATTCTGTCATGGTTGTTTAAAACTATTCAGGGAACTGAAGAGTGACTAGACATCTTATGAGAGAATTATATCCTTCTGAAGCAAAAGAAGCTTTATGATGCAGGATATATTAATGGGAAAAATAAATATTCAGTTTTTCAATTATAGGTAACTTCACTTTGCATACAACTTTCACAGCTACATAAATTTAGATAACTAGAAAAATCATGAAAGAAGTTAGAAAAGGTTGAAAGATTAAAATGGATGGTGGTTAAGGAATAGTTGTGATTACCAGATATTTTTCACACAATCTATTTTTCTGTGATAGAAAAATACATGTCAATGAGGGTTGTGATTTTCCTGACTTTTTCTAAGTCACAGTTACTAGTTCTGGTAATTGAACAGGTAACATTAATACATTCGGATGCCCAGAGCTCCAGGGCTCCAGGTGTGAACATTTGTTCCATTGGAGCTCCAGGGCTAGCAAGATTAAAAGTCACACCATGCTACAAATCCTTATGAGCTATTACATTAGAGATGTTACAAATGAAAGCAGTGAAAATTCCCAAAACCTGGTGTTCCAACGCAGTCCTTCAGGCTCACAAACATAAAGCTCTGATTCAACTCCTGCCTGCTCCATCCAAAGCTTTATCAGCTACAAAAGCCAATAAAAGGGCAGGTAGTACATAGCAGATGTGTGTCATTCTTAGATGCTTTCATAAACATGGGTAATGTCATTGATAAAATAATGGAAGGTTGATGTCAAAGATTGAAGACTCCCCATACAAGTGGATTTCTAGCCCATCACTGCTGTAGTGAAACAGTGACTATTTATTCAATATAGCTAAAGAATGATAGAATTAGACCTCAATCTTCTGTGGCCATGTCATTGCAGAACCTCATGGATAGTCTCCAATAAGAAGTAAGTGGATATCTGTTTATTCATCTTTAGTGATATGGAACTTGTGGAATTTCCAGCCAGGGTTCTTTTTGTTCAAACATGTTATAAATTTCTGACTTACATTGATCTGGAATGTGTTGCTTTGAAATTTCTTGCTACCTCTAAGCCTATCATTTATGGAGCTAGAATCTTTTCTGGCATACAGAAGCTTGAAATATTCACAAGTAGTTCACATATTGTCCTCAACTTACCTCATACCCAAGACAAATAACCCCAAATTATCCCCAATACTTTTTAAACTAACAGATCGTAGAACGAGGCTTGAGGTATATCTTCAGTGGAAGATATGCCATAGCAATTAATCTATTCATGACTATCCCCTTTCCCCAGAAATGTTGAGAAATATGAATCTTTGAACGTGAGGAATGTTGATTGAACAGTGTAACAATTGAACAGAAGTTAAAAAAATTCAACATCTCAAATAAGTTCAAGACTCCCCAGAGAAAGTTTTGAAAACCAAGGCAGGGGGCTGGAGAGATGGCTTAAGCAGTTTAAGAGCACTGACTCTTCTTCCTCTGGTTCTTTCTGAGTTCAATTTCCAGCAACTACACGGTGGCTCACAACCATCTATAATGGGATTCAATGCCCTCTCCTGGTGTATCTGAAGTCAGCTACACTGAACTCATGTAAATAAAATAAATACAAAATAAATATGCCAAGACAAGCAATTATAAAGGCAATGTTTGATAAATGAACTGTACTTCTATCACTGGGAGAAGTTAAAAATTATAGTCCAGACTTCCATCCCAATGCTGAGGTCTAGTTAAATGTAGGTTCCTTCATCTGTAAAAGGCATCACAGTCACAGGCACATGACCAACCATTTTCAAGGGAGTCTTCTTCCCATTTCTCCCTTCTTGCTGTCTGCTTGCTCCCCATTCTTTTCTTTTCTTTTGCATCTATACCACTGTTTATAAGACACTGGATTTTTGGTGATGAACTGTAATGTAGGTACACAATTCCCAAAACAAATCTGCTTGATCCTTGTCTTGTTTTTTTTAATCTTTATTTTTTTTTACAGTCCAGTCTTTATCTGCCCATCTGCCCTCTGACTGTTCCACATCCCATACATCCTCCCCTCTCTCATCTCCAAGAGGTTGTCCCCATCTCCCCAGCTCCACCCCATCAGACCTCCCCACTCACTGGAGCCTCAAGTCTCTTGAGGGTTAGTTAGGTGCATCTTCTCTCATTGAGTCGAGACCCGGCAGTCCTCTGCTGTATATGTGTCAGGGGCCTCATCTCAGCTGGTGTATGCTGTCTGGTTGGTGGCTCAGTGTCTGAGAGATCTCGAAGGGATGGAGGTTCAGGTTAGTTGAGACTGCTGATTCTTGTCTTAATCATCTATCAGCACTTTGCAACAAACCCAACGAGCTTATAGCTGTGGATACTGTGACACCCACCGTTCCTATGGTCAGGAGAGCCTATCAGGGGCTGCAAGCTGCTAGCTCAGACTCCTCAGGAAGGTGAACTCCTGGAAATTCGTGCAATGTCTAAATAAATGATTTTTACATCTATCCCAGGTGTCATTTTAGATTCAGCTCCTTGGCTACTGTTGACCAAAGGCAACTTTCCTCTATTGGTATGTGTGCTTCTCCATAGATACTCACAAAATGATACTTGCATCTTCCATGGTGCCTGAAATGGAAGGAAACACCTTTTATGACAATGTGTAAAGCCATCAGTCTGTCACTTTTCATTACAGAGCCCGAATAAGCATCTGAACAGGACTACCTAAGATGTTAATGACTAGGAATCAGGAGGCAGCAATATTTGAGTCTACTTTGAAACTGAATATTGAATAAATTAAAATGTAACAGCATTCCATGTCTGGAAATTGAATTATTTGAAATCCAGTCATGTCAAAGTTGTATCTTCAGAGGCACAGATTGCTTAGATTCTGTTAGAAATTAATCACATTTTTGTTGATGTCTGCTAGTTAGGAAATGAGAATTGACTGTGCATTGTTCTGGGTGTTTGCTCTGCACCTCTCACAGTGGGACATTATTTCCTTTCACCTCTTCTGCACACAGCAGAAGCCAGGTCAGCGTCTACAAGGGAGCATCTTATATTGTTCTGTGTCATCAAAATGGTGAGAAAGCAAACTAAGGCTTACAAGCCCAAGTCATCGTCAAGACATGCTTCCGGACTTCCAGTTCACTCTAATTGACAGAAGCCAAGATCATCATTAAGAATCAGGGCCAAAGTTATACCATTTATCTTTTTTCAGTTATGCTAAAATAATTTTATATTTTATGATATTAGGTTTTTAATGGTTTGTTTTATATCCAATGACTCTTTCAGTTTCTTTCCTTCTTGCTGTGATTAAATACTCAGCAAAAGCAACTGAAAGGAAAAGATATTTATTTTACCTCACAACATAAGGGTATATTTGATCCTCGTAGTGAAGTCAGGACAGCAGGATCTTGAAATATCTTGAAGACCATCATATCCACAGGAAGAGAGAACATCAAATACATATTGCTGTTCAGCTCCATCTTCTACTTGTACAACTCAGGATCTTATCCAGTGAATGGTGACACTCAACAGTTTATGGATTTTCAAACTTTTGTCAATGCCATTAAGTTAATCCTCCAGAGTTCTTTTTCCCTGTCATGTTGACAATCAACAGTATCATACGTTTAAGTTCTTAGAATATGATACTTCTTGGTACAATATGATATTATAATCATATCTGTATTCAATCTGCATAGTTGTAGAAGAAAAAGAACCAATGAGCAGATCTTGGTCAGAGCTATTTATTAAGTCTGATTTGGGAGGTCCTGCTGTTGCCAACCATCAAGCTTGACTTTAGAACTAGAGGATCTCCAAAGGCACACAAAATTTCTGTCTTCAATAAATTTGAATGCCAGTGTCAGTAGTGACCTTCAATTCAGTCACAGGATAAAAGCAGTAAGGGCTATACACATCATGTTAGACAACAGATTGATCCTATATGTTCAACTAAAATGGAAAACTTTGTGCTTGGGCAACAGAAGATTGAAATCTATCTTTCTATGGATTTCTATGTCTCTGCTTTGAGAATATCTTGGAAAAGCACACCATGAAGAAAGAAATATCTGATAAAGATGTGAGGTATTATGCTGTCTTCAAATAACAGAAAACCCAGCGGAGCTATGTAAATAAATTAGGAGAGTAACTATGGAACTATTATTAGGAAAGCAAAGTAGTAGAGTCTATAGATCAGAATGTTAAAATAATAATAATGATATCAATAGTGATAATCATCACATTTTCATTTTGTATAAGCAAAAATGCCTTATCTGTCTATGCTATGCGGAAGAGAGGCTAGGAAGAGAGCTTTGATAATGTTATTTATATCATTCAGCTGGGCAGTGGAGGAGGATGCTTGACTGTCTATGATATCCAGAAAATGCCAGAGAGGAAATATTTGCCTTGAACACTGAGTGGTGAGGTTTGCTGAGAGGCAAGGACAGCAGAAGTTAAAAGCTCTCAAAAATTGCCCAAAGGGCTGAAAGTGTGGGCTCCTGAGGCATATTTCAAGAATTGCCAGAAAGTCAGCGTGGCTTAAAGTTCAGGGTGTGCTTCTAAACCCGACGAGGAGGCAGCATTTATAATGTAGGTGGGGCGACTTCACAAAGAGCCCAGGAGTTGATGCCTGGTATCAAGTTGTTCTCTGCAGAAGATTAAAGTGAAAACACCAGTGAATAGTTAAAAATAAGGGCTTGGTTAGATTTCAGTATTAGAGAGTGGTTGTGACTAATGCACCATGGTGACTTACAGTGGGTCATCTATTTTGAGGGAAAAGGAATCCAAAGAAAATACAAGTAGTGTTTATTTACCTAAGTGACAGGATGGTGAAGGTCTGGGCTCTGTAAGTTGAACTGACAATGAATGGGTTGACCAGTAGTACAGTACTTGCCTAGGCCACATTTTTCCTACCTTCATCCCAGCTCCACAAAACCTCACAAGCAATAAGAAGACCAAACTCTTTTCAGTTGCAAGCCTACGGACACTGGAGAGGAAGGCTGAAGGGAAGCGTGAGGAATGCAAAGCCAACTTGGCATTTTCGGATCCAAGAAAGTAGAAGAGAGCCTTAGAAGCCCCAGAAACTAATTCTAAGCAAGGCAGCATGAGGATCAAAGACCACAGGTACGAAGAGAAGTCAGGGATCAGAAATATCTGCTGTGTCAGAAGAGCTTCGATAATTACATGAATAATAATAGTGTGTTTAAATATTTTTATTAAATTTTTTGAGTATGTATGCTGTATGCCTGTGTCTGTGTGGAATGTGTGTGTGTGTGTGTGTGTGTGTGTGTGTATACGTGTGGTGTTTGTGAGTGTGTATGTGGTTTGGTTGTGTGTGTGTGTGTGTGTGTGTGTGTGTGGTGTATGTGTTTGTGTGTGTATACATGTGGTGTTTGTGAGTGTGTATGTGGTTTGGTTGTGTGTGTGTGTGTGGTGTGGCAGGAGTATGTGTGTGAGTGTGTGTGGTGTGTATGTATATAGGTCAAGAAGGTGGATTGCAGAAGTGATTCTTCTCCTTTTACCATGAGTCTTAATGCTGGAACTCAGGCTGTTGAGTTTGGCAGTACGCATGCCTTTACCCATTGAGCAACACTACCAGTCCCAACATTTCATTTTAAAGAAATTTATATGTGCTTTTGTGATCCTAGCCCACCATATCAAACCTCTGTTTGGATCTGTCACATGGAGATTTCATTGTGAGAGATCTTGATAAAAATGAGGGGATTAAGTAAAATGAGATGTGGCCTAAAACTAATTAAGAAAACACAGAAGATAATCATCCACAAGGTAAGAAGGAAGGGCCAAACTTTCAGGGAACAAATTAAAATAACAATTACAAACGACTTGTGGGGAATGAGTTTTCCAAAAAAACCTCACAGATTATGATTTTTTATTATGTTTAATCCACATCAGATAGGTTAGTTCATTTCAGTTTATATTTAATATGTACATTTCAGATGTTTCCCTGGGAAAGTGATTACAGTTATTTGAAATACAGGATTTTGTGAGTGATGAATTTAGAGGTAAATATGACACACGGGCTTCTAAAATGTAGGTATAGTTCCAACTCTGCAGCAAGTGAGACTCGCATCAAGCCAGCCAAGGATGCGGTGCTGCTCAGTCAGGCGTGATCACTGCAGTTCCTGCCAAAGCCCCTGCATAGTTAAGGAACTCTTATAAACTAGACTCCCATGGAAAACCACATTAATTCCAATAGAAATGAGGCAATGGTGAGCTTTATGGACACACCCACAGGCACCCATTTAAAGTCATCCAGTTGGTTGTTGTAAATGGGCTCCCGGGACCTTATCCATGGTCAAACACATGAGATTGTGTTTGAAATAAAAAAGGAAACCTTTTATTAAAATAGTATATCATTAGAATGATGGAGTGAAAGTTAGATGGATACCTTTGATAAAACCTACAAGAATGATTTCATTTGTATAGGTGATTGGTAATAAGCCTTTATTCATAAACATAACTTGCCGATATTATCTCTCATTTCATAGGATGCTTTCTCAGTTTGTTGATGGTTTCATCTGATGACCAGGAGCTGTTTCTGGGTTCTGTAGTTACTGAAGTTGTGGTTCATTGTTCCTTACTTCTAGCTCAGCTCCAAATAATAAGGGCACACTAATGTGGTGATTGGACACACTGACATTCTAGTGGCTTTGAGGAGCTAAGTGTTCAATGAGGGATGGAAGATACCTTTCCCATATTTACATATATGATAGGAATATGTAATATGGTGATAACAATACAGAGTCAGTTACAATGCTGGAGAAAGCTTCAGTGCACTTATAAGGACATGGTTCGGTGGCACAAATTTCTCCAACAGACAACAAAGCAAAGGGCTTTGTTGCATCCTGTTGCATTATGTTCCTTGTTCTGAAGCCTTAACACATCTGGAATGAATCCTATTATAGATTCTTGCCTGGATGTATTTAAAGGGCTGGAATATTGGCATCTCCACTTCTGTCTTACTTTCTTTTTAATTTTTTAGGTTATGACACAAGTATATCATTCCTCCTTTACCTTTCCTTCCTCCAAATTCTCCCATATACATACCTATCTACATCTCCACTCTCAAATTCATGGCCTCTGTTTTCCACTTACTGTTGTTAAGCAGTACTACAGAGCGATAGTGTTAAAAACTGCATGGTATTGGTACAGTGGCAGGCAGGTAGATCAATGGAATAGAATTGAAGACCCAAAAATGAACCCACACACCTATGGTCACTTGATCTTCAACAAAGGAGCTAAAACCATCCAGTGGAAAAAAGATAGCCTTTTCAACAAATGGTGCTGGTTCAAGTGGAGGTCAGCATGCAGAAGAATGCAAATAGATCCATTCTTATCTCCTTGTACTAAGCTCAACTCCAAGTGGATCAAGGACCTCCACATAAAACCAGACACATTGAAACTAATAGAAAAGAAACTGGGGAAGACCCTTGAGGACATGGGCACAGGGGAAAATTTCCTGAACAGAACACCAATAGCTTATTCTCTTAGATCAAAAATTGACAAATGTGACCTCATACAATTACAAATTTTCTGTAAGGCAAAGGACACTTTCAATGGGACAAAATGGCAACCAACAAAATGGGAAAAGATGTTCACAAACCCTAGTCTGTCAGAGGGCTAATATCCAATATATACAAAGAACTCAAGAAGACTCCAGAGAGCCAAATAACCCTATTAAAAATGGGGTACAGAGCTAAACAAAGATTTTTCACCTGAAGAATTTCGAATGGCTGAAAAGCACCTTAAGAAATGCATCATTAGTCATTAGGGAAATGCAAATAAAAACAACCCTGAAATTTCACCTCACACCAGTCAGAAGTGCTAAGATTATAAACTCAGGAGACAGCAGGTGTTGGCAAGGATGTGGAGGAAGAGGAATACTCCTCCACTGCTGGTGGGACTGCAAGCGGTACAACCACTCTGGAAATCAGTCTGGCGGTTCCTCAGAAAACTGGGCATTACACTTCCGGAGAAACCTGCTATACCACTCCTGGGCATATACCCAGCGGATTCCCTGGCATGCAATTAGGACACATGCTCTACTATGTTTATAGCAGCCTTATTTATAATAATAGCCAGAAGTTAGAAAAAACCCAGATGTCCCTCAATGGAGGAAAGGATACAGAAAATATTTACACAATGGAATACTACTCAGCAGTTAAAAACAATGAATTCTTGAAATTCTTAGGCAAATGGTTAGAACTGGAAAATATCATCCTAAGTGAGGTAACCCAATCACAAAAGAACACACATGGAATGCAATCACTGATAAGTGGATATTAGCCCAGAAGCTCAAAATACCAAAACACAATTAACATATCAAATGATTCCCAAGAAGAAGGAAGGAGAGGGCTCTGGTCCTGGAAAGGCTTGATTACCATGACAGAGAAGTGGGAGGGGGTTGATTGGGGAATGGGTGGAGGGAGAGAGGGATTATGGGACCTATGGGGAGGAGGGAACAGGGAAAGGGAAAATCATTTGGAATGTAAACAAAGAATGTAGAAAATATAATAAAAAAACAAAAAAAATGATTGAGTGAAATTAAAAAAAAAGAAAAGAAAGAAAAAGAGCCCATGAATTTGAAAGGAAGCAAGGAGGTCTTAGAAGGTATTGGAGAGAGAGGAAAAAAGAGAAATATTATGTAAATATAGTACATATATATGATTTTTTAAAATAAAATTTAAAGCAGTTTAAATTTAAAAACAGAATGGCACAGAGAGATAGAAAGATAACTTTGGCAAACTTTGGACATTTCAAAGACATTCTTGAACGTGAAATACATATGGGTAGTAGAAAAGAAAAAATTCTCTTGCAATTGATAAATAGTTGGACCAAAAGAAAGACAGTCTACTCAAGCAAGCATCACTTCTTCAACCACTGCTCCATGGAAGGCTAATTTGTGCTGGATAGAGCTTAGAGCTCATTTATACATCAGAGATATCAACAGGGATTCGCAAAATGACTGGAGTGGCTGAGAATAGCAGCCCTCACCACCATCCCCCCCACACACACATACCAACACCACCACCACCTGTACTTCATTCATGTGGAGACTCTGAAAGCGATGAAGTATCTATATGAATTGTTGCCTAATTTTATATTTTCTGAGTAAAAACGTCCAGAAAAATTAAGCGTTAAACCACAATGAATAGTCATTCCAATTCTTTTAAAAGCAAATAAATTATGACTCTTAAAGGAAAAACTTGTTGAAACAGAAATTTTAGAGAAACATAATGAATGTTATTTTGGCTCCAATATTATTTTATAACCAACAGGACATTCACGTGAAATGCTTGATGGATGGAGAAAGCAAGAGACACATGAAGAGCTTAAGGCTTGCACTGCCAGGGGATAATAATAGTAATTATACATTACATTTACATAATGTGTTGCCTTTGAAATCCTTTCACAGGCACTGCCTCGCTCCGTCCTCACAGTGTCCATTCGAATAGAGGGAGTGGTGATTATCATCCCCCTTATTTGGAGAGGAAGGGAGCTACCATAGCGCATGCTCTTTCAATATATTTTCAAACAGCAGGGGAAGCGATGGCCTCACAGTGTGTCCTTCAAAAGGTGAGATAACCTCCTTCAGTATTGGATTTCTTCCTATAACAGGAAAATTAAAGAAAACAATAGAATAAAATATTCTACCTCTTCTCTTCCATATGTAAAGTTTACTTTAGATATAGTTTGTGCATATATTATATATATATGTAATATATGCGTGCATAACTTTGTTCTAACAATCAGAAGACTGAAGCTCAGTTTGACTGGGAGAAACACATACTGATCTCAAATCTCTGAAGTCAGTGCTTTGTCTATAAAGATTCGTGGCCTGTCTCTGCCTGTGAAAGAGTGGGACTAGGTAGGTTCTAAGGAACAAGTATCTATGAGAAGAAGGCAAAACAGTGTGTCTTCACCAATGTGTATAGACAAGTCTCAATCCTAATTTTTTTAAGAAAGAGTTAAATTCTGAAAAATGTAATGCAGAACAACAAGATTATTGACCCAGACATTGAGGATTGCAATTCATATTTTAGGGGTAATGAAGGTAAAAATTATTGCAAGGACACAGAATGCAGGTTGGAAGGAAGGTCACATGTAGGAAGAGATAGAGCAGAGTTGTGGATTTGGACTGTGTGGCAGGGAATAATAATGGATTCCAGAGCCTGTTTGGAAATAGTTGAAAGGCAAGTTTTTCTTAGGCAGGCTAGGCATCAAGGATCACTGCTGAAATGCAGTATGGCGTGAGTCAGGTTTCTTGACTGAGAAGGAGGTACCTAGAGACACTTTTGACTCTTCACAAGTCTGAGAATTTTATCACGGTGGCAGCCCTGGGTAGGAAGAAAGGAAGAAGAGGGCATTTGCAGTGTCCCTGGGCTTCCCAGTGCCGCTGAGGACATCCATCACCTTGGAAATGACAGTGCTCATAGTATGCTTCCTCTCGAGATGAGACTGAGAGTTCCCTTGGCTTCCCTCCCAGTCTCCCAGGCCTCCCTTGCCCCTGCCTTGCACACTTCTTTACTCTGAGCACTTATTTGTTGTGACTTGTGAGGCCTCACAGGGTCGTGTTTTCACATGGCTTGTCTGGCTGGTGACACAATTTGGGAATACTGTAGGACCTTTAAGAGGTAGGAAAAAGTTGGAGACAGCAGATCCCTACAGACACATCTGCCAGTTATAACATGGGCCCTTGGTTCTTCCTTTGTTCTTTGCGCCATAATCTGCCAGGACATAAAAAGATTCTCACACTTCAACTTTATGCTAGCATAGATTCTCAAACACAACTTTATCATAGCAAAAAGTATCAGTGATTATGCTGCAGCTTTATCTACATTTTAATCTTCTGAGTAATTATTTAAGTGGTCATTTCTGCTAGAATCTTCTGGGCTTTCCTAAGTCACAATCTCAATTGAGAACACTTTTGCTCCATCTTAAAGTTTGTTTGTTTTTTTTTTTTCTCATGTCATTTTGTCTGGAATAGTTCCTTAGTGAACAGTATCTATCCATTAAATAAATATTTTCTTGAAACTCCTCTTTTAAAGTGCATATTAAAAGTACAAGACTACTAAGATCTCTGATTTCCCCTAGGTGCCATATCTTATTATATGCTGATTAAATCTTTCCTTCATTAATTCATGAAATATTCATTACCTCAACAAATCGTTGCTGGCTCCCCTGTGCTAGGTGTTTTGGCATACACATATAACTGTTTTAAAGAGTTGTACTGAATCTTTTTTTTTTTTTGTTCAAAACTCTCATGTTAAAGTAAGTTATTTAGTGAGGATTCCTTTCAGTTCTTTGGGCTTGGAGAATGGCCTCATTTGATCGAGGACTCAAAATCCATATAGGAAAGTCTACCTGGTGCCTAATTAGAGCTTTCTCCTGTACTGACTACTGTTTCTGGTTCCAGAACAATTCATGACATTGCGCATGCCACCCAAGGAGCAAGGTAAATGGCAACCCAGCTCCAAACCTGTGATCTACAAAGATGATCTGCCTGCATGGTACACTGTCCCAGCACCAGTAATGGGGTAACCGACCATTATCTTACTAGAATTGAGGCCCACTCCACAAGATGGAACTGTTGGTGGGATTGCAAGATGGTACAACCACACTGTAAATCAGTCTGGTGGTTCCTCAGAAAATTGGGCATGTCACTTCCAGAGGACCCTGGCATACCACTCCTGGGCATATACCCAGAGGATTCCCCTGCATACAATAAAGACACATGCTCTACTATGTTCATAGCAGTCTTATTTATAATAGCCAGAAGTTGGAAGGAGCCCAGTTATCCCTCAAAGGAGGAATGGATACAGAAAAGGTGGGGTGTATATATATATATATATATATATATATATATATATATATACATATATATATATATCACATTTTCTGTGATATATATATAATGGAATACTACTCAGCAATTAAAAATAATGAATTCATGCAATTTGTAGGCAAATGGTTAGATCTGGAAAATATCATCCTAAGCAAGTTAACCCAATCACAAAAGAATACACATGAAATGCAATCACTGATAAGTGGATATTAATGAGCCCAGAAGCCTTAAATACTCAAGGCACAATTAGCAAGTCAAATGATTCCCAAGAAGAAGAAAGGAGAGGACCCTGGGCCTGAAAAGATTGGATCCAGTTTTGTAGGAGAGTACCAGAACAGAGAAGTGGTGTGTGTGTGTGTGTGTGGGGGTGATTGGGGAATAGTTGGGAGGGGGAGAGGACTTATGGGACATATGGTGGGGGGAACTGGGAAAGGGGAAAGTCTTTGGAATGTAAACAAAGAATATAGAATAAAAAAAAGTAAAAAAAAAATATGGAACCCATGCCTGAGACTACTCAGGTGGCTAAGAATCTGAGACTAGACAGGTCACAGACCTAGGGGAAAGCCAAGTACTATTATTGTTCTGCTAAAGAGCCAGCAGTGAGTTCACCCCTGACAATGTTCCCGCTCTACTCACAGACCAGTGCTTCCATCAGCCAGCAGTGTTGCAAATGCTTCCTTTTGAGGTCTGGGAAGGAATACAGAAATCCACAACTGGACAGTGTGCAGAGAGGGAGAGACTTTGAGATAATCTGTCCTAAATGGGATATGGGATATGGGATGGGATATCTTCATTATTTCCTTCCCCTCAGGCATCAGGGAGCCACACAGATGAGGAGACCAAAAGACTGTAAAAGCAAGAGGGGCTGGATGACAGAAAAAAAACAAAAACTCCAACATCTTTCCAGACAGAATAGGATGTGGCATATGAACTCACAGAGCCAGAGGCAGTAGACACATGACTTGCTGACTTTCAAGCCTAATGGTGTTCTGGTGCTGGGAGGGTTAAGTAAACATGATTTCTCATTCTAACTTGAAAGCTATCTCCAATTAATAACCATTTGTAAAGGAAAAATCATTTTTTCCAACAAAGGCTCACTGGGCATTTAAAGGACACTTAAAAGTATGTCCCATGAGCACCCATAGATGGCCAACTCACAAAAGAAACTTGATGGCACTTTGGGACATCTCTTTTTGGTCTCATATTACATTTTTTGGCATTGAGAAGATCAATGTTTTCTTTTACTCTTTGAGCAACAGTTTTTATATCTGTTATTATTTAGAAAAATCACCAATTGAAAATAACAAAGAGAAAATCTAGCATTTAGCTCATTTTTATATTTATATTTTTAAAACAAGAATTTTTATTTTAGAAAATATAATGTGTTTACATAATTTCCCCCTGAGTTTTCCTCTCTCCACCCCCTCCCATGCTTGGCAGTTGGTTGCAGATGATACCCCTGCCTCAACCATGACAGTCCCACTACCTGTTGTGTGTACAAATTGATACCAAACTCCATGGCATAAAGATGAAGAGACTGATCTCCTTTGGAAGACAAGGACACAAAGAACTGTTCTGAGGACAGATGACTGTGTACCTGTGCTGTGCATTACTGGTCCAGAGAAGACTGTCACACCTGTATATGTGTGAGTGTGAGTGTGTGTGAGAGTGTGTGTGAGGGTCTGTGGGTATGTGTGTGAGTATGTGTATGAGTGTGATTGTGTGAGTGTATGTGTGAGTGTGCATGGGAGGGTAAGTGTGTATATATGTATAGTATGTATGATGAGTGTGTGTGAAAGTGTGTGAATGTGTGTTTGAGTGTGTGTGTGTGAAAGTGTGCATATGTGAATTGTGTGAGTGTGTCTGTGAGTATGTGTGTATGAGGGTGAGTGTGTATGTATGTGTGTGAGTGAGTGTGAAAGTATGTGTGTATGTGAATGTGTGTGTAAGTGTGTGTATGAGTGTATGTGTATGTATGAGTGTGTGAGTATGTGTGTGTGTGAATGTGTGAGTGTGTGTGAGTGAGTGTGTGAAAGTGTATGTGTGTGTGAGTGTGAGTGTGTGTATGAGTGTGATTGTGTGAGTGTATGTGTGAGTGTGCATGTGAGGCTGAATGTGTACATATGTGTAGTATGTATGAGTGAGTGTGTGTGAAAGTGTGCATATGTGAATTGTGTGAATGTGAGTGTGTGTGAGGGTGAGTGTGTATGTATGTGCATGTGTGAGTGAGTGTGAAAGTGTATGTGTATGAGTGTATGTGTATGTAAGTGTGAGTGTTTGTATGTAAATGTGTGTGTGTATGTGTGTGAGTGAATGTGTGAAAGTGTATGTGTATGTGTGTGTGAATTTGTGTGAGAGAGTGTATATGAGTGTGTGTATATGTGCATGTGTGTGTGAGTAAGTGAGTGTGTATGTGGATGTGTGTGTGAAAGTGTGTATGTGTATGAGTGAATGTGTGTGTGTGGGGTGCATGTGAGCACACCCCTGCATGCATGGGTGCATGTATGTATTGGCTTATACTCTTCATTCTCATGGTGTTTTAGTTGTGGAAATCTAGGTAATATTTTCTTTCTCTATCTGTCAGACGAAGCACATCACATAGATGCTTCATATCTCTAGCTATAGCCCTGTATCCAACATGAATTTTTTGAAAACCCAACATGTAAGTCATGACATAGCATATCTTCCTTTGGATTCTTAAACCTGCCTTAGAACTCATTTTCCTGAGTTCTGTCTTCAAATATTGGGACTAAAAAGAAAGAGCCTCTCCAATGCACATGCTCTAGAGACCAAGACATTTAGTGCTTCCTAACTCTGCCCTTCTCATACCACTCCTGGACATATACCCAGATGATTCCCCTACATGCAATAAAGACACATGCTCTACTATGTTCATAGCAGCCTTATTTATAATAGCCAGAAGCTGGAAGGAGCCCAGATGTCCCTCAAAGGAGGAATGGATACAGAAAAGGTGGTATCTTTATACAATGGAACACTACTCAGCAATTAAACATAATGAATTCATGCAATTTGTAAGCAAATGGTTGGATCTGGAAAATATCATCCTAAGTGAGTTAACCCAATCACAAAAGAATACACATGAATTGCAATCACTGATAAGTAGATATTAATGAGCCCAGAAGCTCTGAATACTCAAGGCACAATTAGCAAATCAAAAGATTCCCAAGAAGAAGGAAGGAGAGGACACTGGTCCCAAAAAGACGGGTTCCAGTTTTGCAGGAGAGTACCAGAACAGAGAAAGGGTTGGGGGGTGATTGGGGAATGGGCAGGGGCGGGGGGAGAGGAATTATGGGACACATGGTGAGGAGGGAACTGGGAAAGGGGAAAGCCTTTGGAATGTAAACAAAGAATATAGAAAATAAAAAAAAATTAAAAATGTGGGATCAAAGGCAAAACTAATGAGGAAAAAAGAAACAAATTCAAGATGATAGAAAACTATTGCTATAAGGATTATGTCTAAAACCACTGGAAAATCCCAGTTTTATTACAGCTTTTTATTAAAAATAATTTTCATGAAATAAAAAGAAAAAAGAGTACACTCATGGTATGCACTCACTGATAACTGGATATTAGCCTAGAAGCCTGGAATACCTAAGACACAATCCACATATCAAATGACGTCCAAGAAGCAGGAAGGAAGGGCCCCTGACTCTGGAAAGGCTTAATGCAGCAGTGTAGGGAAATACCAGAACAGGGAAGAGGGAAGGGGTGAATGGAGGAACGGGGGAAGGAAGAAGGCTTATGGGACTTGCAGGGAGGGGGAGCCTGGAAAGGGGGAAATCATATGAAATGCAAATTAATATATCAAATAAAAAGAGCTGGAGAGATGAAAAATAAAAAAAAGAAATTACTATATAAGGGAAATTGGTCTGAAGTTCTCTTTGTTGGATCTTTGTGTGGTTTTGGTATCAGCATAATTGTGGCTTCGTAGAAGGAGTTAGGTAGTGTTCCTTTGGTTTCTATTTTGTGGAATAGTTTGACGAGTATTGGTGTTAGGTCTTCTTTGAAGGTCTGATAGAATTCTGCACTAAAACCATCTGGTCCTGTGCTTTTTTGGTTGGAAGACTTTCAATGACCACTTCTATTTCTTTAGGGGTTATGGGCGGTTCCTCAGAAAACTGGGCATGACACTTCCGGAGGACCCTGCTATAACACTCCTGGACATATACCCAGAAGATTCCCTGGCATGCAATAAGGACACATGCTCCACTATGTTCATAGATGCCTTATTTATAATAGCCAGAAGCTGGAAAGAACCGAGATGTCCCTCAATGGAGGAATGGATACAGAAAATGTGGTATACACAATGAAATACTACTCAACAATTAAAAACAATGAATTCATGAAATTCTTAGGCAACTGGAAAATATCATCATCCTAAGTGAGGTAACCCATTCACAAAAGAACACACATAGAATGCAGTCATTAATAAGTGGATATTAGCCCAGAAGCTCTGAATACCCAAGACACAATTCACATATCAAATGATTCCCAAGAAGAAGGAAGGAGAGGGCCCTGGTCCTGGAAAGGCTTGAAACAGCATTGCAGGGGACTGCCAGGACAGAGAAGTGGGAGGGGGTTGATTGGGGAATGGGCGGGGGTGGAGGGGTAGGGAAAAGGGCTTATGGGACTTATGGGGAAGGGAGAACAAGGAAAGGGAAAATCATTTGATATGTAAACAAAGAATATAGAAAAAAAGAAATTACCATATAATCTTAAATTTGAGGAAATAATGGCTCCACTGAGCCGTGCTACAATTTACTCAGAGCCTCCTCAGACTTCATACATATAGACTGAAGAATAATAACTGCCTTTACATTTCAAGAGTTCTTTTGGTTCTATCTCTTCCCCGGAGGAGGAAAGAATACATATTGGTAAAATTTGGCAACTATTTTGTGGTTTGTACATTGCTTATGCACAACCCTCAAATATTAAATTAAATCTAAATGAAGGTTCCCATAAAGTTGAATTTCAGTCAAATCTTAGGATATAAAAACATTTTTTGCATAACTCATGATTGTGGTAAATAATTTGTATTCATAATATGTCCTTAAATGTATTTCAAATTAGTAAGTTCATTTTACTGTATTAGAGAAAAGATCACAGCCCATTTTAAGATGGAAAATTAACATTTCAAAAGTATATCTTGATTAATGGGAAAGCAGGTGACAAATTTGTTGGTGAGTTTGTTTTTTTGTTTGTTTTCTGTTTTGTTTTGTCCTATAGTATTTGGTAGATACTGAGTCTTAGTGGTACAAGACTTTAATCCCAACACTTAAGGGCCAGAGGCAGGTGAATCTCTGTGAGTTTGAAGCCATCCCAGTCTACAGAGAGAGTTCTAGGATAGCCAAGGTTAAACGGAGAAACCCTGTCTAGAAAAACTAAAAACATTAAAATTTTTTTAAAAAGGTAGCTAGTGCTGTCATGACTCCACCCAGAATTGTACCTTGTACTCTTTGATCCACTGGCCAGCAGAGAGACACACTTCATTTACAATGAAGGGCCAATTCTTGTAAAGCTAATTATTCCTAGATCAATCAAAAGGTAAGACAAATGATTACCTGACAACCTTTAAGCATATGTCTTCACTCTCTTGATGGCTTTCCTACTCAGCTGGGTAAGATAAATGACTCTGTCTCAGTACAACCAGATTAGGCTTTTACAGGTAAAACAAAATAATCAGAAAATGTCACTGAAGTAACTACTTTCACAAATATTTTTATTGCTTTTATTTGAAAATACTTACAGCTATGTTACATGTCACATTTAACATTCCTTAATTTTTGAATGTAATTTTTGTTTTATTAAAGGGCTTTCAATTATTGAAAACTTGGTTCCTTGGTAAAATAAAGAAAGAGTTTCAGAGAAGATCTGGCTTTGAGTCATTGTTAAGTTAATGTGTTAGCTAATAGGTTAACTCTTAAGGATAGATATGCATTCTCCAACTAACCCTGTAACTCTCTAAATAACCATCACTGGAATACATAGCAATTTTACTTGCTCATTATATTATGGTAAACATGAACAGTATTTGAAAATATTTGATGAACTACATACCTGGTATTAAATATTTTATTATAAAATAAATATACTCTTTAAGGATTAATGTTGAATAACCAAACACTAATTCACAGCATAGCAAGGCTATTAGACACCACCTACAAGATTAGGTTTTTCTCACTAACATCTTAAACTCATATTTACCTCTCAAATCCCATACCACTTTTAATCTTGATATTGTTGCATGCACAAGAGAAGCAAAGAACTGAGAACATAGGTTTCAAGCATAACAGGATACATCAACATCACCATTTGTCTATTAGAGAATTTTAAAAAGTAGGAATTATTTCAGCCTGACTGATGATCTGAATAAGTACCTTGGCTTCTTATTGCTCTTTACGTGTTTAGACATGTACACTGACTTAAACAGGACAAGGAACTGAAGCCATTCCTCCAGGACTTGAACCTGCAGATCCCTTCCCCAAAGATTTCATTTGTCTTAATTTATTTCTTTGCCTAACCCAGATAGATGATTCTGTTTACTCGAATATGCAAATTATATACAATGAGAGTATATTATTTTCATGTATAAATTATTTTTCTTGAATGGATGGGTCCAGGAAAGAGTAACCTAAAAATTGGAGACTTTGAAAACCATCTTGAATAGAGAAAACAGAACTCCTTTATCTTTAAATAATAAAGTTGAATTTTTAGTATGAGTTGTCCAGAAGAAATTTTTAAAAATCATTACTAATGTCAGTCACATCCTTTGATGAGTTCTACCGAAATTATTTAATATGAATTTTCCATGACTATAGCTTATATATGTAATAAAATATTTTGAGTGAAAATAATAATCTACCAAATGTAATAAAATATTTCGAGTGAAAATAATAATCTACCAAAATTATTTAATCTATGAATTTTCTATGCCTATAGCTTTATGTGTATCACCATTTGGCTATTACTCTATATGTAATAAAATATTTCGAGTGAAAATAATAGTTTATGTTTGAAATAGGTATGCTTTATTGATATCAATTATAATGTAACATTTTACTTTCTTATTAGAATACATGATATGCAAAATGTAATCATCATTTAGTAATCACCATCACATGCCCATAACTGAGAGTATACTTGATATTTTACTATATAAATTAGAATAAATATTGAGTTCAACAAGAGTGAGCACAAATAACAAACAGGGAATCACAATGTCCAAACAAGTCATTTATATTCCTACCTCAGGGAAAAAAATCATAACTTTGATCTCAATTTAAATCTGCTAGAAAAGTAGTTCTCCTGCCTGATGTACTCACAGTTTCTGGGGTGACTTTATAAGACACATGAGCACAAGCCATGGGCTGATGTTGGAAGCAAGCCTTAGACGTAGCTGGTGGAAGTTTTTCTAGGCACAGTAACCTTCCTTTGGTTATCCTGTTGTGGCACACGGTATGCAGGGACTGGGTATCTGCGACACCTTTCCTTTCTGTTGCAGCAGCAATATCCACAGAGCAGCCCGCCTCCAATGAAGAGGACAGCAGCGGTTGCCCAGCCAAGGAAGAGCGCTCCTCCAAGTTCTCGCTTCTGCCCTGCATGGATGGTTGGGTCGTAGAAATCTCTGATGATGATATTGGCGGTCCAGGACACTGGAATCAGAACGAAGATGCCAGTCAGAATAAAGAGTACTCCTGAGGTTCCCAGCAAGTAGGCTTTAACCCTCTCACTGGAGCCGGTGCACTGGATCTGTTTCATGCCGCAGATGCCGATGATGAGGGCAACCAAGGAAAGCGCCACAGCCACACACATGAGCGCACGTGCTGCTTCCAGTACCGGAGGGAGAGCCAAAATGGAGTTATAGAATTTGCACTGCAGTGTGACCATCGCTTGCTGGATGCAGTTCATCCAAAGCCCTTCCCAGATCCTCTCAAAGATAATAATGTTGCTGCCAACGAAAGCTGACACTCTCCACTGAGGCAGAAGTGTTGTCCCAATCGTCCCAACCAAACCGAAGAATCCAAGAACTAGTCCAGCAATCTGCAGGGGATAAAAGGCCATTGTCTTTTCTTTGCCTACTGGTCCAGATTGGAAGGGTAGGAAGATGATCAAGATGCAGAATGTGTAGGAGTCTTCTTGTCTAGAGGAGTGCCTGGTCTTCTCCGCTCCTGATACCCATGATGTGTTCGTCCAAATCAGCAGCAGTGACTGGACTTGACTTAACTTGAAGTACCTGTTGTAAACTCATGTGAGCTCTTCCCTCACACGCCTTCATTTCTGTTTGGTTTATTCACTAAGCACATATAATTCTTTCCCAGGCATTAAGAACGCAGCCAAAGATATGTCAAGAAGTACTGACTTCAATGATAGGATTTCTCATGTTATTATTGTCTTAGCCATGCTGTAATTAAGTGCCAAAGCCTCTATTGTGCGTTACTAATTACAGAGCTGAAAACATTTACCTAAAAAGCAGTCTGATATGAAAGCATAAATCTATGTGGTTAAGTCAGAATTTGAAGATGCCATAACTCTGCCAGTTTGTCTGAGATAAAATGAAAAGCATTCTGCATGTTGGCCATTAGTTTCTTCTTGTGAAAAACCTCTTTTCCAAATGTTGTTCATCAACTCTAAGTTTACGAAGACTTGTGGGGTAGTGATGTTTAGCTGTTTGCCATCAGGACATCTACTCAGACTAGGAATGCTTAGGAAGAAGCCTTAGCATGGGATTCAAATTCCAGTTACTTTTCTGATCCTGAAAGGAGTGGCCAAGAGATTACAGCTTATACTTGTTTGACTATACTAGCAATTATTCCATTAGCTGCTATGTGACACCTCTCCCCCTGCTGAAAGACAGCATGCGGACTTTCATTAGACAGTTCTTCACTGACAGCTTGAAATACATCATACTCACCAAAGCTGAAAGTTGACATTACGCTTTTTTCTTTTGAAAAGTATAAAATTGCCCTTTGAGCTGCAGTATCACTCAAAATTCGCATAGACAGCTCTTCGGAGTAAGAAGGTATCTTTGCAGTTTAACAGCTGTATCTTTCATGACTAGACAGAGAATGTTTGCTACACAGCATTTGGGGTGATATTTGCCCAGGGGCAAGTTTTGCAGCTCTTCTGTGCATTTCCTCTCTACTTTTATTCTGAGTCAAGAGCAGACTGGAGAGATGTATTTATCAAACACTTTCATCTGAGTCTGGCATTTGAGGCTACCCTCTCTCCTTTTATCTCAAATTGTTTTCAAACAAAATTAAATCGAGCTTCTTTTAAAAGTGACTCCTACATTCTGGACTGCCCTTCCCCCGGCCCTCACAGTAGAGAGTATGGACCTTTCTAACTCCTTAATACATCCTGTGGGAATCATTTTAATCAAATGTAACCATGTTGGCCACTCATTCTCTGGGAGACCTTGTAGTGTGCAAATGATCTTCCATACTGGTGAAATACAGATCAAAGAATTAATGGACAGGCCGGGACTTTCAGATTTTTGGAGTCTATAGGTTTTTAGGATGGATGGTCAGAGAACTCCCTCTCTACCGTGTGTGAATCATTGAGGAAGTAGATGATCTGAGTAGTTGACAGCTTCCTGTCAGCAGTAAGGAAGAAAGAAGTGCTTTGGGACCCTTTGTTCTCTGTTCTGACACACCAGTTTAGCCATTCTGACCCTGCCATGATTGGCCAAGAGAACTCTGATTTTGCAACCTCCTGTCTTCTTCCTGGTTTCCCTTGCTTTTCCTCATTCCAATACATCTTCAGCCTTATCTTCACATTGTTGTGGCAGTTTCCAGATTGCTGTTCTTTTCCAGCTGGTTGGTTTCCCCACAGTGAGACCATTTGGCCCTCCTTAGCAGGAAGCACACTACGAGGGTGTGGACTTGGAACACTGTGCTGTTTCCTGTGTAAAGGACTAATCTCAGAATCCTGAACAGTTTAAGCGCCTTTGGCTTTGGGGCTTAAAAGTCAAAGGCAGCCATCACTCTGCCTTCTCTTCCTCCTTGCTCAGGAGAGGACATTGCTTTCCTCTCAGTACTGCTAAGACACTCATCACCTGCAACGGGATGTGCAGGACCCTTTTCCATCCTCCATCCTCTCTCTCCACTGCCCCTGTGCGCTCTCTGTTCTCCACACTGTCCTTTACAGCAAACGCGAATCTAAAGATCTTCTTCCGTATTTTTTTCTTTGAAAAAAATTCTACACAGTTTTAAAATAGAATTGTATCACGTTCCCCATTTTCTTTCCTTATGTCAATTCTGCCCATGTCTCCCATCACTATTAAATTGACAGTTTCTCTTTCTTTGTTTACAATTATACACACACACACACACACACACACACACACACACACACACACACATGCTTTCACAAATACATGAACGTAACCTGCTAAGTCCTTTTTGTTGTTTCTGTCAATGCAATTTCAAGCCTAACCTCTTAGTATTGAGTAACCATTAAGAGGGCTCATCCCTGTGTGAGGATAATCTTTTCTATCTCAACAATCATCAGTTTCCAGTAATTCCTTGCTTAGGGATGAGAACCCTTGAAATTTCCCCCTTTCACGTTTTTATGTCTACTGATATTTTCTTTGTTCCAATAGTGCTTCTAGGAGATACTCTTTTACAGCATATTTCCTGGTACTCTGGTTCTTAAAATATTTTTGACTCCTCTCCCCTGAGAGTCTCTGAAGGATAAATGCAAGAGCAGAAATGGATATGTTCTCTTGGGCTGGGCTTCCCTTGATTTATTGATCCATGCATATATCAGATTGTATTTTTCTATGATGGTCTTGATGTGCTATAATAAGAAGCTTCTTTGATGAGGGGTGGTAGCTATACTTATCTGTGGGTATAAAGATAAGATTTAGAATTTAGTTAGGAATGCTGATGGTCAAGTAAATTGCTGATAATAGATTATTTTCCAAGGTCCATGTCCTCATTTGTCCCTAGAAGTAGTCTAGGTTTCTAATAGCAGTCATGATTTCCCTTCTATTGTGTGGGCCTTAAATCCATTAGATACTTATTGGTTATCATTAGTATGAGTCCACTTATTAAAACTTTTTAGGTATCTTGTCACACTTGTCATTGGTATGGGTCATAGATGTTGTGGGCTATTAATTGCTTCCCTCTTTTGATAGGTTGCACGGTATTCTCTGGTACCATGGAAGCTAAACCAATAGAAGGAGGTTTTCAGAGTAAATCTGGCTCAAATCACCCAAGTCCTGTGTTGTAAGTGTGCAATGTCTTCAAATATAGGAGTTTCCCTTCAACCTGAGAGCCGGCCAAGCTCTGAATCAACAATCTTTATTGTGTTGGGAGTCACTTGAATTCACTCAAGTGATTTAATCTTTCTATGTCATATCTGTATCTTTAATATCTAAATTTTGAACCAACATTTCTGATCATTCTGAACACATATATCTCTTTTATTATTAGTTATTTTCTTTATTAACATTTCAAATGTTATTCCCATTCCTGGTTTCCCCTCTGAAACCCACCTATCTCCTCTCCCCTTCCCCTGCTCACCAACCTACCCACTGCCACTTCCTGGTCCTGGCATTCTCCTACACTGGGGTATCAAGCTTTACAGGAAGAAGGGCTTTTCCTCCCACTGATGACTGAGAAGGCCAACCTCTGCTACATATGTGCCTGGAGCCATGGTTCCCTCCATGTGTACTCTTTGGTTGGTGGTTTAATCCCTGGGAGCTCTGGGGTTACTGGGTGGCTCATATAGTTGTTCCTTCTATGGGACTATAAACCCCTTCAGCTCCTTGGGTCCTTTCTCTAGCTCCTCCATTGGGGAATCTGTACTCAGTCTAATGGTTGGCTAAAAGCATCCACCTCTGTATTTGGAAGAGCCTCTCATGATACAGCTATAGAACACATGTGTCTTAATTCACGTGCATTTTTGTCTTGCATCCATTGGACTCTACCTCACATCACTGATGCTCCAGTATACTGTGACAATCCAGACTTCCTAGCTATTATTACCAATGATCCTTCTGTAGTTTATTTCCTGGTTCTTTCTGTCAATGTGATCATCAATCTTTTTATGAAACAGTAAAGAATAAATGTTTGATGAAGGAATTCAGTCCTTTGATATTTTAGCTATCCATATTGAGTGAGCTTTTGCATCTCTTAAAAGTTCTTTATTATGAAAAAAACATAATCAAAATACCACTGACTTCATAGGGAATCTTTGCCAATTAAATTTATGTAATGTTTGTGGGGTATCTGGCCTCTAGCAAACACACAGAAAATATTTGCTATTGCGGTTGGTTCACTCTATTTGTTCTTGTTACATTATTAGGCTTGCTTGCTAGCTATTTATCTTTAGCTCATTCCTCAGCTCTTCTTTTGAGTGGCATGGTTAACTGTGTCTGTTTTCTTTCAGTGGTTCATATGCACCTCAATACACCAGTCATTCATATACTCTTTCTTGGGATTATCTTGTGTGGTCAAGGCTTCTGCTATTTTCAGAAAGGCTGTAACTTCTGAAACTTTTGTCTCCAGCCCGGACTCATTCTCATACAACACTCCTACCTTTTTGTGATCTTTTCCCTCTCAGCTCTTTAGTGAGTGGGGACATGACAACCACCCAGATGTTCCTTCTGGTTCCTGAGAGGGTTGTGACAAAGCACTCTCTGCTGTCAGACTCTTTAAGATGTTGCCTAAAGACAAACACACACCCGAGTCATTTTTATTCATGCAGGAAGCTCATCTCATATCCAGTGACTAATCAGCTGCGGAATGTAAAGGGCCAGTCCTACAGCCCCAGCCAGGGATTTAAAGCCAATGTGTACTCCAGCTCCAGAGTTCCTCGTGGAGTCAGCTGAACCCCGTATGGTATGCGTACCACACTGGCCTTCTCTTCTGTTCAAACCTCTTCTTCCCATCTTTGCTCAGTCACTGATCTCCAGGAAGCACCGTCTATTAATCTCTGCCATTCAGACGGCTTCCGGGGTAGCCCAGTCATTGATTAGACCTTAGTCTAACTTATTAAAAGTGTTTCCTGTTCTAACATTTCTCTGGCTTAATTTAGCCCTTCAACAAACTATTCTGATTCATTTCAATAAATTTTAGTTAGTTTTCTTGTCCAAACTTCTTTTTGTCTGTATTCCATCCAAAAAAACAAAAAATACAAATACCAACCTAAACTGAAACTGAAATATGTTTCCATTTTACTGCCTCATGTCCAGAGTTTCTTGGGCTGTACAAGACAAATTCAAATGCTTATCCATGGCAATAAAGCTTGAATTTGGTACCCGCCCCAGTCCAAACCTGCTTTATGATCATGCATTATTCAATCATACCGCCTCACAGATTTTACATTTTAACGAACATACTATGTATTAAACAAGTTACTGCATTAATGCTTATAATTAAATGTGTGTTTACAGATTAAAAACAATGAATGAATAGAAAATAAATAGAATGGGTCTCAACTTTAAATAGATGAAGATAATTTAGATATGAAATAGATAATTAGACGAACAAAGATAAAGGCAGGAGGGCCAGTATAAAGTGAAATATTGAGGCCAATTGTAGATTGAACCAAAAGAAAAAAGAATGCCTTGAACAAGGCATACAAGGCCGCATGGCCACAACATTATCTGGTATTAGTGCATAGCCAGTTAAAGATCCTAAGCATACAAACTTGACACTATCAAGTTTAAGCCCACCTTAAAATTTCAAAACAAAATTACCAGTCATCAAAACAATATAGCTATTTTGAGAAATGGAGACACATCAAAGTAATCATGAAGAAACCATCTGGTTACTTAAATAATCCAGATGAAAGATAATAAAAGCTGGATTACATAATAGCAGGTGAAGGAGAATGGATCTTTTTATGAATAGGAGATAAAACTGCTGAACATAAGAGAGTTAAGGTGCAGAAAAGTGTCGGAGATGACTCCGGTAAATCCAGCATACCCACATGGTGTACTTATTGAAGAGTGAATACTCTCTTACTCTGAAATACCAATACCATTTTAGAGAATACATCAATGGTTCCGTTTTCAGATTTTAAATCTGAGTTCTTTGTCAGTCACTCTGGTACAGAATGCAGAGAATTAGATATTTTGGGGCTCGTATGGGCACTCTAGAATATATTCTGATGGAAAATTGCATCTTGCTCATTACTGTTCATTGTTAGGAGTATGGTCTTCTGAGAAACTAGACAATAAACATAGCTGACTTACTCTATACTCTTGCTACTGTGAGATTAGTACTAAGATATTCCATAATCCAATTTAGTTTGAAGACATTTTGACTTTTCCCTGTGTAGAAGTGTCAGGTTTTCCCTTAGTATCTTCTTCAAGTGAATAGGACTGAAGGTGTAAGCATCTGTCGGAAAAACAGGCCATTGAAATATCTCTATCAATTGTTTAAAATCATTTTTTAATCATCTGTCTTAGTCAGGGTTTGTATTCCTGCACAAATCATTATAAATAAGAAGCACGATGGGGAGGAAAGGGTTTATTCAGCTTAAACTTCCACATTGCTGTTCATCACCAAAGGAAGTCAGGACTGGAACTCAAGCAGGCTGGGAAGCAGGAGCTGATGCAGAGGCCATGGAGAGATGTTTCTTACTGGCTTGCTTCCCCTGGCTTGCTCAGCTTGCTTTCTTATAGAGCTGGGGACTACCAGCCCAGGGATGGCACCACCTACGATGGCCCTCCCACCCATGATCATTAATTGAGAAAATGCTTTACAGCTGGATCTCATGGAGGCATTTCCTTAATGGAAGCTCCTTTCTCTGTGATAACTTCAGCTTGTGTCAAGTTGATACAAAAAAACCAGTGAGTACACAAGTTTTATGAATAGAATGTACCATGAAATCAGTTAGTGCATTCCATCATTTACCCCAAGGAAGCAAAAAGTAAACTGGCATAAAATTTGTCTACAGAATATCTACCACATGGTAGTTTTACTTATGGCTTTGTGAGAAATCTCTGCACTGCTTTTTTTTCTTACAGTGACTACATGAGTTTATGCTCCCACCAAGTAAGCATTACCATTCCCCTCCTTCCTTCATAGTCAGTATTGTCGTTTGACTTCTTGATGGTAGCCATTTGAGTTTGGTGAGATAGACTCCAAAGTAGTTTTATTTTATCCTTCCCCAATTCTTTTTGTGTGGTCAAGGTAGGTTTGAGACAGTTCATCTCTACATAACCCTGACAGTCCTGAAACTTACTAATTAAGCCTGGCTGGCCTCAAACTCACAAAAATCCTGTCTTTGTTTCCCAAGTATTGGAATCAAAGACATGATTGCATTTACCATTCCGGGAAAACTTACCCATTTCTTGATGTTGACTACAAAAAAAAAAATAGTGATTTGTATTTAGTTTGAGAATTCTCTGTACAGACCAACCTGTTTTTAAGTTGTTGCTTTAATATTTGTTGTTTAAGATCTTGCAATAGAGGTCATCTTTGTAGATATTAATTCTCTGGAAGGAAGAGGTAAGACTGTAAAAATTTTTCTCCCTTTTTTGTTAGCTTTCACATCATTTGATTGAGCATTTCTTTTGCTGTTCAGTATCTTTAGTCTTATGAGGTTTTATTGTTACCAGTTGGCATTATTTCCTGACTGACCAGAGTCATATTTTGAATGCTGGTATATATGCCTCTCTCATGTACAGTATTCTATACCTTTTCCTCTAGTTTCAGAGTTTCAGACTTTACAACTCAATTGACTTGGAGTTGTCTTTTGTGTGAGCTGAGAAATAAAATGCTAGTTTCACTGTTGCATATTTACACACCCGGTTTTCCTCATTCTTCTTGACAAGGGTACTGTGTTTGTCCAGTGTATGTGTTTGACATCTTCCTAGAAACAGTCAGCTGGCTGTGTCCGGGCCTTTGATTCTATCCCACTTAGGGGCAGGCCTATGTATCCCAGTGCCATGCTAGTTTTATTTCTATGGATCTGTAGTATAAATCTATGTCGGTATGGTAATGCCTACAGCAGTATTCTTTTTGCCAAGGACTACTTTGGCTATTCTTATGTCTTTTGTGCCTCCGTATGAATTTTGTTTTTCCTGTGTGATGACCAACATGGAGATTGCACTGAATGTATAAATTGATTTTGTTAGGATGACCACTTTGGTAGCAGTTACTATTTAAACCCATGAACATGGAGTATCTTTCTACCTTCTAGCGTCTACCTCAAATTCTTTCCTTGGTTTTTAGTTTTCATTGCGAAGGTCCTTCACCTTCAAGGTTAATTTTGCTTCATATACCCAGTTATACCACTCTTGCTCTCGTACACAAACAACTCTCTAGTCTATTTCAGAACCAAATGCTCATCTGCATGTCCTGGCGTGCTGTACAATACCTAGGAAATTCAATTAACTGGATGTCCATCAACTACTATATGGATAATGAAACTATACAGAGACACAATGGAATTGTATTCATGTGTAAAGTAAAACAAAATTATGAAATTTGCAAGGGAGTGTACTGTCCTAATATACATTATATATATATATATATATATATATATATATATATACACATATATATATATATATATTGAGTTAGGTAATGCGAGCCCAGAAAGAAAACTGCTGCATGCTTTTTCTTATATGTGATGCCTAGATTTGAATCTTTAGATTTGTGTGTTCAACCGGGAGTTTGTGAAGAAACCAAGAAACTAGAAACTTGCGGGATGGAGCGTGCTTTAAGGAATGCGGAATAGCAGAGCACAGGCTGTATGAAAGTAGAGATGGGAACACAGGGAGTAGAGAGGACCGAGCAGACTGGGGGTTGGGAAAGGGGGAGGTAGGGGGCACACTGTAAAGTAGCTAAAATATATAAGTTTAAAATAAATTAGAACAGAGCTAGGTAAATGTTGCTACTAAAATCCATTGGTAATTAAACAAGAACCCCCATGCAGCTGTAGGACATTCCTCCTTGAGCTGTCAGTCAAGGAGGCCCACTGTGGTAAGCATCCACCATCTATTTGCCTTTTTGGGGTTTTAGCTGCTAAACACAATAAAAACCAAATTTAAAAATAAGTGTGTTTTATTTAATGAGTCTCATATATTCCTTCCTGCCGAGAGTGGAAAGAAACCCTTTCCTCTGTGGACTAGAGTTAGCAACACTACACTCTAAATTCCCAGGCACAATGAGTCTGGGTGCTCCTTGATTATAGGAGCCAATATTTTGAGGTCCAGGTGCACAGGGTCTTCAGATCTTTCTGAATGCCTCTCAACACTGACTTCATATTAGCATTAATTTTGAAAAATTACTTGTCTGAATTACCCCGCCCCCAATGTATTAACCTAGATAAAATGGATTACAATAAATCGTCAGAAATGTTTTAGATTTTTAAAAGGTTAAATATGATGTAATTTCTCCCCCTTTCCTCTCCTTTCCCCATACCCTCCCCATCTGAACTAC
The DNA here is from genome assembly GCA_964023405.1 of Apodemus agrarius. Lineage (NCBI taxonomy): Eukaryota > Metazoa > Chordata > Mammalia > Rodentia > Muridae > Apodemus > Apodemus agrarius. Next base: position 9,778,480 of record OZ030018.1, on the reverse strand, counting down.
CTCAGTTGTACTCACTCTAGGATCTTAGCAGCATTCCCATAATAAAAACATCCAGAAAGAACCAGGAAAATACTCCTTGGGGGTTTTCCTTTCATTTTTGTAATATTCTCTTTTTGGAGTAAAGTGTGACATTTTTTAAACAGAGTCAATCTATATTCCAGAGTGACCTGAAAGTCATTATTTGTCTCGGGCTGGCCTCAAACTTACAGCTGTCCCCTGCCTCAACTTCCTGAGTGTTTGTTTTGTTTTGTAATTAAACTCACATATGTAAATGTATTTCACATACAACTTCATTTAGCATATAACTAAATCAAAATAGTTTATAGAGGAACAAGGCATCATTATAGTTTAAATATCTTAGTTTACTTTAATGTGCTGCTGAAACTGAGAGCCACGGGCTGCTATGAGTGGCTGGATTGTGTGGCCTTAAGGCAATTTTTCATTAATAAATATTATTTTCCCAATAGGGTTTTCAAGCCTTGAGAGGGAACAAGTGGTTATATTCTATAACAAGAACCTGAAATCCAAACATTTTAACACTTCTGCTTAAACTTCATCTAATAAGAGTAGGTGGTAAAGGCTTTAAAATGAAGATAATAGCTTTATTGCTCCTATCTCGCTGTAATTAAGCAATGATAGTTCTGTTAAGCTGGTGGAGGGTGCAGAATCTGCCCTTATGATTTCAAAGCCTCTGCTGGGACCTTAAGCATGGAATTTCTGAACTGGGAATTATGTCAAATATCTTTGAAAAGTGAGTGCTTAAATATTGATGGTACAAAATTATTTCAATTATGTTCAGAAATAAAACGTGATATGAAAACCACTTATATTTATGGTTCTTCCAAAAATTATAAAATCAATATTATTAACAAGTGAAGAACAGATAAGAAACAGTTTTAAGATCTAAACCATTAGTTGTGTTTTTGGACAGTCTTCAAATGTTTGATGTAAAATCCTTGGTGTTCTCTTCCTCCCCCTCCCCCCCCCCCCCGAGAGAAATGTGTACTTTCAAAATTTGTCCTCTGTTTGTCACTTGTTATTTATTATGCTTCGTGCGTTGTGAATGGCTGTAGAAAGCAATCATCGATCAGTGTCACCTTTTCTCTTATTAACAGGGACTCTTCTCAATCTGAACCAGTGTTCTGAGCACTTACAATTGCTGACACTGTGCCCCAAGTAAAATATTGTCAAATTAAAACGACGACAACAACATCAGAAAGTACTGTTCTGCTTTGCACGTTTATCACCATTTTATTGTCCAAGGATCTGTATGAAGGTGAGATTTGTTCTGTATTTCATTGTAAATAGGAGAAAACTTCCCCTAGTTCTTGGTTAAAGTATGCAGTCCCATCTGTGAGCACTTGATATGCCATCTGCATATCTTTATATGTAAAGACTATAATCTTTACATATGGACCATGACCACCACATTTGACCTTTCTTTTATAACTAACTGATTAGTAATTTTTATTTGATGTGCATTGGTGGTTGGCCCGTTTCTACATCTGGGTGAGGGTGTCAGATGCCCTGGAACTGGGGTTACAGACAGCTTTGAGCTGCTAGGTGTGTTCTGGGAATTAAACCCAGATCAGAAGAACCGCCAGCGCTTTTAACATCTGAGCCATCAATCCAGCCCCAGTTGACCTTTCTTTCATGCAATTTAAGAAATTCAAAATGAAATTTAATATATGCAAATGTTGACAGCTCACTGTCAAGCGAGTGTAAGAATAAATTAGAATAATTCAATCAGTGAGCATATTATTAAACCTATTGTCATGTTATATCAAGCGGCCAGCCTGAAGGAAACCAGAAGCACATTGAGCAGGTAAGATGTTCCCCTTTTTCAAGTTAGGCAATCTCACTCATCTGTGAGATCATTCATATGGTCCTAATCCAGGATATTAAATCATGTAAAACTAGGCGAGATCAATTGTCACTAAGCAAATGGTTTTTACCTAATACTTTGACTCATAGGTTCCTAGAGGCATCTATTTAAATGACACTTAAGTGCCCTTTAACCCTGTGTCCTTACACAACTATTTGGAGTTAAGCATAGTGGAGCATAATTCTACACCAATCCTTGGGGGGTAGAAGGAGGAAAATCAGGATTTTCTCCTTAGCTGCATGGCAAGTTCAAAGTCCACCAAAACTATAGGAAAATGACAGCTTTTGAGATAAACTAAGTAGTAAGTTTTATTATGTTTCAAATAAACTATAATTTTGAGAATATTTTGATTTTCAGAAAAATTAAGGTGTTAATCCATAGCCTTTTAATTTACGTCATACTCATTTTAAAACACTCCACGCTCATGACCTATTGCTGTGGTTATGGGACATTTGGCATGATTAGCCAATGTTTAATGCATTCCTAAGATTCGTGGGTTATTTCTATTCACTGGATTACAGTGTATGTGCTTTTCCTCTTCTATGGTTGTATCTAACTTGCCTCTGTCCTCCTTTCTTGGTGTTCTGATGTCTGTGACAAATTTTTTTTATTTTCCTTCTTGATACCAGCATTAGATGAGGATTAATAACTTCTTATCCTTTGTGGATACATTTAAATTTCAATGTGTGATGTTTTCCTCATGACTAGATCAGTGATCAACAATCACAGAATTAAGAATAAATAATATACCCAAAGCAAAATACCATTTCATCTAAACTATTAGTATTTATAGGCTCTGAAATCCTGCTTGTCCAGTTGCAGAGGTATTTGTGAGATTTCCTTTTTTATTAGATATATTTTTTATTTACATTTCAAATGTTGTTCCCTTTCCTCCCCTACCCCCATAAACCCTTAACCCATCCCTCCTCCCCCTGCTCACTAATCCACCCACTCCTGCTTCCCTGTCCTGGCATTCCCCTAGGCTGGGTCATTGAGCGTTCTCAGGACAAAGGACCTCTCTTCCCTTTAATGTCCAAAAAGGCCATCCTCTGCTACATATGCAGTTGGAACCATGGGTCCCTCCATGTGTACTCTTTGGTTGGTGATTTAGTCCCTAGGAGCTCTGGGGGATACTGGGTGGATCATATTGTTATTCCTCCTTTGGGACTGCAAACCCCTTCAGCTCCTTGGGTCCTTTCTCTAGCTCCTCCATTGGGGAACCTGTGCTCTGTATTTGTCATGCACTGGCAGAGCCTATCAGGAGACAGCTATATCAGGCTCCTGTAAGCAAGCACTTCTTTGCATCTACAATAGTGTCTGGGTTTGGTAACTGTATATGGGATGGATCCCCAGGTGGGGTAGTCTCTGGATGGTCTTTTCTTTAGTCTCAGTCAAAGGACCCTGCTATACCACTCCTGGGCATATACCCAGAGGATTCTCTAACATTTAATAAGGATACATGCTCCACTTTGTTCATAACAGCCTTATTTATAATAGCCAGAAGTTGGAGAGAACCCAGATGTCCCTCAACAGAGGAATGGATATAGAAAATGTGGTACATTTACACAATGGACTACTACTAAGCTATTAAAAACAATGAATTCATGAAATTCTTAGGCAAATGGATGGACCTAGAAAATATCATCCTGAGTGAGGTAACCCAATCACAAAAGAACACACATAATATGCACTCACTGATAAGTGGGTAGTAGCTCAGAAGCTTGAAATACCCAAGATACAATTCACAGACCAAATGAAGCTCAAGAAGAAGGAAGGTCAAAGTATGGATACTCTGGTCCTTCTTAGAAGGGGAAAAAAATACCCACAGGAGGAGATACAGAGACAAAGTGTGAAGCAGAGATTTCTTTGCTGGAGTGTCACTTTGTTCTATTTTCCACACAATAGTGTGTGTAAATGAAATCATACATGGTACACATTTAAAAAGAATAGTAATTATATAAATTATTTGGAATTCTTATGCATAAAATATTTATCTTCCTTCTATTTAATATACTTCATTTATTTGTAAATGAAAAACAACTAGGTTTATTTTATTCTTTGAGCTATAATTTATAACTTTATCTCATCATTAAAATATTTTAAGTTGTCTCTCATTCCTATTTAACATCACTTTCTTACTTTCTGAGGTGATAAAATGTTCTATCTTCATCTTGTCTACATCTTCTTTCAGCCCTAAATTGACACTGTCTTTAAGTAGCCCTGACTACTTTTGTTAGGCAATTAAATTAAAAAGCAAGAATTTGGTTTAAATATTGTTTATTGCTACCATGGTGTTCTTTTCAATTTTCTCAGCTAATGCAGCAAAGAAACATATGTATCTACTGATTTGTACTTGCATACATACATAAAAACAATTTGCTTCAAACCTTCCAATTATTTATTGACTGTACAACCTAAGTGAGGATAGATACTGTTTTCATTATTTATTGTCTTGCCAGCAAGAGAGAAAATACATAAATTAGTACAAAATGACTATTGAATAAAAACATAAATGTTTAGCAACATTATTTACTAGAAATAGTTCTACTTAATTATTTTTTATGAGAAGACTTTTATACTTGAATATCAATCTATTCCTTAGATTATTTAAGGATTAATAGTAAAATATATTTAAAACCTGATATACTGCTTCATATAAATATTCTACAACAACAAAGTCTTCAATCAATCACTGCTAACTTCTTTCCAGTACCATTATTTCTTAAAAATTTCCTGTTGGTATTTTTTTTACAATATCTTCCAGCTTATAGTTATTTGTACACAAATTATTTACAAATATTTTACAGATTTATTTGGTATTTAAAAATTACATTCAAATAACATTGTATGTGTAAGTGTCCATTATTCTGGCCCTTTACCATTTCTGATAAAGGTATGAGAAAACAAACTTCAATCTAAAAATTTAAGGTGCATGTTCTGATTATTAGAATTTTTTTCTGGTAAGGTTAAATTACTTTTGGTGCCACTCCAACATTTCATATTTTGTTCATTTTTGCTTTTGTTGTACATATTTAACAATTATGTATATTGTTTTAAAATCAAAATATCTTTATGATATATGTGCTCTGTTTAAGCAGCTCTGCCTGCTGTTTGTTTTGCAATGTTTCTTATGCTTCATATCTGTGAACATGCTTTGTATGATACTGGGGTGCCCTCGTACTCTGTAGTCAAATCAGTGACTATTTTTCTTCATGATTCTCCTTTCAAAGTCATAATTTTCTCAGTACGTTCTTCCATGACTATTCTAGGACTTAAGGAAGTTTGAATTTTGCATGAAGTTCTAGGGGATTGTTCAATACATTGACACATGCCAAACTGGAGCAACAGCTCAGTGAGGAAAGGGGATTGCCAGCCATGGTCAAGACTTCAGGTCTGATCGCTGTAGCTCAGTAAGGCTAGATGTGATGGTGTGTGTCTGTGATGTCAACATTTCTGTAGTGCGATGGAAAGGAGAAACAGGAGAGTCCCTGGACTATCACTAGCTGACCTGACTAGCCTACATTTTTGTGACATTTTTCAGATGTACTCTGACATATGCATGCATATCAGGATATGAAGGCACATTTTGTCTCTGTCTGTCTGTCTGTCTCTCTTCTCTTACACACACACACACACACACACACACACACACACAGGAATAAAAACCAAATATATGTGTATTTTTATTATATATATCTTATACATACTTAAAAGAGAAGGAAATAACTACTTTCTATTCTTTACCTCTCAGAAGAAGACGGGGAAGAGGAAGAGGAGAAGGAGGAGGAGGAGGAGGAGGAGGAGGAGGAAGAAGAGGAGGAGGAGGAAGCTGCTGTCATTGGGTTTTATGCTTTGGATCGACCATATTTATTCTTGCCTTTGCTGTATCTAACAAATAGGACATTGCATCATCCAAGATCCTGACCAGTAGAATTTTTTTGTATATGGAAAGAATAAATATGTTTGAGATAATTGAGGTTCGTATTAAGATTGGCAGGGTATCCTATATCACATGGCTGGGTCCAAGAACATAGGACAATACTTAAAATGGAAGATGGAAGAGGAAATTCTGAGAACATGGTGCATGGTTTGTGAAGAGTATGTAGATGTTTTTGACTAAGAAGGTAGAAGATGGAATTCATATGCCAAGGAATACAGAGAGCTTCTTTAAGCTGGACTTCTAAGCTTGCACTTGAATACTGGACAACTTTTGGAATAACAGCAACAATGAATTAGTGGCTATGTTAACAGTACTAAGAGAAAGCTAATGCTAATATTGAATCAATTTGCATTCTACTTAAGTTCTCAGGGTTATTTTAATATCTATAGCTCTGCATATCAATGCCATCTTTCTGAGCCATCTGACCTGTGGACTTCCAACCATCTCCAGCCACTGCTCCCTGAGGTCTGAGGGCTTGTCTTTCTAAATCTACTGAACATTACTTTATATTGGGGTCCACTGGACATCTTAAATTCTTTGTTCTTAATCAAACTCTGGTCGTCCCAAAGATCTTTAACTTATTTTGCTTCAATGACTTCATCCTATATCTTTTCCAGCTCACAAGCCTTGAGGGAATTCTTTCCTCACCTTTTTCTCATCTAGCACACAACCCATCAAAAATTCTTAATGTCATCTATTCTGACCAGAGACCTATTCTTCATCATCTACTACAAACATTAGTAAATTCTTTATCTCTTTATGCTCAAATGTTCTGTCTAAAAACAGATTCTTTGATTCATGGTCACTCAGTCTACATTTGAGCATCTGTACTGCTGTCTATAACTTTATAATTTTTGTTTTGATAGCTCATCACTGTAAGACATATGATGAAATCATGTGTGTTTTATTAACTCACAACTAAGTAAACCCACAAAGTCATGTTATATCTGGTGTATTCATTTATACCCCAATGTTTAGAACTGTACCAGTCTATTAATTTGATTTATAAAATATTTTTGGAATCATTTATAAGAAGAATGTCTGGATTGCCCCTTGCTATTTTTTGTTTGGTGGGAGTTGAAACAGGGTCTCTCTGTATAGCCCTCGCTGCCCTGGAACTCACTGTGTGGTCCAGACTAGCTTCGAATTTACAGAGATCTGTCTTTGCCTTCTAAAGACATATGCCACCATGCCAAGTTGCCCTTTGATATTTTTTTTGTCATGTATCTGTACAGTCTAATTTGCTTTGTATTTATTTGCATTCTTTATATGATTCTATCAGGAGTCTGTTGTTAGACCATTTTGTGCAGATTAAGGGCATTCAGTTCCTTGAGGCAAATTTGATCTTAACCATCAAAATATCTAGTTTCTTCTTGACAGTTCTTCTTTGTGCACAACTATTTTACAAACCATTACCAAAAGCAACCAACACCAACAAACCAAAAACCAACAACCTACCCCACCTCTGAGATAGCTAACATTTACATACCCTCTGCTAAATCCAAACGTCACACAGTCACGGAAACTATCTGTCAATGACAAAAATCACACACCTGTTCAAGCATGAGGCACATCATAATCAGTTGCTCTGGACAATCTGAAACAGCCCCATATGCCATACCTGGGATTAAGATGAAAATATATTCTTATAATATTTCTGTGATTTCTTTTTTAAGAAACCAAAAATGTCACAATTGACACTACATCCTAGAACTTGTGTGAAATGAAACTTTCTGGTGTCTTTAACAACTCAGTTGTGTCTTGTGATGTTTTTCTGGAAGCTGTCTTGTGAGAGAGCATGTAATGTTTTGCTGAAAACAATACTTGAGTAGGTGTGTGATATTTAGAAGAAAATATAAATGGAACCCCACAACAGTGAGAGATTGCTCTTGCATTGCTACACCATGCTCCACCTCACTGGTCCTCACTGGTCTTTTCTGGTCTTTGATGATCTTCACTTCATAGAGAAAGCTATGTCAAAGAACTTTTTGTGGTACTCTGGCTGATGGTAATTGGCCTCTTCTGCTGACTCGGTGCTGTTCTGATGGAGCCTTATTGTTTCTGCCAGATTATGCCTCCACTACCTATTCATGTTTGGTGTTTGCTGTTGAACTGGACTTCTGATGTCCTGACAAGGAAGAGTGGAATCGCCCCAAGGAACTACTTTTATTCACGTCCACATCCCCCTTTTCCTATTAACCTTTTTTCCCAACATCTAGTCAACGGGTTAGAAGGGAGGGTGAAGCATTTCACAACCCTAAATAAAGTAGGTTTTAAAAAAATCTAAGCCTACACTTGTGAGGCAGAGGCAGGAGGATCTCAGTGAGTTCAGAGCCAGCCTGGTCTATCTAGCTAGCTCCAAGATAGTCAAGATTACAACATGAGACACTGTCCCAAGAAACAAAATCAAGTAAAACATTTTAGTACATTGAAAACATAAGAAAACACATTGTAATATGGATTATAATGTGGGGTATGTGTGGCTGGAAATGATAAATAAATTTTGTACATGTTTGGTCTTCCAGGGATCAGGTCCTTCAGTAATGGCAGTCAGTTACAACACAGGATGATAGAATATGGTAGAGTTTCAGCTGCAAGTCAGAGAAAAGAGGAAAATCCCTGCATTTATGGATATCACAGAGTAAGGGTTGCTGAGCTTAGAGGATAGTGTTCGCTGAACACAGTAGCTAGAGAGGGCAAAAATCATCAGGCAGCCTCTGTGATCCACTATTCCAGCCTTTTGTATATGTTAAAAATACATGACATTATGAAAAATGGCTTAAAGGAATGTGCAGACCAAGGGATTTATGAGTGTCAAATTCGGTTCTGGCTTCTTGCTGCTGCAACTAGGGTGTCATGAGGCCGAAGTCAGGCCCCCTCTTATCTTTATGCCAGTACCTCAGGTAGTGCCATCTGAGTCTGTGTGGAATGCTGAACCACGGATGAGTAGACTAGAAAGGTGCCCACGTGTATAGAAATCAAGAGTTATTAAAGGCTGAAAACAGCTACAAGCCAGCAAATCCAGGAGGAAGTTTGAAACCATCTGTCTCATGACTCTGGTGCCTGTTGTCTGATTCTGAAGGTACAGACTGCTGGGCTGTTTGCTCAATGTCTGACCAGATTGGACTGATTTACATATGCCTGTGAGATGATCCAAGCTGGCAGAGGGGCCAGAGAAACCACTTAGGTTTTCACAGAAAGGCAGAGGCATGGCCAGCCATCTTTTTTTTTTTTTTTTTTTTTTTTTTTTTTTGAGTGCGGTGTTGGCATTAAGTAAATGACTGGCAGCATTAAGCAAAAAGAAAGAATAAAACAGGGTAAAATGCATGTTCTCAGGAAGTGTAGGCTAGAATCAGAAGATTTAAGGATAAGAATTTAATTTCAGGTCTCTGGAGGTTATAGGAGTAAATGGAGTCAATCACTGGGAGACTATTCCATAGCTGCTCCTCTGGGATAAAATCCAGTGGTGAAGGAGCACAGTATGCTATTCTTGTATACCATGATGTCTGTGAACTAACTTAATCCTGGAGAAAATAACTGAGTCCTCACAGATAGCAGAAATAGGGGTGGTGAAGAGGACCATAGAGATTATGAATAGATTGGTGATCTCAAAAACTCCTATCTATTTCCCTTTTTTATATCTCTTGTTATTTGCTGTACATGGTTCAAGTTATTGGGTAATTAATTTTATTCTTAAGTATTTTATAATTTACTGTCTTTCTAAATTGGGTTTTATATTTACTGTAATTTTAAACTATAAAAAAGAATATTATTAATTTAATTTGCCAGTAGCTACGAGCTTGAGCTATATGATTAGTTTTATTATTTGTTTGGATTTTTTAAATGAGGTTATCTATCAAGGACAGTTATTTGCTACCTGAACTAAACTCACAGTTCAAATTCTGAGTGTTGTGACCTGTTCTTTCCACTAGATTGTACAGTGCTAGAATTCAGGAATCATGTAATTTATTTCTGTATTACCTATACATATTATACTACAATATAAAATGATGGTCTTTAGATAGCTTTGACAGTCTCATTAGATATTTTTCATGATACAATGGTGAAATTTTACTAGCATCCTTCGGATCAAACTTTCAAATCTGGAGAATGCCCAGCATGTTGTGACACACTTCTCAGGCTCTGAATTCAGTATTTAATGCTGCATCAGAAGAACATTGTAATAATAATTTTGCATATAAATTTTCCTCTTTTTTTTGCTTTCTGTAAGTCTCCAGGAAGCCCTACATGTCTGGGATTATTTCCTCCGGAAGATACTCAGCATGGCACACTGGTGTACTTATCTTGAAGCTAATGTGTAAACAAAGCTCACCTTTAGGAAGCATGACCGCACAGGTGCATCTTATAATACTGCTGTCTTAAATTTGTTTCATTTAATGGAATTAGGTTGAGACCTCCTTAAGTCCCAAAGAAGCTATAAGCTCAGACAAAATAAAAATTAATATTAACGTGCACTTATCATACTTTGATAATGATGGAAATATTTCTACCTCTGGTGTCAGTTTACCTGACACCATTAACTTGAAAGATACTGCTTTGCTGTGAAATGTAAATAAATATTATAAACCCCCAGCGTTCTGTCAATATGATTATTTGCATTAACCTTTTTTCTGACCTGCAGCTGAAGACTGAGCCCCAAACCTATGTTTCCTAAGCAAGCACTCAACTACTGAGCTATTTCCCTAACCTCAACCTGTGTAGCCCAGTCTGTGTTTGAACTTGTGAATCCTACCAGCATGCACCACCACCACCAATTATTCCCGAAACTTTTAATCATCGTCATACCATCTAATCACAAGGCAAATTGAAGCTTCATGAGCTGTCCATCTACAAAAGATTGGGTATTTTATACTGTTGATAGTTGATGAAAAAAAGAGACACAGATCCTTTCCAGTCATTTAAAAAAAATGCACACCAGAGATGATTCATTGAGACCCTAATGAATGGCTGTCATCACAGAGCAGATAAATGTTAATAAGAGAAGAGATAATTATATCATGGCCTGAGGAACAAAGGCTTCATGCTAATCATCTAAGCTTACAATATTTCCAAGAGAAAGTGAAGCTGCAGGTGTTCCTGATGTTGTGGGAACATCTAGAAGAGAGATCAGAGCTGTGTCTTCCCAAAGGCATTCTGAACTCTGTAACTAAAAAGGAGGTGGGGAATGCTCATTATGGTAACTCAGTGAGATAGGTATCCATTTCATCCTGTCTTTACAGACAGAATAATAGAGACCAGATAAATTTTCCTATGGCATAGGAGACATCTGAGGAAGAAATCTGACCTCCAAAACGTACTTTTTTTTTTAAGTTTACCTTGTTTTAATCTTTTTTTTACTTTTTTTTAATTTTTATTTTCTATATTCTATGTTTACATTCCAAAGGCTTTCCCCCCACCATACTTCCCATAGTTCCTCTCCCCCCCAACTATTCCCCAATCATTCCCCCTCCCCCCTCTGTTTCTTTACTAAACTGGATGCAATCTTTACAGGCCCAGGGTCCTCTCCTTTCTTCTTCTTGGGAATCATTTGACTTGCTATTTGTGTCTTTAGTATTTAGGGCTTCTGGGCTCATTAATATCCACTTATCAGTGATTGCATTTCATGTGTATTCTTTTGTGATTGGGTTAACTCACTCAGGATGATATTTTCCAGGTCTAACCATTTACCTACAAATTGCATGAATTCATTATTTTTAATTGCTGTGTAGTATTCCATTGTATAAATATACCACATTTTCTGTATCCATTCCTCCTTTGAGGGATATTTGGGCTCCTTCCAATTTCTGCCTATTATAAACAAGGCTGCTATAAACATAGTGGAGCATGTGTCTTTATTGTATGCAGGGGAATCCTCTGGGTATATGCCCAGGAGTGATATGCCAGGCTCCTCTGGAAGTGACATGCCCAATTTTCTGAGGAACCAAAACGTACTTTGAATCTCCATGCTGATCTTCAGCTCAAAAATAAGAGATTCATAGGAACAAACACTGCTGTGTTCAGGAGAATAGGAAGGATGCTCAGGGGAATGAGTGCCAGGACAGCCACTGTTAGTTAGAAAGGCAAAGATGTATGGACCCAGCAACAGCTCAAGATCCAGTGTGGCTCTGTTTTTACTGGAATATGAGATGCAACTCAAGGGGAATATGGAGAAGCTGGACTTTCTCCTTTGGTGGTTTACACAAGGACCTGACAGGCAACATTGATCATCTAGTTCCCACAATCCAAACCTCCTCATGCTAGGAATGAAGTTTACTGAAGTAAATTCTGATGTTCCTGATCATGTACCAATTTAAGGAAAACAATTTTCAAATGTCATTTGCTGGTAATTCCCCTCCTGTAGCTTTAAAGAACTTAAACCCAGTTAGTCGTTTTCTCTCTCTATGGATTTCTTTTTTCACTGTACCTAAAAATTTCCAGTACCTGCCTACCCAGCTAAACCTCCAACTCTCTGTAAACGCCATCACAGTTTCTACCTGAAGCATCTGATTCATCAAGGCACCCATGGATTTCCCAAAGTCCAGAGATGATCTTTATCTACTTCCATGCAAAACTGCAGCATAATACTTTGCCTTTCTTTAGGACAGCCTGCCACTTAGACCAGAGGACTTTTCTGAGAGAGTACCAGCTCTCTTCCATAGCCTCTCATACAATTAGCAAGTCAAATGATTCCCAAGAAGAAGGGAGAGGACCCTGGGCCTGAAAAGATTGGATCCAGTTTTGTAGACCCAGAACAGAGAAATCGCAGGGGGTGGGGGGTGGGAGGGTGGGGGGGTGGGGTGGGGGTGTGATTGGGGAATAGTTGGGGGGAAGAGGAATTATGGGACTTATGTTGGGGGGGAACTGGGAAAGAGGAAAGCCTTTGGAATGTAAACATAGAATATAAAAAATATAAATTTAAATTAAAAAAAAATCTTTTATGTGATATCTTTTTTTTCATTTCTTTTCTTATTAGATAGTTTATGGATTTACATTTTAAATGTTATCCCCTTTCCTGTTTCCCCTCCGGATCCCCCTCCCATCAAATCCTCCCCTCCCTGCTTCTATGAGGTATCTTAACCATCCATTTATGTTTATTTGTTCCTCATTAGTCAATCCAATACAGTTCCATAAGAATGCATTAGATCCATTTTATTTTAGAAGTAGCATTAATAGAAAATGTAATAACAGATTTTTAAAGAACCCCAACGTGAGGTTTAGTAATTCCCCTGTTGTGATATTTAAGGTAGATTAAATACCATTTCTAAAGGATTGTGGCTGGGTTTGCCAGAAACATGCAATTATATCCATAGTTCAAAGCGATTTTTGTTATTTGTTAGATAAGTGAAAGAAAGCTGACTACATTCCTAAGGCATTTCTGGTTTTGTTCTGTTAAAACAGCAGGGAGGAAGTCTTTCTTCCCCGGTGCTTCACTGTTGTAGTACCTGGAAAATAGCAGGTAGCCGCATGAATCGCTGTGCTTTTCCATGCAATTATTGCACAAATGTAAAAGATGGTGTGTGCATGAAAGGAAAATCCCAATCACCACTCAGGAAAGGTTTTAGCTTAATATTTTAGGCTTGGCCTCTGTAAGTAGAAACTTATTTTATCTTGAGGTTGTGTTCAGTGTGTGTGACCCATGTGTGAAGAAGTAAAATGCCAAACCTTCATTCATTCGCCCGAGTAGAAGCCTTCACAATGTGGCGGAATGGTGACCTCTATAGCACTCTAGACTATATCATCTTCTGAGGATTATCCTAAAGCTGCCAGCCATCAAATGAAAAGCAATAACAAAGTTGACAAAAATAGGGATGTTAGCTTTTCTTAACAATTAGCAACCAGTGACTTAAGGGGAAAGGATGTACACTTGGTAAGTGATTGTTATATCATAACACTTTTCCCAAATTATAGGAATGAAGAAAAATAGCCCCACCCCTGTGGACTGGCTGTATAAAAGGCTCACTGGACCATACTGCTCTTTGCACTGTGCATCCAGCTGATATTAAGTGTGTTTGTAAATACAAGTGCTAATTATTTATGCCATTGCTTGCATGAATAGTACATGGATTCAGGAGAGTTTTCTAGTTCACTTTTTATCATAATTAAATGGATAGTAATTCAAAAGCATTGGCAAGAAACCATGAAAACAGAGTCTGTGGAGCATGGCATCTCTGAACTTAGAAGTCAGAATGTAAAATGGGTTTTGGCTGTAAACAAATAAGTTCAGCATTAATAGTCTCAGTGTCTTCTGCGTTGTGAAAGTTTCCCTCCCCAAAACCACTGTCAATTACTTACTAAATTTAAGTAATAACTATGCCTCTCAGTAATTTCTTAAATTTTATTTTATGTATGTGGGTGATTTGTATGAATGGATATCTGTGCACATGGTTGTCTGGTACCTGCAGAGGTCAGAAAAGGCATTGAATCCCCCAGGACTGGAGTTACATATAGTTGTGAGCCACCATATGCATGCTGGAAATTGAACCTGTGTCCTCTGCAAGAACAGTAAGGGCTTGAAGCAATCTCTTCAAATACTTGCTGTCTGTTTTGATTTTAAAGCAGCAGTAGCTCGAAGCAGAGCCAACGACTCATGAAAAAGCAAGGAAAACATTAATCGTTTAATTTAAAAAAGTTATCATTAAAGCTCATACTTTGAAATTGTTGCGAAGTTCCAATAATCTGTGGTAGAATATGGGGAATTAACCACAAGTGCCTTTCCTACATTACAGTGCAGTCACCCATCTAAGACTCTTTAAAGACTCAGTAAGCTCTTTGATGTTCCTATAGACTGGCTCTCAGAACACATTCTTGTGCTTCTACTTTAATTTTGCCCTTGGCTGATTACAACCAGCTACAGAGAAAGATGATGTAGATGAAAGGAAATCTGTGTGAAGCATGATAAACACTGTTACTTCTACTGTTTCCTCCATCTAATAGTGTTTGTCAAGCTTTTTATATCTACTTAGTCTTATTATGATGCTGTCCCATCGTATGAACATGCATACACATGATTAATAATGGTATGTCTGTTTACTACTTAGAAGATAAAGGAAGGTATTTAAAAACTTTCTCTTTAATAATTATCCTTGGCTTTGTGCAACATACACCCTAATTGATCATGGTTTTATGTACAGTTGGGAGTTCAGGGCAAATGTGATTGTCCTATGAAGTCTCAGATGATATGCTTCTTTTGTTTGATTTTTCTTTTTATGTGTTTGTTAGTTCGTTTCTGTCATGAACCACTTGTCCTCAGATAAACACATAAAAGATATTCCAAAAGGCAAAGGTAATGCCCTGCTTCTGAATATGTCAGAATAAGATAAAACAGAACTCTTGTTAATTCTGACCTAGGAAATCCCTACACAGTACTTACAAGCCAGATGGGATCTCTTGACAGTTCCAGGTCAAAGCAGCACTGAAAAGGCTAGACCTTGAAGAAGGAAAGAAGGTGAGTTTCTATTCTGAATACTGAGATCCTCTTAGAAGTGACAAATTAAAAATAGATATTGAACATTCAAGTTAGTCTATCACACATACACACACTCATAGCACAATATGCATAAGTTTATCTTTTATGAGGTTAAATATGTAGCACTTTATGAGTTTGATTTTTTGGGCAAAGCTCTAAGTATTTAACTAAAATTCATTCAATTTTTAGAATATCCAAAATATTTTTCAAATACTTAGAATCAGAACTCCATAAGCATTTCCAGACCTCTGGGAGAATCACATCTATTTCTCTCATATTCCTTTTGCAACGTCCATGTAACTCGTTGCCTCATATTCCTTAAAAGGTGATGAAATTCAGTGTCCTTCTATCAAAAAGGACAAAGGTCCAATTTAAAATGGTGACATGTTTCCACAAACTACATTGAAAAGCCACCGATAATTTCTCATGGCTTTTCTTTGAAAGAGGTTATCCTTGGCTTTTTATGCATGTTCATTTGTTCCATACTGTGCTGATGACTTTAATCATTTCTTCCAGTCTCTGCCCTTAATGTTTCTTCACCTTCCTGCTCCAGGGGACAAGTGGCCATTTCACTCTTCCACAGCGCATGGCTTCACCCACAGTTGATTCACTGCTTAAGACATTTCTACTCAACTTCATTTCGGCCACAGACTTAAAGGGACCATTTTGCTCTTATTCATTGTCTTTTCCAACTTTAACATCTTTCTCATTTTCCTTAGACTTCCAAATCTGAAGTTCTTTCAATCAGATTGTGCCATTTATTTCTACAGTCATTCTCTGTAATCCCACTGTAATTAAGTTTGAAGATCCCTACAGAATGCTTGAAACACAGGTAGTCTCAGAGTCAGAAGCCTCAAATGAACAGGCATGTGGTTTTCTGTCTAGTGGATCTAGCAGTGAACTTGTTTCTTTTCTGTCCAGGTTCTATTACCTTCTTCCATGTCTCCTGTGTCTCCATGTTGTTGTCTATGTGTCTCTTTTCCTCTGTCTCTGTCTATTTTTCTTTCTCTCTGTCTCTGTTTCTCCCTCCTTCTCCTCTCTGTTTTTCTGTATCTCTGTCTCTGTGTATATCTGTGTCTCTTCTTCCCCTTCTGTCTCTGCCTCTCTCTGTGTCTCTGTCTCTCTCTGTGTCTCTGCATCTCTGCGTTTCTCTCTCTCTCTCTCTCTCTCTCTCTCTCTCTCTCTCTCTCTCTCTCTGTGTGTGTGTGTGTGTGTGTGTGTGTGTGTGTGTGTGTTCTATACTTCTACTCTACTCTCTTTTCTATTAAGTTCACTTCTCTACTTGTCTCTTCATCGAATTCACTTCTTATGTCACTGGAGAGTTGTGATTAATTTTAGATAATCTATTTCAAAATGAATTAATCCATCTGTAAAAAGCCAGTATTCTCTAAGGCATAATATAGCCACAAAATCTATGGATTACAAGAATGTCTTTTTGGTGGTTGCCGCTGTACCAACCTCTCTGTGATTCAGGACCTTGGGATGTAGTCAATCATTCACAGAAAGCAAGGGAACAACACTCTTTCCAGCTCTGTTTTGTTCTCAATAGACCTTTGAAACACTTTGTCTTGACCTTGCTACCTCCCATATCTTTCTACTCCTCAATTCTTTCTTTAAAGTTTTTTAGAGACAAATTAGTTGCCCTTTTCTGCTATTTTTGATATCCATTTGTGACCCTCTCATTTTTCTTTTTGACTATTTTCAAAGACTTCATTTTTTTACAAAGTCCATCAAAATACTTTCCCATGTCAATGGCGATCTCTCTGCTTTGTTAAATCTCATTCTCCGTTTTGACTTCTCATTCTTAGGAGACAATATAGCCTGCTGGTAACTTCGTTGTTCTTTCTGTGCTGGGTCAGGACTGCCCTTCCTGAGTTTTTTCTTTTATCTCTAGCTATGTATCCCAACTCCTATATGGCTGTGTCTTATTGTCTTGCTTAGCTTGTAAACACTGCAGCTCTGTGGTAACCACATGCTGACAGTTCCCCGAATTTTATCTTTAATTTTAAACTTTCCTCTGAAATAGAAGGATATATGTGTATGTCACATCTATAACTTACCTCAAAAATCTTACAACAATGAAGGCCAAATTTATCAATTGTATGTATCATGCCAAACATTCCTTTACAGTATCAAATAGTCTCTCAGGATATCACCTCATCCACAACATTTATTATGTTTCATGTTTTTCATTTAACATTGCAGGTTTTATTGATCAGTAACATATCTGTCTTGCCTTCAGTTATATGCAGAACTGAGTGGCTTCTTAATCCTTCTATCACTATTAATGCTATCCAAGTTGCATTCAAGTTCTGTCTAAGTTACCCGGAGATGAAAGACAGTATAATGTAACTTCTGCCCTTGCTCACATATAAGTGAGTCTTGAAACAGCAACCAAGATAATCCAAGAAAATTAGCAAAATACATGACTTCTCTGTTTAGGCAATCGACAAATCTCCTCCTACTTAGAGTAAGAGTCAAGGTCCATCAGAATCCTTGTTACCATTCTAGACCCATTCTCGTCCATCCTTCCCTTGATTATAGTGTTCATGCAAAGCGGAACTCCTGGTAGATATTTAAATGACACCATCAGCTTTGGAAGTCTTCCTGTATCCCCTCTGTGTGGAAGTACTTTCCTCTATGGTTCACGGACCTAAATCTTTTCTTCATGTCTTTGCATTAAAAATTTTGAGCATCTCATCCTACATAAAGTGAAGTGTCTTCTATAGAAGCATTTCTTCCCACTCCTGAGTTCTGACATATTCTTCTCAATGGACCTTCTCCAAAACTATCACATAGACAGAAACGGACACAGATGCATCTTATGGAAAAGCAAAGGCTGCATATTCAGACTCACTTGACAAGTGGTTCAGTGACTGTCTCCTGAGTTCCAGCACTGACTCACAGTCCCAAGTCCTCAGGTGTCATCTATTAATATGCTGGAGACATGGGAAAGCTGGGGCTGAGGTAACTGGAAGCTAAGTATCCGATGGGATCGGTTAGTGACAGACACATGATTGGTCTACTTTCATTGGTTCTAAGTTAAAATTTAGAAAAACGTGGGAAACTGAGTTATTAATAATGTGCTGACAACCATTAGTTTGTTTGCACAGGTTACTGTTTAGCTTACCAGACTCAACCTAGAAGGAGCAGTATGACCTCTTGTAAGTTTGGCTTAGCTGGACTCCTAAAGAGCTTTTTCCAAATACGGAGCTGGGTTTCTACAGAATAAGTTCCTATAGGTTGTGGGTCAGTTTTGAAGTCCTATATGGTTTGGCTGCTCTCTGGTTATGTCTTTAGTGGCTTGTATATTACCTCTTTAGACATCACTGTATCTCTCCTTCTTGAAGTGCAGGCTTGAAGACAAAGACAATGTCAGGCAATTTATCACCTCAGGGATGTGGCTTGACACTTAATAATTTTCTTATTCTTGGTGCCCTGTATAAATTCCATGTCTAATAGTGTAAAAAGAGGGATCTATATGATGCCACCTATTCTCATGAGTAATTTGAAAAGTAGTATCAAGGATACTGAAATCAAGTCATTTGATAAGCTAATAGTCAGGGCTATCTTCCCTCTGCTTCATTTTGGTGGTTAAAATATATCTTCCTTACAGATGGCTTGCAAATGACCCTTAAAATGACGGAATCTATGAAGAGGGTTAAAGTTTCCTGTGTTAAAATCATGCTGTGAAATGTTGGCTAAAATGATTATGTTTCTTTTTTACTAACTTTTCAAAGTCAAAGAAAGAGGATGGAGTCTTATTATGAACTACTTAGATACAAGCCACAATGGTCAGTAGTTTCAAAGGTGTGTGCCCTGTCATTCATGAGCCTTCCTATAACCTTTGCATAGTCTGTATTTGTACTCATGCTTGTCCCTATGGTAGAAAGTAAACCAGAGCGCCTCCTAGTGTTGACATTCTAGTACCTCTGGAGTTAACTGCTCATCAAGAAAAATCAAATCAAGACAGGACTCATTCAAGGAACAAGTTTGGGATCTGAACAGAGTTCAGAAATTAATAAATAAAAATGGTTAAGAAATACAATAAAATATTCATGGTCCACAGAAATTTGAAAAATGCAAATTGAAACAACTTCGAGACATACATTTACCCCTGTCAGAATGACTGTGAGCACGAAACAGCTGACCATAAATTCCAGGGGGCCTGTGCGGCAAAGAGAACCATTATTTCCAGCCCCTTGGGTTGCAAACTGATCCAGTCGCTCTGGAAATCAGTGTGTGAAGACTTCTCAAAAAATGGAAAGCAAAGTTGCCAAATGACCCAGCTTGCTGTTACCACCGCCCTTTGTATCTACAATCCCTCCTTTTTCAACAGTGCTTGATCACCCATGTTAACAGCAACTCTATTCGCAAAGCTAAGAAATGGAAACAACTGGAATGTCCTTTAACTGCTGAATGAATCATGAAAATAGGATACATATACATGGGGATCCTACTCATACTATGAATGGGATATTATTCATATGGAAGAAAGGTGAAATCTGGAAATTCCCAGGTAAATGGGAAGAAATTGAAAAGGCCATATTGAGTGAGGAAATGGCCCAGAAAGGCAGAGGGTGAATGTTTGCAGCCATAGGTGTCTAAGAAGTGCACATCTGAGCACTTTGTTCATGTTAAGTAAGAATGAGCTTTGGCACTGTTGTCCCTGACAGTTAACAATGGGCTCTTCCTCAGTTTCGTGGTCATTTTTAATATCAGGCCCAATTAATCTAGCCAATGCCATCTGAGCTCAGAATTTCCAATGGTTTTTACCCTAAAGCCTGAGATTCCATTTAAACCACAACACAGTTGTGTATTCAGTGGCATTCAGTCAGTGTAGTGTTCCCGTACATTTCCAGAAGGCTTTCTGTAATTCAGTGTCACTGATATGAGCAAGTTTTCACAATGAACTTAGAAGGTTCCATTGTTTTTTTTTTATTTTAATTTCTCTAATTGTAAAACCAATGCTCCAGGACGATTAGTGAGATTGTCTAGGTTTTCATAGCTATTGAGTCTCAAAGGTAGAATTAACTGCCAGGTGTATCTAACATAACAATCTAGATACTTCGCCTAGACTACTGTAGGGACTCATCCTTATATTTTAATTTCTCTAAACTCCCATTTTCTCCACAAATAAAATAGCCTCTTTCATCTACTGAAGTATATTCAGAGACCATTTACTTTAAAACTAAACAAAATATTTAATCCCAACCATCATTAAAATACAGAGTCTGGCAACAGCCAGTCATCTCAGTGGGCCAAGGCACTCACCACATAAGTCTGAGGACCTAAGTCCAATACCTGGAGCCCAACATGTATTATATCCATGTAGAAATATTATAATGAAATACACTATTCAATTAATAAATGTTAATAAATGAAAAATGTGGGAAGAGGGACTGGAAATATGGCTCACTGATTAAAGCACTTTCAACTCTTCAGAGAATCAGGAATCAGTTCCCAGAACCTCTAGGCCAGCTCTAGAGTTCAGCAAGAATCTGCCATTAAGTGAATGCAGCACAAAACTTATTTTTTATTGTAAAAGACTTGAGAAAGCACCGGGCTACTTGAAGGCTGGGTTCATGAATGATGAAAGTATCAGCTGCTCATGAATTACTTTCTGAATAAATGAGTAATGCATGAATATAATGCATTTAGATTAATTACTCTAGGATGCCAGAGACTGTGACTGTGTGACATTTCCCTGCTTAAGAATGTTTGCACTCGTGTGCATTTTCTGCAGCGTGATGGTGTAAAATTGGCACATATATGATAAAAAGCTTTACTTTGAGTTTCATATTTTGATTCCCACCCAAACTACTGCAGGATACTGTCACAGTGCTGGGCAGTGGCTCTCAGGTTCAGAACAAGGCTTTAAAACACTGTCAAGTTACAATGGGTGCAGTAGGCAGTAAGCCCATCAAGTGTCTAGATATGGTGCTGAGGAGAGTTCAAAGAATGATTCTGTCTGATGAACCAATACATTTGTTGGTCTTAATTGCAGAATTGTGAAAGAAAGATTACTAAGAAAATGTTGGCTGATGGGGGGGGTGGAGGGTGTGGGGGTGGGGGGGCGCCCGGGGGAGCTGTTGCAGTAGCAAAATGATTAATGTGAGCATGGGAGACGGTCTCTTCAAAGCCAAAAGGATGGCATGGAAGTAGATATAAAAGAGAGTGCCTGGGGTCTCAGGTTAGGTTGTAATAACATTGCCCAAGCCTCCTTCTTGTGTGCATTTTGTTGAGGATTTTTTTTTGTGGGTTGCCACAGCTACCCTTGTTAAGATAGCTTTAGCCATGCTTTGCTGACTGCATACCACAGTAGTTTAAAACAACATTTTATTCATTTTAAAGCCAGTAAAAAAAAAAAAAAGACCCAGACTGTATTAATTCTGAAAATAAAAACCATCTGGTTATTCTTACATGAGAAAATTCCCCACTTAAATATTAGATGCTGATATTCAAAAGTCAAACTTAGAAGTGATACTATCTAAATTACAGATGAATTGGATTAAGGAACCTAATCTAAGCTATCCAAATTTATATCGGGATTTTATTTTTTATTTTGTTTAATTTTACCTCTATTCAGGGTCTGAAGAAACTTTTGAGACATGAATATCTTGGAATACTAGATCTTACTCTGTAGAAATAAAAAATCATCTCAGATTGGATATTTGCTAAATGTTTTTCACACACAGTAATTTAACATACTGTGAAATGAGTTGAAGGCATGACAGACCTAAGATGATTTTTATATGCCCTTACCTCATCAAAGTCTTAAAAGGATTTATGTTAAAATACTATTTTGTATATAACACAAACACAAACAACAAACACAAGTTGTTCAGAACATAAATGCTTGACAAACATTAACAAAAAACATATTTATCCTGTCACTTATAGATTTGACGCATTAAACGTCTTAGGTACTTAAGAAAAATAATTCAAAAAAGGTAGAGACTCACCTACCTTTATAGTTATGGCAACAAATGTCTACCTGTCTGAAACAGGAAAATCACTGTAAAGTGGTCTTGGATTAAGTCTCCAGATTATCAATTTTGGGAAGAGATGGATGGAAGTCAGCAACATAGAAACATGTGTGAGGCAGGGTGGTCTGCTGCTGCTTGTATTCAAATGCTAAGTTCTGTACCCCAAGATCTGGTTGCTCCAAAATGAGCGGATTCTCATACCTGCTTTCATTGAATAAACCTTGCCCTGTAGCTGCACAGAAAAGATGTAGGCCTGGCTTTGGGTCTGAGGCAGAGAGAGAGAGGGGGGAGGGGAGGGGAGGGGAGGGGAGGGGAGGGGAGGAAGAGAAGGGAAGGGGAGGGGAGGGGAGGGGAGGGGAGGGGAGGGGAGGGGAGGGGAGAGGAGAGGAGAGGAGAGGAGAGGAGAGGAGAGGAGAGGAGAGGAGAGGAGAGGAGAGGAGAGGAGAGGAGAGGAGAGGAGAGGAGAGGAGAGGAGAAGAGAAGAGAAGAAGGATCCATGACCATAAGAGTCAGCTTGTTGGGGTAGAACATGCCCAGGGAAAGTGAGTGATATCTCAGGGTTATTGACAGGGAAGTAGACAAAATATGACGGAGGGTTGATATTGGTCAATCTCTAATGCTTTAAGGCTTATTATAAATAAAATGGTTTGTGTTTTTTATTTGGAAACTAAATGATGTAAGGTGGGGTACACACCCCCAAATAATAGCTACCACAATGCTCATATTTAAAATAATATTTATGGTTTTCTTCAAGCACATGTTACAAAATAATGAATTCATTACTTTGTATTCTATACTCCCTATTGTGAATTTTAAAGATGGATTGGATCCTCATGGGCCATCTTATCTACTTCCTGAATGACTTCAGCAATAGGAAACTGACACTGCTTCAAACTAAAGAGTTAATTGGGGGAAATGATTCCGGCAGTTATGTGCTGAACAACACACATTTATTGAAAAAATGGGAACTTGGCTTCCTCAATACCGTTTCAGTCTTCTTTAATCAAATGTGGACTTGAAAACTTGAAGAGGAATGATTTTTTATTAACTCTTTATTTACAGATGGTATTCTATACTGGGACAGCTAGAATATTAAGCCTGTCCCATTACTATTGAAAGAATAAATGTTGGATTAACTTTTCTTCATACAGACATTTTTCCTCAGGTACTATTATTTTATCTATAAAGAAAGATGATATCTGAATATTAGTGTGAATTAGCCTCAACACAAGTGTGCAAAGACTTGATATCATATGCCTTACATCAATTACTTATGTAATTTAAAATATTAGAAATAGTGAAGAAAAATAAGTAAGAGAGGTGTTCATTTATTCTTTGATAAATAATGCATAAACAAACAACAAGAAATGGATTGTCTAATAAATGAGGATGAAATGTGCTTCGTTAGTAAACCGTTAGTGTATATTCACGTTTAACCATGTCAAGAAGTACCTTAGCCTTGGGAGATAAGATGACTCAAGTTAAAATTTAAAATCCATACCAAAAATGAAGTCAAATAGTCTGCTTACTCCTTTACTTATTGCTTAAAGATAGAATCAAAGTACAATTCGTGTTTAGTCGTTTAAAAAACCTCTATTCCACCTTTAATACTGTATTTTTCTATTTTTCTCCATATATCATACATATAATTTTCTTTTTTATTATTGAATTATAATTACAAAATTCTCCCTTCCCTGTCTTCGCTAAAACTCTTCCTTATATCTCTCCCTGCTTTCCTTTAAACGCATTTCCTCTTTAATTCATTACTTGCTATTGCATGCAAATATAGGCATATAATATATATGTACAACTTTATATAAGTATGTATATATGTATATGTGCTTATATATGCATAAATATGTATATAACATGTACATGTATATGATGCATATGTACATGGTTTCTAAATACAATATGCTCAGTCCATGTACTATCACTCGTATGTATGTTTTCAGGTCTGACTGCTTGGCATTGGACAAGCAGTGTGCTCTTTCTTCAGGAAGACTACCTCTGCAGGTCCAGCTGTCTTCAGTTGCCTTTAGTTCTTTGTGCAGGGTTGAGGCCAGGTGTTGTTTTCTCCATCTACCTTGTCATGTTTACTTTGTACTTGTTAGTTTATCTATCAACTTCTATACCCTGGAATCACTTGGAAAGAGGGTCCAGGTGGAATTTTGAAGGCCATACTGCTCTGTGGGCGTTTCTGTGGAGGATCATCTTGGTTGTAAATTTACATAGGAAAACTCATCTTGAGTGTGGGCTGTAGCTTCTCACTGGCTGGGCCCTGAATTGTGTACAACTGTGAAGAAATCTAGTGGAGCTTAAGCAAGCAAGCAAAGACGCCTGACATTTGTTTTTTGTTTGTTTTTTGTTTTTTGTTTTTGTTTTTGTTTTTTATTTTCTATATTCTTTGTTTACATTCCAAATGCTTTCCCCTTTCCCGGTTCCCCCCTCACCACATGTTCCATAAGTCCTCTTCCCTCCACCCATTCCCCAATTGCCCCCTCCCATTTCTCTGCCCTGGTACCCCCCTACAATACTGGATCAAGCTTTTTCAGGACCAGGGCCCTCTCCTTCCTTCTTCTTGGGAATCATTTGTTTTCTCTCTGCTCTTGGCTGTGAAGGCAATGCTTGGAGTTCCTTGTTTTACTTCTCCACAACAACAGAAGGTAACATAGAATTTGAAATAAAATAAACCCTTCCTCCTTTAAGCTGCTCTTTGTCTGGTTATTCTATCACAGCAAACAACCTTAACAGAAGAGACATCTATATCCAAAAGCCCTTCATTAAAATGCCAGCTCAAAATTATTGTCAAACTGGGTTTGTCTCTCATCATTAATTTTGGTCAAAATGGAGCAAAGTGGCTGTCTTCCTGTTGGAGTTGGTCTGGTGATGCTATGGATTCAAGTGCTAAATTCTGTATGCCAAAATCTGGTTGCCCCAAGATGAGTGAGCAGATTCTCATAGGTCAGCTTTTGTTATGCCAACCTTGCTCCTGGAGTTAATTGGTCAATCAAAGGCCAAAGTGCATGACTGAGCAGTAGAGAGAGAGAGAGAGAGAGAGAGAGAGAGAGAGAGAGAGAGAGATAGGCGGTATCTCCAAGGAGGAAGAAAGGAACTCTGGGAAGGGGAAAGAGGAGAGCCTTTTCTCCAGAAGAGGAATGAGATGGACATGACTATGGGCCTGCGAGGTACAGCCAGCCACTTAGCTGGATGGAGCTAGGTGGTCAGGTTAACTTAGATGAGCTAGTTGAAAGTCTGCCCAGCTAAGGCCTAGCATTTGAAATATTAAAAAGTCTCTGAGTGGTTATTTGCCATACTAGTAAAGGAATAACTGCCATGGTGTTAATTTCTAGCATTAATTAATATATAGAAAGTATTAATAATCATTTTTATATCTTTCAATCACATATTTTTGTTCCATGTTGGAAAAAAATTTATTTATTTATTTTTTATTTTTTTAATTTTTGCTCCACTATGTTCATAGCAGCCTTATTTATAATAGCCAGAAACTGGAAGGAGCCCAGATGTCCCTGAAAAAATATTTCTTAATGCTTTTTTTTCCTTCTCTTAGTTCGTTTGATTTAAAAAATGTTTCTTTCTAATGTCATCACGTTGTCCATAGCTGCAGTGTTTTCCTCCGGAGTTCAGTTGTTCCTGTTACCACATGGTCCTGCTTGGAATTTCAAGCAGTAAGTTATCTATATTCTATATACTATTGTCTTTAAGATACATACATTTGTGCATGTATTATGCCTCGGTACTATAAAATATTTGTTTAGTAAAATATAAGAATGGAATATAATTTGAAAAATCACATTTTATATTTGTTACACATGTTCTTTCCATGGGCTTTTATATGTGAGAGAGATAAAAATGGTCGATTTTAGTAATAATCATGATGATTTTTCAATTTTAAGCCTTTTTAAAAATCCTATCATTTTGGCTAGAACATTTCACTAAAAGGAAGAGAAACAAATGTGTTTGTTAACATGGATCTCTCTACGTGTCCTCAGGTGAACATGTTTTTTATTAACCATTAGTAGCACCTGACTTTTCACTCTGCATACATTTCACTATTGTGAAAATTTTCTTTATCTGTCTTTTTAATTATCTTGCCCTGTGTTGTGGGACCATAATTTTTAACCTTTCACTCCTGTTGTAAAGAGAGTAGAGAAAGACACATTTAATTTTTGGTTTGTGTGTATGTGTGTGTGTGTGTGTGTGTGTGTGTGTGTGAAGATATGTGTGTTTGTGAACATATTGGTGTATTTGTATAGGCATGTGCATTTCTGGATGTATTGTGAACATCTGTATCCAAGTATATATGCTTATATGTATGTACATATATGTGTGCATAGTGTGGCACATATTTTATACATTTATTCCTGGGTGATACCAATTCTGATTCCCAGCTTTACTGTTGTGAATTGTGCTGAAGTAAACATGCATGAGCAGGTATCTCTGCTGTATGCTGTCCGAGATAACTTAGGTGATAGTAAAGCTATATAGTAGATTGTATGTTCATGTTGTTCATAGTTTTCTGAGAAACTGTGAATTCTACAGGAGTGAGACCAATTTATGCTCACAACAATATCATAAACCTGGCCTCCAGCATGATTTCCTTTTTCTTTGCGTGGTCTCCTCTCCTCTTCTCTTCTCTTCTCTTCTCTTCTCTTCTCTTCTCTTCTCTTCTCTTCTCTTCTCTTCTCTTCCCTTCCCTTCCCTTCCCTTCCCTTCCCTTCCCTTCCCTTCCCTTCCCTTCCCTTCCCTTCCCTTCCCTTCCCTTCCCTTCCCTCCCTCCCTCCTTTCCTTCCTTTCTTTTAAGATTTATTTATTTATTCTGTATACAGTGTTCTGCCTGGCATGTATGTCTGCATACCAGAAGAAGGCACCATATCTCATTACAGATGTTTGTGAGCCACCATGTGGTTTCTGAAAACTGAACTCAGGATCTCTGTAAGAGCAGCCAGGGCTCTTAAGCACTGAGCCATCTCTCCAGCCACCTTCTTATTTTCACTACTATAAGATGCAATCTGACTTTTAGATTTTAATTTACATCTCTTGATGGCTAAATGTATTGAACATTTTTAGATGTGCTTTTTTTAGATGTGCTTTATGGCCAATGCCAATTTTATTTCAGTTTTTAAAAAAGTGTCTGTTTGGTTCATTTTCATTTTCCCATTCATTTATTATTTATTATTAATTTATCATAATTCTTTGGGTTACTCTTCTGGTTCTTAGTTATTTGAGTTCTTTATATGTTCTGCATATTAACTCACAGTCTGCTGAACAGCTGACAGATTTTCTCCCATTCCGTAGCCTTGTTTTTCACTCCAACACATCTCTCTTGATTAAAGACCTTACTGGACAAAAATGAAGAGTTGTGGAGCCCAGAAACAATGGATCCATCTACAAAACACTTCCTCATCTAAGACTCAGGAAACATTGCAGAGGAGAGGGGTGAAACGATTCTAAGAACCAGAGGAGCAGGGACTTTGCTTGGAGATTGTGTCTCTCCATAACATCAGAAGCTATACTCCAAACACCTCATCAACGTGAACGGCCAAACATGAGCCGAAATGGTGATACCACTGGACATGTGAAAGTGGACAAGAAAAGCCCACAAGGTCTCAACCCTTCACAAAGACTTTAAGGCAACGAAAGAATATTGAGACCAGAATAGGTGGCTGTCCTCAAAGGACAGTAATTGGTTGTTTAGTGCCAAACATACATACATCATAGGGGCCAGTTATATTTACACATATAGATGTATACACAAATACATATATACATAAAATTATTATTTTAAAAAAGAGTCCCTGAATTTGAAAAAGAGTAGGGAGAGTATGTGAGAGAAATTGAAAGGAGGACAGGAAAGGAAGAAATGTAAGTAAATCACATCTCAAAAAAAATAAAATAAATAGAACATTACTCCTCCTGGAGTGGATTAAAGGTGGCCTTAAATTCGTTGGCAGTCTGCCCTGTTGAGAAATAGTGTTTATTTTTCCACTCTCTGACCTCAGGTTGTCTTTAAGAATGTGCTTGTAAGGCCAAGCCTCATAAAAAGCAGTTTTTGATGAGTTTTTGCTTGGATCTTGAGAGCCCTCAGCCTCCACGCTGGATGCCTGGCATGGAGTTAGGAAGCCCCTGAAGGCAGGAGGAGAGGAGCAGCAGCCCAGCAAGGCCAGATTGCAGACATCATTGTCTGAAGCAGAAGCTAGTATGGGAAAGCACCATTATTAACCCATCTAAACTGGGAATCTAGGGAGAAGCTGCTTAAGTCCCTAACTTGCAAAACCATGACATATAGAATGCCTACTTTTTTATAAAAATAACATATCATTTTCAATTTTGTTTTCTCTATTGAGAGAGAGAGAGAGAGAGAGAGAGAGAGAGAGAGAGAGAGAGTCTCTATGTCATGGCACATATGTGCATTAGTGGAAGGGTAAAAAATAACTTGTCAGGAGTCAGTTCTTTCTCTCCACTGTATGGGACTGAACTCGGGTTGTCAGGCTTGACAGCAAGTACCCACACTTGCTGAGCAATCTCAAAGTACTTTGGAATAGTTGTTTTACAGGAAGTCATAAGTACAGAATCTTCCTAATTTTTTCTCTCTGTTCTTCTTCCATGAAGTAAAAGACCACCAAGAGTCCATGTTTGCCTTCACATAGGTAATGACTTTAAAGTCAGAGAGCAGATTGATTTATCTCATGTGTCTCCATTTTTTGCATCTAATAAAGTCAATTTCCTTGTTCATAGACCCAATGAAACTATGAAAATGTCTGTGTATATCAATATTTATAATAAACAATGAAGGAACAATGCAGTAAAAGTAATCCAATTTACAAAAAGAGAACAACACCCCCCCAAAAAAAAGGGGCATTCCTGAAGCTCAGGAAACCTTATTATTACTATGCTTCAGACAAATTGAAAGAAAAAGTATTTCCTCTTGCATAAGGGTCTCTAATAAGCAACCTGCAAAGGGCTGAGGTTGACAGTGGTATCAGGAACACTGGAGGCGGGGGGTGGAAGGGATGTGTGGAAGATGTGTAGGAAAGAGGACAGGGTGTGCCGAGAAGAGGCAATCACAGAAGAAACTGGGGCATGGAACCATCAAGTTGATTGAAGGCAGTGGTGATGTGATTTATTCTGTTTACTCTGGAAAAGAAGGAGAAATGCCAATTATTTTTAACTAATTGGTAGGAAAGATAGCATCAATTCTTTGCTGAAAGAAAACCTTCACTTCTCTTTGTCTCTCATATTTTTGTATGATTTTCATTAGTTGAGAAAAAATCAGGGAAGGGGAAGACTATAAGTTTAGCAACATGCAATTAATAACTAACAAATTATAGTTCATGCTTCAAAGAGAATTTATATATATATATTACAAATAGAATAATGTGTGAATAAATATATATTGTAGAATATATATGTATATACATATATGTGGATTATTATTATATATTCTACTTAGAGAATATATATACATACATTATATATATGCACATATAAAATATAATGCATGTATACATATATTCTACCAGAACCCTGGCATGGATGAGGCAATTTACATTAAAGAACAAGGAGGAACCTGGGAAAACATTGATGGACCAAACGTCACCTGAGAAGGTAATGGCAATAGACCTGACTCAGGCAGGGTCCAAGTCATCTGCACGGTCAGACCGTGACAGTGGGTCATTAAGATGAGCAGAGGCTTGGGAGACAAAACTCTAGACGTGAGGTGCGGTGGGGGGCAGCATCCCGTGGCTGGCAAGGCCATTGGCGCTCCATGGCCATTTGCTGAAGATTATAACTTTTAAGTGAGAAACTAGACCACTTTGTTTTCACTTTCCTCTATTTTGTCTTGACGTTAGGCCACTGTCCAGCCTGTGCTCGAATCGCTGAGCTCAAGCTACATCTCCCGGGGTATTTTTATGTGTTTGCCATTTGGGGGGTCTTCATTTGTTTCGCATGTGAACCATATCTATGATACTGCGAAAGGAGTGGTTTGCCTATCTTCTAAGCGTGTGGCTGAAATTATTCCATGATGAAAATATGGCCTGAGGCTACAGTTGCTTCATTTGTATATGTCTCATGCTTTCCTGTTGCACCTGGAATAGGAATTTAACTTACAGTTTGGCATGAGGTTTGTTTTGTGGGCTTCATTGAGTCATTTGTGCCCTCGACTTGCATGACTACATAGTTTCCTAATGCTACTTCATCATAATTTCTCGAACTTCGCTTATTCTTCATCACTCTGAGTATGTCTTGCAGAATCTGGGATTTTTAAACCAATTTACTTTTGTGCATATTTCCCCCCTCATGAATTATGTTTTTTCTTCCCATTCTGAGCCTTTTCTGCTCTATAATCTTCCAAATACTCATTATTTTACCTCATAGGTGACTTCTCTGGACTCCCTGAAGACTTATGAATTGAAAATTCTCAGTTATTTCAGTAGGAAGCCGATCCTTATGCTGTATTTCCATCTGCACTCTCTCTCTGTTCCATTTATTTATTTATTTATTTATTTATTTATTTATTTATTTATTGGTCTTTGTCTCTTTAAGTTGGTCTGTTAGTGAGCACTTCTAAGGTGACCGACCGACTGTTGGATTTCCGGTCTCTTCCTCTCTCCAGGTTTTGAGTCCTGTTTGGCGTTTCCCCCACAAGGAATCTAGATTGTGGGAAGCACATGCTCTAGTTAACAAAACGTCAAAGCTGGGTGGCAGGACATGTTCCCGTTGGCTGTGACTCAGTGGTATTAGCAGTTGTTGGAATCTCTTCATTAGAATTCTAAGAACTGTCTTTGGTGTTTGCAACCATTGAGGTGTCCACACTCCTGGGCCCAGCCCTCTCTCAAGACCCTAAGAAGAAAAAACCCAGACTGACCACGAAGATGACTAAGTTTTCAGGTCCAATGTTCTTCCCCTTCAGAAGACAGAGTTGCTTACCCTTCAGGGCTGTTTATGGGACATGCTGAACCCATATCTACGTCTCTGCCTCTCGCCCCAGGCACAGCTGTATGGACATCCCCAGGCTTATTTAAACACAGGGTTCTTTCCTCCTGGAACCTTAGAGACAGAGGCTTCTCGGAAGGCCCTAAGCACTGCCAGCTGGCCAGATCCCAGAAGCTCCTCCATTGGCTTCAGCAGTTAGAGTTGAGAAGATAGGGTAGAGGGATACTGTAGAAGCTTCAACAGGAAGGAGAGTAGAGAGAGGATAGTAAAGGCTCATGATAAGGTTATTGAAGTCTTGGGAAGAGAGGGCTAGGAGTATCCTTGTGGAAGCAGCAATTCCCATATACCAGAGGCTAGATGCTCATAAAGACAATTCTGCCAGGAAAAGTCTTTGTCTGTGCTGCTGTGGGAGGGCTTCATAATTTTGATTTCAATGTATTTAATATCAAAGGTGATATACTATCTATATGCAGATACTAATGTATAAATACAGAATGCATTTCAATTAGTTGCATAAACACCTATAGAATATAGGTGAACTATGAAATATTTGTATGTACATATTACATATTACCTATGTGTATGTATAGTAATCTGTTGTCTATATTACCTTTTGGGGACTCAGCATTATCCCCAGCTTCCCAGTGAATGCACAGAAATTTTGATGGATTAGTAATGTAAAGAAACACCAAGCATATGGTAGACATCACATCAAGGTTGGATATCACATTCCATTCTGTAACTACTATGAAATCAAAACAAAGTTTTAGGCCTTGTTGCATCCTCAGAACTCATTATGTATGGTGTCAATAATTTTCACTTATATTTTATTGATGAATTAACTAATTAATTTACTATGCATGTTTATATAGGCTGTGTGTTTGTGTGTGTGTGTGAATGTGTGTATATGTGTGTACTTGTGTGTGCATGTGGAGTGTGTGTGTGTGTGTGTAGATTATATGTGTATTATGTGTGGGTGTGTGTTATTTGTGTGTGTGGTGTTGTATGCATGTGTTTGTGCATGTGGTGTATGTGTAGGGGTGTGTGTGTATGTGTGTGTGTGTGTGTGTGGCTATGGAATAGAGAGACAGACAGGCAAAGAAACAGTCAGAGAGACAGAAAGGGAGGGAGAGAAAGAAGTTAATGTCAGATGTTTTCTCTCAGGAACCATTCATCCTGTTGTCTGAGACAGCTGAGAGTTGGACCTCATTGATCGAATGAGGATCGGATCTGCGTGTCTCTGCCTACCCGTCCCTGGGGTTATTAGCCCACAGCCCCACGGAAGGCTGTCTGCATGGGTGCTGAAGAGCCAGCTCTGATCATCACTCTCATGCACACTTCCCCCTACTGTGGGTGCAGGGAGTCATTGTGGAGACCCAGGTCATACACTATGGTAAAAAAATAAATAGACAGTTTCTCTAGGATGAATATTTAGACGCTGAATAATAGTCAAGTCTAAAGCAGAGTTTATTCTATGCTCAATGTTGTGATACAGGCTTTATGTGCATCCATTTGGTTAACCTTCCAAGCAACCCTGAGGCTGAGGCACTCTTGTTGTCATCCCATCCTATAGACAGGAACATAAAGCAACGTGTCAGCTGTGTCGGACCACCCAGGTCTGCACTGCAGAGCTGAGATTCGGCAGAGCCGTGTGGCTGTACAACTAGAATGTTGTTCTGTCCAATGTACAGCCTCAGGCTGAGATGCTACGGTACTGAGCTAAGGTTTGAACAAGTTCTAGTCTCATAGGAACTTTGATCACCACCCAGTGTGGCTGTCCCAGAGTGAGAAGAAATGACTGGCCAGAGGCATTGAGTGCTGTGGCATTCCCTTATGGAACGAACATTGAACACACTTGCACTAACTGCATTTGAGTAACCAGGGAGGTGAGCAATCGTGTGCTATTTCAAAGCTCCACTCACTGAGAGACATTCTTAGAAGTTCAGTGGTGGACTCAGGGCCCTGAAACAGCTCATTGTTAAAATACCTAGAATTTTCTTGTTCCGTAAATAATGGCAGCAATGAAAGACTTGGGTATAAAGGTGAATGCCATAGTTTTACTTCTGTGCTAAAGTCTTCTGAATGGTTTGGTCAAGAATATGTAAATATGAATGTTTCGTCTTAGTCTTCATTAGAAAAGTACATTTGTCTTTAATTGAATAAAAGATGCATTTTGGGGAATGTATAGACATAAAATGAGTCTGAAAATATTCAGAATGAACATTTGATTAAAAAAATCTAATCTGAATGTTTCCAAATTGTATGTATGTATGTATGTATGTATGTATGTATGTATTTATTTATTTATTTAGGGACAGGATATCTCTGTGTAGTCCTGTCGGTTTTAGAACTCACGCTGTAGACCAGATGGCCTCAAATCTACAGATCAGGCTGGTCTCAAACATATAGTGATGCCTTTGCCTCCGCCTCTGCCTCTGCCTCTTAGTGGTGGGATGAAAGGTGTGCAGTACCACACACTCAGTCTTCATTCCACATTTATGCTTCATTAGCTGCTGTGAGTATTCTGTATAGAACTGCACTGAATTTCAGGAAAGCATGCTCTTAAGCAGAGAATCAATCCAAAGCTTACTAGCTCAGGAATTGCTTTAGGCTGCTTGTTAGGTTTGGGAATTTGTTTTTCCTAACAAACCAATAGTCTTAAATCCGTGGATGGAAGGCAGAGTTAACAGGGGCAAGGGGGCTCTCCTCCATTCAGTGTTTCTTTGGAAGTGGGTGTGGGATGATTGTGATGGGAAACCCCATCTTCTTTGTTCTGGACATGTCTCTTTTTTTCCTTATTCTAATTTCTTTAACATATGAAAATCTTAGGCCATGTATGCTGATAATCCTACCTAATGCTTAGAAAATAATATTTTTGGTTCGAAATCATAAAACCAACTAGTTATAAAGTGAAAGACTAAAACTACTTGCTCAGCTTAGAATGTATCTTGTAGGAATTACAGCAATTGTCTGCCATATACACACGCCCTGATGTTCAGTTCCCATGAGTGCATACAGCAGCTGCTGAGGAGCACACAAGTAATCTGAGCACTGGAGCCATGAGGGCAGGAGGAGG
Source organism: Apodemus agrarius (assembly GCA_964023405.1). NCBI lineage: Eukaryota > Metazoa > Chordata > Mammalia > Rodentia > Muridae > Apodemus > Apodemus agrarius. Next base: position 9,744,166 of record OZ030018.1, on the reverse strand, counting down.
AGAAGCAGAGTCACCCTCAGCTGCATACAGAGTCTGAGGCCAGCCTGGTATACATGGAATCCTACCCCCCAAAGAAATAAACAAATAAATTCATTCTCTTACTCTTTGCACACTTTGATTTGTGATATTTTTTTCTTTTAAAACAATATTATACAACTTACTTTGGCACACGCTTTACCACCAACTGAACTATTTTCCAAGTTTCAGATACCTCTTTCAGATTATTAGAGGGGAGCTCTGACATTGAGAGTTTTAGCATTTGGTCATCCATCATCTCTTTGTTTTGTTGGTCACGCAATGTTTTTCTATGGATGGGATTCACTTTCTAGATAATAAAATAGTTTTGTTTCTTCCTGCTACTTACAGTTTGCAAGATATTTGGACTTTACACTTCAGGAAATTAGACTTGCCTTCAAAGATAAGAGCAAAGTATAGTGGATATACTTTTACATTTAGGGCTTATGCTTTGTAATTTTTAAGAAAGTTTGTTGCTAGCATGTGTACATATTTCTGTGTGTGGATGGTTCACATGCCACAGCACAGTCTAGGATTCTAAAGATGGAACTCGGGGCTTCAAGCCTGGATAGCAAGAGCCTTTACCTGCTAAGCCGTCAATGTTCTTGACATATTTTAGAAGCAACGATAATAAGAATTTGGCAGCTCATTGGATGAAGAATATTATTGACACAGTGGCACAAAAATACAATATGTTTGTGAGGAGAGATGAGATTTTCTTAAAGTAGAACATGAAGAAGACACTTCAGAAACACCAAAGACATGAGTGATCCCCATCCCTTAGATTCTGCTTTAGTGGGGGAGGGGACCAAGAAAAAACAAATGGCATCTGTGACACTTCGGGCAACTTGCTTGTATAAAATGGCTCTCTGGATTTTTCTCTAGGCCATTCCGTTAGTCCTGGTTTGTCTCTGCTCCTAGCAAAGGTTTGATCCAAAGAGGCAAAATTGCCCCGGGTGGATCTCCACTTAGTATAGTTTACATCACCCATGTGGGAACAAGCCCTAGAGCTTTTCCAGGTAACAGTCCTTGAACCTTTAATTCCACATACAAAGACAGGTTTATAAACCAGATCTACCCAAACGTGAGGAGCATCCACTGAGGGTTTTGCAAGGTCACCTCTTATGTTTTCTACTAGTGTCCCTGGCAATGACAGAACTATTGTTAACGTTCTCCCATTTGTAAATTAAAGCTACTACAATATTAGTATTTGCAAACTTTTAATGATATACTTCACATAGATACGATACATAACTCCCAAATCATTCAGCATTGTTTTTAATTCACATGAATTCTCAGAAGTTGAAATACCTATGGACAACTTTTTAAGACATGATTGCATACACAGTATTTACAACAAACACTAAGTACAACTTAATATCATCAATATTTTAATCAAATATAAGTGCATGTGTGAGGTCATTATAAAGTAAATTGATTTTAAATCTTACGCTACATTCAAAAATGAACACAACACCTATGTTCAGACTAAAATAGTCAATGCCAAGTTTAAACACTTGCACAAAGTAATGAAAAAGAATGAAAATGTAAGAAATGCTATATTGTTGTAAGAGACACAGTTTATCAATATAAAAGCCATATATATGAAACAGTATTCGATTAACAGTTGTCTCAAATTAGGAGGAAACATACAGTAATACCACATTTCAATAAAACTTAGCAAAGATGTAGAAAATGGGGAAATCCCTTTAACAGAACGGAAATGACAATTTTGAGTGGCAATGGTTGAAAGGGGACATGTTTTTGGATTTAGAGGGGTTCTACCTCTTTGGGGTAACAAAATGATGATCAAAACATTCTTTTTTCCTCCCTCATTTACACTGATAAATTTCCAAAAAGCTAGGCACAAATAGCACTTGAATAATCCTTTCTATGATGCGACTTCATTTCAAAAACAATGCATTCTTCCCTAAACAGAAAGGCTACGATAAATTCATTTTTCTGAAATCCTTAATTTTTCTAAGACCACTGCTTTATCTCTCTTGTTAACACAGCCTTACAAAAGTAGTCTGAACAACAACAACAACAAATTTGGCAAAATATCCGATTTAAACTTTAAAAGATACTAAGCAACAAAAACTGAAGGCCTGTGGAGGTAAAGAAAAAAGGTGGCAGAATTTCTAACTCCTTGGGGCTGCAAAGCTGGGTATCAGGAAGCCATTCAGTTTCCCTTACACTAATGACTAGAGCCTTCATTTTAACCTTTGCTATAAATAGAGTGCACTTGCACTAATCCTTAAGCTGTTTTTAGGCAATTAATATCAGCCTCCTTCCCTTTTATCCCCAGCTCCCCTGAAATGCAATAGCTAAGTTCTATTTACTCAGCGTGATGGATTGGCATTCCTCTTTCAATAGAACCACATAAGCCTGTCTCTATTTGCGTGAGATATAACTGCCACCCGCATCTACTTGTATAATGCCATGGCACAGAGAAATCACACGGCTTAAACCAACAGTCTTTCGAGGTGCCGGTTTAGAGCGACTGATAAAAGGAAGAACTGCGTGAACCATTTTAGAAAACAAAGGGCTAGGCTTTCCAGAACAATTGAGGCAGTGCGCATAATACCTCATTCCGTTAAAAACATTTATGGAACCATAGACGCTGGATATTTCCTCTAATGAGTGCTAGTCAGTTAAGAAAGGTAAATGGATACACTGTGGGCTCCATTTCTCTGAAATAGTGGCTGGTTCAGTGATTCATAAAGCTTGGCTTTATAGCTTACAGTTAAAATATACCCACAACTACACATACTGACTTTTCGAGTATATGCTCGGAGATCTCTTTTCGGCGTGGAAACTCCTTTGTGTGGTGCGATGGGATGGTACCGAGTACCTGTAACTGCTGTTCCTCTCTGTACAACAAAACACACAACAGAACAGTGCTCCTCCGGCGATCAGCACCAGAGCTGTGGTCCAGCCTATGTAGAGGGCTTCTCCAAGCTCGCGCTTTAGGGCCACATCCACCAGTGGGTTGTAGAAGTCTCTGATGATGGAATTGGCAACCCAGCTGATAGGGATGAGCACAACCAATCCGGTGATGACGAAGATGATTCCGGCTGTCAGCAAGATGCGGCTCTTCACGTTCTCGTCTTCGCCTGTGCACCTGGTGCACTTCATTCCGAGGATGGCTGTCATGAAAGCCAAGAAAGCCAGGACGGACGCAGCACACATCAGTCCTCTGGATGCCTGGAGGTCTGGACTGAGAGCCAGCAGGGAGTCATAGACTTTGCACTGCATTCTGATGTTGGCGTGCCTCATGCAGTTCATCCACAAGCCTTCCCAGCGGTTCTCAAAAACCACAATGTTGCTTTCGATGAAGGCTGACACTCTCCACTGAGGCATAATAGTCACAGCCACTGTGCCCACCATGCCAACACCGCCAAGCACCAGCGCAGCCATTTGAAGAACGGAGGTCGCCATGGTCCTCTCAAGTTGTATCCAGCTGGAGCGCTGAACAGGGAGGTAGGGCTGCTTTCAAGCAGAAATCTTGTGTGCCTTGGGAGGGAGGGAACAGTTGTCCTGTAGAAATGAGCTCACAACACAGAGCGTAGCCTTCTCTGACCAGATCAAATCTAGTGCTGGCTGGTGAGACACCTCCCCCCTCCTCCCCCCCCCACATTGGCTCAGACAGTAAACTTGCAAATCAGGTGTGGCAAGTTTCTTAGCCAATAAGAGGGGGATGGGAGCTCAGGTGTGTCTAAACCAACTCTGGATACCTGGGAAGGCCGGGCCTGCAAATAAACATTCTTTGTACTTTACTTTTTTCTAAGAAGACAGCGGTGTGTTTACCTAGAGGCATAATTATGAATGTTTGCACAATCAGCAAGGAGAGCCAGTCTCTCCCAGCAAAAGAGGCACTGATCTTCTCAGAGGTAATCCTGCCCCTAAGCTGTTCTGACTGAGTCTACAGTAAAATCTCTTCCAAGGGATTGGACAGGGGGATGGCTCCAGTGCCAAGATAAAGGAGAAAGAAGGATTGATAGATTGTTCATACCTGGGAAACCGCATTCTTTTGGGACACGGGATCTGAAGGGTTGATTTAATTTGTCTAAAACTTCAAAGCAAGCTCTCCTGCAGTGGGTTCAGCCCGTAGCACATGCCGAACGCCAAAGCTAGACTGAAGTAACTTAATAAACCAGGTTACTTTCCTCATTGGCACTAAATGTATCTGACTGGGGTGGGGGGGGTGGGGCTGGGATACAGGTAAGCTACCTGTTAAACTGTTAGCATTGCTTTCCTGAAAATATTGATTTATAATGAAGAGTGCAAAACACACTGAAACGGTTTTGTGAGGGGGAATCCCTAACTTAATGCTCATATGAGGGTTGTCTGTAGCTGCTGAAGCAGAGGCCTTATTTCCTACCCCCCCCTCCCCACTTCCTGCTCTGTCTTCTAATCTGAAGAAAATGGAATTCTGGATGAAAAGTGTACAAGAAAGTCCCTGGTCTCTGCGAGTAGCTGGTATTTTAAGCAACATCTTCATTGCAAATTGCATTAGATGTTAATCAAAATTAACTTCCCTACCTATGGGAGCATGGGTTATGCAAACACGCCTAGCAGCTCCTTGTCTGGCGATCTGAACTGTCTTTGAGAAATAACAACTGAACTGCTAGTGGAATCAGCCGCCTTTTGCTTTCTACCCCGTTGTTCCAAACTTCAAGCTATTTTCCTCCTTCAGGTAGCAGGAGTTACCCTGGAACCTGCAAAGCAGCTGAGAAAATGACCTTGAATTCCTTAGCCTCCCGCTTCTATCTTTCAAATGCTAGGATTACAGACAAGTACCCCTGTTCCTGGTTTATTCAGTGCTGGAGATCAAACCGAGGGCTTGGATACACCAAGAAGCCACTCAGTTATCTGAGCTACATGCCCAGCCCTTAAATTGTAGTTTAATTTCCGTCACTATAGCAGAATATCAACATAAAAATGACACCCCGTGCCCACTCCTTTCTCTCTCTCTCTCTCTCTCTCTCTCTCTCTCTCTCTCTCTCTCTCTCTCTCTCTTTGTGGTTGTTTTAGAGACAGCTTTGTGTAGTATGTACTGTCCTGGAACTTGCTAAGTACGCAAGACTGACCTTGAACTCCTGGGCTCCCTGCCTTTAACTCTGTAAGAGTAATATTATTGGCATCTGACTCACCCCTGTTTCAATGATAAACCCTCTCTTAAAAATGTTCTTCTGTTTGTTTCTCTGTAGTACGTTAAATTGTAAGATTGGGGAAACTGTTTCAGGCTTACCCATCACACTAAGAAAATCTAATGGTCTAAAAATGAGTACAAAAACTTTGGAAACACAATCTGATTATGGCGGGGGAAAGAAGTGGACACGGTAGAGGAAACCATCTATAAACGAGAAGTGGCTAGCAATCCAGGTTCTTATTTTATTATGCCGGATAGTTTGTACTAAGTAGTATCATAAAATGTTTCATTTCCATTGATTTCTCTATTTGTTTACTGTTAAAAGAGCTCCTTGGTCCTTCATTATGCTGATGTAGAAATAAGTGTCAGTGTTTTCTTCATCAACTTTTATCAGTTTTAAGAGAATCATGATAGACAGGGGAAGAGAAATATTTGGGTAAGTTATCCTCAGTCTGCAAATGATGACTTAAAATTGAATCTGGAGAGAGTTTGAATCTTTAATTGTCAATCTTGGTAAACTGAATAATGGACATAAAATGAAAAAGGGAAAGAAGACATTGGTTGGGTAATGACCAACTTGTGTTTAAGGGGTGAGAGGGCATGTATTATTCACCGAAACTGAATTTCTCAATTCCCATGTAAAACATTTTCTAGAAACTCTCTATAAATATTGCTGAACATTTACATCAACACGGGAATATGAGAGCTACCCATGAAACTGAATGTTTCTCAAGTATATATTGTACAACTGACTTTATATGTAACTTGGTCCATCCCCTTAAGCATTGGGCTATGTCAGGAACTCCATTGATGTAAATATTCTCCTCATTTAAAAAGGATTGAGTATTTTTTTTTTTTAGTTGAAATTACCCTAGCCAAAAGATTAAGGCCTGTAGGAGAGATTAATCCTGGACTGACCTTGGAGTTAGACAGCTAACTGCTCTGGTAGCACTGAGGCCACAGCATCCAAAAGAAGTCACATATAGATCCAGTCACTTCATGGTAGTTTGAAATAGCCATGTGCTAAAGACCAGGTAAATGAGAAAGGAAGGAAAAATTGGGAACGCCATGTTTTCTAGAGTCAGAAGGCTGAGTTCAGAGATTGAAAGTCTTTCATTGGTTACTTACTTTTCTGTGTTACTGAGATGATTAACTTGGCTGAAAAAATTCAAGGAGTAGTGATTAAAGATTAGTTTTAATATTTTTCATGGGTTTTTTTATTACTATGGACTACCTAAGCAGATTAAACATTTTGCCTGTGTTTTCACATGGAACTAAGTTGCTATGAAGAACATAAGACAGAAACAAGTGCTCAAATTGACTTATGCACTTAAAACATATTTTTATTAGATATATTCTTTATTTACATTTCAAATGATTTCCCCCTTCCTGGTCCCCCCCCCCATAAGCCATCTCCCCTCCCCCTGTTCCCCAATTAACCCCCTCCTGCTTCCCTGTCCTGGTATTCCTCTACACTGCTGCATTGAGCCTTTCCAGGACTAGGGGCCTCTCCTTCCTTCCATGTCCAACAGGACCATCCTTTGCTTCCTATGCATCTGGAGACATAGGTAACACTATGTGTACTATCTGGTTGATGTCTTTGTCCCTGGGAGCTTATATTTTTGAGAATATCTTAGATTGCAGTTACGGATGGCCTTCATTATAGCATGCAGCACTAGCTGGCCACAAACTCTTCTCTGTCCTCCTGCCTCAGCATCCTAAATTCTGAGCTGACTTGTAGCCATGTCAGTGCTGTAGCCGAGCACCAGAATAGCTATCAGTGTGCACAAGATGGTGACAGCACATGATGTTATTTGTGGTGTTTATTTTTATATTTATTGTAGGGTTCTCAAGCATGAACTTTGTAGAAGATGTGGTGTTGCAATGTCAAAAGGTTGAACATACCTGGGGCAGGCATGAAACCTGACTCCCAGGCAAATAGACTTGCTTCCATATACAAAACCAGAAGCTTCATTTAAGTTCGGTCATTTCAATTACTAAAGTCAGCCTTCGAAAGTAGCTAACACAGGGAAGTGCTTTCCCTTTATAAACAATGACCCTTGCCTTCAGAAACCTCTTGTCTTTGTAGTTTTTGTTTCTGTACTCCAACTCTTCACTCTTAGCATTCTAATATTTTTTTCTGACTGTTTAAAAATGGTTATTGATTCTGTCTTCACAATTTCTTTTGTTCCCTAAATATATGTGTGTGGATGGTTTTCAGCCTGTGCTGTTAATTATTGGTCATTGTTAACTAGCTGCACTTGGCGCACCATGTTGCCTGAAAAGGCAAGTGAACACACACACACACACACACACACACACACACACACGCTCAAATTGACTTAAGCATGCGCGTGTGTTCTTAATTTTGAACTGTCTAACCACTCCCAACTTGTTCTTTATAGACTACCATTCCTTGTTTTTGTTCTCCACTAGCTTTCTTCCAATCTCGGCCACCTCTTGATGGCCTATTTAGTTGTTATGCTTAAAACTCAACTCTTTCCTCTACAGCAAATATCTTGTGCCAAAGACATTTCAGATACTTTGAAAAATGCCATAGATAGTCCTGTTGACTGCAATGGGAAAATGGTCTTCCTTACTCTTCTGGGGACGGAAAAGCCAACATGACTAAGGTGTGGTGAGGACACTTATTTCAGTGAGGGCATGGAAACAGGGAAGGGACTTGTCTTCATACCTTGCATCTATAGCAGAGAGAGAGAGAGAGAGAGAGAGAGAGAGAGAGAGAGAGAGAGAGAGAGAGAGAGAGATACTCCTGCCCAGCCCCCTTTTCTCTCCATGCATGGAGTTTTACCCTCTGGACAACTTGTTCTTTTGTCCTTGGGAAGAGCAGAGCACCATGTTTCTCTTCAACTGTACCTATGTCTTCAGTGGTTACCAGCTATGTGGTCTCTATTTTCCTTCTCTGAAACTGTAAAATTTCACACCTTTCCAAGCCACGGTGTTTCCCTTGCTACTCTCAGAATTTTCCTCTCTTATTGAAGAGCTTGATGAGAGCAGCAGCCATGAAACCACCTGAAAACAATCTGGTGCTTAACCTTCCTCTACCTGACAAATCACTCTGTTATTAACCTCACATGAATAGCATTGACCCAGTTCTGGCAGAGTGATTGTTCTCTTCTGAATCACCACACAGGAGATTTCTACCTGAACATTCTTGTCTTCAAAGATCCACTAAGGATTTTCCTTAACTCTGCCTAAAAGAAAAGAACTGTTCTAGCTCAAAGTTGTACCTCCACCTTCCTCCCATGAAGCACATCCAAAGGCTTTTTAACTGCATGGTCAGTTTTTTTCACAGGGACAGTCCCCCTTCTTAGTAGTATATATATATTTTTATATTTGTTCCTTTTCTTGTTTCTCTAATGGAATACCTGACAAATCGACTTATGGAAAGAGGGGTTTTGTTTAATTTACAGTGCCAGGAAGTACAGTCTAGCAGGATAGCAAAGGGTGAGCAGTGGGAACAGGAGGCAGTGGGCACATTGCAACCACAGTCGGGAAACACGATGGGTTGGACATTTAGCCTCAGCTAGCCACTAGCTTATCTGTGTCCTGGCAGTTTATGTTCTTGATGCCAGCCAGGCTGAGAAATGGTGCTGTCCAGTTTCAGATGGGTCTTTTCATCACAATCAATGCAGTACTTGTTAATATATCCTAGACCTACCCAGAGATTCACTACTATATGACTCCAAGTCACCAAATAGACACTATTACCCATAGCAAATAGTGATGATGACAAAAAGATGCTCTCTTTGTTCTGGATTTATTGCTTTGTAAAACAAGAACAATGAGTTCTTGAATTCATTATTGGTTTGGGGAGGCTAGTCTCTGTGTCGTATTTGAAATCTCCTGTGAATCCAGAGAAATAAGGAAAAATGAGTTTCCTTGAAACATCCCAATCTGTAAGGGGTTGTTTTGTTTTGTTTCGAGGGGCAGTGGTGGGAAGAAAAGTTTAGTGTTCATACTCAACTGTTCTACTCTCTGACAGTAAGTTTCTTATATCCTTTACCTCACATTTAAACATCCATAAAATGCAAGGAATATATGATCCCTTTTATAGTAGATTGGGTTAAAAATTGAGAGAGATTAAGCACTCAGTTTCTACTGCCAAGGACATAGGGATGAGACACCTATGTCCTTTCCCATTTGTTTGTCTGCTATCTCTTGAAAAGAAATTAGAAAAGGGAATTTTTTATTTAATTTTTATTTTCTATATTCTATGTTTACATTCCAAAGGCTTTCCCCTTTCCCAATTCCCCCCCCCCACCATATGTCCCATAATTCCTCTCCCCCCCAACTATTCCCCAATCATCCCCCCCCCCACACACACACACGATTTCTCTGTTCTGGGTCTACAAAACTGGATCCAATCTTTACAGGCCCAGGGTCCTCTCCTTTCTTCTTCTTGGGAGTCATTTGACTTGCTAATTGTGCCTTTTTAAAATGCTGCTATAGAGTTTTGTACTGTTAGATGCTGTTTGCAATTTCTGTGTCGCAACTAAACAGAGCTTTAAAATTGTCACCATCATATCTGAAAGTCCATGGTTGTTTGAGAGAGCACAGGAACTGCAAACCACCAAAACCATTTGTGTATTTGACTTAAACCTGATGTCCTTGTTTTAATTTACATTTTACTTTTAGAGGACCTTATGTATACATACTGTATTTCCATCATTTCTATCCCTCTAAAGGCATTTCCTTACTCTTTTCCTTAATTCCTAAGATGTATCACCAGAATTATGTAAATAAAAATGTAATTCAATGATTATTCACTAAATTATAGGGCACATTCTTTAGTAAAGTTTACACAATATAAAGAAAATTAGAAATATCAGCACCCAAACTTAATAATGAGTATCAGTATGTCCTTGTGACTAAATTTGTATTCACATGCATTACTCACAGAAAAATATGTGTACCAATGGGTTTTTATCATTTTTGTTGTAAAAAAAGTTTTAAAAAGTACAAATGTGCATGATCAAATTTAATGAAGAATCATAGATTTTTGATTTGTTTTATTTTTTTTTAAAAAATACCTAGTTCACAAAAGTTTGAAACAGATTTCTTCAAATCTCTAATTCTAAAATGTTCAAGTTGGGAAATATTGCAGGCACATTTCTTCCTTACTTAGGGTTAATAGAGTCCCAGGCTTCATCCCTCTTTGTAGGCCCTCTGCTTCACAAGAGGCAAGATACTCAACAGCCTGACCACCACACATATTTGAAAAAACAACTCCTGCACAATGAAGTGGATGGTTGTGTCAAGTCCCCCCACAGGCATGAAAATTCACTCCATTTGGTTTGTTTTTATTTTTGGTTCTTTAAAAAAAAAATCTTGCTACATTATCCAAGCTGGAAGTACATGGCAGGCTCCACAGCTTCAGAGCAAGAGAAACAGTGGTCTGTGGTGGGGATTCCCAGCCAGGAGGAGACACTCATTAGTGCCAGATGGAGTAACAAGAAGCAGCAGATAAAGTCCCAAAGGGTGTACCTTGTAATTTTCTTGTAATTCTAGTCTCAATCCCAAGCAATTCATAGGAACTTTAAGTCTTATTAATCATGCAAAGGAAGAATAAAGAATAAATTATGTAACATAGTATTTTCAATATAATTACTCAGGCACAAATAGAATATTTTAGAGAAACATTAACTAATATTATGTTAATCTAAGAACTTCATAATGCTTAGTTATATTTATAATAAGGGTGATTAAATGTTATCATGATTAATTATTTATATGATTTGGACATCTCAGACACCATATTTAAATGCCACCAGCATTAAGTTCTAGGGCAAAAAACAAAAAAACAAAAATCAAGGGTTACAAAATGTACTGCCTGGTCCATAACAACTCAAACAACAGGCTTGAAAAGCCTTAGTAGATTTCAAAGTCTGTCGATTCTTCCCACACTATAGGCCCTGCACTAAAGCAAATCAACTCTGTGCATCTCTGCAAGGATGCATCTCTTGCAGCAGATGAAGCTTTGGTAGAGCATAGTTGTATGAGAGATGATCTGCGTGCTGCCAGCCTTCATGGTACCTTTAGTAGGATCTCCAGAAATAATTTGTCTCCTTCACCAGACCAAAGGATGTCCTTCAATATGAAGACTCATAGGGCAAACCTAATGAGACAAAGGGCTGTCCATGGGAAGCACACACTTATACACACCTATACACCGTGGTGAACAATGGATATGGGAATCCAAGAAATGACATTCTCTTGTAACATTGGAGTTACCAGGACAGCAAAAAGTAATTAACAGGGCAAATAGAGCTAAGCCAAGTTACTGATTAATTTACAAAACAATTAACTTTCCACTTAAAATTCAAATTAAGATTCTGTCTGCCTTAGGCAACCAATGTTTGCCAATTATAATAGGGTTAGACATTAAGTGTCTTACTTAAAACCAAGTTCAGACCACACTGGGGAAGACTATTATTGGAACAAACCATGCATGGCTTTCTTGGTTTTGAGTTATTTAAAAAAAATAGACAGAAAATGGAACAACATGTTGAACTAATGTATTTTCAAGAAAAATATCAGAAAATGAGAAGTTGTTCAAGCTCTTATTTCAATTATTTATAGACATTTTATAGTTGTAAAGAGATTTGGAAAACATCCTGTAAATATCTTCTAATTCAATAGTATTCACTAAGTATATTCTGTAATGGATCCAGAAAAATATCCGGACACCAAGAAATATAAGACAGACGTTATCTCTGTGTATTATATTCTAACATCTACTGAACACAAACTGGACAGTGGGGGAACAAACCGTGAGGTCAAATGACCTGTCCTATTAAACCAAGGCACAGAAAATAATAGAAATCATATCACCCCATGACCAGGCATGTGCAATTGAGATGAACCCACCACCAGTCTTCCACCATATTCAGGATTTGTCCACATGAAGGGTGTCTGGGAAAACCCAAGGCACTTTTTCTCATGGGTTTCTGACCTTGCATATTTTCTTATCTTACAGAGTTATCAGGGCTATCTGATTATGTCTCCGCAGGGGTAAAAGGTGCCTCAACCTTTACCTTCCCAGTATATCCTAGCACTAACAGAAGGTGGTGGCTTATTGTGTCTTACAAAGTTTCAGGGTCGTGACTTTATTGCTCATTTAGTCAGTAAGTCTTATTAAATTCAGGTTAAAGAAGATGCATCTGTGAGCCAACACATTCTTTTGCCTGTTAAAAAACCCAAAAACAACAGCAAACCAAAACCACACTGAGACAGATGAGAGCAGTCTACCCATCCATCACTAAAATTAAAAAAATAAAATAAAAAGGAGTAAAAAATTAAATAGGATTGCTCCAAAGAATTTCTAACTTTTCCTTGGTGAGAATGCCTTCACAAATAGCACAGTGTTCAGGTTGTATATAAATTCAACAGAAAAGAAACACTTGGCACGCACTCCAGTTTCCGGTTCAAAGGAATATTTCTGCTCCTTACCTTTTCTTTTTTCTCACCTTTGATCCTTCCTAAGGGCTCCTGCTTTGAGGACATGTGATTATCAGAATGGCTTCTGAAAATGTCTTGCATTTTCTACTGGACTTATGCTTTCTCACAGTGGCCAATATTATTTTATCTCATTCTTTTGTTACCAGACTGGTTGGTCCTGCCTTTCCAGGGCAGCCTCTGGGTAAAAAGCTTAGAACAGATAATGTGCATGTATTGCTTTTTTTTTTTTTTCAAATAGTATCTGTGTGAAATGTGAAACATAAAATAGGTCTAAGGGATTGTTCGAGAGGTATCAGGCCCCAAAGCTTTAAGCAATAGAAAGCATATATGCTCCATGTTCTGTTGGGATATATATAAAGTCAATGCAATGTGACATTGTAGCTGAGGTAAGGTCTGTAGGCTACTTATATATTACCTACTATGTGTCACCACCATTGTGGTTGTGTTATTTCCCATTGTATGGATGACTCTGCCACCTTTTCCTGTATCCCCACAGCTACAAAACTATTGCCTAGTTCATGGTAATATCTGAGAAAATATTTAACAAAAATGAATAATATAATTTTAAAATTAATCTTACCATAAAGGAGTTTTGTAACAACTTCAATTAAAAATTATGCCGTTTTCCAGCTCTTTCAGAAGTCGCTCAGATTGAGGCTGATCTGTGGCTCTCGAAGCCTCGTATTTACTCATTTAACTATTCCCTCTGAAAGTTAAAAATAACGTCCCAGAAAACCACCAGTTTTATCTCAATGCTCTTTACATTTTAAGGATGTTCTGCAAGCCAATTTCTCTTTGCTCATTTATTTAAGTTCTCTTTTTCCTCTTAGTCTACCAAACTCCATTTTTCCTGTGGCTTGTTATTATTAGACTTGCTCCTGTGACTCTTTACTCCAAAAACTTCTATTAGTTTTTGGCAAGTATGGAGTCTGGGCAAAACATTATTTGAATAATAAATAATTTAAATATAATGCAAAACTTTTGACAATAATTGACATTCTTCTAAATTAGTCAGAAATAAAAATATTTTTAAAAGAATGAAGAATTAAATATTTAAATAGTATGTATTTGTCAGTATGGGAAATAATTTTCAGATGTGTTTTATGTATTATCTAATTGAAGACAGTCACTTCAAGGCAGTCACTTGATTTTTCTGAGGGTTACTTTTCATTGCCTGTTATTATTTTATGATGTTGCCAGAAATGGAGTTTCACTTAGGAACATTAAAATTCTGCTATATAAAATTCGGCTACATCAGCCAATCTTTCTCAATTTGCCTTGTTGTGATTTTTCTCTGAACTCAGAGAGAAAAGGAAATTTCTGCTCCAATGATGACTGACAAGTGCATCAGCCAGATATTATCTGTGGCTTCCACTGCACAGGTAGAAAATGGGGTGAAATTTGAAATGGTGGTTTTATTTGAATATAAACAGAAATTTCCCTCGGTTCCTATTTACATCCGTGTTTCCTTCTTCTGTCAACTAAATTGTTTCATTTCTCTGCTACAGTGAACAATTATAGCTATAATTAGAAATACAGGAAAGCTTTATTTAGATATATTTTGTCATATGAAGAGGTCACACAGGGTGAGCAAGTCATGAGTAGCAAGCCAGTAAGCAGTTTCCTTCATGATCTCTTCATGGTTAGTTTATGTCTCCAAGTATCTATCTGCCATCAGCTGCTTCTCTGACTTTCCACAGCAGTCACTGTGACCTGAGAATACAAGGCAAAATAAACCTTTTCTTCCCCAAGTTGAGTTTGGTCGTTTGGTTAAGGTGTTTCATCACAGCAACAGAAACCCTAATTAATAGCCATCCTTAATTGTAGGTCTGAAATCACAGTTACAGTGACACTTGTTATCAAAACAACAACAACAAAAAAAAACAACTGGGTAGTAAAGAAAATATAAATTCAACCAATGAGTTCATATCTTTAAAAAAAAAAGCAGCAGTAGGAGCAACAACAAAAGTCTCTTAAATCAGGGACTGGTGAGATGGCTCAGCGGTTAAGAGCACCGACTACTCTTCTGAAGGTCCAGAGTTCAAATCCCAGCAACCACATAGTGGCTCACAACCATCCATAATGAGATCTGACTCCCTTTTCTGGAGTGTTTGAAGAAAACTACAGTGTACTTACATATAAATAATAAATAAATAAATCTTTAAAAAAAAAAACCCTGTTTAAAAAAAAAACCTCTCAAATCCACTTTCTAGCTAAGGAGAGTTTATCCTCACAAATAGTCCCTGTAAGAAACATCTTGCATCAAACACTATTCTAAGACGTTTGCTTGTTGGTTCTTTTATCAACTCATCAAAACCGGATCACCTCATGACTACCAGGTAAGCACTGTTCAAAGTCATGAAGAAGGTACAGTTCCTCCAGGACCTTCCAGGTGTCTCAGGGGAAGAACTGCTGTGGGTGTGCCTCCCACTCAAATGCATACTTTCCGTTGATCATACCTTCACAGTTTCCCAATCACAAACGCTTGCTGAAACCAGAACAGGAAGAGAAAAGAATTAAATGGGACCTGTGAGAAGAGTGCTAGAGTCTCTAACTAAACACAATGTATCTGTGTTTGGGTTTGGCCTTATAAGGTTACATCCATCATCATGGAAGCCATCTAACCTTAACAACAAGCAAACACAGACAGCAAACAACAAACCCAAACAAGGAGAGACACAGGCTGTTAAAAGCAGCCTCCCCATTTTTAACCAACAGTGCTGTTGTTGAATAAACGCATGGAATAGTTTTGGTTTGATTGGCTAATATTTAAACAGATACCAAGACCCAGTGAACCCCTCAGCTTATGAACTTGCATCCAGAAAATTCCTTACATGAGTGGATATTAGCCTTGCCCTTGCTTGAGTTTTCTCATCAACAGGAAGCAAGCCGAACCTGCTCACTGCCTTCATGGAATGTTTTTTATAAGAATTAATGACCCTGGGAAGGATTTAGATCTTCTTGGATAAGGAAACTATTCAAACACTGTGATTGTTAGTACTGTTTCATGCTGAAAAGTGGCCCTCTCTGTCCCAAACCATAGTGTTTCCGTTCTGTCTGTAACAAAAAGAGTGGTAAAGGAGGTCACTCGAACTTGTTAAAATCAACTTTAATAACACACCTGCAGTCTGTTTATTTCCAAATCACTCGGAGATGTTTGAAAGGCTTCCACAGAAAACCTGTATCTGTTTCCTAAAATAGCATTTAAGAACACATTCTTGGTTGTTTACCAGATGTTCCTATAATTTCTGTGAGGACCAGATGCACAGTGACGGATAAAGAAAGACGAGGGTGTGTACTCCCATTCTCTTATGGACACATAGCATACAACTGCTTCCTGATCAAAAGAGGCAGAGTATTTATTCCTCATGTCCCTACCTCTCAAGCATCCCATGAACATGGACATCAACAATGAGAAAAATAGTATTTACCTTAACAGAAAGGAACATTGTAAGATAAAATGCTATTCAAATGTGTGTGTGTGTGTGTGTGTGTGTGTGTGTGTGTGTTCTGGGGATCAAACACAGTGCATGCAGTTTACTCACTAAGCTTTGTCCCCACCCCTCCAGAAAATTCTTCCCTCACATTTACTCAAATACACACGAATAAGTCTGCTCAATAATTAAGATAGCCTTCCCCTCCAAGACAGTTTCATGGATCAGATGGGGAAACCTTGGATTAATCACACTTTCAGTGTCTTAACTGAAAACGATTATAATACCCCCCCAAAAATTTAGAGGTTCAATAAACAAAATTCTTTAGTGCTATTATTAAGAGCATTGTGCTAAATTGCTAATATGCAATAAGAAAAATCCTTCAAATTGCAAGAAATACTACAATCTTAGGAGAAATATAAACTGATAAAATCTGTATGCTCTAATTCCCCTTCATCTGTATGAAAACACAATACAAACTAAAAATAACTAAAGCTACTAAACACAAGAGAAATAAGGTTTTCTAGTGCAATTTACTGTATAGTTTTGAGTATAACATGGTGATACTTGCAAACAACTTAAAAACTATTTTAAGGATAATCATCAACGCAGCAACATAAAAATGCAAAATTTGCTTATCAGTGTGGAGGTTCCCTAATAGGAAGAAGAATCTTTACTTTCCTCTGACAGTAAATTAATTAAAGATTATTTGATGACATCTGGTCTTAGAGTCTGTGTGTCCCACAAGACTGACTGACTTCATAGTCACAAGGATCACAAGTGGAGCCATAAATGCAGGGCTGAAGAGAAAACCCTTTCATTATGAAACCTGCATTGCACATGCTCATTGCAGATTTTATTTAAACACACCATTAATATACATTAATTTTGTAAAACAATGAGCTTTATAATATTTTTCAATTATACTTTGACCATATTGACTCCCCATTGCTCTTTACTGTCTCCCTTGTCATTAACGTGTTTTTTTATTAGTATTTATTATCCCTAGCTCTAGAGAAATGACTGCCACCTACTGAACAATTGTGGTGTCTTCTGAGTCAGATTGCATCCCTTTCTTTGTCTCCTTGATATAAAGGGAGGTATCATAGTCTTTGCTCAAATGTTGATTCTAACTAGCAAGGAGAGGTATAAATTCAAGTGAACCAGAGAAGAACATATTTTATGTATGGACCTGGTGATAACACTTATGATTAGGAAAACTTGTCATGGAATCTTAAAGGATTGTGTTAGCATTTTTTGTGATATTCCTTAAAAGGAGATTATCATCTCTGTCAACCATGGACAACTGAGGAACCAAGACTCACAGATTATAGGGTTGACTTTTAATAGAACCACTCTGGAGACCAAGGCTAACCTCTTGGAGAATCTCTCTCTCTCTCTCTCTCTCTCTCTCTCTCTCTCTCTCTTCCCCCCCACCCCCGCGCCCGCCGTGTGTGTGTGTGGGGGGGGGTGTAGAAATACTTTTCTGTGGATTTTAGCTAACCTGGATCCAAGTAATCTAATGAAGTCTGACTAACACAGGATAGAGAGATTTCTCAGTTCTCAAAGGTTCTATGAACGTCTCTCATTAGGAACTTAACTAATTAGATGAGAATCACAGGGATTTTTAATCAGGTCAGCTGTGAGCATGAAAATACACAGATACTATTAGTGGGCAACCACCAGGATCCATCAACAAGGTGCAAAGCTTTGTCACAGAGAGATTTGAAAAGTTAAAGGGGGGGTGGGGAACCAGAAAAAGGGAAATGAATTGTAAATATAGAATATATCCAATAAAAAAGAAGGAAAAAAAAGAAAAGTTAAAGGGTCTTGAGTCTTGGTAGCAGTACTATCAGACTTTGCATTGCATTGTTTGTTTCTAAGATGATAGAAAAATCTGACTGAACACAGTATCTAAAAAGGACAGTACTAGGAACCCCACAATAATTTTAACGCCATTTGTTTAATTGTGTAGAGAGAAGGTAAATTCAGTCAGGTGTCTGAAATCCAAGTTATTATAGATGGCATGAGATATAAGTAAATAGAAATACTTATACAGGTGCACACACATGCACATGCACACACATGAACACACATATCAGCTTATCAACATGAAATGACTGCAAGGTATGCCATGAAACTACAAGTTCACTGAACAGTAAATGCACAAAGGGTTGTAAGTGTCCCGAGCAGACTGGCCTTCTCTCAGACACAGAAGCAGGATTGCAAGCAAACTCAAGAAACCCAGATGATTAAAGGTGAACGTGGTTTGACCCAGTACTTTTGAAGAGAATGAAACTTATTGCCACATTAATAGTCACAAGATGATCAGAAGTAGTAACTTCAGTCATGACTCACTGCACAGATGGGAAACAGAATAGATCTCAAATGGAAAAGCTAAGGTTATCTGGGTTCCTTGTGTTCTATTTTGGCAATCAGAACTTATGATGCAGTAGGATATTTACAGAGGGGATATTGAGCAGTAGCACAGAAAAAAAAACAAAAAAACAAAAAAAAACAAAAAACAAAAAATCCGACTGTATCCTTGAACTGATACAGAGTCTTCCTGAAAAGGGCAATAACCTTTGAAAGTAGGTTAATATGCCACAAGGTTTTGCTTTATAGCTTTTATGAGTGGAAACACCTTTAATTAAAGGGAGAGATTGCTGGCAATAGGAGGAAAAGGAATGGGGAAATAGCACGATTTTTTTTTCCAAAAAGGCACACCTTTTGGTTTTGCACCTTTTATTATCAAGATATGGCATTGACCACAGCTTTTCTTATATACAGTAAAAAATACTGATACTGTATTTTCATGGCAATAATGGTATGTGCATGAAGTCTGATAATAAGATTCAAACCATCCTAGTTATTATCACATCAAAAATTATTTTCACTTCCAAGGAAAAAGAAGTCATTTTTAGCACCATGACAATTGCTATTGTATTCTCTCTCTCTTTCTCTCCCTCCCTCCCCCTCCCTCCCTCCCTTCTTCTCCTCTCTCCTCTCTCCCCTCTCCCCTCTCTGCTCTCCTCTCTCCTCTCTCCCTCTCTCAGGTCCAGATGGACTATAATACCACTGGGGTCTCTTGAAACATAAAGTATGGCTACAGCAAGTCATAAGCAAGAAAGGGATTTTTCAGATGTTAAAAAAAATCCAAATGACGTCATTTTGTACCTCTGAATTAATACAGAATCAACAAGTAGGTATGCGGGGGTCAAAATGAGAACAAAGACTCCCAGATAATAGGAGAAGCCATTAATGGAGTGAGAGTAAGGAGAAAGACATAGGATTCAACACAGGGAAGCATATTTAATTGCATTCAATGTAGGAAGATGGAGGCTGAAAGAGATCCCAAGTGTCCCTAGGCCTTTATATAAGAATAACTTACACAAAGATGCAAATGGTATATAAACTGTATTGAAGGAAATAGGCTAAGATTTTACTGCGGTATGAAAAAGTCAGGACTCAAGAGTAATCACCCCCTTAAACTTTGACAAAATCTCTAATACAAATAGATTTTGTGCACTGTCTTCTCCAGTTGTTTTCTTTTTTTAAAAAAAAGGTCTTACTCTCTTAAATATAGAAATCTAAAGCGTACAATTATGTAGCATCATCAGGATCTCTCACCAGCTCCATTTCTACACCCTATTCAACATGATAGAAAGATTTGCATATCGGAGAACCGCAAATACTGACATACAAAAGTGGCCTTCATCCGCATCATGTCTCCTGAGGAGAATATAATAGACTCTTCTTATTTGCAGCTAGTGTAAAAGTAAACTAAAATTTGACAAATTAAAATTTTAGACAAATACAAATTTTGTCTAAAACATTATACCATGCTGGGATGAGAGCAGTGGATAAAGCACTTGCTGCCCAAGCCCGAGGACCAGAGTTATTGATTGCAGAAGAGTCGGAAGAGTCAAGTGGGCATGGAGGCTGCCTGTGCGCTCTGGAGGCAGAGACTGGGCATTACCCTGGGAAAGTTAACTAACTGGGTTAGGGAGACAGAGACAGACGCCTTACACAGTAAGTAAAGGGAGGGTTATTGAGGAAGAAAATGAACACCAGCTTTGGGTCTCTAGGTACACATATGTGCATAGGTATGCATCCCACACACATGAGCCTGTACATATCTGAACATACGTACACATACATATCACATATACATACAGAAATAAAATAAATGGAATCATACAGATAACAATTGACAAAGAGTGTTTGTACTCACACTCCTCATTATTTCATACAATCTATACTACTTGCTCATACTGTGTCCACCTGTTCATACTGTGTCCACCTGTTAACACTGTGTCCACCTCTTCATACTGTGTCCACCTGTTCATAATTATATCTACCTGTGCATACTGTGTCCATCTCTTCACACTGTGTCCACCTCTTCTTACTGTGTCCACCTCATCGTACTGTGTCCACCTGTGCACACTGTGTCCACCTATGCACACTGTGTCCACCTCTTCACACCATGTCCACATCTTCACACCATGTCCACCTCTTCAGTGTATCCACCTCTTCTTACTGTGTCCACCTGTTCATACTGTGTCCACCTGTTCATACTGTGAGTTCATACACATTGGAGTTGGACAAGGCAAACCAACAGAAGGAAAAGAACATTAGAGGAGGCCCAAGAATCAGTGGCTTGTACACTTAGGCATCCCATAAAAATGCTAAACTGGAAGCCATACTATATACACAGAGGACCTGGTACAGACCTGTGCAGGCCTGTGCATGCTGCCTCTGTCTCTGTGAGTTCATATGAGTTCACCTGTTCACACTATGTCCACCTGTTCATACTATGTCCACCTGTTCACACTATGTCCACCTGTTCACACTATGTCTATCTGTTTTGATCCCTTTGGAGTACATTAGCTCCTGTCAACATAGGAAACATTAATCCCCTAGGAAAGGGTTTATGACCTTTAAATGGCAAGAACAAAAAACGTGGTGGTCAGGTCATTATCCATCATGATGTTCCCTAGTACAGTATGAACATTAGAAAATAGAGTATTTCTGATCTCTATTCATGTTCATGAGAAAATCAGTTAACCTACATTCTATCACAATTCATCCACCATTATAATCTGTCCTTTGAAACTCAGAATCAGCATGGATATGGAGGAAGTAGGAACTAGGAAAGTACATTTTCCTATTTATATCAGCAGACATCTCAGACTTGTGATTTTACCTCTCCCTAGGAGTCTCAGGCTTGGATCTGTAGGACTGGCCCCTTCACGCTCTCCAGCAGTACATTAGCATCCACTAGGAGTGGTAGGAGGCTCAGATCAGTGTGTTGGGGCAAAGGTGTGGAGTAAGGGTCATAGAACACTGTGTGCTCATGAGTTACCAAGTTTTATAGCACTGTCTGCCTTTACAGAGACTTGAGGAAATAAAATTTAGTATCTTAAAATCCTCGATAAAGGGCTAGACATGTGGCTTGGTGAAAAAACTATTTGCTATGCAAATGTGAAGACCAGAGCTTGGATCTCTAAAACCCACATAAAAGTCATGCTGAGTTGGCAGTTGCCTATAATCCCAGCACCAGAGAAGCAGAGACAGGGACTGTCCTGGCAAATTGGCTAGGAGACTGACCTGAATCCGTGAGGTCAGGATGCAATGAGAGTTCCTGCATCACTAAATAAAGAGGATAGAAATCTAACATGATGACCTGACACTGGGCCTCTGCTCACATGAGCACACACATGCATGTGTGAGACCACACACATTTAAACATATGTGCGTGCGTGTGTGTGTGTGTGTGTGTGTGTGTGTGTGTGTGCAAGCTTACAACTTCCATCTTTTGTCTTCTGGGGCTATGCTTTTACTCTGGGAAACCAGTGAAGCACAGATGTAGGAAAATTTGAGACATTTTCTGATAGACCCTAGATTGGAACTTTCACATTTTTTTTTCAATAAAGGCCATAGACCAGGACATAGGAAGTGCAGGAGATGTACTTTGCCTAGGCAGCACAGCAGAGCTAGCCCTGGTGGCAGTGGTGCCTGTGAGCCAGCCCTGAAGGAATAAGCCTGGGAGAGCTGCCCCTGCCCTACATTTGCCTAAGGAGAGATGCCTCCCCTCCATTATCCCTCACCACATTTAGCAGGCCAGACAGCTGGCCCTGAGGTCTTGAGAGCAGGAAAGCTATAGCACTTGTGAGAGCGGGTCCTGCACTTCCCCTGAGCACCAGAGTAGAGTTGGCCCTGCTGTCCTGGAGGCAGGTGAGCCAGCTCCAAAGACAAAAGAGTGGGAGAGCTGACCCTGCCCCTTGCCAGGGGCTGCATTGGGTGAACTAGCCAGGACAGTGCTGGAGAGCTCGCCCTAGAGGTGTGGGTGCTGGCGAGCTGGCAAGCTGACCAACTCAGCTACCACTCAGGCCCAGATGCAGGGCTTTGAATTGGGCCACCCCAACATATACCCCATCTATGATCTGCTGGAGCATGTGAAGGGGCCAGTCCTGCAGATCCAAACCTGTAGGATCTCCAGGACACAAGACAACAACAAGATATTCAAAGGAGTACTGGTAAGGATCCAGTATTGATGGTGTAGCAGAAGTCAGAGCCCTCGAGCCAGACTATTGACTTATTGCAACCAACATTTGCAAGTAAAGATGTGAGGACAAAAAAAGTACACTGTGGGACACACTGTGACACACTATAGCTTCCATGATGAGATTGTTATTGTTGCTGCTGTTGTTGTGCTTATTTGTTGTATTTCTTTTTATTGTCTTGGGAGGGGGTTGCCAGGGCAGAGGGGCAATATGAAGGGATTGGGAGATGAGTGGGATTGGTATGTATGATCTGAAATTCACAACGAATCAAAAACTGTTTTAAACACGTGGGAGAGAACTGACACGGGTGGCTGTCAAATAAAGACCTTTGGCTGGCAACTCTTTACTCCAAGACCTAAATTAAAAGGGCTCTAAGATGTGGAAATTTTAGTTAGTGTCATAATAAACTGATGATATAACATCAAAAATTGGAAGAAAAAGAATGCTCATCGTGCCCTAATAGGGCTGTCGCCCATCTGCAGCTTGGTCCCAAGCAGCTGGCAGAGGTCATGACTTTTGAGAAAGTGCTCAATTATTTTGTGTCCCAAACCATCTCAATTTGGGAAAGAAACGCCCAAACATTTTGTTGCCATGTAGTTGAATGCAAGAATATCCTGAAATGGAGGTGGCTGTACTTTTCCCCACTGAGGAGGTTCTGTGAGCATATGCTCTCATTTCTGGAACCTTCTGCTGTAAAAAGTGAAAATTCTTTTCCACAGTGAATGGTCTATACCCCAGGTGAATGCACTCTGAGGCGCTCCGGGATGCTGTGCTTAGTTATATTCACGCCCCTGTTGGGATTAACCATAAACTGTTAGTAGAGGAGCTGTGCGTTTTGATATGAATAGAAATGGCCATCTTTGTTTGAGGTAAAGACACCTTTTCAATGTGTCACGAGGCTAAACGATGCAGCCGCTTACAGAGACATGGAAATCAAGTTTCCTGATTATTGGGATCCACCGCTGACCCTAGGACAAAACTATTTATTCTACACCAGATTCTTGTCTCTACCAAGAACAAAATTTAATTATGAAGACCTTGTTATATGCTAAATACTTCCCAAAATGCTTCCTGCCACCAATTATCACATTTATGTCAAGCCCAAAATAGCAAAATTATCATTTAAAAGGTGAGAAAAATTAACTAAAGTGAAGTGTCCTTTCCAAGTTATCAGAGCTAGACAGTAACTCAAAATGAGACCTTTGCATCCCATAGAGTTATCTCTATTAATGCTGACTTCATGATAAAGTGAGCTAAATCCATTGTGCTCAAAATATGAGTTCTGGATAACTGTTTATCATTTACAGTTGCTCAGCACCAGTTTTCTAAGGCAAAGGTACATCAGATTTCTCCATGCAATGTATAACTTTATATAACATTTAACATGAACAATTAATGAATATATCAGTATCTCTAGAATTTATTCTAGATTTATATTCTGAAGTATAGACATATATTTTATGTAAAAATCCATGTAGATCATTTCATTCACATACATATATCCATGCAAACAAATGTACATAGATACAGATACAGAGATACAGATATATGTGCATATGTATGTATATGTGTGTATGTATATATGTGAATTCTAGGCAGACATATTTTTGTCTTGACATCCTCTCAAAGGAAGAAAAGGGCAATGCTGCTATAAAGAAATTGATAGGCACTAACAATTAGTGCTTTGAAAATTTCTGTGTAGTCAAGCTCAGTTGATTAACATTCTCTTAATTACAAAGGCAAATAGCAAACTAATAGCTGTTCAATTCTAAAATTTTTGACACCATGTCTATATTTATATTTATGGAACATAAAATTTTAGCTATAAAATTATAATTTTAGTATATTTTACTTAATATAAATTTGTACAAATAGAATATTTGAACAAAAGAAAAATATTTATTATTTTGTTGTTTCTGTAAGAAAATAGTAATAGTAACAAAATATATGGAATCAGGCTGCAAGAGACACCTTAGTTCTAAAGGAAGTTTTAAGGGTGGTATGTGAAATGAACATGTGTGAAGAAATAGCTTCCCAGAAATTACAGTGATATTTAAATACTTATACTATCCTCTCCTCTTTCTGTCTACTAGAATGACTTCTGCTTTTCCTATAGTTAAGTAGATAATGTCTGCTCCTTTTAATTATTGGGAGCTTTCCTTAATAAAGGCACTTAATTTTTAGCCACATTAAGAGTTAACTTTACAGTTGGCTTTATTGTGTATTACATGACACATTAGTATGTATTTTTTAATTCTTTGTACTGTTTTCTGTCCAGAACACTAAGCCATTCTTCCAATCATGACAACTGCATTACTTTGGCGGGGAAAAGACCTAAAGAGAGTTTTAGACTGAACTGCAGAGAGGGCTCCATAGGTAAAGCAGCTGCTATTCAAGACCAAGGACAGGAGTTGGAATTCTCCATTCCCTTAAACCAGCCCTGTCATGTGAGTCTGTAATTCCAGTGCTTCTCCTGTGAGATAGGATGCAGTGGGTCAGAATATCTGGAAGCTTATCATCCATACGGTCTGGCATATTCTGTTATGAACAATAAAGGGACCTTGTCTCAAACAATATCAGATATAAAGACTAACAGCCAAGGTGCCATACACACTCTGTAGTATTCAAACGCCTACACTTACATTCACAGATGTATATATGCACATACATCACACAGAGAGAAAACTTAGAATTAAAGGGTGCAATAAAATCAAATATGTACATTTTGTTTAAAATTAAACTTGTTAACAGTGCTCTGTAAGTTCAATTTGAGACATGCTCAAGATTTAAATGTCTAATAGCGTTGGGCGGTGGTGGAGCACACCTTTAATCCTAGCACTCGGGGAGGCAGAGGCAGGCAGATTTCTGAGTTCGAGGCTAGCCTGGTCTACAGAGTAAGTTCCAGGACAACCAGGGCTACACAGAGAAACCCTGTCTTGGAAAAAACAACAAAAAAATGTCTAATAGTTATACTACCATGAGTTAATTCGTTGTTTTCTTAATTGCTGGCAGATGAGAAGACACATTGATGGTGATTACAGATGAGTAGAGAACACTATGAAAGAAATAAAAATCAGTTATCAGCACATACTTTCACACTCATCTGTAACATATAAAGATCTTTCCATTGTTCTGATATTATATAACTGATTTTAAATGGTTATTTTCACTTATTTAACTGTCCTACGGAAGTGGTCTATTGCATTCAATAAAATCATAGCACAATTTGATCTCGACCTTTCAGTTACAATGGAGGGTAATACTCATTGTAATTATGTTGCTTCTAAGAACTATTACAAAATTTGCTGTTTGTCAGCCCACTGAAAAATACCCTATAGTCATGTGCAGAGATGTGATTTGAACAATGGAGGATTAGGCAATTCTGTTGTTGTGTAAATACCCTGGAGTGCACATATAGAACATGCAGTAGATGGCTGAGGTCATTCAGTTGAAGCAATGTCCTATTGTAATCAGAACACTTGGTAGTACAAAATGGAAGACGCAGCTGACAGTATGATGTGCAGTCCCATAGCAAAGTAACATGTCCCACAGGCATCACGTAATGACACTGTGGACAGCTGCAGAAAGTACAGCATCATAAACACATAAACCCAAACATCACCATTTGCTATTATACATTGCATGTCACGCCTAATTATTGGTGCTATGCTCTTGTACATCTAGCAATGCAATGATGTGACTTATACTAACATCGCCAAAAACATGTTTTCTTCACTTCTTTTCCTGTTCCTGAGACAGAATTCTCCAACAAAATCAACATAAGAGAAGAAGAGTTTATTTCAGCTCACAGGTCAAGGACCATCCATCACTCTGGAGGTCAAGGCAGCTGGAGATTAAAGTAGATGACCGTATTACTTTACAAGTCAGAAGATTGTGATGAATGCATGCATATTTCTCAGCTTCCTTTCTAACTTGTACATTCCAGGATCCCTTTCTGTGGGAATGGATTCACCCACAATTAAACAGGCTCTACCAATGATGACAGACAGGATGCTCCTCCATCATCATGCTCGAAGCTACATTTCGTAGGTGATTCTAAAGGTGGTCATGCTGAATTGACACTAACCATCACACACATGGACAGAGCTATAATACTATGTAGGGCTGGCTCTGAAATAGGTATTTTTCAGCTTCATTATATTTTTATGTGACTACTGCTATACATGCATGCCGACCAGACACTAAGCAAAACATCTTTCGGAGCACACCAATGCACTTCCTTAAGTTGCCTCAAGCATTTTGCTTTTAATTTCTCTCATGTATTTGATTTGTAAAATATATGAAAATCTGGCGAACTGATACTCAGCTTGCATTCATGGTAAATCACACTATTCAATTTGCCTTGGATTTCTTTTCAAGCCATTCTCTATGGAGCCACTGGTTTGTGGATTAATACCTTTGTGTCATTGCTGAAGTAAAATGTAAAATCTTAGGTAGCTGAAATTCACCATTCATGGTTCATATATCGTATTAAGACGACCAACTGAACTAAATGCTAGGGCATCATGATCCCGTGCTGTGAAGCCGTCTATAAAGTGGGAGTGGGTAGATACTAGCTTCAGGACTTAACCAAGGGGTGCACAGCGGTTTTGTAGTTAGCCTGGACAACAATGTTAAATTACATTTAGTTAAAAATTCATTTGCCTTTTGTCTTTTTTAAGATTAAAAATTAACTGTATACCTGGTTTTATGTTTGTGTGTGGATACATGCATGTGAGTGCAGTTACATGCAGGGGCCAGAAGAGGGTGTTAAATACCCTGTCTATGTCTGCAAGCTCTTTAAGAGCGGTAAGTGTTTCTAGTAGGAGAGCCATCCCTATAATCTCTTCTTAGTGTAATGTCACCCTCAGGTTACTCAGGAAGACCATCTCCGCATAACAGTGCCAGTTGCAGGTAACCATTGCCGATAGTTCTGTGATCCTGGTGCATGTGTGGTTCTTATCCTTAGTCAAGTCTTGTTTTATCTGCTTTGTATTATAGGACATATTAAGTATAATGGACATTGAGAATTGCAATTTTCACTTGCCAGAAATAAAGAGTGATTATTAATTCATTTGTCTTTTTATTTCTATCATGGGGCTAAACTTACCAAGATAAATACAATATCCCAAAAGATCAACAAGTTATTTTTTTATTTGGATCACATGACAAGGCTTAACTTAATGTGTCTAAACATATTAAAACCAAATCAAAAGAAGAAAGTATGAACATCAATCTATTTTAATTAATATTAAAAATAAATTAGCCAACTTAGGCTTCTGTCATATTGACTCCAGAGTCCACTCTGTTAAATAAAATCTTCAAAATGAATGGTAATTCATAGTCTGAAGTTGTGTAAGAAATAGAGAAATATAAAGGAGGAAGATGTTAAATATTATTCTACAAGTTGGAGAAATAGCTCAGTGGTTAAGAGCAAATATTGCTTTTGTATAGGACCCCAATATGGCTCTCAACAACCATGCCAGGTGGCTCACAACTACCTGCGACTCCAGTTCCAGAAACAATAGATTCTCTGACCTCCTGTGGCTTCAGCACCCAAGTGTGTGCATACCAACACAAAGAAATATAGTAAAAAAAAAATAGCACAAGGCTTAAAGTTATGCTAAATTACAGCCAATGGCCATTTCAGTTTTCTTTAAGTCTTCTTCACTTATGAGAATGAGTTTTCCCAAAGTCAAAACCTTTCAGATGAAAGGGACAAAGGATGTATTCTCAGAACATCAGCAGAAAAGATTTTTTTTCTACTTGTCAAGGGTAGATTACCCACGGGAGTCTCCCATTCCTCTTTCTTAAGTCAATTACTTAATTTTGTCCCTGTAATTATTTGTCTTTGTCAATTCACATCAAAACAACACAGCTACAGGGAGTTATCCTTGGCTGTACAGCTTAATTAAGAGTCTATGAGTAAAGAATCCTGTTGTCAGGCTCTATCCTGAAGTCCAATTACTGGAAAACAAATGTTTCTGGAGGAGACTGTGATATTTGGTACAATGAATCAATCAAACTTTCCTGGAAACAGGTTAACAGTTTAAGGTGGTTCAAAATGACTCAGCCATTATGGCCATGGAATAGATGTTTTTCCAAACACATTCATTTGACAGGAAGTTGGTCAAGGTTAATAACTGATATATGGTTAAAGACCACATATTAATCTATGCCCTTCTAGGGATAATTTCATTCTCTCTTTCTCTCTCTCTCTCTCTCTCTCTCTCTCTCTCGCTCTCGCTCTCGCTCTCGCTCTCGCTCTCGCTCTCTCTTTCTCTCACTGTATGTGTGTGTGTGTTTGTGTATGTGTGTGTGTGTGTGTGTGTGTGTGTGTAAGGTACAGTGAGCGTACTTCTGTCTAAAGAAAATTGTCTCAAGCTTATTAAGATGTCTTAAGAAAGCTGA
This sequence comes from Apodemus agrarius, assembly GCA_964023405.1. Classification (NCBI taxonomy): domain Eukaryota; kingdom Metazoa; phylum Chordata; class Mammalia; order Rodentia; family Muridae; genus Apodemus; species Apodemus agrarius. The sequence goes on along the minus strand of OZ030018.1, from coordinate 9,715,103 downwards.
CTTTCATACTGAAGTCAGACTTTAAAGGAGGATTTGGTACAGATTGGTATTTCCAGAGTCTAAGCAGAACTTTCAAATCATTGAATTCTTTAAATTCAGAATTATAAGAAATGTCTGATTTTTTCAAAGCTTAGCCTAGTCTTATAAATATAAAAATTAATGTAGAGGAAAGGGAAAAGAAATTATGTGACAAAAATAATCTTAAAAATCAGTTAGCAATTTTGATTTGACTATGATGAATTGGGCTTCAGGGGAAGAGCAATCCTCTCGTCAGAAACAGCTCAATTAGCTGAATTAAGCAACAGAATCTGTCTAAAAGCACTGGAGAATGACCGCAGTGGCCAAGAGTTGACAATGTCTCAGATAATAGAGGTAATCTTTAAAGTTTCTGCCTGTGTCATTTTTACACTAAAGATATTTGACAGTTGACAGGAAGAGAGGACGTAAGGCCATGAAGATCCCAAACAAACTGAAAACAGCAAAACAAATACAAACAAACAAAAACTGGTGTTAAAAGACTATGAAGAATTTCCAAAGCTTTTCTATTAAAACACAAAGGTACTCAGGGCTATGAGCAGTTGGAAGGTGTGTTGGTCAGTTATAACTCTTTACCACACACAACCTAGAACCTCTTGAGAAGAAAGTTGGAGTGAGGTATTATCAAGATCATGTTGACCTGTGTGAATAATGTATGGGATTATTTTAATTGCCTTCATCAATATGGAAAGATCCATCCTAAAATTGGACCCAACCTTAAGGGCTGGACCCTGGCCTGTGGAAACATGAACAAGGCAGGCTGAGTACCAGCCAGCTCCCACGTATTCATGTCCCTCAGCTCCTGACTATGGATCACATGACTAAGTCTTTACATTTACAGCAGCCTTGACCTCCCTACAGTGATGGACTTGAACCTGGAATGGTGAGCTACAACACACCCACTCTTCTTTACGTCACTATTTTTTTCAGGCTACTATATCAAAACAACAAAACTGAAACTAGCCTGTCCTAAAGAGAAAAGCAACAGAAAAGTGACCTCCAGCATCTAGAGATTTCAGGGTGGAGAGTCTGAGTAGGGAGCCAGGTGTTTAGTTCCTACCTCTGAAGGATGACATTCCAGACATTACAATAGAGCATAGGTGTTTTAAGCCTTATTAACCCTCAACTCAACCAGAACACAAAGAATAACAATGAGACTTCCATGCCTCTGCCTAACAGGAGGAAGAGGGATCATTAAAAGAAAAAAATGTGATGCAGAAAGCCTTGGTTAATCTTGTTTGCAACCACAAACTGGAGGACCCAGAAGTAACAAAAGAAAAATAATACCAGGGGGTACACATTCAGGGTGGTCTATGTGGTCATTTGGACAAATTTAAAACTGTAAAAACTAAAAGAATTTTCTCCATTTGAATTTTTACAGGAATATTTTTAATTCCAATGTTAGTAAATTAAATCTCAAATGCTCCAAAATGGAAATACATATCACAGGAAAATCCAATCTATTCCAGTAATACAAATGTGTATAATTTAAAATTAAATTTTCTATGCAAAAATAAAATTAAAGCAGACTGGCCTAGAATATTCTCATTCCATTTAGTAGAAGCATTTTGCAAATATCAAGATTCATTTACAAAATAGCCAATTATTAATAAAAAAGAGTTATCTTTAATCTGATAGATAGCTGCAGAACAGTTATTGCAAACCTCTTGCTCAATGACAACAGATCTAAGCTCACCACACCTCAGAACACCACCAGCATTTTAGCTATAATTTTACCCCGGCAAATTGCCAAGGTGATTTTATAATTCCTATGGAAATATGTGAGGACAGACGCAAAGCTAAGGTCACACAAGAGCCAAATTGGTGTCTTAAAATATAAAGTATCAATCTTGTACAGAGCTAGAGAAACTGAGAAGCCCGCCTTAGTGCGAGACTACTTGCACCATTACAGAGAATTGGGAAATCAGACAAGAGACACAAGTGTGGACATTTAGACTCAAGAAGGGTTTCACTGTCGAGAACTGTTTTCCTAAGTAACATGAGCCTGGGTTCAGAGACAGAAGGAAAGTGTAGTGCACACCCCTGTACAAGAAGATGCAAAGAAAGCCTACTGTAGAACTCTGAGTGCAAAGGATGGATAAACTAAAATTTACAAAATAAAAAAAAAGGGATGAATGCCTTTCCAACCTAAGAGGTGAATCAGCACTAATATAAAATGCTGAAGCATAAAAAGAGCGGTTGTTACAATGAAAAAACTTCAGTATGAGAGATTAAATTCATGCAAAACAAACCTTGGGAATAGGGATAAGATGACTAATTTTGTAATCTCTACAAAAATATCCAGATTATCTGTGTAACAGAGAAAGACACCTTTGGACTGTTCCCAGGAAGCTGGTGATGTCTTATTTTCAACAGAACAGCTACTTGTAATCATTTCTTTTTTTTCTTTTCTTTTTCTTTTCTTTTTTTTTTTTTTTTATAAACCATCAATCTGCAATGCCGGAAATTTTCACTCTTCTCATTTCTGTAGAATACTTGTGTAAAGAATGTTACAAAAAACTATCTAAAGTAATAACGTGGTGAATTTTATATTATTTTCCATGAGGAAGATGGCCAATACACTTTGGGCGTGAAGAAAGTTTCCAAGATGGAAACTTCTGGGGTGGCAGGGCCTTCCTGCATTGGCTGAATTAATTGCTAGTGTCTTGCCACCGGAAGCCCTCTCTGTGTTTTATCAATCTGTGGGATGGAAACCAATGAAAGTTACCTTCTCGTTATGTGGCTGATTATTCATCACTACGCCCCGCTGCAGCCTACCCAGAAGACATGTGGCTGCTCATTACCACCAGAGGAAAGACAAACAGGGGGAGGTGTATCAGATTAGTTAATTAAACGTCCTTGGCTGAAGATTGGACAGTGGGAGGAAGTTAATACTAAAGGCTAAAAGGAGCCTGTTAGATTTAATGAAACTCTTAGTCTTGGCTTCCCCCTGACTCTATGAAGAGATGAGCATTAGGCTTTAATTGCCTTTTTAATAGTGTCCCATCCAACATAAACTCTTGTACACTTAATTCAGCTGTTAGGAGTTTTAATGTATAGAAGATGCTAAGAATGTGCACTCATTTGATCTTCTAGAATCAGTTTGTCCAAATCATGTAAAATATGAAAATAAAAACTAAGAGACCTGTTTTACACTGAAATCTGTATTGCTGCCCCAAAAACGAAATGAAAAATTGGCACTGATTTCTCAGGTGTGTGAAAAAAACAAAAACAAAGAACAAATAAACAAAAACAAAAAAACCCTACCTCATTATTTCTATCCAAAGTTTAGGTTTGCAACCTCATAAGAAGAACAATATCAACCAACCAGACTCTCCAAAGTTCTCAGGGACTAAACCAACAACCAAAGAGTGTACAGGGGGTACACATGGCTCCAGCTGCATATGTAGCAGAGGGTTGCCTTATCTGGCATCACTGGGAGGGGAACCCCTTGTTCCTATGGAGGTTTAATGACCTAGGATAGGGGGATGCTAGGCCACTGAGGCAGGAGTGGGTAGAGGACCACCCTCATAGAGGCAGGGGGAAGCAGGAGGACATAGGAGGCTTATGGAGGGGAAACTGGGAAGGGGGATAATATTTGAAATGTAAATTAATAAAGTAACTGGTAAAAAATGAAAAAAAATAGATTTTCAAATAAAAAATTAAATTGCAGGTTATATACCAATTCAAAATTTAATAAATAATAATGCCATGGGCCAGCCAGGTGACTGAGCTGGTGAAAGCACGTGCAGCCAAGTCTTTGATCCATAGAACAGATGGTAAATGGATAGAATGTTCTCCCCCGCCTCCCTCCATTGTCTTCAGGCATTCATGTTCATCCCACTGAGTATGTTCCCCTCTTAACAGATATATAGTTATACATACTAATAACTTTTATTATTTATCACTCATGCTATTTATTAGACTTCTACTCCAGATTAGTTACCTTTCAACAGCACTTTCTAGAATGTTGGATATATACCCTCTCTCTACTTATGTTTGTACTCACCAACCCAGTAAGAATCATTACACCATTAATCTTCCTTCTTCAACATTTTATACCTGCTAAAGTATGCAAAGCCATACTTCTAAAAGTTATTTCAATATATTACATCCAGCATCAAAATCTTCTAGAGTTCCATCATTGACCAGATAGAAAAGAATTTGTTAGCATGACAGATACACTGGAAGTCTCAGAAGCAGATCTAAGGGAATATTGTCACTTGTAACTTAAGGCTGGGGCTGCACCCTGAGAAGTGAGATCTAGATAAATTAATTTTATAGTGTATACCATAGTGTATACTTACTGACACATAGTGCACATGTTAGTCACTTGATATGACCTCTGGGAGCAACCAGAAGCTGTGATCATCAAAACGTGGATGAGATCGCTTCCAAAGCAAGACAGCCTTCAGTCCACAGTGAATTGTTTTCTTATTGGTGGATAGATCCATTCCACAATTTGAAAACAACGTTCGCTATGGAAAGTATATGAACACAGGCATTTACTTTCATAATCAGGTATCACAAATGGTGCGTGTGGCTGGTCAGGTTGTACTTTGAGTTTGTTGCCGGTGGAGTAGCTTCTTATTTCGGATTGTCTTTTGGATCTACCCTTGGTGGTGGGTTTGGTTTGGCTCAGTTTTGATGTCATCGGCGATTAGATTCAGAATCTGGTGTCACTGAGATATGTTCCAAGATTGTAAGTTCATATTTTAAATGTTTTATAATTTAAAAATTTGTTACATGTTTATTCATTCATTTACTCATTCATTGTATGTGCATAGACACATGCATGTCCAGCTAATGCGTGGAGGTCAACAGATGACTCAAGGAAGGTCTTCCTCTTCTCCCAATAGGGTCCTTGGAATTACCATTAAGTCATCAGCTCCCATAATCAATATCTTTTCACACTAGACACTAAACGCTTTATAATTTTATGCTAAGTGTAACTTGTTGAATTTGTGAAAATTAAATATACCTATGTATACATGTCATTTAATTCGTGCATTAAATCAATATGCTCAATTATATTTGTATTCTATTGCCAGAAATTTAATTAAGAGGTATTCTGTAATCTTGCTATGTGGGTGTTGAGCCTGTGATCATAGGCAAATATAATCAAATTATATAGTCAATAACATTTTTTTTCCTCTAGGGGGTCTCTATGTCCTGAAGCTAAAATTGCAGGCCTAGATCCTCATATTTTCATCATCCCAAAATAACTTTCTCTCTAATTCCCAGGTATTTCAGTCTTTAATGACCTCACCCTCTGTGTAAATCTTCATGCTCTCCTTAATCAAATAAAACATTTCTCTACTCATATACCAAGTCTGGTTCTTGGAGCAGAATCACTTGTCTGTAAGTTGCTATCAGCTCTGTTTACCATCCATGGACAAGGCAGGCTCATTACTGCCCCCTGCTGGAACATGTGTGCACGTTTAGAAAGGCAGAGGCCTCGTTTTTTTTTTTTTCCAAAGTATTATGAAAAATATCGTTCTTTTCTTTTCAATGAGATAAGGCCACACAGACAAGTCATGATATCATCGTTCAGTATGCTTTCCTAACACTATTCCTCTCTGTGCAGTGTTTCAACTTTAGATCCCGATTCAACAATTCTGATCACCTAACCACCCACCAGATCATTACTACTCTCAATCAAAGATGTAATGAATGACCTAAATTATATATATAGCACATATGGATAAACTATTTTCAGAATGTCTTTGTTTCTCAAATATTGAATCCTATGTGTTCAATGAATAAAGTTTGGAAAGAGTTCAAGAGATCCTACAGCATGTTCTATGGTACTTATTGAAATCTTCAAGATTGGATGTCTGCCTATCATCTGAACATTGTACAAATGAGCTAAGTTCTTATTTCCAGCTGACCCCTTTCCTAGACCTAGGAAATTAATTGGAGGGGCTTTGAATCTTCTGCAATGGATGGAGTTGAGCAGGATTTGTGAACCTTCTTAGACAGTGCAACTTAAGTGGATACTATTGGTAAGATAGAGTAGCCTTCCTTTGGTCAAGTGCATGGTTTATTAATGCTACCTAGAATTTGACAAGCAATTTTAATTTGCCAACTGTAAAGACTAGTGTACATATAAACATAGTAAAGATGATAGACCTAATAAAAATAGTGTATTGATACTTCCTGCCATCATAATACAGGTGGCTTAATCTTGGCATTTTCCACCACTAGGGCTTATACAGATGAGTCAGCATTTGTCCTTGCAGAAGAAGACCCAAGTTCAGTTCCCAGCACCCACAGGGTACCTCACAGCCCTTCTGACTTCTATGGGAACCAGGCACACATGCAATGCATATAGATAGGCAAAACACTTATACAAACAGAATAAAAAATATATCTAAAAACAAAGAGTCATTTTCTACCAATGAATTCCACATTTTGGTCAAATATCAAACTCCATTTTCCCGGCCATCTTCAGTTAGATATTCTAATTCTTTAACTGATTTAGTTTTCTTATTTTAAGGAATCTTACGCTTTTATTATGGGTAGAAATTATACTAGGTTTTATGCAGGCAAGTAAGTACTCTACTACCGGATTATGTTATATTCTGCTTGTTTCTAAGGCAGGATTTCAAGGACAACTTTACTTGCAGATTAGAGTCGAAGGTGTTAACAGAAACAGGATACCACAGTCTCCTGAACTCAGTCTATTTCACTGGAATTCTAAAAGCTTTGTAATGGAGATACATAGGAGAAAGTGTAATACTGTTTAAGATTGTTAAGGAATGTTTGATGGTGAGATGGCTTAACAGGCAATGACACTTGTCAATAAGCTTGAATTTAGGACCCAGGGGTTTCTCTTGTTAAAAGAACAAGCTAATTTCTATTAGTTGTCCATTGACTTCATGTACTCTCTCTGTCTCTGTCTCTGTCTCTGTCTCTCTCTATCTTTCTCTCTCTCTCTCTCTCTCTCTCTCTCTCTCTCTCTCTCACACACACACACACACACACACACACATTCTCTGACTTTCACATCCAAAATCAAAATAAATAAAGTACAAATTAGCATGTAATATGTTCGACTGTTCCAACTTTAAGAGTGTATAATTCCCTATATTTAGTATAGAAAAAATATCTGGCTCTGACTGTTGCTGGTTAGAAACATGCAGTCCCAGATACAGTGGTATATACTTGCTTCCCAAAACTTGGAAGACTAAAGCATAAGACATGCAGCAAGGCTAGTCTATGCTCCTAGTAAATTTATCACTACCCTGAGCTATGTGAAAAGACTGTCTCAAATTTAAAAAGATTAAAAACCATGATAAAATTACCACATGCATAAAGTAGGTCCTTAGTAAGTACATATCAATGTTGAATGATATGTTGAAGGAATAGCATTCTTTATTTTAAACATGAAGTCAAATAAGTATATATTTATACAGTATCATATTCAAGGACATTTAATGTTTTGGAGTCTTTCACATTACAAAGTTGGACCTTTTCTGTATTATACCTATAAAACTAAACCAACAAGAAGACTGTAATCATGTTTCCTCATTTTCATATGACCAGTTTGATGCTGTAAAAGACACAATAGACAAAATCAGTCAGATGATGCCTTTGTCTTCTCCTATAGTCATTCCGCTGCTGTGATGCATGTGTACAATAAATATTTGTTCACCAAGAAGGGGAGTCTGACCAAAATAATCAGCAATAGAAGAAAGTAAAGCTTTGAATTACCAGACAAAGTTGTTGGAAGCAAATATTTTCCCCAAGTTCCAGACACACAGAAAACAAGCAAATGAGCAAATAATGAATAATTTGTAAAGTATTGAAGTTCCAGTAGTGAGTCTCCTCACTTCTCTGCCTCTAATGAGCACCTGTCCTTCCATTTCTAAATTATCCCTTTCCAACAGTATGGAATGTCCAAAAATAAGTTATATTTATTTAATAGAATTATCAAAATTTAAGATGGTTTGTCTTTATTAACTTCTGTATCCTAAGATGAAAAATTTAGAATCTGCACCTTGATTGAAATACATATTCCTTAAAAGAACTAAGATTGCTGGGAGGAGTGTTTGATGATCATTTCTCTGATCCATATGTCAACCCACATCCATGGCTTCTTGAAGGTGGAGTTTTGCTTGTCATTAGAGTAATGTAGCTAAGATTTTCAGGCTTGATGGCATATGAGTTGCTTTCCTAAAGTGTAATCTGCTGCTAAAATTGTTTTCATTGCTTCAGCTACTCATTCATAGACTTTGAACATGAACAGTTGAAAAAAGAATTGTTAAATTTAAGTGACAGCAGTAAATTTACTCCCTCAATGTCTATGATGGAGATGTTGGAGAGTCATGTTATTTATACACAGAATGGTGAGATGTCAGAAGGCAAATTGATCAATGAGTGTTGGTATGATTCAGTTGGGTGGGGTAGGCAGTCGTTGACACTGTGCCTAAGGCATGTGTTTAATAAAAACAGCGAGATGAGAGTTGGATATATATTCCTGAATTAAATCTCAAGTTTTCCCTCAGGCATAGGGATGAGTAGACTTCATCCAAGGTATGTCAGTGTGGTATAGCCCAATTAGTACAACTCATAGCACCTCTTGGGCTTTAATAATTTTCCATAATGGTAACCAAATTCCTATCTATAATACCAAAATCTAACAGAAAAAAAGATGAAAGTTCACATTCCCAGGCCATGAACACAAAGTGACTTATTCTTACAATCAGTTGTGACTGCCTGAGACAGGACATTCCCTAACTGTGTTTGACGTTTAATGTTCCATTGGTATCTATCTGTGAAGGCTTCAGGCTAGGGTTGCTGAATCCTATTGTCATGGGACAGGCGATGTTCCTTTCAGGACATTAAGGAACAAGAACAGTGCAGAAAAAATTCAATGTCCCTGACCTTTATCTTTTCTTGATTTCTGGCACTGAACCATCTCTAGTAACTTATCATTTTCTTATACACAAAGTTTTCTAATTTTCCAGAGTTTTCTCGGGCTTGCAATATTATTCTGGCAGAGACATCCCTACCCTTTCTTTCTCCAGCTATGTCACCGTGGGTGATTTTGAGGGACATAAAGTATATCAATCTTCTCTAGTCTTCCTGTCCTACAATCCAGAACTAATGTTGACTTAGAGGATTTATTATTGCTTGCCTCAATGACAAATTTTTAAACAAGTATTTGGTTAATGCATTCAAATATTAACCTACACTAACAGATGTAGTAATATCAGTTAAGTAGCTGCTTGATGCATGTAAAAGTAACTTTTATTTATCTGAAATAACTGTCGTCTCCAAGGTTTACTGCCACCATCTGCAAACATAGTCCCAGTCATGGAAGCTTCTAGGCTCTGAACAATAATATCTGGGCCTAGAATGTGTTCCGTCTCTGAGACTTACTACTGCTGAACAAGTGCATCCTTTTTAGTTCTTTCTGACCTCTGGATGGCTGCTTCGACTCAGCTGTTCTGGCTCAAACTTCTCTCCTAGCTGACTGATTCAATCTGGCTTCTCTCAGCTTTTTCTGAATTGCTCTGCTTGGCCTCAAATGAACTTTGGCAATCTGTCTAATCTTCCAGCTCATTCTCATTCTCTGGCTCATTCTATCTTCACCAGTGTCTGGCTTGTTCTGTTTTAAACCTGTCTGTAAAATTCTCCAGATAAAACTGCCTCCTTTCTCTCTCTCTCTCTCTCTCTCTCTCTCTCTCTCTCTCTCTCTCTCTCCACTGCATCTTAAGTAGATTCCCTTTCTTTTCCTCATAAGCTCTTAAGATGGGCATGACCTAGTCTGTCAAATCTTTCTCTGATTCGTCACTCTGTCTGCCACTCAGTTAGACATCACTTTCAAACAAACTAAGTTTACCTTCATTGTTTTGGACTGAAGGTGCTTTAAGGGCATATGTGTATTCCAGCCAGAGAGATTCGTGATGTGTGTTAAGGACTGACTGAGCCCCCCACAACTAGAAAGAGGTTTGTTTTGTTTTTGTTTTATTTCATTTTTCAGAGTTCACAGTGTGATCAAATATCCTGAAGCAGATGTGTGGAATGTTTATCAAGCACCATGTCACTTACTCCTGGAGGCTTTACCTCTCCTCATTAGAGGACTATTGCTATTTTTATTGTGTTGCAGAGATAAGTAAGGTCAAACACCCTTCAGGGTCTTATGAATGGAACAAAGAGCACAGAGCTTTGGTTCCATGGCAACAGACATGCTTGTTGAGGCCAGAAGTGGACTCACAGCAGGACTCTGGGTGCCCAAGATTAGGGCCTATAGCTTGACAGTTCCAACTGTTGTCAAATGTTCCAGACACTGAGATGTGAAATTCTGTGCTTACTAGATCACATGTAGCTTGCAGGAGAGGAAATAAGCATTCTCTGAGCACCATTTGCTGCTGCTGTCTGATGCCTTGGCTGGCTTGTCTTCTGTTTTCTCATTTGAGGGGTTGCTAAGGAACAGTGATACTAACAAACATGATGGCTTGGATCATCAGCCCAATAGACCATCTGACCCCAGTTTTTGATGTTTTATTTTCTCATCTTCATCTTCCTCGGAGTCCCAGCATGAACCCAGGAAGAACCTATGGTCCAGTACATATAGTCAAGAAAATAGACCACAGACCCACTAGTTAAATTATTTATAGACTTGTTCTTATGAGTATACAACTGACACTCATGTACTCCAGGCCAAAGGTGTTTGCTTTAGCTAGATTTTCTCTACTAAGCATGCATACGGGACTATTTTCCTCAAAGATCTGAATATTTTTAATTGAAACAATTAATGTCAAATTCTATAAAATGATGTTAGTCAAAATCCTAACCACAATGATATTTTCATAATTTCATTTGTATCTATCTGAAAAAATAAAACCTTAAGGTTAAGATTTTAGTAATTTGTATTTCTGCTTATAAATATCAATCCATAATATATATTAAAATTCTTAATAGAATAATCTCTATTATCCAGTGTTTGAAGCAATAGAAAACATAGAGAGGCATTTTTGGTTTTTGCTATTTGTGACACAGAAACTTTGGACTTGTACAGGAGGAAGAGTTGCAAGGTTTAGTGGGAATATATTCAGACATAGGGTAGCAATTCTGTTTCCTAACTCTGATACATCCTCTTGAGGGTCAAAATACTAAGAATGAATACAATGAGCAATGCTTGAAGTAGATATTGCCCACATGTTTTCTGCTACTCACCGAATGAAATCATTTTGATATGGGATATAGCTTAAAGAACCAACGACATTACTAGGTACTATTAATGTCAACTTTGAATTTAAGTTTTCTAAACATAGGTTTTCCATAAATTCACATACAACTGTTAGAAGGTTATTAATTTGTAAACAATGACCTAGACTTAGTCATTGCATATTTGGCTGGAATAGAGAGAGACCTTTGATTGTTTTTCCCAAAAGATAGAAGTATATCAGTATACCCTGCAGCAGTTGAATGTCAGTTGAAGTTTCATAAGAATAAGTATATATCCATCCCATGGCATCCATAGGTAGACGGAGATGTTCTTGTCTGATCCAGGAGTTAGGATAAGAACAGAGGTTGGTTCGCTTAGCATCTGCTCTCTTTCCTCTTAGCAGTGCTGTTTGTTCTTCCCTGCTTCTTTCCTAAAAGCAGGGAGACTACCAGTGGTCCAGGATAGTTAGTCTATTATTACTCCACTGGTCTGCTATGGCAAAATCATCAAGATTAAATCTGTTGTAAACAATAGGACATAATTATTCTCAGTTCTGAACTCTGGGATGTTGAAGATGAAGTTGTGGGGAGAACCAATAACTGATCTCCATGTCCTGATTGTAAACTTCTGACTTTTTGTGAAGGGAAGACGGTCTCCTTAGTATTTGTTACTAATGCTACTCACTTGAACTCCCTTATCATGACATAGATATCTTCTTAGCCCTCTATTTACTTAACATCATCATCTTGGGTGCTGGAATGCCATAGTCAGTCTGAAGAAACAATTCATCATGTTTGTTTTTGCAGTTAATAACAGGAGCACCTCTTTCATCTGGAGAATAGACATTTTCATGGAATAACCAAACAGTTTCCCTTGCTCACAACATCTGAGATTTTCAGTTATTCTAAACTTAGTAGGAAAGACGAAATTGTGCCTCCAGCCAACATGCAACCCTAACAAAGCTACTGTAACAGCAAGGGCTTAAAGCATTGTTGAGAAATACAGGGGAAGTTATGACACAGGAGCTGAGTTTGCTGGAAGGTTTTAAGTTGCACTTCTCTGACTTGCCGCCTAGATTTTACTTATTTGTTTGCTTAATTTTAGTAATGTACTAGTCTTACTTTTGAAATATGATTTTTTTCATTAAAATGGTGCTATCATTCACCAATAAGGGATTATCATATATAAAATGCACCCAAGAATTCTATACAGAAATAGTAGTGGAGAGGTGACTCACAGCATGGGTCTTTGAAATATTATAACAATAAAAAACTATGTTTTCCTTAAGAAAAAAAATTCTGTCTTTTTGAATAATACTATTATATGTGCTTATGATTTTATAGATAAAGTCTAAAATGAATGATAGGTCTGTAGTATACGGCGTGATGGACAAGAAGCTAGCTATGGTTTATTCATTTAAAATCTGTCATTCTGGAACGGGCTTTGGCAGGCTCTGGTACGAATCTGACAGCTGCCTTTCTTCTCTGTCAGTACCTTCCTGGGAAAATCTATCAAAGGGATAGGGCAGGTGGGGTTTTGGGGAGGTGTGGGGCTCAGGCAGAGGAGTAGAAAGGACCAGTTGCTACTTCTGTCTTTTTGTTCTTTTTATGTATGGAGAGAGGAAAGGGACAGTGAGAGAGAAAACTGCATTCTCTTGCCTTATATTGAAGTATCTTCAGAGTGATTTAGCGACACAAATCTATACAGCCATTTGTGAAACTAAAGAATAAACAAATAAAATAAAGTTATCATGGTGTTTCTTCTTAGCCCATGAAAAACTACAGTGTTTTAAAAACAATCTGTTCCCCAAATCCTCCTATGATTTCCTATCTTCTCCTTTGATCAGTTTATATGCTGGCGCCTAGCTACTATAAACTTCCTATTCGCAGCATGCCTCAGGTTTCTAAGACGGATCTAGCAGTGTGCCTGTCCTTTCTTTATGTTTTCTTTTTCATTTTATCACCTTAAAAATAAACAGACACTATCTCTGGAGCGCCCCCTGACCCAGGAAGGAAATATAACTTCACAGTCTTTCTGAGCCACTGTTGGGAATAGTCCAGATCCCAACACAACCCAAATCCAGTTAGCAAGCTGCTGGCGAAGCAGCGTCAGGCGGTTTTATTTTACTCTTTTAATAGAGCAATAAGTTGCTGAGATTAAATGGCTGTTGTTCGCATGTACCTTATTATTACCTTATTATGGCATTTAGTGTTTTCAGTTGTGAAATCAGATCCCCAGACAGGGGCTTGTGTCTAGGGAAACACTTTAACGACCGGGGGCCCAGGCAGGTTTTACTACTGTACTTAGGCACTAGTGCTTTATAGGTGGGTGGAGTCTCTCAGTTGAAATGGTTCCAGTTTGCAGCTTCTTCAGGAAATTAGCTCCAGGAGGAGCTACAGATAGTAGCGCTTCTCACTGCACTTCCTTTATTTGTCTACCCCTGAAACCTAAGTTCAGAGCAGGCCAAATGCAATGTCTTAAGGAAGTTCGTAAGTTAGGAATACAGCTTCCATTGCTAACTATGGGCAGTTGAATAATTAAGGTGTAACAGAGCTAAATGCGTCACTCACAATTTAATAGTTGATTTGTGACTTGAAATTAAAGTGTGTCTGTGTCATTAAAAGACATTGGCTAGGCTTGGGTGTACCTTGATAAGTACTCTGGGAAAAGAGGAACACAGGAAGGAGGGCATAGCAGTTAAACATCATAAATGATTTCAACACACATTGGGCCAGAATGAGCAGATCCTCATATTGTAAAGGTTCAAGTCCAGCTTCCTTGTTTTACTGGTAGGGAGTCTAGACTAAGACAGAAAAGGTGTCACACTCTTGGTTATACAACTAGTTAGTACAAAACCAGAGCTAGAGAATGGTCTCTTCACTCCAAGCTCCAGGATAACAGACATTGTCTCCTTTGTCACCAACCATTTATTTCATTTGGTTCAGTGAGTGGCCACATGTCCTCCCAGGCCCACAAATGCATCTGTCTCTCAGGCTACCAGACTGCCACCCAGATAACATTTCAGTGTTTGAACAGAAAATGTTCAATTGAACCAAATTACTGGTTTTATCCTTTGAACATGTCCACCTGAAGGATTTGCTTTAAATGCCTTTCTGTCTCTTTCCCAGGTTGCAGACGGCACAAGACTGTCCTTGAGCTGAGGTTCTCACTGTTTGGCTTTCTGGCGACCGTGTGAAGCCTCTCTGTCTTTAGTAGCCCACAGTGGACCAGGTTGCCCTTGTCTTCCTAAAAGTTCTTATAATTTTGTTCTAGATACTATTGGCACATTTCCATACATGAAGATAGAAAACCTGGAAAATGGGGTGTGGATTTCCTGAAGTGTTGAGGTATGATAGTAAGGAGGCCTGGCATCTGTCATGGAAGATCTATTTCTATTAAGTAGTATTAATAATGAATATTTGAAACAGTTTATAAATCAACTTTATATGCACATGCTCTCATATGGTTTAGAGGGTAAACCATGGTCCAGGAACACAGATTCTTTCGTTATGAAGAAAGAGCGTCGTGAAATGGTTTGCCCAAGGTCCAAAAGCCAAGGTGGGATCAGAACCCTAGTGGCCATTATTGTTGGCATGATGATCATCACATTGATTCCTTGACACTTGGCTCTCTGTTCCTCCATGCTGTGAACAACAATAGAACAGTTGAATGGTTGCTGAATAATATAGTTGTTGCAATAGAACATCTCGCTTTGGGATGCAATTAGATTAGGGAGCAGTGTGGCTCTACGCTGAAGAGGAAGAATGACATCAAGCCTTGGGTTTTACTTGGAGAAGAATTTGGGCTGCTTCATGGCTCGTGAAGCTTCCATCGCCTTGATTCATCGTGTTTGTGTGATGTCCAGTGATCCCCCGCATGACTTGCTCTCTGGCTGCAGGGCCTGGTTGAGGCTGGCTGCCTGCGCTGGGCTTCAAGTTGAGGGAGTTTCCCAATAATGGACTCTTGTTGCTAATGAGGCTCTTTTTACTTTGAAATGAGCAGATCTTGTTTCTGTGACATGCATTGAGACGTCTGCCCAATAGAGCTGGTACATCCCTCACTAGCATGCCTGAGCGTCATGTTATGTTTCTATTAATATTTTGTAACACTTTTCCATTTTTCCCCCTGAAAGCGACAAGGAATGTAGATGTTCTATGCCTCGGGCTAATTTCACGTATGCTTAAAAATCTATGGTACCTATATTTTAAGAGATACAAACTGAGAATTCGGTGTCTGGCTATGTCCTGTACTGACTCCAAAGGGTCCTTTTTAATGTCCTATAGCCTTAAGAACCATGGTTACAGGAAAAGAAAAAGTGGTTCCCCATTCTGTATGTGTGTACATACATATCTACTATCACTTGGACACAGTCATAATTATACAACATGTTACATTGCTATTTACTTTGTGTAGTACCAAAATAATATTGACTAAACCCAGTAAGTTTCTAGGATATAGAATTTTGAGTGTAAGATGTGGCCCACTGTAGCAAGGAGGTCCCAAGGTAGGATAACACTTATTAGTTTACACTTGATGGCTTCTTTATGTTTATGTTTATTGAATTTAATTTTAGTGTTTAGGTTGCAAATCTTCAAATTAATTGTTCCTGTGTACAAGAGGAGTTTCAGGAAGATACTCTTGATTCCTTATGTTTATTCTCCCTCTCCCTCTCCCTCTCCCTCTCCCTCTCCCTCTCCCTCTCCCTCTCCCTCTCCCTCTCCCTCTCCCTCTCCCTCTCCCTCTCCCTCTCCCTCTTCTCTCCCTCTCCCTCTCCCTCTCCCTCTCCCTCTCCCTCTCCCTCTCCTTTTCCTTCTCTCTCTCTCTCTCTCTCTCTCTCTCTCTCTCTCTCTCTCTCTCTCTCTCTCGGTCTCTCTCTCTCTGCCCCTTCCCCTCCTCTTCTCTTTCCCCTCCATCTCCCCCTCTCCCTCCCTGTCCTCTCCCTTTCTCTCTCCCCTTACCTCTCGCCTTTCCTCTCCCTCTCCCTCTTTTAATCTTGTCATTTCCCTTCCACATGCCCTTGCTCTTTTATATTTGCCCTCATTTCTGCCTCCCTCTCTCATAACCTCTCATTATTTCCATGTGATCCTTCTGGCTGGTGGTAATAATATGTACCTTATATTCCAAGGTGGAAATCAAGGGATCAGTTAATTCAAGTTCTCCTTTGATAATTTGTAGTTGTTTATTTTCCCCCTTAGGCTATAGATAGTAAATAGACACAGGATCAGATGTACATGTTCTACACTCTACAGTTCTACAAACTTCTCCTAAAAATCAAATGTGCTCTTTTCTCTACACACTGTAGAGTATAAATTTACATGGTTCAGTACCTTGGGAGAATGGCTTTTAGTGGACAAAAATAATTATATGTACCCAATACTGGTTTTTGCCTCATTCTTTCAATTTTCTTCGTTTAAGGCATCATCAGAAGAGTGAACGGCAAGATGTGATGCTGGAGGACCAGTGCTGGAAGTAGTATTTTATTCGCAATCTCTTCAGATACTTGTTTTCATTATTTTTACTTCTGGTTACATTAGACTCAAAAAACATAACAGCGTGTTTATATTGTGTGACTATTTTCCAATTTCATGTTTAATTCACTTCGTGTGTGTGATAAACATAGCAGAAAAAAAGATATGAGAGAATGGAGTGTTCTCATGTGATATGCTATACACAGCAAGCTCTTTTCACAGTGAGTATATTCTTGTTGTATTTCATGTATCTATATGAACTGGATATTTTTTATTGATCTGTTAATTGATGAGTTGATCTATACCTATAAACATGTTCCCAATGGTTCTGAAAATATCATTTCTCACAGTTTGGATTTTAAGCACTTTGAAATGGGATGACATTATTTAAAGTATATGCTATTGTCTTCAGTATTTAAGAACTGTTCCTGTCTAAAGGAAATGTAGGGACAAAAAATAGAGCAGAGACTGAAGGAGAGGCCATCCAGTGACAGGCCCTACTTGGGATCCATTCATGTACAGGCACCAAAACCCTGACACTGATACTATTAACGATGCTAGGCTGTGCTTGCAGGCAGGAGCCTAGCTTGGATGTTTTCTGAGAGGCTCTACTAGCAGCTGACTGAGACAGATGCAGATACTGACAGCCAACCACTGGACTGAGTTCAGGGACCTCTATAGAAGAGTTAGGGAAAGGGTTGGAGGAGCTGAAGGGGATGTCAACAACAGTGTCAACTAACCCAGACCCCTGAGAGCTCCCAGAGACTATGCTACCAGCCAACAAGTATACATGGGCCGCATAGTGAACCCTGAACATTTTGTAGCAGAGGACTACCTTGTCTGGCCTCAGGGGGAGAAATAGTGTTTCATCCTGTAGAAACTTGATACCCCCAGGAAAGGGGGATACTGGGGAGCAAGCACCCTCTCAGAAGCAAAGGGGAGGGGGAAGGGAGTGAAGAACTCTTGGATGGGGTTGAGGGGGAGACCAGGAAGAGGGCAACATTTGGAATGTAAATAAATAAAATTATTTGTGCACAGGGGCTTACGGGCACACACACACACACACACACACACACACACACAAGTAGATCTGTTAAAACCAATGGATTGAGGCAGCTGCCATATTGCCTGCAGCTTCCCATCCAGCTGGTGGTGGGGAAGCCAGACCCAGCCAGCTTCCCAGCAGCTTGGGACCAGCAGGCAGAACCAGATAACTGAGATATCCCAACTTTAAGACCCCTGGGGAAACAGGATAACAGACAGCAAACCCTGAGCAGGAGCAGTGCAGAGCAGCCGCCCAACAGGCGGAACCAAGTACCTGGGATATCCTGAGTTTAAGACCTCGGGGGACTCAGGCCACCTGTCAGCAATCTGTGAGCAAGAGCCCTGCAGGACAGTGGTTCAGGTATCCCAGTCGCTGGGAAATAGCCTTACGACCCCACAGGAGGGTCAAGCACCAGCTAGTATCTACAGGACCAACTAACACCAGAGTTAACCAGATGGCAAAAGGCAAACGTAAGATCGCTACTAACAGAAATCAAGGCAGTATGGCGGCATCCGAACCCAGTTCCCCGACAGCAATAAATCTTGGATACCCCGAAACACCAGAAAAACAAGACTCAGATTTAAAATCACTGATCAGGATGCTGATAGAGGAACACTTAGATAAATCTCTTAAAGTAATACATGAGAAAATAGATCAAAAGCTAGACGCCATTACAAGGCAAACACAATTAAATCCCAGATATCTCAACACACTAGAAAAACAAGACTCAGATCTAAAATCACTGGTAAAGATGCAGATTGAGGATCACTTAGCTAAATTTCTTAAAGTAATAGAGGAGAAAATAGATTAAAAGCTAGAAGCAAATACAAGGCAGACACAAAAATCACTTAAAGAAATCCAGGAGAATATAGAGCAAAAAATGAATCCCAATAAGGGGGAGAAACAAAAATCACTTAAAGAAATACAAGAGAACATGGGTCAACGAGTAGAAGTCATAAAAGAGGAAACACAAAAATCCCTTAAAGAATTACAGGAAAACACAAACAAGCAACTGAAAGATCTGAGCAAAACCATACAAAATCTAAAAACAGAAGTAGAAATAACTAAGCAATCACAAAGGGACACAATGTTGGAGATAGAAAACCTTGGGAAGAAACCAGGAGTCATAGATGCAAATATCAACAATAGAATACAAGAGATAGAAGACAGAATCTCAGATGCTGAAGATACCATAGGAACCATGTATTCAACAATTAAAGAAAATGCAAAATGCAAAAAGCTGGTAACCCAAAACATTCAGGAAATCCAGGACACAATGAGAAGACCAAACCTAAGGATTATAGGGATAAATGAGAATGAAGATCTACAACTTAAAGGGCCAGCAAATATCTTCTACAAAATTATGGAAGAAAACTTCCCCAACCTAAAGAGAGAGATGCTCATGAATATACAAGAAGCCTATAGAACCCCAAATAGACTGGACCAGAACAGAAATACTTCCCGTCACATAATAATCAAAACCCCAAATGTACTAAACAAAGAAAGAATATTAAAGGCAGTAAGAGAAAAAGGACAAGTAACATATAAAGGAAGATCTATCAGAAATACACCAGACTTCTCACCTGAGACCATGAAAGCTAGAAGATCCTGGGCAGACCTCATGCAGACCCTAAGAGAACACAAACTTCAGCCAAGACTACTATACCCAGCAAAACTCTCAATTGCGATAGATGGGGAAACCAAGATATTCCATGACAAAACCAAATTTGCAAGATACTTATCTACAAACCCAGCCCTACAAAGGATAATAGGGGAAAAATACCAACACAAGGGGGGAAACAACACCCCAGAAGAAACAAGATAGAAAACCCCATCTCATCCAACCCAAAAGAAGAGAACCACTCAAATACAAATAATAATAATAATGCCCAAAATGTCAGGAAGTAATAATTACTATTCCTTAATATCTCTTAATATCAATGGACTCAATTCCCCAATCAAAAGACACAGACTAACAGACTGGATACGGAAACAGGACCCTACATTTTGCTGCATACAGGAAACACATCTCAGTGTCAAAGACAAACACCACCTTAGAGTAAAAGGCTGGAAGATAGTTTTACAAGCAAATGGTCCCAGGAAACAAGCCGGAGTAGCCATTCTAATATCAGATAAAATTGACTTTCAACCTAAAGTCATCAAAAGAGACACAGAAGGTCACTTCCTGCTTGTCAAAGGGAAAATCCACCAAGAAGAATTCTCAATACTGAACATCTATGCACCAAATGTAAGGGCACCCTCATTAGTAAAAGAAACTTTACTAAAGCTTAAAGCACACATCGCACCTAACACAATGATAGTAGGTGACTTCAACACTCCACTCTCCTCAATGGACCGATCAGGAAAGCAGAAATTAAACAGGGATAGAGTGAAACTAATTGAAGCTTTGGACCAATTGGATTTAACAGATATATATAGAACATTCCATCCTAAAGCAAAAAAGTATACCTTTTTCTCAGCACCACATGGTACCTTCTCAAAAATTGATCATATAATTGGTCACAAGACAGACCTCAACAAATACAAGAAGACCGAACTAATCCCATGTCTCCTATCGGATCACTGTGGAGTAAAAGTGGTCTTCAATAGCAAGAAGAACAACAGAAAGCGGACATACACATGGAAACTGAACAATACTCTACTCAATGACACCCTGGTCAAGGAAGAAATAAAGAAAGAAATCAAAGACTGTTTAGACTTTAATGAAATGAAGGTATGACCTACCCAAATCTCTGGGACACAGTGAAAGCAGTGCTAAGAGGAAAACTCATAGCCCCGAGTGCCTCCAAAAAGAAACTGGAGAGAGCATACACTAGCAACTTAACAGCACACCTGAAGGCCCTGGAACAAAAAGAAGCTAACTCACCCAGGAGGAGTAGAAGAGAGGAAATCATCAAACTAAGGGCTGAAATCAATCAAGCAGAAACAAAGAGAACCATACAAAGAATCAACAAAACCAAGAGCTGGTTCTTCGAGAAAATCAACAAGATAGATAAACCCTTAGCTAGACTAACCAAAGGGCACAGAGATAGTATCCAAATTAACAAAATTAAAAATGAAAAGGGGGGTATAACAACAGAAACAGAGGAAATTCAAAAGATCATCAGATCCTACTACAAAGGCCTATACTCAAAACAACTGGAGAATCTGGAGGAAATGGACAATTTCCTAGACAGATACCAAATACCAAAATTAAATCAGCATCAAGTAGATCAGCTAAACAGTCCCATAACCCTTAAAGAAATAAAAGGGGTTATAGAAAGCCTCCCAACCAAAAAAAGTACGGGACCAGATGGTTTTAGTGCAGAATTCTACCAGACCTTCAAAGAAGACTTAACACCAATACTCTTCAAACTATTCCACAAAATAGAGACAGAAGGGACACTGCCCAACTCGTTCTTCGAAACCACAATTATGCTGATACCTAAACCACAAAAAGATCCAACAAAGAAAGAGAACTACAGGCCAATTTCTCTTATGAATATTGATGCAAAAATACTAAATAAAATTCTTGCCAACCGAATCCAAGAGCATATCAAAACGATCATTCACCATGAACAAGTAGGCTTCATTCCAGGGATGCAGGGATGGTTCAATATACGGAAATCCATCAATGTAATCCACTACATAAACAAACTAAAAGAAAAAAACCACATGGTCATCTCACTAGATGTTGAAAAAGCATTTGACAAAATTCAGCATCCTTTCATGCTAAAAGTCTTGGAAAGAGTAGGAATTCAAGGCCCATACCTAAACATAGTAAAAGCAATCTTCAGCAAACCAGTAGCCAACATCAAAATAAATAGAAACTTGAAGCAATCCCACTAAAATCAGGGACTAGACAAGGCTGCCCTCTCTCTCCATATCTTTTCAATATAGTACTTGAAGTTCTAGCAAGAGCAATTAGACAACATAAGGAAGTCAAAGGGATACAAATTGGAAAGGAAGAAGTCAAAGTATCATTATTTGCAGATGATATGATAGTCTACTTAAGAGATCCAAAAAACTCCACCAGAGAACTCCTACAGCTGATAAACAACTTCAGCAAAGTGGTTGGTTATAAAATTAACTCAAGCAAATCAGTAGCCTTCTTGTACTCAAAGGACAAGCAGGCTGAGAAAGAAGTTAGGGAAATAACACCCTTCACAATAGCCACAAACAACATAAAGTACCTTGGTGTAACTCTAACCAAACAAGTGAAAGATCTGTATGACAGGAACTTCAAGTCCCTGAAGAAAGAAATCGAAGAAGACCTCAGAAGATGGAAAAAATTTCTTGTTCCTGGATTGGCAGGATCAATATAGTAAAAATGGCCATCTTGCCAAAAGCAATCTACAGATTCAATGCAATCTCCATCAAAATCCCAAATCAATTCTTCATAGATCTAGAAAGAGCAATTCTCAAATTCATCTGGAGCAACAAAAAACCCAGGATAGCTAAAACTATTCTCAACAATAAAAGGACTTCTGGGGGAATCAATATCACTGACCTCAAGCAGTACTACAAAGCAATTGTGTTAAAAACTGCATGGTATTGGTACAGCAACAGGCAGGTAGATCAATGGAATAGGATTGAAGACCCAAAAATAAACCCACAGACTTATGGTCACTTGATCTTTGATAAATGAGCCACAACCATCCAGTGGAAAAAAGATAGCCTTTTCAACAGATGGTGCTGGTTCAACTGGAGGTCAACATGCAGAAGAATGCAAATTGACCCACTCTTATCTCCTTGTACTAAGATCAACTCCAAGTGGATCAAGGACCTCCACATAAAACCAGACACACTGAAACTAATAGAAAAGAAGCTTGGGAAGACCCTGGAGGACATGGGCACAGGGGGAAAGTTCCTGAACAGAACACCAATAGCTTATGCTCTAAGATCAAGAATTGACAAATGGGACCTCATAAAACTACAAAGTTTCTGTAAGGCAAAGGACACTGTCAGAAGGACAAAACGGCAACCAACAACGTGGGAAATGATCTTCACCAACCCCACATCCGACAGAGGGCTAATATCCAATATATACAAAGAACTCAAGAAGTTAGACCCCAAAGAACCAAATAATCCTATCAAAAAATGGGGTACAGAGCTAAACAAAGAATTTTCACCAGAAGAAATTCGGATTGCGGAGAAACACCTTAAGAGATGTTCAACATCATTAGTCATCAGGGAAATGCAAATCAAAACAACCCTGAGATTCCACCTCACACCAGTCAGAATGGCTAAGATTAAAAACTCGAGAGACAACAAGTGCTGGCGAGGATGTGGAGAAAGAGGAACACTCCTCCACTGTTGGTGGGATTGCAAAATGTTAAAACCGCTCTGGAAATCAGTGTGGCGGTTCCTCAGAAAATTGGGCATGCCACTCCCTGAGGACCCTGGCATACCACTCCTGGGCATATACCCAGAGGATTCCTCTGCATACAACAAAGACACATGCTCCACTATGTTTATAGCAGCCTTGTTTATAATAGCCAGAAATTGGAAGGAGCCCAGATATCCCTCAAAAGAGGAATGGATACAGAAAATGTGGTATATTTATACAATGGAATACTACTCAGCAATTAAAAATAATGAACTCATGCAATTTGTAGGTAAATGGTTAGATCTGGAAACTATCATCCTAAGTGAGCTAACCCAATCACAAAAGAATACACACAAAATGCAATCACCGATAAGTGGATATTAATGAGCCCAGAAGCCCTAAATACTCAAGGCACAATTAGCAAGTCAAATGACTCTCAAGAAGAAAAAAAGGAGAGGACCCTGGGCCTGTAAAGATTGGATCCAGTATTGTAGACCCCGAACAGAGAAATCGTGTGTGTGGGGGGGGGAATGAGTGGGGAATAGCATGGGGGGGAGAGGAATTATGGGACATATGGTGGGGGGTAACTGAGAAAGGGGAAAGCCTTTGGAATGTAAACATAGAATATAGAAAATAAAAATTAAAAAAAATGAAAAAAAAAAAAACCAATGGATTTGAACACTGGAATTCAATAGCTTTCCCAGGACTTTTCCAAAGGCATTCCCAATGACAGCCTCAAAGTTTCCACTCAGGTAGTTTGTGCATAAGGGATTAAAGGCCCCCAATTATTCCCACGTGCATCTGAAATAAAGTTTAGATCACCTCTATGGAGCTGGTATGAATAGGGCTTGAAGGAGTTCAGCATGAATTTAGGAGTTAGACATTTATGTAGGAGGCAAAGCAATAAAATATCCACACTAATACAGTAAGCTGAACAGTGGGGACGGAGATTGTGATTCTAGCTTCCCAAATGACTGACTAGCTACCATCCTCATTATACTCTGCACAGAATGAAAAGCTTTGGAGTTTCCTTCCTGTTCACAGTGTTTTATAAACCACTTGGCTGAATTCTTAGCAAGCATCTCAGTCCATAAAGATCACTTACACTATAAGAAGGTTAACTGACATCTTGACTTGTGTAAGCATAACTGTTCTGATTTAGAATTAATACTCAAGATCACTTATGACTACTTTACAATGTGTGAACAAAGAGGCACTTTGCATACTTCTCTTCATCCTTCAGTTGAGAAGTGCTTGAAGTCACTTAGCATTCAAACTGCACTCAATTCCTATAAAACAGGACAGAGGTCCATTGTGCTACCCAAAATGAGAGAAGTCCATTAAAATAAAGAAGCCATCTACCCGTTAGAAGCCAGGGAGCAAAGACACATTGATAAGAAACAACAGACTCCCTGTTAGCATGATTTATAATCTTCCATTCTCACTGGTTACATAGTAGGTGAGGAATAGTCCACTATCTAAAGTTAAAGTTGCAGTTCTGAGGATTATATTATTTACACCATAATCATTCCTTGAAAGAAAGAATTCTGTACTTAAAATATCTATTCTTTCATCAAAGAAATAATTATTGATTTATAATCTTTATTTATCAATTGAAAAATATTTAACATCATTTTACTTTTATTTACTAATTTAATGTACAGTCCTGCTATGTAACCAGGTTGCCTTTGAATCGTCATTTCAGGTACCTCTTTCTCCTGAGAGCAGACGCAAGGATTATACCATTATATTTTCATTTACCATATTTTTTATGTTAAATGTCAAAATGTAAGTTTAGGAACCATATACTTCTAAAAATTAATGAAAATGACTTCTTATAATTTTCTTCGGAGTGAAAGCTGGCAGTGGTGGCAAGCTGGAGTGCTTTCTCCTGACTCTGCCATGAGGCATAGAAAACAAACGGGGCATGGGGGGCTGTGCTCCTCTGCTCGGCCGGTGGCCTGGCTTGGTGATATGCAGAATCACAGCTGTTGGTGAGATTAAACTAGTACACAGAGACCAAGCCAGAGTCTAGTGAGCCCAAAATAATTACACTGGCTATGAGACCACATGCATACCCATCTGGGGGAAATCTCTACCAACGCCTGACTCACTTCTGAAGCAATCTAGGGACTGTGACTTTAGCAGGCCAAGTAATTAAAAACTCTAACATAAGACATGCACTTCTGGGGATTAGCTATCTTAGAACATACTAGGGGTGACAATATACTTAATTAAACCAGGAAACAGCCCTGGTCATGAAGAGCCTGTTGGGAAGATGACATCCATTTCCATTCAGCAAGCCACATGCACATATTGATCGTTGGTGGAAGAGTTGACAGACATTTTATGGAAAACCCAAAAGCTGACACTATGATGTAAAACTGATGAAATTCAATGCAAAATAATGTTTAGAAAGATGTTGTTGATCACATATGTTATAGAAATTATGTAGACTTAATATACTCACTAAAACCACAGTCTAAGATAAAGGGCTCTAATTGAAAAAGGAGTGGAGATCAAGTGACCATAGATGTGTGGGTTTATTTCTGGGTCCTCAATTCTATTCCGTTGATCTACCTGTCGCTGTACCAATATCATGCAATTTTTAACACTATTGCTCTCCGTTCTTATCTCCTTGTACTAAGCTCAACTCCAAGTGAATCAAGGATCTCCACATAAAACCAGACACACTGAAACTAATAGAAAAGAAACTGGGGAAGAGCATTGAGCACATGGGCACTGGGGAAAATTTCCTGAACAGAACACCAATAGCTTATGCTCTAAGATCAAGAATTGACAAATGGGACCTCATAAAATTACAAAGTTTCTGTAAGGCAAAGGACACTGTCAAAAGGACAAAATGGCAACCAACAAATTGGGAAAAGATCTTCACCAACCCTACATCCAACAGAGGGCTAATATACAATATATAAAAAGAACTCAAAATGTTAGACTCCAGAGAGCCAAATAACCCTATTATAAATGGGGTAGAGAGCTAAACAAAGAATTTTCACCTGAAGAATTTCCAGTGGCTGAGAAGCACCTTAAGAAATCTTCAATATCATTAATCACTAAGGAAATGCAAATCAAAACAACCCTGAGATTGCACCTCACACCAGTCAGAATGGCTAAGATTAAAAACTCAGGAGACAGCAGGTGTTGGCGAGGCTGTGGAGAAAGAAGAACACTCCTCCACTCCTGGTGGGGTTGCAAGC
This sequence comes from Apodemus agrarius, assembly GCA_964023405.1. Classification (NCBI taxonomy): domain Eukaryota; kingdom Metazoa; phylum Chordata; class Mammalia; order Rodentia; family Muridae; genus Apodemus; species Apodemus agrarius. The sequence goes on along the minus strand of OZ030018.1, from coordinate 9,688,828 downwards.
TGGTGCAACCACTCTGGAAATCAGTCTGGTGGTTCCTCAGAAAACTGGGCATTGCACTTCTGGAGGACCCTGCTATACCAGTCCTGAGCATATACCCAGAAAATTCCCTGGCATGCAATAAGGACATATGTTCCACTATGCTCATAGCAGCCTTATTTATAATAGCCAGAGGCTGGAAAGAACCTAGATGTCCCTTAAAGGAGGAATGGATACAGAAAATGTGGTATATTTACAGTATGGAATACTACTCAGCAATTAAAAGCAATGAATTCATCAAATTCTTAGGCAAATGGTTGGGACTGGAAAGTATCATCCTAAGTGAGATAACCCAATCACAAAAGAACACACATGGAATGCAGTCGCTGATAAGTGGATATTAGCCCAGAAACTCTGAATATCCAAGACACAATTCACATATCAAATGATTCCCAAGAAGAAGGAAGGAGAGGGCCCTGGTCCTGGAAAGGCTTGATGCAGCATTGTAGGGGATTACCAGGACAGAGAAGTAGGAGGGGGTTGATTGGGGAATGGGCGGAGGGAAAAGGGCTTATGGGATTTATGGGGAGGGGGGAACCAGGAAAGGGGAAATCATTTGGAATGTAAACAAAGTTATAGAAAAGAAAAAAAAAAGAAAGAAAAAGGAGTGAAAAGGAGTTTTAAGATGACAGTGGCATGCCAAAGGTGGCAGCTTTTTTTGTTTTGGTTTGTTTTGGTTTGGTTTTTGGTTTTTTTGGTCTTTTTGTTTTGTTTTTTGTTTGTTTGTTTGTTTGTTTTTACCTGTAAGTAGTTTTATTCTCTGGCTATTCTGTCAACCCCTCACTTATTTTAATACACTATTATTTAGAAATTTTGAGGATTTTCTTCTTTTATTGAATATATTCTTCATTTACATTTCAAATGTTATACCCTTTCCCAGTTTCCCCCCTCCACGAAAACCCCAGCCATCCTCCCACCCCCTGTCCCCAAGAATATGCCCCTCCACCCAACCCACTCCCACCCCTCCCTTGATTTCTCCAAGCTGGAGCCTCTATTGAGCCTTCACAGGACCAAGGACCTCTTCTCCCACTGATGCTGGACAAGGAATTCCTCTGCCATTGTTTGGGATGGAACCATTTGTACCCCTTGGTTGATGGTTTAGTCCCTGGGAGCTCTGGGGCATCTGGTCGTTCTTCCTATGGAGCTGCAAACCCCCTCAGCTCCTCCATTGGGAACCCCGTGCTCAGTTCACTGGTTGGCTGCTAGCGTATCAAAGGTGGCAGCTTTATTAGCTCTTTGAACCTTATCATAAACTGTTAGCCAACTAAATATCCAGTGCAAAGTCCATGCATTTGAAGAAATTTTAATTATTCGTTACGTAGGTCATGCATTGCATAAATATGAGGTCGAGTTTTTTTTTTTTGGTATACAGCATGGAGCAGGAGGCTGTGTATGTACGATTCTCTAACTCTGCTATGTCCACGAGGTGGGAAGAGTGAGAAACAGGGTCACTCTTCACTTCTTGCATTTATAAAATGCTTACAACTGTGGGAGGTGGTCTTTGGAGTGTGGATTAAAGTTTCCTCCTATATATATAAAACCGAGATGTTTACATTTTATTTGAGAGGCACAAATTGTTAGTTATCCATATAGTGGCATTTACGAAAGAAAATCATTAGTGTATTTCTAACTATCATTTTTAAAAGACTTAGTTGTCAGCTTCCCATCCAGCCGGTAGCAGGTCAGCCATACCTAGCCAACCTGCCAGGTGCTGAGACCCTGCCAGCGGAACCAGGTACCAGAGACAGCCCGAGTTTAAGACCTCCGGGTACTCAGGTCTGGGGCAGGAACTGCGCACAGCCTAGCGGTTTGGAGTACAGCGGCCGTGCCTGAGCTCTGCGCTCGCAGGCCAGACCCCGTCTGGGGCTAGAGCAGGGAGAGCTGCTAAGCTCTCGCCCACAGGCGGGCCCAGGCGCCTAGGCTCTGCAGCACGTCCCTGCGAGCTTAGGCCGTGCACCGAGGCAGCCAGAACCACCCAGCTCCCCAGGAGCCCGGACCAGCGATGGCGGCAGGCCTCCATACTGCAACCAGAACACAGCTGGAAAGGAACAGGTAGACAGATTCCATCAGGGGCTACCACGTGGGGGGATCTGCTAGGCTCTCGCTACTAGGCAGGACCAGCAGCACCTGCCGAGTCTCTGCTGCACTCCCCCACACTTCCCGGAGACCTCAGGCCGTGCACAAAGTCAGCGGGTGGCAGCCAGCTCGTGATCCCGTTGAGCAGCAATCACGCATAACCACCAGTAGAGAAACAACAGGTAAGCCCAGCCTCATAGAAGATTCAAACACCAGCCAGTGACAACAAGGTCAACTAACACCAGAAATAACCAGATGGCAAAAGGTAAACAAAGGAATGTCACTAACAGAAATCAAGACAACATGACAGCATCTGAACCCAGTTCGCCAACAACAGGAAGCCCTGGATACCCCAAAACACCAGAAAAACAAGACTTGGATATAAAATCACTGGTCAGGATGCTGGTAGCTGAACACATAGAAAAATCTCGTAAAGAAATAGAAGAGAAAATGGATCAAAAGTTAGAAGCCTTTACAAAGCAAATACAAAAATCACTTCAAGAAATGCAGGAGAAGATGGATCAAAAAGAAGAAGACAATAAGGAGGAAAGACAAAAATCACTTAAAGAAATACAGAAGAACGTGGGCCAACAAGTAGAAGCTATGAAAGAGGAAACACAAAAATCTATTAAAGAAATACATGAAAACACAATCAAGCAAGCGAAAGATCTGAGCACATCCATCCAGGCACTAAAAACAGAAGTAGAAACAACTAAGAAATCGCAGAGGGAGACAACATTGGAGATAGAAAACCTTGGGAAGAAATCAGGAGCCATAGATGCAAATATCAACAATAGAATACAAGAGATAGAAGACAGAATATCAGAAGCCGAAGATACCATAGGAACCATTGATTCAACAGTCAAAGAAAATACTAAATGCAAAACGGCTGTAACCCAAAACATCCAGGAAATCCAGGACACAATGAGAAGACCAAACCTAAGGATTATAGGTATAGACGAGAATGAAGATGTACAAGTTAAAGGGCTAGCAAATATCTTCTACAAAATTATGGAAGAAAACTTCCCCAACCTAAAGAGAGAGATGCCCATGAATATACAAGAAGCATACAGAACCCCAAACAGACTGGATCAGAACAGAAATACATCCCGTCACATAATAATCAAAACTCCAAATGTACTAAACAAAGAAAGAATATTAAAGGCAGCAAGAGAAAAAGGCCAAGTAACTTATAAAGGAAGACCTATCAGAATAACACCAGACTTCTCACCTGAGACCATGAAAGCTAGAAGATCCTGGGCAGATATCATGCAAACTCTAAGAGAACACAAACGTCAGCCAAAACTACTTTACCCAGCAAAGCTCTCAATCACCATAGATGGAGACATCAAGGTATTCCATGACAAAACCAAATTTGCACGATATCTTTCCACAAATCCAGCCCTACAAAGGATAATAGGGGGAAAACACCAAGACAAGGACGGAAACTACACCCGGGAAGAAGCAAGATAGAAACCTCCTCTCATCAAACCCAAAAGAAGGTAACCTCTCGAATATAAAAAATAAATAAAATAAATAAATATAATTTCAAAAATGTCTGGAGGAAATAATTACTATTCCTTAATATCTCTTAACATCAATGGACTCAATTCCCCAATAAAAAGACATAGATTAACAGACTGGATACGGAAACAGGACCCTACATTTTGCTGCATACAGGAAACACATCTCAGTGTCAAAGACAAACACTGCCTTAGAGTAAAAGGCTGGAAGACAATTTTACAAGCAAATGGTCTCAGGAAACAAGCTGGAGTAGCCATTCTAATATCAGATAAAATTGACTTCCAACCTAAAATCATCAAAAGAGACTCAGAAGGTCACTTCTTGCTGGCCAAAGGGAAAATCCACCAAGAAGAGCTCTCAATACTGAACATCTATGCTCCAAATGCAAGGGCAGCCTCATTCGTAAAAGAAACCTTACTAAAGCTTAAAGCACACATTACACCTAACACAATAATTGTGGGTGACTTCAACACTCCACTCTCCTCAATGGACCGATCAGGAAAGCAGAAACTAAACAGGGACACAGTGAAACTAATTGAAACTCTGGACCAATTGGATTTAACAGATATATATAGGACATTTCATCCTAAAGCTAAAGAATATACCTTTTTCTCAGCTCCACATGGGACCTTCTCCAAAATAGACCATATAATTGGTCACAAGACAGATGTCAACAAATATAAGAAGATCGAGCTAATCCCATGCCTTCTATCAGATCACCATGGAATAAGAGTGGTCTTCAATAACAACAAAAACAACAGAAAGCCCACATACACATGGAAACTGAACAATACTCTACTCAATGACACCTTGGTCAAGGAAGAAATAAAAAAAGAAATCAAAGACTTTTTAGAATTCAATGAAAATGAAGGTACAACCTACCCAAATCTATGGGACACAATGAAAGCAGTGCTAAGAGGAAAACTCATAGCTCTAAGTGCATCCAAAAAGAAACTGGAGAGAGCATATACTAGCAGCTTAATGGCACACCTTAAAGCCCTGGAAGAAAAACAAGTTAATTCACCCAGGAGGAGTAGAAGACAAGAAATCATCAAACTCAGGGCTGAAATCAATCAAATAGAAACAAAGAGAACCATACAAAGAATCAACAAGACCAGGAGCTGGTTCTTTGAGAAAATCAACAAGATAGATAAACCCTTAGCCAGACTAACCAAAGGACACAGAGACAGTATACAAATTAACAAAATTAGAAATGAAAAGGGAGACATAACAACAGAAACTGAGGAAATTCAAAAGATCATCAGATCCTACTACAAAAGTCTATACTCAAAACAACTGGAGAATCTGGAGGAAATGGACAATTTCCTAGACAGATATCAAATACCAAAATTAAATCAGCATCAAGTAGATCAGCTAAATAGTCCCATAACCCCTAAAGAAATAGAAGGGGTTATAGAAAGCCTCCCAACCAAAAAAAGTACGGGACCAGATGGTTTTAGTGCAGAATTCTACCAGACCTTCAAAGAAGACTTAACACCAATACTCTCCAAACTATTCCACAAAATAGAGACGGAAGGGACACTGCCCAACTCATTCTTTGAAGCCACAATTACGCTAATACCTAAACCACAAAAAGATCCAACAAAGAAAGAGAACTACAGGCCAATTTCTCTTATGAATATAGATGCAAAAATACTAAATAAAATTCTTGCTAACCGAATCCAAGAGCACATCAAAATGATCATCCACCATGATCAAGTAGGCTTCATCCCAGGGATGCAGGGATGGTTCAATATACGGAAATCCATCAATGTAATCCACTACATAAACAAACAAAGAAAAAAACCACATGGTCATCTCATTAGATGCTGAAAAAGCATTCGACAAAATTCAGCATCCTTTCATGCTAAAAATCTTGGAAAGAGCAGGAATTCAAGGCCCATACCTAAACATAGTAAAAGCAGTCTACAGCAAACCAGTAGCCAACATCAAAATAAATGGAGAGAAACTTGAAGCATTCCCACTAAAATCAGGGACTAGACAAGGCTGCCCTCTCTCTCCATATCTTTTCAATATAGTACTTGAAGTTCTAGCAAGAGCAATTAGACAACATAAGGAAGTCAAAGGGATACAAATTGGAAAGGAAGAAGTGAAACTATCATTATTTGCAGACGATATGATAGTTTACCTAAGCGACCCAAAAAACTCCACCAGAGAACTTCTACAGCTGATAAACAACTTCAGCAAAGTGGCAGGTTATACAATTAACTCAAGCAAGTCAGTGGCCTTCTTGTACTCAAAGGACAAGCAGGCTGAGAAAGAAATTAGGGAAATAACACCCTTCACAATAGCCACAAACAACATAAAATATCTTGGCATAACTCTAACCAAACAAGTGAAAGATCTGTACAACAGGAACTTCAAGTCCTTGAAGAAAGAAATCGAAGAAGACCTCAGAAGATGGAAAAATATTTCTTGCTCCTGGATTGGCAGGATCAATATAGTAAAAATGGCCATCTTGCCAAAAGCAATATACAGATTCAATGCGATCCCCATCAAAATCCCAACTCAATTCTTCATAGATCTAGAAAGAGCAATTCTCAAATTCATCTGGAGCAACAAAAAACCCAGGATAGCTAAAACTATTCTCAACAATAAAAGGACTTCTGGGGGAATCAATATCCCTGACCTCAAGCAGTACTACAGAGCAATTGTGTTAAAAACTGCATGGTATTGGTATAGCAACAGGCAAGCAGATCAATGGAACAGGATTGAAGACCCAGAGGTTAACCCACAGACTTATGGTCACTTGATCTTTGATAAAGGAGCCACAACCATCCGGTGGAATAAAGATAGCCTTTTCAACAAATGGTGCTGGTTCAACTGGAAGTCAACATGCAGAAGAATGCGAATTGATCCAATCTTATCTCTTTGCACTAAGATCAACTCCAAGTGGATCAAGGACCTCCACATAAAACCAGATACACTGAAACTATTAGAAAAGAAACTTGGGAAGACCCTGGAGGACTTGGGCACAGGGGAAAAGTTCCTGAACAGAACACCAATAGCTTATGCTCTAAGATCAAGAATCGACAAATGGGACCTCATAAAATTACAAAGTTTCTGCAAAGCAAAGGACACTGTCAGAAGGACAAAACGGCAACCAACAAAGTGGGAAAAGATCTTCACCAACTCCACATCCGACAGAGGGCTAATATCCAATATATACAAAGAACTCAAGAAGTTAGACTGCAAAGAAACAAATAACCCTATCAAAAAATGGGGCACAGAGCTAAACAAAGAATTTTCACCAGAAGAAATTCGGATGACCGAGAAACACCTTAAAAGATGTTCAACATCATTAGTCATCAGGGAAATGCAAATCAAAACAACCCTGAGATTCCACCTCACACCAGTCAGAATGGCTAAGATTAAAAACTCAAGAGACAACAAGTGCTGGCGAGAATGTGGAGAAAGAGGAACACTCCTCCACTGTTGGTGGGATTGCAAAATGGTAAAACCGCTCTGGAAATCAGTTTGGCGGTTCCTCAGAAAATTAGGCATGTCACTTCCAGAGGACCCTGGCATACCACTCCTGGGCATATACCCAGAGGATTCCCCTGCATGCAATAAGGACACATGCTCCACTATGTTTATAGCAGCCTTGTTTATAATAGCCAGAAATTGGAAGGAGCCCAAATATCCCTCAGAGGAGGAATGGATACAGAAAATGTGGTATATTTATACAATGGAATGCTACTCAGCAATTAAAAATAATGAATTCATGCAATTTGTAGGTAAATGGTTAGACCTGGAAAATATCATCCTGAGTGAATTAACCCAATCACAAAAGAATGCACCTGAAATGCAATCACTGATAAGTGGATATTAATGAGCCCAGAAGCCCTAAATACTCAAGACACAAATAGCAAGTCAAATGATTCCCAAGAAGAAGAAAGGAGAGGACCCTGGGCCTGTAAAGATTGCATCCAGTTTAGTAAAGAAACCGAGGGGGGAGGGGGAATTATTGGGGAACAGATGGGGGGGAGAGGAACTATGGGAACTATGGTGGGTGGGAACTGGGAAAGGGGAAAGCCTTTGGAATGTAAACATAGAATATAGAAAATAAAATAAAATAAAAAAAAAGAAATAGTAAAAGAAAAAAAAAGACTTAGTTGTGTGCTACAGCTTATGTTTCTTTGGAGCCATGTGCTATGCTAAAAAGTCACAGCGCATGACTTTAATATTTATTAAGTTTATTTTTTTACTTAATGGAAATTCACCATGGCACATATCAATGAATCCTTGCCATCTGGGCCTTCCTAGAAGACCTAGCACTACAGAGGACAGGGACCCATTTCCCTTGGGTGCTCAGTGATGTCATTAGCAGTATAGCAGAGAATGCTGTTGACTACGTGCTCTCTATGATCAGAGGAGGGAATCATCACTCTTTCTCAGTCCTATTACCCTTTGTTTTTAAACTTAAAGTGCACGCATAATGTAGAAGCATTAACCTTGAAACATGCTTACAGAATTTTCAACTCTCATTTTTAAAATTTCTTCCTAAGGCTGACATATCTTTACTTTGGATGCATACTAGTAGGCTGCAACTTGCATATAATATTATATTAATTAGATGATATATATTATATATAATATATTATATATTATACTAAATAGATATATTTATATATAATATATATGGATATATAATATATATAGAGAAAGAGATAAATTTTTATTTATGTGATATAGAATATACCCATAACATATATTTTATACTGCTTCACTTTTACTCTGACAGTTTCCTTTCCCATAATAATTTGTACTGGTGTAAAACACCCCTTTTAATTGTAAACTTTTTATTAACATCACTAGATTGCACTTTACTTGATAGTCTCACAAAACAGACTCATTATTTTTTTCTTCTTAAATTCTATTTAGGTGGGTAGGTTAGAATTTCGTTTTAGTTTGCTATGTCGAAAGAGTGTTAACACTGCTTTATCAATGTAGTCACATTCCACGACTCCTGGGGGGGATGCTTGAAATATCAGGTGACACCAGATATTTGTATTTAATATGTATTTTCTTATATCTACATATTAACACCAAAATTTAATTTATAAAATAGATAAGTCAATCACTGATAGCATTAATACAGAAGAACTGTAACAACATACACTCACAAAATCCTCACATTACACTTCTTGTATTTTAGGGAGCCTTAAGTTCTTTAGTGCTCTGACAACCAACCAGGAAGATCCTAACAAGAAGGTCATTGTACTGCAAAGATTGACAAGAAGGTGATACACCTCCTTTATTATTCACATTAGGGTTCGACATAAAGCTTATCAATTATTTCCTTCTAGAACTTTCCATATTGCATTCTTGGACTTCAGATGATGGCAGGCAGTTGCAACTAAGGAAAGGACTGCACTGTGAGGACCTGCGTCGTCAAAGTGTAGTGCCTTTGGGAGAACTTCAGGTTTGGAACTGCAGATACATAAGTAAACTTTAGACTTGACAATTATTATTTTTATGTGTACCTAAAAAAAAATCAAAAACAACAGAAAAGAGAGCTAAGCAACTGCAGTGCCAGGGAAATGTTAGCGATCCCTCCAAAACAGACAGGAGCCGATCGGATGCAAGTCACAGAAGGGCCTTTATTCTATTCGAGCTAGTCCCCCCCCACACAACACACCACCATCACATAGGATGGTTTTGGTGGTGGTAGTGGGGGGAAGCCCCGAATATCGACAGTGCAAAGCAGTAAGCAGGGAATACATGTACAAGCAACTAACTGGAAAGTTCCTGTGGCCTTTAACATCATTGGCTGGTGTTGGGAGTCATATGATAAACTTAACCTCCCACTGTATTGGTGGTCATTAGGCAAGTGGTGGGCTTGTAACCTGGGGTGCGGGTTTGTTGGGGGAATAACCTGGAGACACTGGTTTTGTTGAGGGTGTAACCTGGAAACTCTGGTCTTGTTGGGGATTAGCCTAGAGCCTGGAGCTAGGTTCAGGTTTTGCTAGAAAGCAACTTGGAAACTAGTGCTAGGTACCAGCCTGTTAGTTTATCTGAGTTCAAAGTTAAGTCAGCTTCTAGGTTTGTCCTCTGCAGCACACTTTGCCCAGGAGACACTTGAAGACTAGGAATTGGAATGAATATTCTGGAAATTTGAAAACCTTACATCCACATAGACCCTACTGATCTCTGGCCCAACTTGCTGCCCATGAAATGATATTTGTAAGTTAACATTATTACTCACTTTAATATATTTGACAAACAGATGCTAACAAGGATATCTTGTGTTTCATTATGAAGAATTACCAATGGGGTCTAACACAGTAACTACTTTACAGGCAATGCATGTTTCGTTTATTAGTGATTATGTTCTCCCACTGTTGGTTTCTCATCAGGACTTTGGTGCTTTCTTATTTTACTTTGAAATAGTTGGGAAAGTAATTCTGTGGAACACATGCTCCATATTTTCTCCTAATTCTGCTTTGGGGAGTTGTTTGCACTGTTTTATGAGTTACTTGACTTCATTTATAGAAATCTATTTTAGGCTTAATGTTTACAGGAAATTTAGGGGTAAACAAACGTCTCATGTGCTTCTTCCTCCATTTTTCACTTTTAAATGATATCTTTCATTTAGGGATATTTTTGTTTTATCATGGCCATATTTATAAGTCTCACATAACTTGCTTGTTTTTAATTAAGAGAACTTTTCTTACCTATGATCCTTGATCTAATATTCTACATTTTCTCTCCTAATCCACTGCTGATATATGTCCGCACCCCTCCTCTACTCAAACTCAGTGACATGCGGGTTCCCATTAACCACCTCACCTTCCTTTATCATCCCTGAGCACCCAGAACCCTGCCACTTCAGCATTCAGCATCATTCCAAGACCAGTTCTTCAGTTCTTCCCGAGAGTGCTCTGTTATTTTTCTAGTTAGTAGTGATACTTTCTCCTCAGAAATCTTGTATTGTAGTTAAATGGTTGAGGTAGTACTGTGTTTGTTTCAGTATATGGCTCCTCTGTATAGTTCTCTCTAAATCTAAATGTTATCAAAGAATCCTACATAAGGTCTCAAAGGATTTACAAGGATAAAAAATATATCTGAGCAACTGAACACTCAATTAATGCACACAAAACAGCTTTCAGGTACTTGAACACCTATGCCTTTTGAAAGGAATAAAATGGTTCCCATGTAGTCAATGTTTTGTTCCAATTCTCTGGAGGCTGAGACACTCACAAGAATGAGAAACACTATCATCTCTAAATATCTTCTAGCAAAATCCAGGTACCAATACTCTTTCTGATGCCTTCCATAAATACAGTATGAATGTACTTACTGTTTATTAAAATGTTAGTTGCATAGATACGGTTTGAAAGTTTTGAATTTGGACATTAACTTACCTACTTTTAATGTGCTAAAAGTATAATACAAAGCCTTTCAGCTAGGCAAGCCTTCCATCACTGAGTTTTACCTGAGCCATAAGATATAGGCTGCCAGTACCATCGAATCTCCCAAATATTCTGGTTCCCTATGGTATCCAGCACCAAAAAACATTTCCCTTTACTTTTATCACATTTTACATAGAGAAATACTCAACATGTCTATCCTAGTTTTTTAATACCAGGATTAAAGCTTCCATTTTCACATTCTGCATGAGAATTGTATAGGTCCAACATCATTTCTCAAGAGATTGCATATTTAATTATTGATCTTCTCAAATAGTACCTATATTTTATTGTCACATATATTAAACATAAAAATGTATACCTGTTATTAAATTGGTGAGATGCATTCTCACCAAATCTCTTTATTATAAAGTCAAGATGAATAAATTGAAGGTGCTATAAACAAAACAAAAACAAAATCAATGGATTTTATCTTCAATCTTCTTCAAAGTTTTACTTCAGATTATAAACCAAATTCTACATCAATAGTGATATGCATATCCCTGTGCTCACTATAGACAAAATATCAATGAACATGTCACAAAGCATAGGGAAGCCAAGGTTTCCAGACAGAACATTGTTTATTAGTCAAGAATTGAGATATTTTTCTAGAATAAGAATGACACAATTCAACCAAGCAGAATTACAGAGGAAATCTAGAACATAGACGAAAATCTAGGAGTCACAGAGAATCTACAACAGCATTTGTCTTTCTTCTCTCAAATACTTTCTGAGCTTCACTCAGTTCTGAGTATTTCCCCCAAGGGTTGAGGCTAAGAGTCAACTGTCAATCAACCCTGTGCTTTCTGTCTTCTTTGAAAGAGACAATTGCTGATGTTTTCTCTTTAGTAGCTATGGCTGTTGTTGATGTGCATTCCTTCTTATAATCAGTCAGGAGGGAAAGGAAGAAACAGCTCCATTTAGTATGATAAGGTGATTTTATTTCTCCCTCCAAAGGCGAGATGCTCAGTAGGCAGTTAACAAAGCTACTGACGAAAAGCTGGACAGTCTGTGTTGAAATCAGGCGTTAACCAAGGTGGAGGATCACAAGGCAAGTGACAACGAGTAAGGAAGATGTTGATGATTTTCCTTCATATGGAATCTCTTCAGTGAGTCCATTCTAGTCAGTTTTAGAGCTAACACTACCCTTGCAATCAGACTAACAGAAGAATAAACTACTGGGCGGGTTAATTGGGCCTACGGTTACACTTCAGGCAAGTGTGACAACTTTCTGAGATGAATAATTGATTTTGCAGAATAATAGCAGAACTGAGTAAGACCTGCTGTCCTCTGTCAGCCTCTTCGGAGCTCTTTTACAAGCTATAAATCAATCAGTAGCAATGCAGAGGTCTGTTACTGCTGCATAAGTATCTCAGAGGTGGGAATGTACTGGGGATACGGCTCAGAGAATGAAAATTTCTACATACGTAGCTCCGTGATGGGAAGCTTGAAGGCACATAATTTGGATACTGGCAATATCTCATTAGGTAACTGCTGGGATGGTAGCTACTGATGTAGCAAGATGGAGAGAAGCAGTTAGTGATGAATCCAAAATTTCTATAGCTTCTATATTCATTGTTGCCCAGAATACAGTGGTGTGGGGTCTGAGGATTCTTGGGGAAGGAACTAAATTGCCCTACGCAGCGGGAGCCATATTGAAGAGTCTGATAGGCTTTAGATGCAAGTGGAGTAGCCGTGGTGCAGTTGGATACATACCCTTTGGTCTCAGGACCGGGACTGCAGCTGGGTCTGGATCTGCTGTTGGTAGTCTTGCAGTCATTAGCATCCTGATTTGCAGATGCGGAATTGCAAGGCACACAGGAGTCGGTGGGATTGCAACTTGGAGTGCAAGTCTTGAGCACACAGCTGGGAGAGTCACAGTCAGGTGCTTCACAATAGGAGTCTTGGCAATGGTCCAGAAGCCAGAGATTGCCTTGGCAGCTGCTGGGTAAGTAATGTCCAAAGGTAGGGTTTACATCATCTGAGCAGACAGCGATGGAAGTCGTCACGGGGATGTAGCAGTGATTTCTATGGGATGCAGCATTGCAAAGCCTAGGATAGCCCCGAAGAGACATAGAGCCCGCGAGTGCAAGCAAGAGGCACCTACGTGGGTATGGCGCGGCTGCAGCTGAAGGGCTTTTTATATCTTCCCTGGTGATTACAACGAACCTCTCCAGGCTCTTTTCCTTCTCTTGGTCTGACACAATAACACATACCATCTCATTACTGCATTGTTTAGCTATAGCTGCTGGTGTCGTCAAGCTCATACAAAAATAAGTTTGTTTTGAGTCTTCAAAGTACCTGTAATCACTACTCTGACCATCACCCACCTGTCAACTTCTGTAAACCATAGCTTTCGTGAATAGTGATTTTAGTGTTAATAGGCAAACTCTCATATGCCAATCAGTGATTAATAAGAGTTAGTGTCTCCACAGGATTCTACAGCATGGTTATTAAAAGGTTCACAACGTTTCAATAAAGCAAGGGACTATATTTTTCTACTCTTTGTCTCTGAAAAATGCTGCAAGATTGGATCACACTTTCTTGTAAGGTGGATGGCTTTGCTTCCTCAATACTGTCACTTGAAAAAGAAGAGTTCCATGCATTCAATGGATCATCTTCCCCCTAAATATGTGTTACACACCCCTGTTTTAGGCCAGACACTGATGACACCTTTTCAGCTGATGTGTTTGGATAATTCCATATGTGAGGCTCACAGTAATCCCAGTGGCATTTGATAACCTATTATTCCAGACTAAAAATGAACTGGTCCCCATGGGTCAGTGGTTGCTAAGCAACCAAAGCTTCCATGAAATCTCCTTCTTAAAGAGTGTCTACCTCATATACCATCAAACAAATCCAGTTTGTCAATATTGTAGTTTCTTAATTGACTAAGATTATGTACCCTGTGCCCTTTGCCCATGCTGTAAAGCCTACATGCTTTACCATTTTCCAGTAAATGGGATTTTCTTGTCCATTCCTTGTTTTCCTTTGAATATTCCTTTTATTGAAATCCCAGGACTGAAGTTATTTCCAGTCTATAATGACAGAATGTCATGGCTGCATTGCAAGGTTTTGTTTGAAAAATCTGTGTGGTCACTACAGGCTCTACACGTAGTAAATCGTGCCCACCATGCATAAGGTAAGGCTAAAGGAACTTTTAAGATTTTAATTTAAACTGAAGAGCTGAAACTATGTTCTTGAAAACAGAAACTATACTTCAAGGTTACAGCCTCTCCATTAAATTAGAAAGAACAGCATGTGTATTAGCCATGATGCATTCAGGCTGAGAGCAATGTGGACTTCAGGAAAGGTAAACTACAGGGGCAGGTGTCAAAAGATATGCTCTCATGGCTCCGTGAGGTATTGTCTCATCTAGGTTTTGAAGTTTCACTTCAATGTAAACCTAGAGACATTCTCTAAACATATTTAGGAGTGTTTAATCAACACAGATCTCAGTGTTTATTATAGAACACAGCAATGAGCAACTCTTCTTCAATGTATTGTGTTCCTGTCTAGAATTTCATTCAGGGAAGAAGAGTCATATTAGTCGGCTATGGAATAGTCTAGAATACTGTGTGTATAAGTCAGAGTGGACAAAATAGGAGGAATTAGACACATAAGGCACTATGTACCCAAGTCCTGGTGTATCATCCAGACTCAGCTAGAGCCTTAAGTCTTTTCCTTTCTCTCCCCTTCATTACCACATTCCACATTGTACATTATTTTTATGATTCTATGATTCTTTTTCTTTTTTAATTATACTTACATCATTTCCCCCTTCCCCTTCCACCCTCTCACACACAGTCCTGGCTGTCTTGCAAGTTCATGCCCTCTTGTTTGAGGAGGGGATAAGGGTGGGGATCTGTGTGTTACCCGTGGGCAGTGATTACACTAATTTTCACTGCATCATTTCTATTGTAGTATATGTGGTATTGAAGTGAACGTTAGTCTCTCCCTTCAGTCTTCTCTATGACAGGCTCGAGGGGGAGAGAAAGAATGGAAGGAGTGGGCGAATATGCTGCAAAGGCAACATCCTCCATCTTCACCCCAGCACTGAAGAAAAAGCATTTGAATTGCTAACACTCCTAAAGCTGGGCACGTAGACAGACCTTATAGAACATCAAGTAGCATAAGAAGTATTCAATGTCTGGGACTTTGGAATTGTCTAAGTTTAGATAGGGTAGCACAAATTAGTGAAACAGCAGGGCTCCCAAGGGCACGTTCCCTCAACTCACTGCTTTTGAGATTTCCTTCCTTCTCAGAAGAGCATGTTCACACACAAGCGCTCCCCATCATCATCCTCTGCACTATTTCATGAAGGCTGAGCTCTTATGGAGTTGCTTTCCTTTTTAGTCTCCATCTTTGGAGGGCATTGAGCAGATATCAGGGTCAGAAAACTGCCAGGCTTGCTCCCAAGAAAAAGACTACTGTTGTTTGTGTGACATTGTCTTCAGAAAGCTTTGGAGACTCATACTGGTCACTCGATTTCATTTTACCACTGAAAGTGTCATTGCTTTATTTGATTCACCTATATTTAATATTTATTGTATTAGTGTCCATTACCTATGGACTCCAAAAGTCCTACATCTAAACCCCTGGGAACCTATAATTACCACCTGATGCTGTAAAAGCAGTATCCCAGATATAAATACATTAACTCTTGAGGCAGATTCATTAAGACAAATCTGGTGTGGTCATAGGCTTCTTTATCAGAGGAAGAGAGTAACTGAGAAGGATGAGGGGCAAAGAAGGACTGGGACACACACACACACACACACACACACACACACACACACAGAGAGAGAGAGAGAGAGAGAGAGAGAGAGAGAGAGAGAGAGAGAGAGAGACGGTGGCATTCAGAGTCTCAACAGAAATGACTCAATGCATTGGCTTCTCACTAAGCAACGTCATCAACTTTTCAAAGATAAAGATGAAGGCTCAGATTTTCCACTAGACATGCTGCAGCAATCAGCGCTGCTGACACCTTGATTTGGGGTCAACACCTAAATTTGAGACTTGATTAACACCTAAATTTGAGACTTGATTTTACACTTTTAACCTCCAGAACCCAAAGAGAATAAATCTCTATTATTTTAAGCTACAAAGTGTGTGGTGATTTGCTGCAGCAGTCAGAGAAAAATGAATACTCTATTAGGTGATACGGCTGAATCTGATGGTCTTTCCAGGTCTGTAGCGTTGGTACTTTATATCCATGGCAATAATAAGGTGCAAGGAATAAACTTCCTTAGCCATCAGCCAAAAGAAATGCATCAGCCCAAGAGTCAGGAAAACACTTCCTTTAATGAACCAGTGCAGTCTTTTCAACTCATTAAAACAGAGTTATGGAATTCTTTCCTATTTTCTCCCAAAGGTTAAAATCCTTTAGGGTAAACACAGAACAGAGAAAAGTAAAGTTACATTTAGTAGTCCTTAAAGAAAAGAATGTTGGATGCTTCCTAGTCTTCACATCATGGAAAATTGAATCTTTCCTTTCCTTAATGCTGTTGCAATCCACTTGCTAAGTTGCTGTCAGATAAAACAGCAGTGTCATGATTTAACCAGCAAAGGTGCATACAAATCCATACTTAGGAACTGAGCTGTAGACATGAATGCATGAGTGCTCATGTCTCACAGCAATGCCCTGGAATAATGCCCCCGTGACTTTACACCGATGGTTGAATTATCATTAGTGTTTCCAGAAGCTAGGGGAAAAATAAAAATTTAAAGGTAAAAAGGCAACTGAATGGAGAGACACAGATTTGAATTTTATTCATGTTTAACTTTTCAGAGAACCAAGCAAAGTATACAACATAAAGCAGCTTTATTAAGAATTCACCACTGTGGGGTGTGCAGTCAGGGCTCTGCATTCACGAGCTGCCAATTTATTCTTATGTAGCATTTCTATATTAGTAGTTAACCTTGGACAATTTCTTTCTTAATATTTAAGTATTTTCTCTATACAACCCAGAGTTAATAGCTTATACTTTGCCAGGATTTGCAGCAGACAGAATAGATAACAAATATTAGGAAGAGGCATATGTTAGTTAAACACTGCTATTTTTCTTTCTGGTTTTCTATTGGTCTAATTTAGGGAATTCTACTCATTAAGTAAACTAATAAAATTATTATCATTTTTAATGTCGTCATACATAGATATAACATAACTATGCTCTCAATGTTATGTTAAATGAAAAAATAAAATCCCTTAGGGAGTAACTTGCTTGGCAGTGAGGTCACTAAATGACTACTCCCTTCTCACCTCTCCATATCCTTCTATATTAGGCATCCTGGAAGGTTTAAACCATAAATGCTTTCAATAAGATTTCAATAGTCTGGTTTGTGGGACTATACCTCTGTTGTCCAGATAAGTACCAAACTGAATATCCACATCCTTAAAATGGAGTTGTATTGTACGGGAATTCCTGGGTGGGAGGATGGGAGTGGGTGGGTGGGGGAGCACCCTTGTAGAGTCGGGAGGAGGGGGATGGGATAGAGGGTTTCCTAAAGGGACACCTGGAAAGGAGAAAACATTTGAAATGTAAATAAAGAAAATATCCAATCTGAGATGAGAGAGAGAGAGAGAGAGAGAGAGAGAGAGAGAGAGAGAGGGAGAGGGAGAGGGAGAGGGAGAGGGAGAGGGAGAGGGAGAGGGAGAGGGAGAGAGAGAGAGAGAGAGAGAGAGAGAGAGAGAGAAGAAAAGGGCACAGCATTGGTTGGGTGAGGGGTTAGGCAGGATCTGGGAGGAGTTGGGGGAGGGAAAAAGCATCATCAGAATACATTGTCTAAAACACATTTCTTAGTTAAATAAAAAAGCAAAAAACATGGAGTTGTGTGGTGTTTTATTTGTGGGTGACTATGAGGATAAGATGTAAGAAGAATATGTAATGTGTAGTTTTTATTTGGTTTTATTTTTGATGACTATTATTGACTGATAGCATTTGTTAATATCCTTTCTAAATAGCACTATTTTTATTATAAATATTGCATTTTCTCAATCTATTCTGTAAGGATAGATAGATAGATAGATAGATAGATAGATAGATAGATAGATGAGGACTGATAGGGAGGAAGAAAGGTATTTGGCATAGAAGAGAGAAAAATTATGCAAAACAAGTTTTAGACGACTTGCTTTAAGTTGTATGTTGAGCCTGGAGAGCCAAGTTTCAGGAAATGAGTTGAAGGCAATCTATATCTATGCACAGTACAACCCCCTAGGAGTTCATAAGGGTACAACCCATTAAAGTTACCCAGCCTATAATGAAAGGGCATGCTGAGGTTCTGGCAGAAAGAAAGTAGTTTTATTTGCAATTTAGATGTGGCAGTTTTAGAGATGAAGACCACATCACAATTCTCAAATTATTAGCAGCTTCAGAGCGGCTCCTGGATGAGGCAGATCCTGAATGTTGGAAACCATAGATAATGCGGTAAAGAACTTATGTGGTTCTTTGAGTAAGTTGTTTTCCTGTTTGAAGTTTCTTATTAAAAAAATAGAATAATGAGTGCATGTGTCAGGAGGTTATTATTATTAGTGGTAGAGCTGTTTGTGTGACCTAAATTTAGCAATTACAACTACTGTGATATAAGTAGTGAGAAAAAAACGTTCCCACTGAACACATGGAATAACTGATTTAAGTAGTGACTTTTGTACACATTCATCTAAGGAAAAAATAGGTGGCAGGTGATAGTGGCCCACTTTGTGCAAGGACCCGGGAAAAGCAGTTGGGCTGGATCAAAAGTTGACTTTAAGAAGAAAAGGAGTGAAATTTCTTCAACTGCCTAGAACTAAAATTCATGCAGTTCTCTGTGATTTACACCATTAGGGTAGACACTGTATCTTTCACTGTTTGATGACAACTTCGAAAAAATATAGAATGTCAACTGGCTACTTTGATGATGTTTTTCATATGCTACTTGTGGTAATATTTGAGACATTGAAAATTCCACTAGGGTCCTAGGATGAGAAAGACCCTCAATGCTGGAGTGATGATCGTGACCTCTCATTGACAGACCATTTCAAGTCAAAGCATCTGTAACGTTGAAATTGTTCATTATTGTGGCATAGCATTGTCTATTCTGATGAAACGATATCCTTATTTGCTTATTAATTGCTAAAAATACAGCTATATATTCAGCACTTACGTAGAATCCCACATCACATTCTAAAGGTTCTTGAAAGCATGTACCTAGTCTTCATTTCTAGATACTTGGTTTTCTTTTACTTATAATTTTAACAGAAGAAGAACAGGTTGAGTTTTTTTTTTGAAGATTATACATAACAGTTGTTTTCATATCATTTGTAGCGAGTTTATTCAGACATAGAATACTTTCTTTCCGTGTGAGGACAGGTTGATGACGCAGAAATGGAGGAGCCTTAACAGCAAAGAGGTTCTAGGGAAGAGACATAATTAATCTCATTTGGAATTACATCAGAGGCAACAGCAAGTGAACAGGCAGCACCTTTAGTCTTTTAAAAAACTCTCAGCAACTTAAAGGTTAAGTACACGTACCAAGCTACAGACAAGACCTTGGCATGGCAGTTCAATGTGATCTAATTAAAGGAGCGTAACAAACCCCAAGGGAGAAACAGGCTGGTGGGAAAGTGCTATGTATGTGGGAAACAGGTTGAAACCTCATATCCAGGCCTGTGATGCTGTTTATGAAACATTTCCAGAGAGGTTAACAACCACAGGAAAGATATCTCAAAGGATGGTCATGTTGGACACAAACTTTAAAGATCGGTAGCTATGGAAGACGAAGCGCAGAAGCTAGAAGCAGTGATAGATGGATTTGGGATGGAAACTCCTTAATGAAGAACCCTGGCATGTGTGATGCCTTGATGGTTGGCAGGGGTTTCAAAGGTAAGAATTGATGAGCGAGTTTCACAGTAGGGTTTGGAGAGAAGATAAGAATTAGAAAGGTAACAAGAGCATTTGGACTCAACACGCAGCTGGATGGTCGGTATCAGGAAGGTTTGACATAAGAGAGTGGGCAGTTGTCTGAGAGCCAAGCTCAGCACTGACAGGTCAAACACAGTGCATCACCACAGCAACAGAGAGAAGAGCAGTGGATCAGGTGATAGGAGCCTGGCCAGCGCTCCTACGAGAGTGGGCTGTAGTTTACAGAATATTGGGATTGACTTTCAAGTGTGACAGCTTTACATCAGACATTCAACTAAGAGGGAAGGAGTGGCTGACCTAAGATCAGACAAGAGTTTGCATTTGCCTAGGTGGAGGCTCTTTTCAGGCTTATTATTCATCCATTCACATCACACCACCTCATTAGTTTCTTGTAGTGCTGCTTACGAAGATGACCTTCCTCTCGTGAATAAAGCAAATCCATTTTGTATCTTCTGTATGTGTAAGATCTTAATTTTTTTTCTTATCAGGCTTGAGAGGTTGAGATGCAGTTTATCACCTGTCACCTGTGCATTGTGTTTGTTTTGTTTCTGGTTCCACCAACAATAATGCTTGCTTAAGCCAGCCCATTTGCATGACATCATATTTATCAAGCCACGGTTTTCCTCTTTCAAAAGTTCTGACATTGCTGGTTTCAGAGGAAGTGTTGACATCTTAAAATGGGGTTCACAGGTCAAAATTTATCGAATTTTCTAGAAATAAATTATTATACCTTTCTTTTGTTTCCATACTCAGCTGAGGAGCTATGGGATGTTGTTCCCTGTATATTTACCTTGACAACATAGCATCTTTGAGGACATTTTAAAGAATTCTACTTTGACAGCATTGTAATATTTAAAAGTTGAGTTTTATTTACAGAGACTTGATAAAGTACCAGCATATGTCTAAATAGTGGAATAGTTATTTCTAGTGAAAATGTTTTATATATATATACATATATATATATGTATATATATAGATATATATATGACATATTTGCTATTTCTAGTGAAAATTTCATACATTCCTATTCAAGGAAGTCAGTTTTAATAGATAAACATGTAACCAGTTGCTTTAATCTTATATATTAATAAGTCAGGATTAAGAGAAGTTTTCACCCAAGATGATTTACTGGGGGACTTTGCATTTCATGAAGCTAAACTAAACTAGTATCAACAACAAAGAATTTTCATTTTTTAAGGTTTTACATGGTTACAACATTTTCTGATTTACTTTTTTTCTTCTAGACCCTCCCAGGCCCTTTATATTTATTAACATGCATATGCAAGTGTGTGTGTGGGGGGTGTAGCAACAACTAAAGGAAAAGTAAAATCTCTTAATAGAAGCTATAGGAAAGACTTTCTCTAGTCTAATTTTAGAATCTTCTCCATTCACACACAAGTTGATATTTACAGAAATCTCTTTTTGGGATATGTTCCAGAATCAAAAATACCTCTTCTCAAGCTTATAGAAGTGGATCAAAGATGTATTACATGAGGAGCAGTGCAAATTAAATATTTCAAGTAGCCATTCAGCATCTAGAATGCAATTCAAGAGATGTTTGGTTTATACATTTTTACTGTTGTACAAAGGCCCTCTTGCTTTTTTTTTATTTTTCAGTGAAGAGATGAAAAACAAGATACCCCTCCTTTGCATTTTAGAAAAGAAACTAAAACTTGCTCATGGAGCTTCCTGTGCTTCTCAGGAAGGGTGCGGAGGTCTCATATATCACAGGGGGGCATGTACAGAAGCAGACAAGGGCACACACAGGAAAGGTGCATGTTAGTGTGTGTTCATATGTTTATTTTTAAAAGAATGGCATGCTGGGCCCAATGAGAAGTATGGCGGTACTGCTTTGGGCTTCAATCCTTTTTCAATTCCAACAATAGAAGGCTTGTTTGACATTTTATATTTGAAATGTTGGAGTCAGTGTTCAAGAGAACACATTTCTTTTCGTCTCAGATCACCTCACATCGGTGTATGGTCTGTTATTGGTAGAAAATCAAAGAAGAGATTGAAGCCACTAGGGGTTGAGATGAGTTTTCCAAATCTTTCTGACATCTTCCCATGTAAGAACTTCAAGGACCCTTGATAAAATGGACTTTTTCAAATTCTTATGCACTTCCAAAAGATTCTTTTTCTCACCTTCATAACTCATTTCCGAAGAAGGTTGTCTGTGTGCTTTGCTTGAATACTCTGTGACTTATTTCCAGATTTTCTTCACTTTATCATTCTCTGTGCTTTGAAAACAAGTGATAAACACTGGGCCATGATATCTCTTCTTATTTGTGGAAGTAGGAAAGCTATCAACATTTTCTTTGTAGACCACTGTAAAAATTTGGTCTCTATCCCACTGCAATTATATTATACCCAGAAAGTAGGGTGCCAGAGGGAGTAAGAGTTTAAAACTACATAGACTCCCACCATGAATTGTCAGTAATTGGATGGAGCACATAGAACTTCAAGAAGATGGATATTATCAATCAACTTATAACACAGGATTTACTCAATATGCTCACTTTTCAATGTGTTCAATATACTCAAAAATTTATCACTTTTGTTTGCATTGATGATTCCTTTCGATAGCTGTAGTGACAAATTACTTATTTTCATATGTATATCATCTCCGTGTAGTTGCCAGGTCAGTCACATGAAGTTAAAATGAATATGTTATTGTATCCATTATTAGATATAATTGCTAGGAAGATCTGTGAGATAACGTACAAAGAGGAAAGCTGCATCTGACAATGAAATACTGTCATTTTGTCATAAGGGTATCATATTAAATCTTATTTGAGTAAGTCTGAGCCATCCTCTATATTTTAGTTAAGAATTTTCACACACAAACATTCTGTAACTTCTGCACAATAGCTCCATATTCCTATCTAGCCTCATAAGAACATCAGTATCTGGTACCAAAGAGTGGCTTTATTTATTTATCCTTTATTTTTTTTTTTTTAATTTTATTTTCTATATTCTATGTTTACATTCCAAAGGCTTTCCCCTTTCCCAGTTCCCACCCACCATAGTTCCCATAGTTCCTCTCCCCCCCATCTGTTCCCCAATAATTCCCCCTCCCCCCTCGGTTTCTTTACTAAACTGGAAGCAATCTTTACAGGCCCAGGGTCCTCTCCTTTCTTCTTCTTGGGAATCATTTGACTTGCTATTTGTGTCTTGAGTATTTAGGGCTTCTGGGCTCATTAATATCCACTTATCAGTGATTGCATTTCAGGTGCATTCTTTTGTGATTGGGTTAATTCACTCAGGATGATATTTTCCAGGTCTAACCATTTACCTACAAATTGCATGAATTCATTATTTTTAATTGCTGTGTAGTATTCCATTGTATAAATATACCACATTTTTTATCCTTTTTCGTATCTTTCAGTTTTTCACTTTAATTGAAATGTTTGGAATTTCCTGGACTTTTTCAATCTCACCATTTGTGGGCCCCTGACTCCCCTTCTATGCTAACTCTCTAGCACTGTAATACATAATTTTGGATAATCAAACTATAAAGAAAAAAAAATGTTGCTTTGGCTCACAGTTTTGGAAGGTTCTCTCCACAGCAGGTTAGGTTAGGCACCTTGCTTTTGGCTGTTGGGTAGAACATTCTGTTGAAAAAAAAAATTAGAATAAAGATATTTAATTCATGACCGAAAAGAGAAACTGAATGGGAGCCCCAAGAGCTCCAGGACCTCATCAAGCGGACACTCTCAGGGACTTGCAGCCCTCCCCCAAGGCTTCGTATTCAACAATCCCTCATTCAAAACAAACCCCCACATGCATTCAGACTTTCTCCACATTGTTCCCAACATATTTATCTGAAATCTCCTTGGTGTTGTTGTTTCCCTCTACTCCGGGACTAGAACAAAGAGCTCATGCAAGGAGTTGATATGACACAGTCCCACAGATCCTCATGTTCAAACGTGTAATAATTTTAGTAAATGTAGCAGAGAATAATGCCAACCCAGGGAACCTGAAGGCTCCCATTTACCCAGTTTTCCTTCCCTCTGTGTGTTCTTTCTTCTGCAGACATTTGCTTACTAGTTGTTGCCCTTAGACATGTCCTTAAAGCCTACTTGTAGCATCCTACCGCATAGAGACCGGAGGCAGTGTGCAGCTGTTAGCAACATCTCTTGTTGTCATTTCTTTCAGCGAGCTAGGTCATCTACATACTATTTTAGATACTCAATAAGTAAAATGAACTTTTAACAACTGATTTTATTTTAAATTTCAGACTTCCTACTTGATATTTTTCTGTATTGGTTTGTCTTTTGAAATATTCGTTTCTTGGTTTCTTGATGGAAGGATGGACCTTGAACCTACAAAGCAATCTATAAGAGCCTTGAATCTAGACTTTCCTATGTCTACTTCCCTGATGTTGGAACCACAGGCATGCACCAACATACTCAGGCTTACTTTTATCACCCTTTTAAACTCCTTTTCCAAAACACAATTCTTTGTTTTCCCTATCAGACGTACAAAACCATATTTCATCTGCCTTGATGAGTTGGAAATTATTTAGCTGGTTTCTGGAGCTTAAAATCCATGTCGATTCTTTAGTTTCTCTTTACTGTTTATGAATAACAAGCAGACATTAACACTGGCCTGAGCACTGTCTAACGAGTCTTCTACCTCTCACCAGCCTCACTTAGGATCACTATACATCTTCAGTCTAACAACTACACAGTCTACGTACAAGAGTTCCTCTTCAACCTTTCAATCTATTCTTGCACAATGTTCAAATTCTTTCCTTTATGCTTTCCCTGGTTTATATTGGTCTTTAATATTGGATGCTTAATCTATCTCTACAGTCTCTTCTCACTTTACTATCTTTGACCCTCAACACTTTTTAGCCAGCTAACCATCTCCCAGAGTTTTGAATCAAGTTTTTTTTTTTCTTATTTCAGTGATCCTCATACCTGCAGCTTCCTGCTTTGTTCAGTGGATCCTCCCATCCCTTCCCCCACTTGTTTATTTCCACTTCTCAGTTCACAGGACGACGCTGTTCAGATGAGATGCCATGTGGTGTTCAAACTCATTTGTATCCCCTCTGTCTAACTTTTCTATTCTCTATAAATGAGCTGTACTGTGCCTCTCCTAATAACAACTACATGTTATTCAACAAGTATTGTTTACACATGGTATTGATAATATACCCATTTTCCAGCTCTTCATCTTCTTCCCTTTACAGGGTTTTACTATTTGTCTCAGGTTGACCTCAGCCTATGGTCTCCAATGCTCAGCATTCCAAGTTCTGGGATTACAGGCATGTGTCAATATGTCTAGTTGAGAAAAATCTTATATAACACCTCTTCAACATTGTATTCAGCCTGGAACTTAAAACTAAGCTAGTTGACATGAAAGATTAGTTAGCTTAAGTATGGACAGAGCTGAATATTTGAAAATCATACACAGTGACAACAGCTTTGTGAAAGTTGTTCCAAAACTTGAGTTATTTCATAGTGAAAGTATGCACATTTTTGTTTAGTACACTCTGGTGCTACCCTGTAAAGCAGGGATTATAGAATTTGTGAATCATGTTTTTGTGACAAAACATGGTCTTGTTCATGTAGTCAGTGGTCACCCATTTACATTAAGTTCTAATTCTCATTCTTTTTACCTTTCAGTGTTTACTCCTTTAAAACATTTCTTGGAAGATGAATCATAATTCACTTGTCTATCTGTTTCTGGTAATAGAAAGATATTATAATTCAACTACATATTATAATATCAATAAACTGTTTTGAATTGAAAATGAGATTTTTTTGAGCACTAGTGATGATCTATGACAGGACAGAAGATTCATCTCATTGAACCTATGTCTGCATCAGTAATACAGAAGTTACTACTTATCAATTCATGAAAAAGATTAAGGTTAGTGTCAATTAAGTGTTATACACCAGAGTTATGGGGAGGTGGAAAGATGGCTCAGTGATTAAAAACACTGGCTGCTCCTGTAGAGGACCTGAGTTCAGTTCTTGTCACCTATGACAGGCAACTGACAACCTCCTGTAACTCCAGCCTTAGGCGATTTTATATACTCTTTTTGTCTCTTCAGGCACTGTACTCAAATCAAAAAGACCCCCACATAGGCACACTCTAATAAATAACTAAAAATAAAATTAAAAATCTAAAGACTATGTATCAGAAATGTGTAATCCAAGGGTTTTAACATCACATTATCTTTCTATAATTTTTCTATTTTTAAAAAATATTTGAAAATTAAATAATTTAAATATTTGAAAATTAAATAATTAAACATGATATTGATTTTTCAATATATCCTAAAGCTATCATCTATCTATCTATCTATCTATCTATCTATCTATCCATCCATCTCTTTATCATCTGCCTTTCTATTTTATATGTTTATAAACATCTTAAGTGTAAAGATAGGTAGATGCATAGATAGATACTTGGAATGATATAGCAGAAAATTTGCTTAAAATCTTCAAATGCATGCCTTTTGTTCTTGTAAAAATATGACTTTTTTAGTAAAAGAGTGTAACAGAGTATTGTCAGCATGGGCATGCTTAAGAAGACCCTCCATACAGTATCTGTTCCCCGTGATCGTGATAGAAAAGCTAATGCGTGCTGATAGTGATAAAAAACCAAGTCACAACCCCTGGTTGCATTTATTACCTTGATTTGGCAAGCAATTACTTTAGAAAGATATGGAAGTTTCAAGGCTAAATGAAAAACTGAGAAATTAGCAGTTGAAAAAAAACATGATTTTTCGACAAAAGGACTATTAGTGTACATCTTCAAAATGAAACTAAGTGTCTGAGATTTGTTAATCCAAAGTAAAACTATTAAGTGTATGTGCCTTGCAAAATATTACAGTGTCCATATTCATCAGAAATTAGATATAATTAATGTTTTAGTGAGTGTTACTGTAGTTTTGTTTTTGTTTTGTTTTCTTTCTTTTCTTTTATCCCCTTTAATTCTGTCTAAGATTAGTCTGTATGTAAGATTGTTGCATGTTCTACAAATTTTATATTCCTGGTTTTTGGTGGTTTTTTTTTGCGGGGGGGGGGTGGAATTTTTGTTTTTGTTTTTGTTTTATGTTTTGGGGCTTTTTTGTTTTTTGTTTTGTTTTTGGTTTTGGCTTTTGTTTTGTTTTTTATTTTTCTTTTTGTTTTGTTTTTGTTTTTGTTTTGTTCTGTTTTGTTTTTTTTTGTTTGGACTTAGGAAATTGCATCAGCTGAAACAGCCTCTCTTACAGACAGGCAAAGTCAGGGTGATGAGTTCCCTGAGGACTAAGCTGTGGGGAATGTTCCTAGGTGGGCCTCTTGGTAGCCACATCATAGTGACGTCTTACTGGGCTCTTCCAGTGACGTCAGAAGATGAGCTTGACAAGACTTAAACTAATACATTTGTTATGGGCGTAAGCCATAAACCTGTCAGCTTATATAATCAGAAGCTTAACCTCCTATTCGCATCCTACTGAAATTCCCTGCTTCTTGAAGTATCTTAATATCAAATTCCAAATGCAGCTACATAGCACATACCTTGCATTTATCCATGCCATTCTGGTTTTTTTAAATCTCTCTCTCCCTCCCTCTCCTCTTCCTTCTTCCTCTCTCCCTCCCTCCCTCCCTCTCTCTCTCTCCTGTACCTTCCTCTCCCATCTTTCTCTTTTTTTCCTCTCTCTCATTATGTGTGTGTGTGATTGTCTGTTGTTGCACACCGTATGTGTGAAGGTCAGAGGTCAACTCTATGAAGTTGACTTTTTCCCATCTCTGTCCCTGAGGTTTCAGAGATTGAACCCCATTCACACCAAGGATTACGCTGCAAGCCCCTTTACCCACTGAGCCATTTTGCTGACCCTTACTGTCATAGTTTTAACAGATCTCTTCTAAAATCATTTAAAAATATCCCTTTTACATAAATCACTAAAAATATTACTTCTAGAAGTTTTTTTTTGTGTATAAATATTCTTTATAGTCAATCCCAAAGAATCATCAGTGTCCCTTAAAGTACTTGATGCTAATAGTTTCTAAGGAGAAAACTGGGGCAAGGTAAACCCATGTAAATAATGGCACGTGATCAGCACGATTCTTATGCGAAGCCACGATTTAATTGTGATGAGAGCCAAAGAAAAACATTTTACGGAAGTAAAACAATATGATAAGCTCTGCAAATATACTGAAGTCAGTGATACACACCCGGAAAGCACCAAGAAGTTCAGTTGAAAAGGATTACTATAGAATCAGCATACACAATGCAGCCCCAGGGAACAAAAGCCACCGCCCCCTATTCCTCCTTCCCTCCCTCCCCCCATGACAGCTGATCTTTCCAGAAGCCAGGAGCACGAGGTTGCTTCAGGTCTTCATGATATTCTTTAGTAACGATAACGCCAACCACTCAAGGAAGAGGCGTGGGGTTGAAAGCTGCTGTAATTATAGCTTGTGGGCCCGTGGCAGCCAGGCATGCAGCCGAAAGGCTGGCATCCGTAGGTCAGGTTTCTCAGTGGCTGACGGCCATAGGTCAGATAGGGTTGCCATCCATTAGACAGGTAACTTGGAACATAGCAACTCATAGGCTGTCTGCAGAATGTTGGACGGCCAAAGCTGGGACTGCAGGACCTGTTGGGAAGACAGCTAGTTCCATCCTGGGATCCAGATATCCCTGAAGTAATCGGAGAGCAGACAGAAGGGCTGCCGGTGCTCCTGTTGCAGCTGGTTGATTGGCAACTCCTGGGTTCACCGCAGGGCTCTTGGCAGTTGTCACGTGGTGTGTTGCTGCCCAGGCTGCTAGTAGGAGAACAAGGGGCATCTCTAGCCCTCGTCTCAGTGGAGCAGAGACCACTGGTGACAGGTGAGGTGACAGAAACACGACTAGAGTTCCTACAAGAAGAAGTGCTGTGGACTTCTGAGCAGCAGTTATTAGACATGATAGCAATAGAGAGATAGACAGGCAGGCGGCGGGGAGACACGTTGCTGAAGCGCTCTTGTTACCTGCTAGACTTTATATACCTGGGTGCTGGGTGTTGGTTTTCTCGATGGTCCACCCTCCTGGCATCTCACTAGAATGCCATCCAGTTGCCTACTAAGCAGTTCTCCCATTACCTCATAAACTATACATCATCTTTCAAATGATTATCATTTCAAAGCCAATCTGGTCCTTCATATTCAAGTTCTTATTAGACGTAATTTTCCTTTAACAGTCTTAACAGTTTCTTGAAGTTACTGTCAAAAACCCATTAATGCTTTAGTATAATTGGTGAGAATTTATGCAAAGCCACATAGGAATAAAATTAAGTTTTATATATATATATCAGGATGTTTAATATATAAGTAACACATTGGAAAAAGTGATAAATATTGAGAAAATTGATGTGAGACACATAATACTTCTTTGGAGAATTAACTTGAATTGAGAACCCACTTCTGGGAAGTCTAATTTAGATGTGGCTTTCAAGTGTTTCTTTCCCAGTAAGGAACGGTGACCTGAAAATACTTACAACTTTTAACAACAATCCACACCCAAAGAATATGTGTCACCATTCTATTTTTTATTAGAATGAAACTGAAGATGTTAGCATGCATCTTTTGATAGATGTTAGGTACGCAGAAAGCCACGTGCTTACCTGTTTGTGTTTCAGAATGATGTTGTAAACAAAATGTCTGGCCTATTTCCAGTCAATTTGTCTGTAGTTCTACAAGGAGTATTTTCTCAAACACAAAATATGTGTAAATAAATTATCTTTTCCATGTTGTTTAGTTTCTTTTTCCTGACAGTCATTTAGACCCACGATACATGCTTAGAAAAGAAATTCCCAGTTTATTCCGCCAAACACCATCATAATTGTAGTTTAGTTTATGTCACTGTACTCTACAAATCAATCTAGGGCATACCACTTAGATAAACCGTCTCTCAGTGTTCCTTGAAGAATTTCACTTCAGGAGAGTGGTTGCTTACATCATGTGTCACTAGGGACACACACTTAGTGGTACTTGTTGGGGATGGGAAAATAATAGACCCTGGACAGTTTTTTCCCCTGTATTTCAGTTTTACCTTCCTGAAGCAACCAACATTTTTGGCCAGAAAATATATAACCAGAACTTGTGCAGTGGCTACTATTCTATTATTATATTCACAGATGCAGTGTTTTGAAGCTCAAATTCTTGCATTTAAAGATATGAGCACATTTCAAGCAAGCTCACCAGTGAATTCTAGGATTTAATGAAAAAAATTGGTGGAAAGTTTGGGCCATTATCCACCAGGAAGTCCTCAACAGACTTCATTATAAAGTTGATCTGAAGCACAGTAATCCAGTGTAGCCAGCAAGTAGCCAGCATGTGGGCCTTGCTTTTAGATATTTATTTTTATTTTACTTTTTAAATTTATTTTTTTGTCACAGATAGCTATGGTAACACATCAGTCTGAAGGCAAAACAGTCTTTTTTTCCTAAGGAAGCCAATTAGTAAACCCATTCCTTTGCCATGAAAATGCTCACAGGTGACTTTTCTTGTTAGAAATTTCTTGTTAGAAATTTTGGGTGTGTATCTCAACAGTCACATTTATTTAAATCCCTTTAATACTGTGAACACTATAAACACATTTTACGATTCCTGAATAAACCAAAAATGGAGTGAGTCATGTCATAATTCTCTTTATTGAATAAGGAAATGGCTAACCAACACCATACCTTATATTACCTACACTGGATCTTGAAGACTGAATTCATACCTATTATTTGATAATTTCATACATGTATATTATGATGATGATTAAGTCCAGCCCACAATCTCTCCCTTCCATTATGATTTCTATCTTCCCACACTCAATATGTTTTGTTTTTAAAGATACTGACTACACTTACTGCTGCCTGTATAGGCATGGCTATAAACGGATCTACTAAGCATGTGTAGGTCACCCTGCATATGAATCCCTAAAGAAAACTGACTCTTATCCTAACAGCAGCCATAGGTTGTTTATATATTCTCAAGTAGAATGGGAGGTATTTTCTCTTTTTCCACTCCAGTGGTCAACTGACTGTTTAATCTAGAAAACAGTTACCATAAACAGTATATATTTTCTGGTTCCATAAGGTTGTCTAATATGTAAACTACAAATAAGCTAAATCTCCAGATGGCATTTTCTCCATGTGTGATGTGAATTTGCTTGCTAAATTTATCAGTAATTAATTAAGCATGAAGTTATGTTGCTGTTGCATTGGGTAAGAAATATCTTGGTTTGTCACACCCCATAGCTACATCCACCATCAGAGACTCATGGCACAATCAGCTGGATACTACCATTAATAAGATTAACTAACCCCTTTGTTATTCACTGAGTACACAAGTATATGCTTGATGGGATAAATATGGGGAATTACCTATGATGTGCCGTATTTGTAAGTATGCCATATTTGTATAGAAAACCTGTTTCCTACATATCAAGAATAGGAATGTTACCATCTCTGTGCCCTGAATGCAGCATAAGTGCTGGAGCCTGAAAACAGAAAACAAACAGAAGCTCCTCTTAGTTCTCTCTGCCTTCTAAGGATCAGTCCACTTGCACAGAGAGGAACTTGCTTTGTGTGCAGTGATCAGATCAGATGTAGAGGGTTATGCATGAAGATTTGGAGAGGCTACATTTTCTGTTATTTGGAATGAGACTATTCAGAGTTTATTTTTTTTTAATTTTTATTTTCTATATTCTATGTTTACATTCCAAAGGCTTTCCCCTTTCCCAGTTCCCCCCTCCCTATGTCCCATAATTCCTCTCCCCCCAAACTATTCCCCAATCATTTCCCCTCCCCCCATGGTTTCTCTACAAAACTGGATCCAATCTTTACAGGCCCAGGGTCCTCTCCTTTCTTCTTCTTGGGAATCATTTGACTTGCTAATTGTGCCTTGAGTATTTAGGGCTTCTTCAGAGTTTTTAAAACCAAAATAAAGAGGAGTGGAGAAGGAACACAGGGGCTGGTGTGGGAAAGGCCCACGTGGTTCACTTGACTCTGTGGCTTTAATAAACTTGAAAGTCTGGTGCCATTAACTCTTTTAGTGGGAGGGCAATGACATGCTACATATAGCCTCTGGGTAGCCGGGTTAGTGAGCAAGTAACAGCAGGAATAGAAGTCACATGGGGTCTTCATTCCCAGAGCATCAGAAGAAACAAGATGGCATGGTTTTAACAGGCTGGAGTGGTGGGGTAGTGTGTGTGTGTGTGTGTGTGTGTGTGTGTGTGTGTGTGAGAGAGAGAGAGAGAGAGAGAGAGAGAGAGAGAGAGAGAGAGAGAATCATATTCAGTGAGAGCCAGGTGTGACAGGAATACACTCTTCTACCTCCCACTTCAGTCTTATTTGGATTTTATGCCACAAACCTGAAAAACTAGCAGGTTCCTCTATTAATGAATGTATCCTTTCCTGTTATTTTTCTGTCTGGATGTAATATTTCTATGTCTGTAATTTGTGTAATTTGTGAGTCCTTTCCTTCCCAGGGTCTGATCTGTTGATGTGACCTACCCTGTCATTGTAGTTTTATTCCTGAAAGTTTGATCTAGGTCTCTCTCTTTTACCTTTTGTATCTTTACTTCCTACCAATATATTTGTAAGTAGAGTTAATCTTGCTGTTTTAATGGTTTTCCTACAGAACTTTAGCACCCTCTGCTTTGGCTTTGGTAGACTCGTGTTTAGGTGTAGTATGAGCCTTATCTCCATGTTCCTTTGCATGCTTTGTAAATGTTAGTTGTATGCCAGGTGTCATTATTTAACATTTTGTCTGGTGCATACTTTTGTGTTCCTGTAAACATTCCCTGCTTTGTTCTGAGGTCAGTGTGATTTACACAGAAACAGTTTGATCCTTTCTTGATTGTTGCTCTCAGGGAACAGTATCTGAAACTCAGTCTTTCATCTCTGACTATTTTGGCCTAAGCAAAAGTCCCTTTAATTTTCTGCTGTGTCTGGAGGGAAACTAAATGATTCGCAGACACTTGGACTCTGAGTTTTCTCGCTAATTCTATCAGGTGGCTCTTCTCCAACTTTATGAGATTCCCTCACCTGTGTGGATTAAGCATTAAGTTGTAAGGAAGACTTCTTCGGTGAACTCTGCAGACCCTTGCAATTCTCAGTGCTTTCCTCTGCTGCTCTCCAGGATCCACCCTTACCTCTTCACCTTTGCTGTGTACCTTGAAAAGATCCATATCTCCTGTACTTTGTCCAGTATTGTGATTATCTCAACACACAAATGCTCCTACTATGCCATTGTCTAGAGGCAGAAATCCATTAATTCGAATCTCTACTTTCGTAGGGGTAAATATCTCTTTGAGAAAAAAGAAAAGGCAATTCTTCCTATTTTGGAAGATAATTAAATACAAGTTCCATAATTATAGTCACATTTCTTTAAAAATGAAGACCTAATTGTGCCTAATAATTACTATTTTTATTTTACTTGAAGCCTCTTTTCCCAATTATATACATGTGGAGAACAGTTTATCAGGATACCCTTAAAGGACAATAAACCATTTTAAAGCAAATAAGCTCACTATTTTCATTTTTCTTACACAGATATATGCATATATATTTTTAAATAATTTTTTTTCACTGGATGCCGAGAAAACTTCAGCAAAAATACTCATGAAGTCAGCACAACATATAAAGGCCAATGCATAGGAAATCTACTTTGGTTCACTAATTATGACCAGTATAAGTATCAATACAAGCTACTACTAATAGAGGAAGATTGAATTAAAATATCTATTACTTCTATAAGATTCCTATAAATGTGAAAGAGATCTAAAATATTTAAACGTGGACAATGGGCTAGCTTTCAAGTACTAATAAATAAAAAAGATTTGTTTATTTAATGTCTTTAGTAGTTTATTTAACTAATACTTAAACTTAAAAGTTTCTACATTTTTGTTGTTGGTGGTGTTTTGCTTTTGTTCAGTTTTGAGACAGGGTCTGATATAGCCCAGTGTGGACCAAAATTCACTATCTACCCAAGGCTGACATTTGTTTGTGATACCCAGCTTCCAGTAACTGTGTACTGGGATTACAGGTGTTACAGCATCATGTCCACTTAAGTGCACTCCACAAAAGCACACTAACAACCAAGCTATGTCTCGATCATCTCAGCCAGAATCCAGTAACAATCTGTTTTACCATCAAGTACTTTTCCATATTTAATCTTATTTTATTTGGGGGAAATCTACTGAGGCAGATGCAAGCTTGTTTTGTTTTTTTTCTTCATGTATTTTGTTTCATCATATGATTTTCAAAATTTTCCCTATTGAAAAAACTTTAAACTCTACTCATTCAAGTAATGGAATTTTCAAGAAGTAGATCTAGACAAACCCTATAAGGACTGGCGAGATGGCTCACTTGTTAAGTTTCCTCATGTTGAGCCTGACAGCCTCATTTCTATCCTTAGAGCCCACAGGTAGAAGGTGAAGACAGATTTCTATA
Source organism: Apodemus agrarius (assembly GCA_964023405.1). NCBI lineage: Eukaryota > Metazoa > Chordata > Mammalia > Rodentia > Muridae > Apodemus > Apodemus agrarius. Next base: position 9,654,440 of record OZ030018.1, on the reverse strand, counting down.
AACTTTCCTCTGACCTCCACATGTACACCCTGGCACAAGCACTTGTAAGCACACTCAAGTGTACACACCACATACAACACACACACACACACACACACACACACACACAGAGAGAGAGAGAGAGAGAGAGAGAGACAGAGACAGAGACAGAGACAGAGACAGAGACAGAGACAGACAGACAGACAGACACTATAAGAAGTAAAAACAATTCAGAGAAAAGCATAAAAGAACACATACCTTGAAAAATTAAAACATCTGTCTCTATCATGGTAGTTAAAGGGTAAAATGCATGTCACTATGTATATGAATATAAACAGGAACAACAGGGGCTGGAGAGGATGTGGAGAAAGAGGAACACTCCTCCACTGTTGGTGGGATTGCAAGATGGTACAACCACTCTGGAAATCAGTCTGGCGGTTCCTCAGAAAATTGGGCATGACACTTCCAGAGGACCCTGTCATACCACTCCTGGGCATATACCCAGCGGATTCCCCTGCATACAATAAAGACACATGCTCCACTATGTTCATAGCAGCCTTATTTATAATAGCCAGAAGTTGGAAGGAGCCCAGATGTCCCTCAAAGGAGGAATGGATACAGAAAATGTGGTATATTTATACAATGGAATACTACCCAGAAATTTAAAGATAATGAATTCATGCAATTTGTAGGCAAATGGTTGAATCTGGAAAATATCATCCTAAGTGAGTTAACCCAATCAACAAAAGAATACACATGAAATGCAATCACTGATAAGTGGATATTAATGAGCCCAGATGCTCTGACTACTCAAGGCACAATTAGCAAATCAAAAGATTCCCAAGAAGAAGGAAGGAAAGGACCCTGGTCTTGAAAAGACTGGATCCAGTTTAGTAGGAGAGTATCAGAACAGAGAAATGGGGGGGGGGTGATTGGGGAATGGGCGGGGGGGGGGGTAGGGTGGAGGGGAAAGGGGACTTATGGGACATATGGTGAGGGGAGAACTGGGAAAGGGAAAAGCCTTTGGAATGTAAACAAAAAATATAGAAAATTTAAAAAAATTTAAAAAAAGAATATAAACAGGATCTTTATAGTTTATGAAAAATGATGATACAATCCCTTCCTACTTGACCCCTCATTCTGCATATAACCCCATTCTCCTGGTCGTTTGTAGAAGCTCTTTTGTTGTCAGGAAAGGAAGGGAATTCAATGTATTTCGTGATGGGAAACCTCGTTACTACTTCCTTGTATATCACCAGGCAGTAATTCAGGCAAAGCATATAAGGTATGGGACAGTTCCGTGGTTCTATTTGCAAGGCAGGGATGAAAGCTACACACTGTATTTGTGACTGTTTTCATAATATGTTTCATGTCTTCATGACTTTGGTCATCTATTTCTTAAAAATGATAGTTCCCTGATCTTAATACATTACAGAAAACCAATTCTGATAACAGTCACTAAGTGGGATTACTCTGAATCCACTCATTTAGCTCATCTTTTCAGTAATAGTCAATAAAATATTCCTAGAACACAATCATCAGATTATATTTGTATTTAAAACCAGAATTTAGACATTTTTTATAATTGGGACAATTAAATCTTCTATATTACTTTATCATAATTTCCTCTGCAGCAGTGAAGTTGATGGAATTCCACAGACACTAATGACTTCGGAGAGATTAGCTCATGCCCTTTAGTGACCCATCTCTGATGGCTCCACACCTGGGCACACTGTGTTTCCTTAGCCCTGTGCTTACAGTCACAGCAACCACTTGGCTTTTCAAGGACAGAGCCAAGGGATTGTGACCAGCTACCATCTTTAGGAACTGTGAAAGGGTAGCGCTAACTCCACTTACAATTCTCTTGGCTGACACTGGAGTACAGAGGGCTGAGATTCAGCCACATTCAGTTCTGCCCACCGTGGTCTCCGAAAAGCATTGGAGACTGGTTCTCATCAGAATATTTTTTAAAGGGCAAATGGTGTTAGGAAGATCAACACCCACAAGAATCTACACAAAGTAGATTCACAAAGTATCTGGCATGATTTTGGAGATTAACTGGAAAATGGAGAGAAGGCTCTGTGGTTAAGGTAAATAGGGCTGCTATGAACATAGTGGAGCATGTATCCTTATTACATGCTGGGAAACAACTCCGGATATAGAAAACCTAGGAAAGAAGTCAAGAGTCATGGATCCAAGCATCAACAACAGAATACAAGTAATAGAAGAGTCTCAGATGCAGAAGATACCATAGAAAGCATTGATACAACAGTCAAAGAAAATGAAAAATGCAAAAAGCTCCTGACCCCAAACCATTCTGTCTTAAGTTGCTTTTTCACACAACAGTGGAAAATAAGACTAAGACATCAAGTGCGCACGGCTCTCTTGTCAATTAAAAACACCACAGATTTATTAAAATTATCAAATGGAAATGATCAAAGGACATACTTGTAGAACTCAAGAATGTGCACTTACTGGCAGCTGGGAAAATCTATTTTTACATGCCAAAGGCATGCAAACAAAAACATGAGCTAGAGACTAGGTTATCTTGAATTTTTTTTTTACTACTTGAGCTTTAGATCCCCCAGATGCATGTCCCTGAGCTTTAAAGGCATAGAGCAATTAGGTTAGTGGTTCGACACTGCTATTCACATAGCCAATGTGCACATTAGAAGACACAGATCAAAGGGAAGCCACTACTAGACATGTAATTCATGGGCTAGAAGATCCGAGAGTGGTACTGAAGGGTAGGACGCTATTAACTGGGACCCTTAGGCATCTGGTATAGGTTGATGGGCAGACTGAACTGGGGCATGGGGAATAACAGGAACAAAGTGAGCTCTTGACAGGATCTGGAAAAGGTCAGCAGGAGGTCACATGGCTGCTGGGTCCATGCTGCCCAGCTGGCAGCTGGCAGGTTCAACATAGTTCTCCTGGCAGCAATCCAAAACCAAGGCCAAAAAAACCCAAAAAACCTATTGAATAAACCAAGATCCCATCTTTGCTACAGGGATCAGGACAGAGAGCAACACAAAGATAAGAAATGAGTGATGACTCCCAGAGTACTTCATGCCCTGTCCAGAGATTTGAGGTGAACAACATGAGCTTCTGAAAAGTCTTTAAAAGCATTTTCCCAAGTGTGATTAGTGCTGTCTTGGTGCACTTCCAGTTTTAATTCTCTGCTTCTGGGCATTCTGTGCATTCATTAATTTCTGTGTTCAGCATTTATTGTACCTGCAGTATCCCTTGATAGACAGCCAGATGTCAGGGAGAATGTCCTACAACCTTCTCATAGTCAAATATTATTCCTGTTCTAGTTACTAACCTGTAGGCATACAGGTTTTTGAACCATAATTAATTCAAAGTTGATTCTGCCATCCCAGGCCTGAAAAGAAGGCTGAGACGGGAGATGCCAAATCCAAAGCCAGCTTGGGCAACAGACTACACAGTCAGCCTAGGTGACTTACTGACCTATTTGTTTTAGTTTCTTGTCTAGTGATAATGTACCCCATAAAAACAATTTAAGGAAGATTTATCTTGCTTCCCAGTACAGAATACATTCTATCATAGTAGGGCCTGCTTGAAGGATCAAGAGGCAGCTTTTCATATCACGTCTAGTTAGTAAGTAGTGATGGAAACTGATGCTCAGTGACCTTTAACCTTTCATTCTGTCCAGGACTCATTCAAGGAAATGGTGTTTCCCACATAGCTTATTCTTCATTTGTCAATCAACCCAATCAAGAAAACACCCCACCTATATGCCTAGAGGATCACCACATCTGCATGATTCCTCTCAGGCACGCCTAGGGGACAACCACATCTTCACTGCTGTCTCAGCCACGCCTAGAGGTTCCTTTTCTAGATGAAGCTACAAGCATTGCACATCTTCAGTGTGTTTGTTCCACAGCCTGATAACTTGAGCTTCGTTCCCAGATCCCTTGGCAAAAGAGAAGAACTCTTCCTTAAATGTTGTCTTTTGACGTCTGCTTATGCACCCATACCTACGTGGCTAACCTTTTAAACTGATGAGCCATCACCTCGATCAGTTTTCTCTGATTGTTTTGCCTTCTGGTTTTTTGTATTTTTATTGGCCTTGTTGTTTTTTAGCACAAGGGCTTGTTCCTTAGATTCCACATGTGTTCAGCAAGTACTTGACCACCACCAGGCTACATCTATTTTCGCTAGCATTTATATTTTGACTTGTAAATTTTAAAACCATGTCTTAAATACCTCTATAAAAAGAGGCACTCATTCGAGAACCCAAAAGGAAATGAACATTTTACAGAGGATAGTTTTAAAGGATCCCTCATTATTGTGCCATATGTTGTTTTGAAAACTATGCAGAGACTGAGGAAGAACAAGGAAGCGCATGCGTGTGTATCTCAATCAGTGGTTCACACTCACACAGTTTTAATCAGATCCAACAAGCCACTTTACACTGAGGATGTGTCTATGAAGTACAGTCCAGAGTGTGCTGGATAAGAAAATGTGCATCTCACATTCCCAAGTATCCGATTACATGAAATATAAAAAGTAACCCATTGTAGTCTGAAAGGTATTGCTAATGGAAATTGTTTTTCCTTGGCACTTCTTCTGAAAGTCTATAAATATTTTATTTTGCAGAAAACGGCCTCCTTTTCTTATCACACTCGCTGTCACATAGTGGGGAAAGATTCCAGAGGAACACATTGTGTCCAAACTTGACTGCTTTGCTGCTATATTCAAAGCACAAGCAGTACTTGCAAACTGTTTGTTTAGAAACACAAAGGATCCAGAGAATAGATGCCTATGGAAATGTGTTTTGTTGGACTGTAGAATGGTGTTCTGTGTTTAAAGGACATTCAAAACTACATTCTGAATAAATGATGCTGAATGAATATGTTTGGAGATTCAATTTTAAACAAAAGTATCAAATGTTTTACCAATGTACTTTCAGGCTCTTAAGTTTTGTTTAGTTTTGTTTTGTTTTTTTACATAGTTGTCATTTTTCTGTTCAAGCCCTGGTCCTTTCTTCTTTTTCAATATACATATCTTTTGTCATGGGTGCTGTTTAGAAAGCTTTTACTTCCTGCATTCTTCCATAAGGAATTCAGCAAGAAAAGACAGGATGTTGGTTATTAAATTCATACTGAGATTCTGCCAGTATGATGCTTTGAGGAATTTCCTTGTTCCCTGCGCTTCAAAGCCCTGTTTCATTCTAATGATAAGGAGAGGGATGGAGAATGGGTTTCTCTACCATAAGCAAGACAGTGGGATTGCTTTAACATACAGCCTGTTTACCCTGCAGTGGGTGAAGTTCTGGAATGAACTTAGAGGTCTGGGTTACAGGTGTTTCGTGAAAGCCATCTCCACCCCCAGAGAACTGAACCGAAAATACCTAATACTTTTCAGCCAATAAGAATTTCATAATTTCATAGGGAAAATATAAAGCATTTTTCTATTGCAATGAAGAATGATGGCAGTTTGTGTGTGTGTGTGTGTGTGTGTGTGTGTGTGTGTGTGTAATGCTTTCTTGTACGCTCTTTCTTTCCCACTCTGGAACTGGGTCTCACAGTAGAGCAATTTCACTCGGACATATACAGGGATGACAGATAGAATATGTGACGGCAAGAGGGATGCCTCAAGGTACAGATGACAAAATATAGTTTTGGGGTGTTCTTTCAATCTGCCTTTGAAATCATTGATCTTAAGTATCTAGACGAGGGTTCTTTAATAAGAAAATTTAACTTTTTCAGATCATGGAAATAAAGTGATTTCAAAGTTTTCCAGAGAGCTACCATGTTAGGTTAGGAGAGAACCTGGTTGGTTATCCTTCCTAAAAATTGATCCATATGGAAAACTCTATTATTATTTTTTTAAATAATTGATAAGAGATGGAAGCAGAGAATACAATGTTTATTTTAGAATACGCTCAAAAAATGCTAGTATATTTTGGCTTTGGATGAGAAGAAAATAAGTTAATGGAAACTCAAAGGTAAAATCTCAGTGGTCCTTCAGTCTCTTTGAGCAGAAACTAAGTTAATGGCTGTAGCCGCTGATTGTGGTCAAGCCAGCCTTCACAGAAATTAGTGGACAGACCCAGTGAGTTCCCATTTTTATTTCTAGATCTTAATGAAGAGGTGTTTTCTATGATTATTGAGTGTGAGTGTTTCTTGTGTCAAGGGTCATGTTGCATACTGCTATGTAATTTCCCATGTATGTTATGATAGAGCTTGTCAGCATTGCTATAATTAATTTAACACCTAACATAGCTAATTTGACATTTGTTGATGAGTATAATTTAGAAAGCTTGACATTCGAGTGTTCTTTGGGGAAGGATGAATTAATGATACAGTATCAAAAATTTACCTTATAAGTTCTTAAGGCTTTAAGAAACTTATTAAGCAGGGTTGTAGAGGACATGGTATCAAGGTTATATTAAGCCTCATAAAAAAAGTTTGCATTCTTCTAATACTGAAATGACTGTTGAACATTAGTTGAAATAAATGTATATCAAATGTCCATTTGCAGTACTGTTAACCTGCACTCAAGTGGAGGGTCTTTATCAGACTGATAGGTTTGATGCTGTATCTGACATGATCAATACAGATGGGCTGGTTCTTAGTCCACCCTTGTAGTGACATGAAATTTGTAAGTTTTATGATTTCTCATTAGCAGTATTTGTAATGCATGGTGCATTTTGTATGTACCTTATGCTCACTAATCTGAAGGTCATTGATATTCTGGAGATTTCAGTGTCACATAAAGAATGTTCACTTGTTAGAAAAGGTCAGCCTTCCAGAATATAAAAATAGTACAGTATGAATATAACATAGACACTTTCACTAATACAGGGGAATTTTGTCTAATTATATGTGATGGAACCCTCAAATAATAAGCAACTGTGTGCTTTTTAATAGATTTTTAGTTTTATTGCCAGGCATATCTTTCAACACAATTTAGATTAGAGGGAGAAACATCATGGCCTTGGCTCAATGTACTACCCAAACTTTGAACATTTTATTTTCCAAAAACAACAGAGAAATATTCGTTGTTAACATGTCACCAATAACTAAGATCAATTAATTATATATAATTAATTTCATTAAGAAATGTAGTAATTTCTTACTAAAAAAGTAATGAACTCAGTTTAAAAATAGGAAACATTTTAATAACCTGAAAGAAGACAAATGCCTGGATATGAAAACGATGAGGGAGATATTTAAAAACTACCAGGGAAAATGTGTCAGAAATGTTCCAAAATTAAGAATATAGCTTTAAATTTTGTATGAACTTTATAATCAGTGTGATTTTCACATCCCAGTGTATAGCTTGGTAATTTTCTCACATTCAAACTATAAGCAAGGCCTTTGCACGTTATTTTATGGATAGTTTTGTGCTGAAACATTTTCCTCTGAAAATCTTCAGTTGACATCTACAGTAACTCCAAAAAGCCACCACTGTGTGAATGATGAATACATCCCAAACATTATCATTTCAAGCTGATCTCATAGAAGAGCCAATCTTCTTGTGTATATGGACTTTGAGTTTTATTATCTCAGCTACATGCTATGATTTACAGTGAATCTCCAAGAAATCCCCACCCTTAATTAGAGGCCCATCTGGCAGAATTTACTCCATTTTTGGAAAATCACCAATGCTTACTACACACATTGTAGAGATACCTGAGGGTCCAACCCTGCTGGTGGCTACAGGGTCTGATACACTGAACACAGTGGCCAAGATCTCTGACAACATTCTCCTTTTTCACTTCAGTCTGGCTATGCCAGCCCTATATAGCTGGGCATTGTGTCTTCAAGTTCCTGCATTTGAACTTGAACTCTAGGACCAAGCCTTGGCCTTTAAAGGTCTCTTGCCCACACCTTGGCAAGTTAATCACATGGTATTCTCTTTGAATCTTGTAAGTACAATTTATTGTCAGTATATGTGTGTGTGTATGGAGAGATAAGGGGAAGGGGAGAGAGAAGGGAGAGGGGAGAGAGGGGGAGGGGAGAGAAAAGAAAACAAAAGAAAATCATGGGCGAGAGGTAAGGCTATGATAGGGGTATAAAGTGAATAAATAAATGGGGAAAGAAAGAAAAAAGAAGCTGCAGGGTGAAAAGGAGAAAAGGATAAGTAATAAGTAAAAGTAAAACCTGAATACATTAAAGTAAAAAAAAGATAAAACCCTGAAATGACATTATGAGTCAAGGAAGGAATCCTCAAGCAGCCTTTGAGTTGGGTTTCTGCTGGCCACCTACTACTGGGCCTGCAGCCCACCCTCCAGACTGTTGTTGACAACAAAACTTTTGTTTATCACTTGGAGATAGCTCCTGGGGTAGGGATGGGGACATGGTTCTTGTCTCCTTTTGGTTCTAGCATGCCATTCTGTATAGACCCATGCAGCCCTGTGTTCACTCCCTTGCTCTCTGTGCGTTTACCTATGCCTTGGTCCTGTTCTTGTTTCCTTGTGTCCTCCATCGCCTCTGTCTCTTAACAATCTGTCTGCCTCCTCTTCCTTGGCGGTCCTTGAACCCTCAAGGATTTGAGGGAGTCATCAGCTTAGCACTGTTCCAGGTACTTGGCCTGTGTCTCTGTCTCTGTCTCTGTCTCTCGGTATCTCTGTCATCTATTTCTGTTTCTCTGTCCCACTCCCTCTCTCTCTTCCCCTTCTCTCTCTCTTGGTGTATGTGTGTGTGTGTGTGTGTGTATGTCTGTGTGTGTGTGTGTGTGTGTGTGTGTGTCTGCATAATGTGTAGCTGTGGGTCTCTATTTGTTCCCATCTGCTGCAGTAAATATAAATGAGAAGACTTATTTCTCTTTCTCTCTTGTAGAATAATTGAGGATCACTGGCAGCACTAATTCTTCTATGAAAATCTGGTAGAATTCTGTGCTAAACCCATCAGACCCTGGCCTTTTGTTTGTTTGTTTGTAAGAACTTCTGCAATATTCACAGGGGATTTTTTTCATGTGCTTCAGCTATCTTGTAATAATCAAGGTAGGGATCTAAGCTCTGGTGGAGACATATTGTCTTGGCTGTTATTGATGATCTTTTTATGTTGGCATTTAGGGTTTGGGATGATTATAATTCTAGGTGCTGTTTCTGTTACTGTCTTTGTTGGTTAAGTGGTGTTTTTTTATTCCCCTTCTTTTACATTGCTCATTCTGGTTCTTAGAGGTTTTAGTGGCTATGTATTTCCTAGTAGGAAATTCTGGGACCTTGATGGGACCACTGGAGTTCCATGTAGAATGTGTCCCTAGGCATTGGGAACTGACACTTGGGAATGGGGTTGTGCTGGCAAGGGTAAAGGAATTCACAGGAGGGAGAAAGCAGGGTGTACCACCAGGATATGTTTAGTTCTCTAGAAATAAGGGCAAAGAGTGAGGAGAGGTCACGGTATGCAGTCTGCTACAGAGCAGGGAGTTGGTTTTAGAGGAGAGGAGGGAGAGGGGAAGATCTGAAGCTTACCTAGCTGCTGCTTCACAGGCCTAATTGTCTCTCTGGCAGGCCTAGCTGGCAGGTTCCCAAGGAATGCCCTTTGGAGTTGGGGGTTAGGAAGGAGAACAGGTTTGGGAGGAATGTTGGAGGAGAAGATCCTCTTGATCTGCTGGAGAGAGGAACAGAGAGAAAGGGGAGGTCAAATCAGATGATCTGATGCAGAGCTGGGGCTGAGATTCAGAGGAGGGGAGGGAGAAGGGGCTCTCTTCAGCAAGCCTTCCTGCTGTTCTCGGTCATCAGTCTTAACAACTTAATACTTCTGACTTTTCTAAATGTAATCACTTCTCTTTGTTATAATATTCCTCACCCCTCCTTGTACTATGTAATACACTCTTTCATCATTATGATTGTATCAGCATTTACAGTTTACTTTCTAACCCTCTCTATGATTGAACTATTTACTATTACATTCCTACCACCCAGAAGAGAGTTTGGCATGATGCAAAGGATCTCTGGTTTGCTTAGGAATTTATCATGCTGAAATAATTTCAAGAGATGCAACTGTTTTAATCAAATCAAGCAATAACACACTATGTCATCAGACTGAATAGTTTATATTTTTAAAAAAGAAACTTTTTTTGGCTATTTCAGGGAGCAGAGTCCAGTAAAGCAAAGCAATTTAATGATTTAAATAAGAATGTGATTATGATGGGCCTGGAGACAGCTCACTGGTTAAGAACACTTGATGCTCCTTCTGGAGGATCAGCATTTGATTCTCAACATCCATGTTGTAGCTCAGAACCATGTGCAACTCGGGCTTCAAGAGGTGCAAGGCCTTCTCCTTACTTATGGGCCTATTAGACATGCACCTTCTGCAAAGACTCATTCATGCCCATAAAATAAATTTATATAAAAAGAATGGGACAGTATGCATCATATTACCACATCCAATTAAAATGTCTGGCTGTAGTTGGAATTTCCCTAAGGAAGTTTGTTGTGGCTCATACCCTACTTCCTTTGAAGAGAGAAATTTCTGTCTGGTTTCTGCAGATTGGAATGGTATACTCAGTCTCCTGTCCTATTTGTTAATGTTTTTATTTTCAGTTATCAGTGCTGATACACTGTCTGAGCTTGCAGAATTTCTGGTCTCGTGTTTTTGCCTGTTCAGTTTTGTTTTTCTTTCTGTTTGAAAGTTCTTAGCTGGCATTACCTATGTCTTTCTAGTTTTCTTTCTTTCTTTTTCTTATTTTCAGTATACCAGCAGCTATCTTCATGCTATTTCTTGTTCACCCTGTAGCAATTTCTTGAAAGAACTGTTTATGTTCTTACCAGTTGTAAGTTCAGCATCTTTTGCTCAAGAAAAAAAAAACAAAGAAATAGTTCATATATTGGAAGAATGTCACAGTAAAATGATTACATGTCATGTGCTTTGGAAAGATACTTTATAGTTTCATCTTGAAGTTCAGAAACAGGTAAGATAAGTATATGGACCAGTCATCAGAATAATAGCGGCAACTTTAGCACAGAACAGCAGACATGTTATAGATCTATTAGTCTCATTGTGAAATGATATCATTGTAAGAAATTTAACCAAATCAACTACCAGCTGCATGTCTCACTTAGAGGCATACTGCCTTTTGTGGTTTAATTATTAAAGTTGGGTGTCAGGAGTTTGTCTAGGATAGGATTCAGATACTGAAGGTGCAGAGTCCATCTACTCAAAAAGTCTAACGCGTGAAGTTTGTGACAACAACATTAGGAGCACAACAGGAAGGAAGTGTTCCCTCATTCCGGAGCTAAGGCTGTAGTATAAAGGCAGAACTTTAACCGCACACACAGGACACTTTAGTTGCACATCCGACATTGCAAAATAAATACATACTTGTTTTTAAAAGGAAGAACTCTCATTCTCTGTCAGTCCTGGAAAAGTTATATGTAGGATTAGAGCTGTGAAACAGAGGTTCATGCCTCATCTGGGAGAAAAGACTACAAGTTAGTTTCTGCTTTTCATTATTTACCAAACTTTCTTCTCTGCAGAAATACAACAGAGAAGGTGGAAGTGCTCCATCATCTCAGAATCTAGTGGGAACCTGTAATGGGCCCATGTCCTTGGTCTGTTACCTCTCAAGTGCTTTGAGTATTTTAAAAACCCTTTCATCGAATCTCCATCTCTCTACTTTTTATCATATCTCTGAGAATACACATCAGAGTAATTTAAAATCCTTTTCTGATTATTCTAGCATTGTGTCACACTTGAGTCTGATTTTACGGTTCTCCTTCCTCTTTTAAGGTTTGCATTTGAAGACTGTTTCCAGTATCAAAAAAAAAAAAAAAAAAAAAAAAAAGAGCATTCCCATACTTACAGTTCAGCTTTATTTAATGAGTGGGATTTAATTAAGATGTGTTCCATAGTGCGTGACTCCTGGCGAGCTCTGACAGTACATACACATCACGCTTCTTTACATCTCTGTGTTTTCGGCCCGACACACATGACTTCATAACATGAGTGTTCAACAGTTTCTTAGTTGTTGGTTAAGTCAAAGATTAATTAATACATCCGAATTGTGTTGTGATGGAGAAGGTCAAAGTGTTCTCGAGAGTGGCATATGTAAAACGGTGATGATTATTTTAAAGGAACGCAGTTGTGGGACACCATATGCCAGACAAGAGTGCGGGTACATGGTTCTCGCAAGACTAAGCAGAAGGGGATAAATCCAGAGAAGAAGGCAGGACAATAGCAACGAAGAAAGTTCTTATCCTGTCGTAGGGAGTCAGATCAAAGGGAGCAACCGTGGCCCACACTGAAGCCTATTGCCAGATTTGCGATTAAAGAATATACCAGCAGAGGTGTGTGCAATAGAAGTCTTAGATAAGAGATTAATGTCGAGCTTTCCTTTTGACCGTAACCATAAGAAGGGACATTATTTGGTCCCACCATATTTTTTCTGAAACCATTACAACACTCCTAAATAATAACCTCACCACTGTCCAGGTGTCATATACAGTATAGCGTCCCCTGGCTAGCAGGTGAGGCCGCTCATTCCTGTGTTAGAACAAAGTCATAAAAGAGGGAAAAAAAATGAATGCACTCGATTCTTAATTCTGAATTAATCTCATTTATTATAGTGTGAATCATATCAGATAGAGAGTCCCCCTGCCTAAGCAACAGTAGCAGCAATGGTAGCAGAGATTTTACAACAAGGGAAAGGTAAAAGCAAGTCACAGTGCGAAGGGGACAGTTCGCATTAACAGAGACGCAGCGCAAACAAGAAAACGCACCTGCTGCTCAGAAAGAAGCAAATATCAAGAGAGTTGCAATTTCTATCCTGGGTCTTTGTCATTGCTGTTCACTATAACAAGGAGGCTAGTGGCAAGAAGGACGACAGGTGCCAAACACAGGCATCGCTGGTTGGCAACCACCGCCACCGCAGACAGGCTGCAGAGGTCTCAGGCTGTTTGACACAATGTGAATGGTCTGAGGTCCATAGGTCACACAACCTGAAGGTCTGCATCCATAAGTGACGACGCCCTGGGGTCGGCAGCTATTGGATACGCAAGGGAGTGGGCGGTATCCACCGGACACACAGCTTACAGGACCGCAGTTGTTCACGAAAGGACTCACTGGCCGACAGCTGCTAGTTACAAAGCTCACGGGCCTGTAAGATGCTGGGAGGCAAGTGCCAGAGACGAAGGAAGATGCAGGAAGATGGTGAGAACCATGGCAGGGTCTGGACACGCAGTATGCAGAAGAGCCGCAAGAGTTTTCAAAGCCGCTGGCTTCACCGGTGCCTGGCTGTCCATTGATAGGGTCTGCAAAGGTCTCCGGGCAGTTGTCCATGAACCAGGTGTGATCTGGACAGCTGCTCGGTATGCAGAAGACCTCTCCACAGCCCATGTTTGTAGAGCAGAGGGCCATGGAGGAGCTGGCCGGCATGTGGCAGGAATTTCTGAGCGATCCAGAGCTGCAGTTGCGGGAGCAGTTGTTACGGCTTGCCATAGTGAACTTGAGAGAGTGGTAGTGGTCGAAGAGCAGCTGAGAGAGAGCAAGTCAGGTGTGAGTCTGACACTCATTCGTCTTGTCCCTTTATATATTCTCAGAGAGTGGCAGTTCTGTCTACAGACTCATCTTCCTTGTTGTCTGAGGCTGCATCAGAACTCTCTCATACCCAGGAAGTCGCGCTGCTGCCTCCCATAAAACTGGATGATCCCTGAAATATCTTCCATCGATTGAGTATAACCATAAATCAGTGTGTCTGGGTTTTAATAGGGCCCCCGGTAAAGTTATCCAACCTGAACAGACACTTCGTAAAGCTATGGACTCACTACAGTTCTAATTGCCAAAGCACAACTATTTTTCTTAGAATTCTCCCTTGGAATTGTCTTTGAAATTTAAAGCAAACTACTTTGAATGTTGGCAAACTACATATAACTAGCAGAGAAATAATTCTATTCTCTCTGTAAAATGGGCAAAAAAATATTCTATAAAGCAAGAGGTTTGCAAATGAAGAGAAAAATAATCTTACAACTTTTATGATCAAAAGAATTTTAAAGGCCATCCTGGGAAAGACTCCCATGTGTTTCTCTTTATTTCAACATCTGAATAGAAAATGGTTTCCCATGAAAATATGTTTATTCAGAAAACGAGTGCTTGCTTCATTAAATTCTATAGATGAATAAACAGTCATTTGAGACTGTGCTTTGTCTGTGAGGGTTTAGAACATAGGTAATGAGATGCAGATCAGTTAAAATGATCGACTCTAGTTTGAACAAGAGCAAATTCATAAAGAAGGTTGGACAAAATGGCACTTATTATGAATCCAACAGGCTTATATATTTCAATGTTATTCATATTATCACTGAAATATATCATTCTGGGTAAAAAGAAAAAAATTTATGGTGAACATGGCAGTATTTCCTACATCTGACCTCAATTTCCAAAATAGACTCCATGCATTGGTTGGCATAAATAATTATATTAGAATGTATGCAAATTTTTGCTAGGTTTGAGTACTTTGAAGGCTATTTAAAAACTCATATGTCTATGTCTCTACATATATGGCTTCAATGCATGGAAGTGGTCAGTCTCCACTATTCACTGTAGTTTTCACAGACTGGTGTATCCAGTACCTCCAGTGCCTATTTTAATGGGAATTTAAATTATCTGTCAAATCTCAATTCCATTCCCTTTGGCTAGAAATTCAATTTAAATCACAGCACTTTCTTCTATTTTAATGTTCAACGTTCACGGCCACACTTATCAAGTCTCCCTCTGCCCAGGAGAGTAGAAAATATGGACTAGTGCATTGGTTTCTCTGCAGAAATGCAGGTCTCTTTTACCAGGAGGGATATGTGTGAAGACAAAGCCATATAGACTCTGAGGTGTTATGTCATGTGCTAAATTTAGCCCAGAATATGAGGTAAGCCATCACTCTTTGGCAGTCTATGTCTGATATAATTAAGGAACCCATTCTAGGACTTCATCACCAGATACTTTGTATGCAGTGGCTGGAGTCTGCTTGTGCAATCCTGGACACATCTGCTTAGTAGCATTAGTAATAGGTACAGCCATATTTAGGTTAATGTTTATCGAATTTCTGTTTAGACGCTCTTTATGTGTGCTTATCTCTAATATAACCAAGAGCCCAGCGCCTGTGTCATGAGTCCATCGCTGAGGCATATGCACATGCACAGGTTCGGTATGTGTTCTAGGCATGGGTGTTTCTTTCTTTTTTAACATAAAGGGGAGTGATACAGAATTACAAATAATTAGAACTTAGTCAGTACTCACTCCATGAAATAACTGATGGCACAGTCATGCATATCTCTGATGTCAATTCATAATATATATAATTTTAGAAGGCAAAATATTATAATGTTTTAAGTACTTGTATCTGAAATATAGAACATTAGAGCAATAGATGTAAAGAAAAGGATATAAACACAAATTCTTCATATCTCCAAACATTTTTATTCTCACAATCTAATATAGCATTATACAAGAATAAATATATATGAATATATGCTATTATCTAACAACTATATAAATCTGGGGAGTAATTAATTTATGTATCCCCTGCCACTATCAGTATCACTTTTACATACAAAATATGCACACAAAATAACACAGACTTTCAGAAAACATAGAGTCCTGAAGGTTATTCCTATAGGCTGAATAATGCTATGTCATAATGGCTATGTTACTATCAGAGTTTATTTGGTCCAAATACCAAGCACCTTACCTGTAAGCTCCTATAACCTACAGATAGGCAGGTTTGTATTACCCTTGATTCCAAAGAGTCCATGATAATGACAAATCATGTTCTGCACCAAATTAACACATATTGTAGCTTTATATCCAATGAATCAGGACCCTTACCACTCCAACTTTACAGAGAATATTGTGAATATTTCTATCTTAGATGAACAATCCTCGCCATGTTCAACTGTGAAGATGTGCCAAGAAGAAACACACATTGATTGTTTCACGAGTTTTTAATTTACAAAATACTTATCAGGTATTTTAGATATATGCCAAAGAATAAGCAATAGTACAAGATAAAAACAGTTCTTGTCTCATGGACCCTTTGTTAGTGGGGCAGATAAGACACAATAGTGTTCGCCAAGGTCTATAAGCCATGTACAGAGAAGACAAGCAGAATCCATTATGCTTGTTTAATGTTGACATGTACTAATTTTTACGGATAGAAAGACATGGCATAGGAATCTGGAAAACAAGAAAATAACTCAGACAATGGAAAAATACATAAAAACCACCAAACAATTGACAACAGGATTTTTTTGACTGGAAGATTCCAATCGTGTCACTGAATTTAGATTGACTTGCTATACATCTTTGTGTTAGTAGGTAATAAATTAATATTCTCTTCTAAAGAAATAACCAAGTATCTGGTTTTAGAAAACTATGATAATAGTAAAGTGAAATCCATGATCATATATTTCATCTATTCCTAATTTCCTAATCTATGCTATCCTTTACACAGTCTGTTGTGAATCCCGTATCTGTGACTCTAGCCCATTGCTTCCCCTTCTACCTGAATGTTGTGTTCAGAATTATACCCCAAAGTTAATTACATCACAAAGCTCTACCCAAAACAATAGTGATTTCCAGTTGCCTGCACAGAAGATGCCAGACACTTGGCCAATCCAGCTCTGCTTCCCACAGAGTTTCATAGACATTCTCGGTTTGCCTGCTCATGTCTAGAATCACATCGCTTCCTCTTTCCATGTCATCTGTTGGATGATAGCCATTCCCCTCCAGTCCTTGGGAATAACTACAATTTTATTGACTCTAAGTAATTTAACTCCTTTTTCATAATTGCTATTCTCAGACCATTCCTGCCAAACGGGATCTCTCTAGTTTTTAACTACATATAATCACCATCCCTTACCATCTTTAACTTCCCTTTCAAGTTCTATTGCCCAACTTCCTGTTGCCTGCATCTACCTCGTTTCCTCTTTTGTATGCACGGCTCTCTGTCCCAACAAATGCACACACACACACACACACACACACACACACACACACACACACAAACATAGACACTTCTCAAGCAAAACATTTCCCATCTTATTTCTCAACTATAATATGGGACCTGCAGTGACTACCACTTACTGTGGCTTTCCTATCATTACCACATACCAGACACTATTTTATATGTTGTACACTTATTATTTAATTTAATTCTCACCACATTCCTACTTGAGTAGGCATGATCACTATGGTGTAACTTAGTCTATTGGCAATAAATATTTCTAATGAGCATCATAGCAATCACGAAATATGACCTTGGTTTTTCTTCAGCAAATAAAAGTTAACATTTACTTATGAAACAATCTTTTTCATGTACTTTTTTAAACCCTTTTTTATATATACCTGGGAAATTAATTTACTAAACATATAAAGAACTTGGAAACAGGAGGAAAGTGTCCTCCTATTTGAGAAACTTATACCTAGCATGAGCATACACTGTTCCCTAAGCCTACCTATTCCATCTCTGTCTCTCTCTCCTCTCTCTCCCCCTCTCTCCTGTCTTTTCTTGTCCTCATTAACACCCATGATTAAATTGTTAATAAAACTCTTCCATGGTGAACTTCAACTTGCCTTAAAATAAAAAAAAAAAAAAGACAGCAAGAGAGCAGGAGCGCTTCATAGTCTTTGTCCTGTGTCTCATCCGCATCCTCTAATATTTCTGCCAGTAGTCACCTTAGCTTGGCTTAGAGAAACATAACATGACCTAGATAAAGCATCTCCTGTTCCGTGTCATGTATAAAATCACTGAACTGTGCCCTGTCTCACAGTGAATACCTTACCCAGCACTTTGTCAGAATTTGGAGTCAGTTTGTCAGGACATAGTGTACTATTAACTGAATTTTTGTTGTTTTATTAAGTACAGAAACTACAGTTTACACAAGATATGGTGGAGTCTCACGTTTTCATTTCTTCTATGTCCACATACACTATTTCAATCCACAGGATTATAAAAAGGCCTCTCTGCTTAAATCACACATCCTCTCATAATTTATTAAAAACACTAAAGATAGAAGTATCTTTTTTCCCCCCATTCTCATGACTAAGCCCTTGAACTGTGTTCTTTGGTCTAGATTAGGTCTTTTAGGTTTTTTTATCTATCTACATGTTGATATACTAAATTTAAAGGGCTTTTATTTAAAATTTTCCATCTTTGTTTTCTGAGACAAACCTGAGAAATACGCATGGTATGAGGTTAACATTTATAATTTGATGTTCTATTCCATGTGTCCATTGTGAAGACACAACAGGAATCAGGCAAACCATTCCTATCACCCAGTGAACATTTGTTTTTCTTTTCAAGGTTATGCTGTAAGAATTTCATAGATGTAGATAATGTCTTTTGTTTATTCTGCCTCTACTTTCCCCTGCAAGACCCCCCAAACTCTCTTATAGTGTCCCCCTCCTAACTTCATGTGTTTTTTTCCTATGACTCACTATGTCCAACCTCACTGCAACTACATTAAGAGAAACTGAACACATTCTAACATCTTCCCATTTTACCAACCACCTAAGCTGGTACAACCAACACTCAGAATTCCTACTGTGAGGGAAGCATTTTGGCTCATATATGTGATATTATTCAGTATATGTATTTCTGCACTGTCATATGGTCCCACCATAGGAAAAACCGTAGTAAGGGCAGGGGGCTCTCTATAGTGTTTGTTCTAACTTGCATTATGAGTCCTCAGTCAAAACTCAAAACTTTATTTTCTAAAGACCTCTGTTTCCTGCTGGATAGTTTGCACATATCTATTGTGTCGATTTAATCTCTAGTAGTTTTAATGAATTTGCTCCTATTGGCTTCCATCTGGCTAACCTCTTCAGTGGTAAAAGCATGCGTTAAGTCCCCGACTGAACTTGTATTGCTATCTTTTTTCCATATTTAGCACTGCTAACCCAAGAGCCTAAGGTAATCAGTCTTCAGGTACCCCCTTTGTGTGACAGGTTCTCTGCTTTGGGCCTGCATATCCCATGGGGATACTAGGATCAAAGAGACACACAGAGGAATGTCTGGCATACCATTAGTTCTGGGGTTTTGACAAGTCATGGCTGTCTTAGAAGAGAATGTCAAATAACCTTGTAAAATAACTAGTCAAATAAGAGGGGATTTTATTGGAATAAATAGTGTTCATTGTGACTAATCTGAGACAATATATGCCCCTTCAGTTTATTGTCTATTAATAATAAGGAATCAAGGAGATGATTAAAATTCAATTCTTAGGGAAGAGGTACAAAGGCAGCTGAAAAGCAGTGCCCGGGGTAAGCAGTCATTTTTGCATTAATCTAGTAGTCAGCTTTCAGTTTGCCACATCAAATTACTAATACAAAGATTTATCGGGATTAGTAGAGGTTCCTCTGAGAGGACTAAAGAGATCTCTCTGCACAAGTACTGATCTCAAAGTGTGGGAGATTCATCATTGATATAAATAGGGTCCAGCAACATCGTTAGAGCTATATATGGTTCTCGTGGAGAGAGGAGGCAGTGAGGTGCTTCTTCTTATGAAGGATGGAACAGGACCGGTGGTGATCTCTCTGTTCAGTCTTTGAATGTTTTAGGAACAGTAAGTTAGCTTGGGAAATGTCTCTAACAGTTGTATTGAAACTAGGTGACTATTTTTTCTGAATAATGAGGTACTATGTGCTGGAAAAAAGAAAGGTGAATACAAAAGCAAAAATGCTTCTTGCAGTGTGTCTACAGTCTGATAACGCCCAAAAGGAACAAACCTTGTTCTACAGCACAGAAGGACCTTTGAGTCAATTCACTGTTCTCTTATGTAAACATTTGCTATGTTGTTCATGGGATGTCAGGAGGACTGAAAATACTAGAGGTTTGCTGTAGAGCTCTCAACTGGTGCTTAAAACTCAGGACAAGAAACTGGTACTTCCTCCCCTCCCCTCCCCTCCCCTCCCTTACTACTACTCCACCTTCTACTTCCTACTACTCCATCCCTTTCTCTCCTCTTTTGTCTCTTTCCCTCATGCGTCTATATTATGGCATTATCCACAGTCAGACAATGATGCCTCATATAATCTCTGTGTCTACTGAGAATATATCAGCTTATTCTCAAAGATGCTGGGAGACTTCAAAGAAAGGAATGCAGAACGTGTGCTCTTCCGTTACAAATGCCTAAATAAGCAAACCAGTGAGTATGTATGTCCTCGGTGAGGTGCGCCCACACTTGCCCACCAGTAAGTTACAAAATAGACTCTCCTTGTGGCAAAAAGCTGCATATCAAGAAGTGGGACTCTGAGCCACAAGTCACTTGGATGATTTTTGATGAACATTTGGAAAACAGAGGCAGGCTCTGTCTCCTGAATGATACTGGAGTCCTCGTTGTATTTTACTGAGCACTGAGACTTCATGAATGAATTGAGTATGATTTACTGATGGCAGATTCTGAATAGTCAGTTGGCTGGAGCATAGACATGTTCATCAAAGCAGTGCACAGTAGAGACAATGACTGGATGATGTTGGGTGGGGGGTGTTCAACAGGAGATAGTTGCATTTTGGTTTTCAGTGAAGACTTACCAATTCCTTCTGTTTTGAATTATCTTTTCAAGCATGTTTATGGAGCAAATAGGACAATAATAGTGCTTTATCTCTGGGGCATATGCCAGGCACACAGCTTATTATCATATCCATAGGCCAGGGTTTCTGTTCTGTAAAACAAGGCATTGTGAATGCAGCTGCACCTGGCCTGGAAGAACTGGAGCTCATGGAACAGAAGCAAATGCTAACACCGTGGCTTCTGCTGCTGCCATGAATAACAACAATCTCTGTCTCTGACAGTGTTCCCTATCTGCTGCTAGCATCTGAGAAGCTGTGATGGGTTACCTGTGCATATGTGTGCATTTGTCTTCCTGTGTGTGCACTAGTGTACATGTTTGCATTTGTTTGTGTTTGTGTGCACTCATGCACATGTGTGCATTTGTGTATGTGTGTGTGTGCACTCATGCACATGTGTGCATTTGTGTTTGTGTGTGTGCACTCATCCACATGTGTGCATTTGTGTTTGTGTGTGTGCACTCATGTACACATGTGCATTTGAATGTGTGTATGTGCATTTGTGCATGTTTGTATTTGTGCACTTGTGCGCACGTGTGCATTTTTGTGTGTACACTACTATTCATATATGCATCTGAGTGCACTCAAATATATATATGCATCTCTGTGTGTGTATACCTGTGCCTATATTCATTCAGAAGCCAGAAGAGTATGACTGATGTCCCACTCTATCACTCTCCTTGTTCCTTTGAAACAGCATCTGTCACTGAACCTGGAGCCAGGCTAGCAGCCAGCAAGCTCCAGTCTCCATGCCTCCCACCTCCCCACTTCTGAAAACACAATAGCACTAGGGTTGTAGATGTGTGTGTGTGTGTGTGTGTGTGTGTGTGTGTGTGACACATCTGATTTTTTTTAATTTTTTTTATTTTCTATATTCTATGTTTACATTCCAAAGGCTTTCCCCTTTCCCAGTTCCCACCCACCATAGTTCCCATAGTTCCTCTCCCCCCCCAACTGTTCCCCAATCATTACCCCTCCCCCCTCGGTTTCTTTACTAAACTGGATGCAATCTTTACAGGCCCAGGGTCCTCTCCTTTCTTCTTCTTGGGAATCATTTGACTTGCTATTTGTGTCTTGATTATTTAGGGCTTCTGGGCTCATTAATATCCACTTATCAGTGATTGCATTTCATGTGCATTCTTTTGTGATTGGGTTAATTCACTCAGGATGATATTTTCCAGGTCTAACAATTTACCTACAAATTGCATGAATTCATTATTTTTAATTGCTGAGTAGTATTCCATTGTATAAATATACCACATTTTCTGTATCCATTCCTCCTTTGAGGGATATTTGGGCTCCTTCCAATTTCTGGCTATTATAAACAAGGCTGCTATAAACATAGTGGAGCATGTGTCCTTATTGCATGCAGGGGAATCCTCTGGGTATATGCCCAGGAGTGGTATGCCAGGGTCCTCTGGAAGTGACATGCCCAATTTTCTGAGGAACCGCCAAACTGATTTCCAGAGCGGTTTTACCATTTTGCAATCCCACCAACAGTGGAGGAGTGTTCCTCTTTCTCCACACCCTCGCCAGCACTTGTTGTCTCTTGAGTTTTTAATCTTAGCCATTCTGACTGGTGTGAGGTGGAATCTCAGGGTTGTTTTGATTTGCATTTCCCTGATGACTAATGATGTTGAACATCTTTTAAGGTGTTTCTCGGCCATCCGAATTTCTTCTGGTGAAAATTCTTTGTTTAGCTCTGTGCCCCATTTTTTGATAGGGTTATTTGTTTCTTTGCGGTCTAACTTCTTGAGTTCTTTGTATATATTGGATATTAGCCCTCTGTCGGATGTGGAGTTGGTGAAGATCTTTTCCCACTTTGTTGGTTGCCGTTTTGTCCTTCTGACAGTGTCCTTTGCTTTGCAGAAACTTTGTAATTTTATGAGGTCCCATTTGTCGATTCTTGATCTTAGAGCATAAGCTATTGGTGTTCTGTTCAGGAACTTTTCCCCTGTGCCCAAGTCCTCCAGGGTCTTCCCAAGTTTCTTTTCTAATAGTTTCAGTGTGTCTGGTTTTATGTGGAGGTCCTTGATCCACTTGGAGTTGATCTTAGTACAAAGAGATAAGAGTGGGTCAATTCGCATTCTTCTGCATGTTGACTTCCAGTTGAACCAGCACCATTTGTTGAAAAGGCTATCTTTATTCCACCGGATGGTTGTGGCTCCTTTATCAAAGATCAAGTGACCATAAGTCTGTGGGTTAACCTCTGGGTCTTCAATCCTGTTCCATTGATCTGCTTGCCTGTTGCTATACCAATACCATGCAGTTTTTAACACAATTGCTCTGTAGTACTGCTTGAGGTCAGGGATATTGATTCCCCCAGAAGTCCTTTTATTGTTGAGAATAGTTTTAGCTATCCTGGGTTTTTTGTTGCTCCAGATGAATTTGAGAATTGCTCTTTCTAGATCTATGAAGAATTGAGTTGGGATTTTGATGGGGATCGCATTGAATCTGTAGATTGCTTTTGGCAAGATGGCCATTTTTACTATATTGATCCTGCCAATCCAGGAGCAAGAAATATTTTTCCATTTTCTGAGGTCTTCTTCGATTTCTTTCTTCAAGGACTTGAAGTTCCTGTTGTACAGATCTTTCGCTTGTTTGGTTAGAGTTACACCAAGATATTTTATGTTGTTTGTGGCTATTGTGAAGGGTGTTATTTCCCTAATTTCTTTCTCTGCCTGCTTGTCCTTTGAGTACAAGAAGGCCACTGACTTGCTTGAGTTAATTTTATAACCTGCCACTTTGCTGAAGTTGTTTATCAGCTGTAGAAGTTCTCTGGTGGAGTTTTTTGGGTCGCTTAGGTAAACTATCATATCGTCTGCAAATAATGATAGTTTCACTTCTTCCTTTCCAATTTGTATCCCTTTGACTTCCTTATGTTGTCTAATTGCTCTTGCTAGAACTTCAAGTACTATATTGAAAAGATATGGAGAGAGAGGGCAGCCTTGTCTAGTCCCTGATTTTAGTGGGAATGCTTCAAGTTTCTCTCCATTTATTTTGATGTTGTCTACTGGTTTGCTGTAGATTGCTTTTACTATGTTTAGGTATGGGCCTTGAATTCCTGCTCTTTCCAAGACTTTTAGCATGAAAGGATGCTGAATTTTGTCGAATGCTTTTTCAGCATCTAATGAGATGACCATGTGGTTTTTTTCTTTCAGTTTGTTTATGTAGTGGATTACATTGATGGATTTCCGTATATTGAACCATCCCTGCATCCCTGGGATGAAGCCTACTTGATTATGGTGGATGATCGTTTTGATGTGCTCTTGGATTCGGTTAGCAAGAATTTTATTTAGTATTTTTGCATCTATATTCATAAGAGAAATTGGCCTGTAGTTCTCTTTCTTTGTTGGATCTTTTTGTGGTTTAGGTATTAGCGTAATTGTGGCTTCGAAGAATGAGTTGGGCAGTGTCCCTTCTGTCTCTATTTTGTGGAATAGTTTGAAAAGTATTGGTGTTAAGTCTTCTTTGACGGTCTGGTAGAATTCTGCACTAAAACCATCTGGTCCCGTACTTTTTTTGGTTGGGAGGCTTTCTATAACCCCTTCTATTTCTTTAGGGGTTATGGGACTATTTAGCTGATCTACTTGATGCTGATTTAATTTTGGTATTTGATATCTGTCTAGGAAATTGTCCATTTCCTCCAGATTCTCCAGTTGTTTTGAGTATAGACCTTTGTAGTAGGATCTGATGATCTTTTGAATTTCCTCAGTTTCTGTTGTTATGGCTCCCTTTTCATTTCTAATTTTGTTAATTTGTATACTGTCTCTGTGTCCTTTGGTTAGTCTGGCTAAGGGTTTATCTATCTTGTTGATTTTCTCAAAGAACCAGCTCCTAGTCTTGTTGATTCTCTTTGTATGGTTCTCTTTGTTTCTATTTGATTGATTTCAGCCCTGAGTTTGATGATTTCTTGTCTTCTGCTCCTCCTGGGTGAATTAACTTGTTTTTCTTCCAGGGCTTTAAGGTGTGCCATTAAGCTGCTAGTATATGCTCTCTCCAGTTTCTTTTTGGATGCACTTAGAGCTATGAGTTTTCCTCTTAGCACTGCTTTCATTGTGTCCCATAGATTTGGGTAGGTTGTACCTTCATTTTCATTGAATTCTAAAAAGTCTTTGATTTCTTTTTTTATTTCTTCCTTGACCAAGGTGTCATTGAGTAGAGTATTGTTCAGTTTCCATGTGTATGTGGGCTTTCTGTTGTTTTTGTTGCTATTGAAGACCACTCTTACTCCATGGTGATCTGATAGGAGGCATGGGATTAGCTCGATCTTCTTGTATTTGTTGACATCTGTCTTGTGGCCAATTATATGGTCTATTTTGGAGAAGGTACCATGTGGAGCTGAGAAAAAGGTATATTCTTTAGCTTTAGGATGAAATGTTCTATATATATATATATCTGTTAAATCCAATTGGTCCAGAGTTTCAATTAGTTTCACTGTGTCCCTGTTTAGTTTCTGCTTTCCTGATCGGTCCATTGAGGAGAGTGGAGTGTTGAAGTCACCCACAATTATTGTGTTAGGTGTAATGTGTGCTTTAAGCTTTAGTAAGGTTTCTTTTACGAATGAGGGTGCCCTTGCATTTGGAGCATAGATGTTCTGTATTGAGAGCTCTTCTTGGTGGATTTTCCCTTTGGCCAGCAAGAAGTGACCTTCTGAGTCTCTTTTGATGATTTTAGGTTGGAAGTCAATTTTATCTGATATTAGAATGGCTACTCCAGCTTGTTTCCTGAGACCATTTGCTTGTAAAATTGTCTTCCAGCCTTTTACTCTAAGGCAGTGTTTGTCTTTGACACTGAGATGTGTTTCCTGTATGCAGCAAAATGTAGGGTCCTGTTTCCGTATCCAGTCTGTTAATCTATGTCTTTTTATTGGGGAATTGAGTCCATTGATGTTAAGAGATATTAAGGAATAGTAATTATTACCTCCAGACATTTTTGAAATTATATTTATTTATTTTATTTATTATTTATATTCGAGAGGTTACCTTCTTTTGGGTTTGATGAGAGGAGGTTTCTATCTTGCTTCTTCCCGGGTGTAGTTTCCGTCCTTGTCTTGGTGTTTTCCCCCTATTATCCTTTGTAGGACTGGATTTGTGGAAAGATATCGTGCAAATTTGGTTTTGTCATGGAATACCTTGATGTCTCCATCTATGGTGATTGAGAGCTTTGCTGGGTAAAGTAGTTTTGGCTGAAGTTTGTGTTCTCTTAGAGTTTGCATTATATCTGCCCAGGATCTTCTAGCTTTCATGGTCTCAGGTGAGAAGTCTGGTGTTATTCTGATAGGTCTTCCTTTATAAGTTACTTGGCCTTTTTCTCTTGCTGCCTTTAATATTCTTTCTTTGTTTAGTACATTTGGAGTTTTGATTATTATGTGACGGGATGTATTTCTGTTCTGATCCAGTCTGTTTGGGGTTCTGTATGCTTCTTGTATATTCATGGGCATCTCTCTCTTTAGGTTGGGGAAGTTTTCTTCCATAATTTTGTAGAAGATATTTGGTGGCCCTTTAACTTGTACATCTTCATTCTCGTCTATACCTATAATCCTTAGGTTTGGTCTTCTCATTGTGTCCTGGATTTCCTGGATGTTTTATGTTACAGCCTTTTTGCATTTAGTATTTTCTTTGACTGTTGAATCAATGGTTCCTATGGTATCTTCGGCTTCTGATATTCTGTCTTCTATCTCTTGTATTCTATTGTTGATATTTGCATCTATGGCTCCTGATTTCTTCCCAAGGTTTTCTATCTCCAATGTTGTCTCCCTCTGCGATTTCTTAGTTGTTTCTACTTCTGTTTTTAGTGCCTGGATGGATGTGCTCAGATCTTTCACTTGCTTGATTGTGTTTTCATGTATTTCTTTAATAGATTTTTGTGTTTCCTCTTTCATAGCTTCTACTTGTTGGCCCACTTTCTTCTGTATTTCTTTAAGTGATTTTTGTCTTTCCTCCTTATTGTCTTCTTCTTTTTGATCCATCTTCTCCTGCATTTCTTGAAGTGATTTTTGTGTTTGCCTTGTAAAGGCTTCTAACTTTTGATCCATTTTCTCTTCTATTTCTTTACGAAATTTTTCTATGTGTTCAGCTGCCAGCATCCTGACCAATGATTTTATATCCAAGTCTTCTTTTTCTGGTGTTTTGGGGTATCCAGGGCTTCCTGTTGTTGGTGAACTGGGTTCAGATGCTGTCATGTTGCCTTGATTTCTGTTAGTGGCATTCCTTCATTTACCTTTTGCCATCTGGTTATTTCTGGTGTTAGTTGACCTTGTTATCACTGGCTGGTGTTTGAATCTCCTGTGAGGCTGGGCTTACCTGTTGTTTCTCTACTGGTGGTTATGCGTGATTGCTGCTCAATGGGATCACGAGCTGGCTGCCACCCGCTGACTTTGTGCACGGCCTGAGGTCTCCGGGAAGTGTGGGGGAGTGCAGCAGAGCCTCGGCAGGCACTGCTGGGCCTGCCTAGTAGCTAGAGCCTAGCAGATCCCCCCACGTGGTAGCCCCTGATGGAATCTGTCTACCTGTGCCTTTCCAGCTGTGTCCTGGCTGCAATATGGAGGCCTGCCGCTATCGCTGGTCCGGGGTCCTGGGGAGCTGGGTGGTTCCGGCTGCCTCGGTGCACGGCCTAAGCTCGCAGGGACGTGCTGCAGAGCCTAGGCGCCTGGGCCCGCCTGTGGGCGAGAGCTTAGCAGCTCTCCCTGATCTAGCCCCAGACGGAGTCTCTACCTGCACCTTTCCAGCTATGTCCTGGTTGCAATATGGAGGCCTGCCGCTATAGCTGGTCCTCACTCTTCTTAATAAACAAGAATTGTTGCTTATCCTGGTTCCGCGGGCAGGGTCTGAGCACCTGGCAAGCTGGCTAGGTCTGGCTGACCTGCTACCGGCTGTATGGGAAGCTTCAGACAAGATGGCGCTGCCTGCAGGGGGTCGGGGTCTGGCCTGCGAGCGCAGAGTGCAGGCACGGCCGCTGTACTCCAAACCGCTAGTCTGTGCGCAGTTCCTGCCCCAGACCTGAGTCCCCGGAGGTCTTAAACTCGGGCTGTCTCTGGTACCTGGTTCCGCCAGCAGGGTCTCAGCACCTGGCAAGCTGGCTAGGTTTGGCTGACCTGCTACCGGCATGATGGGAAACTGCAGACAAGATCGACACATCTGATTTTTATTTAGGAACTGTCAGTTATGAGGGATTATTGGAAGACATAGAAAAAAAAAACCAATATGGATGTCAAGGCAAAAGTGGCTGAGTATGTAACCCAATTGTCAACATGCAAACACAGTCCACTAGAGGTCAGCAGCTGCTAACTCCCAATCAAGCAGAGGACACGTGCACAGTCCACCTCTGACCACTGAGAGATCTGGGAGCATTCATTGCCATCTATCCTCCAAGTCCAGTGCTTTGAGTGCAGGTTTCTAAGTGTCAAGATCTAAAGACATAGGAAAAACGTGCTGAGGGTGAGTCCGTAGACATGGCATGGGCAGAGTCTGGTACTGAAGGTTACACAAAGGCTGGGTACACTGTATGCTGGCTGACAGCTGGCAAGTCCCCTCTGCTGTCTTGGCAATCATTCAGGAGCTGGGTTCTCTTCCATGACTGCCACTGGCTTTGCAGTGGGCACCTCTGAAGCTCAGATGGAGGAAAGGGCTATTTAGAGGAGATGACACAATTACAGCAATAACCCCCTAGGGAATGACAGATGTAGTTTTCAGATAAGCGAGTATTGAAAGACACAATGACCTTAGTTTAGACTCTAAGCAAAGTTCCTTCACTAAGTAAGGGCTGGCCCCTTTTCTCTGGTGTGGCCCCAAGAAATTTTTAGTGGTGGATGTCACAGCATTCAGTGAAGGTGACAAATGTGTTCCAACCACTTAGCTAGAAGGGATGATGACTACTTACCAGCAGAAACTGATGAATCTCCGAAACAAAGAGCTGATGGTCTTCTTAGTCACACAACAAATGCTAAATTTATAAGAACAATATTTCAACTTACATTAAGGGATATTTAAAATTCTGTGAATGAAAATATGTATATTGCAGAAGATAATTCACATTCCTGGTCTAATAAAAGTTAGTTTATCTATCCTATAGAGTTGTTAGTGTATATATAGGTCTCACTAAAGATTTCTATGGCTAATACAGTTTTTAAATTAAGTTAATATGAATGACAGTGTGAGGCACAGCCAAGGGAACAATGGAATGAGAGTCACATGGCTTTGGTTCCAACACCGGCACTGCTGGCGATGAATTGAATGGAGTTGGGTGTATCACTCAATGTTGGCAGGTGGATTTGTTCAACATCCACAGCTGATGCCCACTGACGACCTCTGGAAATAGAAGCAATATCTGAATCTGCAAAAATATTAACTATGAGTAAAACTGAAGCCACTTATAAAGAAAACATTAAAATATTCAAAGACATTAAAATAATTGACGGACCTTTGTTGTGGCGGCATAGGCCATAGGCATATCATTCAGCATCCAGAGGAAGAACTTAAAAACACTTAATCCAGACTGGACATCTATCAAGGTGAAATATAGCATTGGGTAGTGTTTGTTCTCCCAGGAAAGTTCAATGGCCCTCAGTGCAGAATATTGTTTTTTGATTGCTTAGCATTCCATTTACAGCCTCAGGGTCCCAGAGCACTGGCCTCATATTAGAAGCCCCTTAGGACTAGTCTCAGGATCAATGCTCTGATCGCTATAGTCATTCACTGCAGGAAATTAAACCAGACTCCTGGGGACCAAGCTAGCAGCGGCTACATCCCTGGGGACTTGGGAAACCAGGGGCAGACACACTCTAGGCATCCTCCCTAACAAATAAGCTTGAAACATGGAAAGCACCTTGATGTCTGTTTCTATTTTCTCAAAAAGATATACTTCTCCAACAGTAGCGCCTGATGGCTTCTCTTACAATCATGGCAAACCTTAACTGAATCTTACTATAAAATTAACCATTTAATAAGTGTGTTATAATGTAGCCTCATAAGCATCAATTGAGCAAATATTTATACTTATTTTATACTCTATGCTATAGTTAAGCAAAATAGGGGGTCTTGGAAAAGCACTTTGTTCTTGAGGGTGTCAGCAGACACTATTAAATGAATCCAAAAGGGTTGAGTGTAAAAATAATAAGTTTGTATAGTTCATGTCAAAAGGACAAAAACCAAAAACCAAAGCCATCAGTGAGTCTGTGATCACTTCTTATGCAGTTTGGAAAGGGAGTTTGTCACTCAGGTACCCCAGTGCACAGTTAGTATAAGGAAGGAGGAAGGGAGTATCTATGAATGGTGACAGCTTGGCCCACTCTCCGGATGCTGTTACCAGCTTACCTTTGATTTTCAGTCTTCTCTCATTTTCTCTGTCAATTAGCAGGTATTGACCTCCTGCAGGACATTGACCCCATATTGGAAGCAGTACCACAGTGAGCAAGGGATGAATAGGAATAGGCTTCACTATCTCAGCTATTCACCCTTGAGGTTTGTCTGTTCTTGTGGGCAGAAGCATCAACATTGACTTTGCCTTGGGCTCCCAGGCACCACTCTCTTTGAATCTCATTAGAGAGTTTGTTTCCACAAAACTTGAGAAAGTTTTATTAAAATGTCAAACAAATTGCTTGCAACTCCGCAAGAACAGAAAGGTTTTGTTTTAATTTAGCTTTCTGTGTTTACTGTCCCTGCACCTGTCAGCCTGTAGAGCAATTTATCGCTTATCAGCATCAGAGGAAGACCACAGGGATTTAGAATTCAGATCTCTTAGTTACCTCAGAGATATGACTTCAAAAGGTTTAATGGAGTGGCTCTAAGTTGGGCATTTCTGAACAATTCTTTTTAGTTATATGCAAGTAGAAAAGCTGGAAACATTTTAGGTAAAAGAATTACAAGCTGTAGGTGTGAATAGGACTCTGAATACTCACATGAAGCAGAGTAAGAAAGCTGTTGTAAATGAAAGGTATGGGAAGATTCCCTGTCAGTGTGAAGCCAAGCCCTCTTTCAGGATTCCTTCATGACTCCAATGACAAAGTTTACATAACAAACTTTATTTAGATAAAGTGGGAGGCATATATTATATAGTCATATTTAGTGCTCTGAAATTCCTTTCTATATGTTCCCAATGATTAGTCATAGTGATAATTTTCTTTTTTTATTCGATATATTCTTTATTTACATTTCAAATGATTTCCCCTTTCCTGGCTACCTGCTCCAGAAAGTCCCATAAGCCCTCTTCCCTCCCCCTGTTCCCCCTTCCACCTCTTCTCACTTCCCTGTTATGGTATTCCTCTATACTGCTGCACTGATCCTTTCCAGAACCAGGGGCCACTCCTTCCTTCTTCTTGGACATTATTTGATATGTGGATTGTGTCTTGGGTATTCCAAGTTTCTGGGCTAATATCTGCTTATCAGTGAGTGCATGCCATGAGTGTTCTTTTGAGATTGGGTTACCTCACTTAGTATGATGTTCTCCAGCTCCATCCATTTGTCTAAGAATTTCATGAATTCATTGTTTCTAATGGCTGAATAGTACTCCATTGTGTATATATACCACATTTTTTGTATCCATTTCTTCGTTGAGGGACATCTGGGTTCTTTCCAGCTTCTGGCTATTATAAATAGGGCTGCTATGAACATAGTGGAGCATGTATCCTAATTACATGCTGGGGAATCCTCTGGGTCTATGCCCAGGAGTGGTATAGCAGGGTCCTCCGGAAGTGTCATGCCCAGTTTTCTGAGGAACTGCCAGACTGATTTCCAAAGTGGTTGTACCAGCTTGCAATCCCACCAGTCGTGGAGGAGGGTTCTATACAGTATAGATGTCCCCTATACTTGAAATTACTCTGACTCCTTGCAATGTGATATAATTTATACTTTGAAATACAATATATGTGAATTAACTCCTTTATGTTCTTATATACATCTGACAACTCTATTCATGTTATCATTCATTTTTATTAGAGAATAGATTAATAAAATGGCCATTCTTCCATTCAGTTATTAAACATAAGACATACGGAATGTTTGATAAATAATAAATACTCAGGTACTAATACTTGGTTTTGTATGGCTATTGGCACATTAATGTAAAGGCAAACACATGATTCTGATATTTAGAATAGCTGGCTTTAAGCAGGCAATCATAGATTTAAGATCCCTATATTTGATGACTCTGATACACTAATGCATAGATCAGATGATAGTTTCTGCTTAGAAAGAAAGATATCATTTGACTTACAGAAAGTGTTCTGAAATATATAGAATGTGAATTCTCATGGCATAACAGGATGCTCCACACTGTTTTAGTCCTTTCCCAAGAAATAGAAAGCTTCCATTGGTCTTTGCCCTGTGTTTTTAGTGCAGCACACTCAATCATAAACTGAGGTTGAGCCCCAGGAGCCAAATAGCAAATGAAGTGTCAAATGATACCTGGCGAATACTGCACTCCTGCCACGTGTTAAACACTCCACTAAGCATTTAATTGGCACTTTATCATTGAGGTGTCACAATCATCTACGACATTAGGCACCATTTTATCCACTTTACAGTGAAAGAACAGAATCTCTGAAATGTCAAACCGTCCCACGGCACAGGGCGGGTAATTGACAGAATTTGAAATTGAGCAAGATCTAGTCATAACCGGTTTCATGATCTTCTTGTTATGGTGAATTTCCCTCCAAGGTCTCTTCCTGCAGTCATACCATTTCATACTCAAATATCAAAAGTCTTGTGTTTGAGGTCACAGGATTCATCTCTGGGAAGGTCTTACGTGTTGCACATTGGGTTATTTCATGGACGGGCCCACTCTTCCGATAACATTTTAGAGAAGTGACCAAGATCAACCTGGAAAGAATGAGTCATTAGCTTAGAGTGATAAGTTGGATATACATGAAATAAGCCTTTCCTCATTCCCCACTTCTGGGTTTTAAATCCTCCCTTCTCTCTCTAACCCTATATAATCATTATTAAACAAGGCCAATTCATCCACATAAGTTATATCCATTACAGCAGCAGACATGTGGAAGGCTCGTGCAGTAACCTGCATTCAAATAAACTTAATTCCTCACTTGTGATCCATTTGAACTTCAGTAATTATCTTTATTGTGGAAAAGAAATCCATCCATATTGACATGTTGCCCAGATTGCGACCCTGAGACACTAAATGGGAGATGAAGTATTATTTATTGTTTCCAAAGCTACGTTGCAGGCACTTTTCAGCTGTGGACAGATACCATATACCAACATCTGGCTTCAGAAATACTCCTCTATGACAAGATCAGTGCTTCAGTTGATGAAATCACGTAGTGGTTAACCTTTCTCTCTCAGATCTCCCTTTGGTTTCCTTCAAGCTACACCTCAAAAAACCATCCAAACAACTGCGGATTTAAAGAATCTAAGTTCAGGGCTTCTTCTCTGTCTCAATATGGTATCAATCAGAGTTATTACAAAGAACAGAAGTAAGTCTAGTTTTCAGACTGTAATTATGAAGACTAAAATCTCACATGGCTCCTCTATAGTCAGGTTGTTACAAAATTGTCCCATTAATCTGTCTTATATACCTTAGATATCTAAGGAAGCCAGTGGTCATTTTGATTTAAGTATGAAGGCCTGGGAACCTGGGGGATAAAAGTGGATAAGCCACATCCGAAGCTGAGAGAAGGCTAAAACATGAGCTCAACAGAAAAGCAAGATGCATGTAGAAAGTCTCTCCTCCTCCGTGTTTTGCTGTATTTAGGTCTGTGGTGGGGTTCACTAAGGAGCATCTGCCGTGAGAAGGAGCATTGCCAGGTTCACTGATTTCATTTCCAGTCTTACTCAGAAAACCCTCACAGTCATCTGGAAATGACTTTGCACCTGGTTTCAAAACAGTCATCTGCAGACTGACTGGTCACATTAGCTTTGTCTTTAGTCAAAGGTAATGCACTGGCCTGCTTCAGCTATGTACAGTGTGTAGGGGAGTTGCTGTTGCTAATTTTGGTATGGATGTTTTGCTTGCATAAATGTCTGTATGCCTACTGCCCTCAGAGGCCAGAAAGGTGCACCACTGCCTGGCACTAGGGTAACACATGTTCTTGAACAACCATTTTGGTGCTAAGGAGCTGAGGGATAGGTCCTCTGTAAGAGTAGCAAGTACTCTTACTAACTGCCACAACTCTTCAGCCCCCACATCCTCACTGAAGTATGTATTTCTTAATATTTGCCTTTTTTTAAAAAAAGCTAAAGCATTACTTTTCTCATCTTAATAATCGGTTTCCTTCATTTGTCCTAGATAACTCAGTTTGTTGACAAATCTCCGTTATCTGCAACAGGCTGTGTCTCTAAGCAAGCTGCTTGCCAGGACATTCTGAGCATCAACCACATCCAAAATGGCAATTTGAGAATGTTTGATGTATTTACTTTTAATCCTCACAGTGTTGGATCCTTATAATCCCGAGTTTAAAGTTGAAAACCATGTGTTTTATTGTAGAATAGTTAAATAATTTGTACCTAGTCACCAAGTTAGGGTTGAAATAGCCTTCAATAAACATAGGGTTTCAACTTAACAGCCCATAATCTTAACCAAATTTTTCCTTGAAAATGAGAGATCTGCCGGGCGGTGGTGGCTCATACCTTTCATCACAGCACTTGGGAGGCAGAAGCAGGTGGATTTCTGAGTTCGAGGCCAGCCTGGCCTACAGAGTGAGTTCCAGGACAGACAGGGCTACACAGAGAAACTCTGTCTCGAAAAAAAAACAAAAAGAAAAAAGAAAGAAAATGAGAGATCTCTTTAGGACTGCCCCCAAAGCTAGTAAATAGCCAAGACACTTGAATAAATATATTGCCTTTCAAATATTCAAACTCTATTCTGACTCCATGATTTCACAGTCTTTAAATTGAGTGTATTTATTATCTCTGGATTAACAACCAAAAATGTGATACCGTTTTCCAGCTCTTTTCCTAAAAAGTGAGGTAAGAGAACATGTTTTTTAATTTTCAAATGTCTCCTATTTTTATCACATCAAAGCATCCTCCAAAACTATAATATAAAACTCACAGCAAGGGTGCTGGAGACGTGGCTCTGAACTTAAGATTCCTTGCTGCTCCTTCAGAGGATCTGTTTGGTTCCGGTCTCACTCAAGCAGGTCTCTTAATTCTTTAAACTCTACCTCTAGGGACTCTCTCTTTCTCTTTTTCTTTCTCTGTCTCTTTCTCTGTCTGTCTGTCTGTCTGTCTGTCTCTCTCTCTCTGTTTCCTCCTCCCCCATCTCTCTCCCTCTCTCCCTTCCCCCCCTGTCTCTGTCTCTGTCTCTCTGTCTCTGTCTCTGTCTCACACACACACACACAGAGCTATTAAATATCCTCACAAAAATCTTGAAGAAAGCAATAGTGTGACAACTATATTTATAATAAGTCCAATTTATTTAAGGAAAATAACACTTTTTTCCATCCCCAAATCACTGGGAAATAAAGATGAGAAAAGAAATAACAGTATAAATACTGTAATGATTCTAATTGTGAATTATCTGTTTAAATGGATATCAAATACTGCCTTGTTCTGAAGTCCATGAAGGTGGAATTCAAAATTCTTACCTGTTTCAAGTGAAAGAATCCATCTCTGATTTACAAGTGTCTTGATTCAGTTAGTGAGTTGACCCAGTTTTAACAATATTTCTGGTGTTATTGAATACCTATTTGTTTCTGGTTGAGTTGAACTCATCAGAAATTATAGGGCACCTTGAGCTTCCAGAGTAAGTTATATCATCTCATGGATTTCTAGTGTAATCACATTAGTTAGTAAGCTATATTTTTGCTAAATATTTTCATACAGGGTAGTGAAAATTTATCTTTTTAAGAAACAAGGGTTAGTCCATGATGAACAGTAAATAGTTTCCTAGTGACCTAAAATGATTAACATGCTTTGGGACCCCAACTTATCATCAGGAATACCCAAAAGAAAAAGAAGTCCCTCCTTGACATTGGAAAGAGTAGTAGAAACATATATATTCATTTTTCACACACACACAAACACATTTTAGATTCAGAGAAACAGAGTTCACAAGTATTCAGAAATCAATTCAAGTCAACCATATCCTTTATAAATTCTTCACTTACTAGGCAATTGTGAACCACCAGTCACACAGCATGTTGGTTCATAAGTGCTAGAAGATTCCACAAGATGTGGCCCAGACACAATAGTGCTCGAGGAATGACAGGAACTGGATTCAGAGACCTGAGAGCAGCAATGGCTGGATTCAAACTCCAGAGTTTGGCAACTTTGAGACACTGAAGACTTTTGTGGGCGATACTTGGTCATGTAACTCGCTGGTTGGTAGCTCTGGGCTACAAAACCCACTTGCTTACAATTTCTTGACTGGCAGGTTTGAGAAGCACACTCTGGCACAGCTGGAGACATTTCTATTGTTCTTTCACAGGTCTTGGAATTAGAACAAATAGTTTGCTCAGCTCTGGAGTTCCAGGGACTTTGCACACGGGGTTCCATTTTGCACTGGTGCTGTCCACAATTGGTGGGTAAGCAGGTCGAAGTTTCACTGTGGGTTTCTTGAAAGTTGTCCAGGAGCCAGGTTCTGCTGTGACAACTGCTGGGCAAGAAAATGCCATCTTCAAAGCTTTTAGGATTAGAGTTGTGTGTGATGGAAGACAGTGACGGAGCTTTACCCAAGCTCCTGAATGACTGGCAGTGGCTATGAAGCATACTCCTCAAACCCTTAATTGAAGTTAGTTAAAAAGACTCAAGATGTCAAATGTTAGGTTTACAGATGTAGACACTATATCTTTGCTGGGGACATTTATATAGCACTCAGAAAGCTGGGTGTTGGCTTTAATTTTCAAGACTCTTTGCACCTCCTTGCTTAAGCCAATTGAAGGATAACAGCTTATTAGTGCTTTGCTTCATTCTATAGGAAATGGTGTCTTATTAACAAGATGCAAGTCCAATTGTGAATCTTCAAAATGGCTTTCATGTTGTTTCCATAGCTGAATCATCAGGGTGAGGTTTGTCAAATACGAGTCCAAGTGTGTCACCCAAGCTCACTGTTATGGCTTTTTATATTGGTAGATGAACAATTAAGAGTGTAGGTATAAATAGACAACTTAATACTGATTAACCTCAATCACTGGAGTTTTCAGTGTACCAATCTATCCAGAATGTGATAAGATGTTGTTAATTTCTACTTAGTAGTAGATCCACTGGGTTCCACCATCAAATTGTCCCTTAGTTGATCCACATATAAGTGGGATGTACAATAGTATTTCTTCTCATTATTTACTAAAACCATTAGATGTTTATAGTGATGCCTCCACCACTCTTTTTCTCTGTACTTCAACCATTTTACTTATTTTCCATTGCTCATACACAGGTATGTTTGGGAGTACAGTGGTGTGTGTGTGTGTGTAGTGTGTGTGTGTGTGTGTGTGTGTGTGTGTGTGTTTGTAGATGCTCTCAGCACCAAGAAGAAAATGTCAGATCCCCAGAGCTTAAATGTGGTTACAGCCTGGTGTGAGAAACCCAACATGGGTTCTGTGAACTGAGCTCAGTTCCTCTATAAAAGAAGAACTGATCTATCTCCCCACCTTTGCTCCTCCCTCTTTACCTGATTCTTTGTTCCCTTAATCACCTTGACTTCTTCACATGAAATTTGTTTCCCATTTAAAGGTTATCGCTTCTTCTTCTTAGTCACTGGTACACTATTTTAATTAATGCAAAGCGTCTAATCTCCCCCTTTTTCTTTCTCTTTGCATACATTCCATAATCTTTGACACAAAAGATGAATTAATATCAAAAGTAATAAAAATATAAAACTTATTTAAGCAAATATTCATCTATAACATTGGATCAGAGGTTATAAAGCTAATTGTCATTGCACGTTTTATACCAACATGATATTTGTACGTATTTATGGGATACAGTGTGATAACTGGCTGCATAAAGGTACTGTGTGGGGATCGTATTGGAATACTAATCAAAAATGTTTTTTTTAAACATTTATTGTTTCTATATGTCGGAAAACCTTATACTCTTGCCGAGCTTGAATCACATCCTAGATTCATGGAGAACGCACTTGTCCTTCTTGCTGAAGAAGAGCCACACAGACCCCTTATGTCTAACTGCTTCTCTTCCTCAGTTCCCTTCTCTCTTCCCAGCTCCTCCACTTCTTTCCTACTCTACAGATGATCAGGCAGGAAATTCCCATCTTTCCATCTGATTGGCTTTCCACCAGGCGGTGTCTGGTTGTGATCATGCTTCCTAAGGGTTAGTATTGCCTCTGGTGTAGCAAATATATTCCCAACATGCTCTTCAGTTGTATTTTCTTCTCTTTAGTAAAACCAAGTGCTCTTAGCCATGGGTCCACCTCTCCAGCTCTATTTTGCTTTGTTTTTCAGGGTGAACAGATGATCCACTCCTACAACTTTTTTCACCAATATATTCTAACTAGCAGTTTTATACTCACAACACTGAGCCTGCCAAGGTAATTCTTATAACGCATTCTAAAATTTACTTAGCTCGAGTAAGTAAGAGTTACACTAAGAGTAAACAGAAAGGGAATGTATTCTTAGGACACTATCCAGGACTTCTGTATATAGGTCTGAAGACGTCTAAGAGTATTTGGGAATTCTGAAAAGCCCTAATGAATAACCAGTCTTAAGGACTAGGAATGTTACAGAAACTTTACAAGACACACCTGAAACCATTGCAACAAATAGATGTTTTTTATTGTTTAGAAAAAAAACCACTCATGAATTTTGATCCTATTACGTTCTTCACATGAGCATTATATGTACAATAAGCCATTCATTTCTTATGCATACGTTGTAGTACTTAATTGATCTTTTGTTTTTCACAGTGGCTTCTATTAGAACTTGTGATCATTGAGTGTGTGTGTGTGTGTGTGTGTGTGTGTGCCCTTCAGACATGTGGAAGGGCATGTATACACATATGTGTGTGTGTGGAGAGTATAGACGTTAGTGTGGCACTGAGACACAACCCACATAACTTTTCAGACAAGAAGTTCTCCTGCAGGTCACACGGGGGAGGGGGGGTGGGGGGATACAACAAGATTTGCCTGAGAGATTTCAGGGATTATAAGCACGTGGCACTCTACCTTATATTTAAAACTGTGCTCTGGGAGGTAACATTGATCCTCATTTGTGTGTCCTGGACTCGGGATTGGCTTCTCTCTCCAGCTCTGACTCTCCTCTTTGAAGTGATTACATGAATATCGTTACAGTTACAGCAGCATCCGTTCCCTCAATCTGGTCTCTAATATCTTGCAAGGGCTGATCTGTTTTTGTAATTCCACCACTTGTTTTCACCCTCTGCTCAGTGTTTCGCCCTCCCAATCTCAGATGCCTTAGCAATGCCTGGTGGATATGTCTAATCTTCCTTTGACTCATTGTTCTGCAGATTCAGCAAGACATTGTGTTGACCTTCATTGTTTCCTTTTTGAAGAGATCATTTTCTTCTATAGAAAATCTCTACACACCTTTCAAAAGCCTTAGGATTATACAGTTTTTTGACTTGGCTACTACCCCATGTCTTTATTTGTTTGTTTTGTTTTTGTTTTTGTTTTTTGTTTTTTCGAGACAGGGTTTCTATGTATAGCCCTGGCTGAGCTGGAACTCACTCTGTAGACCAGGCTGGCCTTGAACTCAGAAATCCGCCTGCCTCTGCCTTCCAAGTACTAGGATTAAAAGCGTGCGCCAAGACTGCCCAGCTTATCCCGTGTCTTTAGGAAAGCAGGAAACATCTGAAACTTTCTCACTATTAGTTCCCCAATAATGAGTCCCACAGTGACTGCCTGCTGGGTAATAAGATCCCCATAAGTGTACTTTGAAAACCAACAAATAGGGAATGTTAAAGAAAAAATGTCCTCAAAGAGAAACTGATTCCATTCAGCATGTAGTATTCAGGGCTACCTGTGCCCTAGTGTTCAGGAACTGCGAAGGGTCCTTACTTTAAATGAAAGCAAGTAGTTAGGCCTTCCTATTTGTGACGTGGGGATAAAATTATTATGGAAGTCCCTTATTAGGCACAGTCTGAATCAGTTTTTCTGGGATAATGCTTGGTTCTCCGTGGACTGGCTTTAGAAAGCTTTTACCATTAAAAAAAAAAAAAAGGTCTCTATTTTTCACTGCTGATACACAGCCCTGTTTCCAAAATATGAAGACAATACAGGGAATCATATAGATTAGACTTCATACCTATATCCAGGAACCAACCTTCTTTCCCTCCCTATCATGTGGTAAATTAGTGCACTCGCATGCAGTTGCTGCCATCCTCATATGGATGGAGATATGAGGTCTGCCACTGGTAAACAGGGTTATTCTATGAGGGCTTTTCTCTTTGGGAGCAAGTATTGGCTTGTATATTCTATTGAACTGAGTACTGAATTAATAGGTGTTTCAACATATAATTTCAATTCAATGAGCTGCTACAGGTTTCAGTCACTGCAGAATTTATAGAGGGAGTTACCTGGCCTATTACAACAGAATGACGTAGGCTAGTAAACTGCTCACCTTAGAATTGTTTTTACATGGCCTACTAAAAACTTGTTTTAGCTTTGCCGACCATGATAATTGTGTAGCATATCTTAGAGTATTCTTGAGAAACAGAACTAGACATTCAGCTGTTTATGGTGAATGAATACTGTTTTGCTAAATGGGTGAACAACCCCCTCCTAGCCTTAAAATTCACAAATGATGAACCACCAGCACACCACCACCAGAGAGCAGGTGGCAATAACATCTGACATAAGCAAGCATGCTAAGTGTAAGCCATACCTTACAATCACAAACTTCAATAATAATATTTTGATGCCTCTGTTTCTTAATTTTTTTAAAAGAATTATGTGGTATGTAACATTGTACATTTGTTTACTTAATTGTATATGAATACATATATGCATGAACAATTATTGGATTATTTGACTTAGTGACACAAAGGAATGGAAATATTTAGAACTGGTTTAGGGTCCTTATGGAAAGCTACTTCTCATCCTCTTAATATAGGATTTATAAAAAATGGTGAAGCATCACTAATTTTTTAATACTTAGGGTGTTATTTTTGTATATATTTTTTCATGTTCCATTTATTTTCTTATGAAAAGTTATTTGTACCTTTCATTTCCATGAAAGATGGAGTCTGGGCTTGTCTGTACCTCTGTAGGGCTAAACGCTGAACTGATTTATATTGATTCTGTTATATTATTGGTTCTTTTATGTATGCTGATTCAGTCACATCAGTTGCTATGCTTCACATAAAATGTTCAGTTGAAGTAAGACAGAAAGTTATTAGATACTTAGAGTTACCCCCATATGAGGAATTTACTCTCGGACTGCTCTGATTTGTTTCTTCTTCCTTGACTGTTTGCCACTGATGACTGAGATTAACTGTAACCCTTTTCTGTAATTATAAAGCCCTTTACATCGAGACATTGGAAGCCAGTGTAGCCACACTCTTCCCAGAGGCTCAAAAGATGCAGTTTCTGGCTCTGCTGCTTCCACTGTCTTGAATACAACGCTCTGCCCCCACATACTTCACAAAAGGAGAGTTTGGATTAGCAATCCGTACAGTCTTCTCAAGGTACCATACTCTATACCTCTCCCTCAATACGATTCCACAGAGACAGAAAGAATACCAAGTGCACTCTTGAGAGGTCCACCAAGTAAATGAATTATTTACATTCATTTACGGTCATTCATTTCAAATTCATCTAAATTCAGAATTGTTAGTCTGTAGACTATCACTTGCCATGGCTGTAAGTGAAACCCCACAACTATATAATAAATGATCCAGAACTTAAAGTCTACCCCCAAGAATAGACAAACCTATTTCTCCTGCTAGGTGTTGATCTACACCACAGGAATTTGCTGAAGGAATCATTATGTTTTGCTATACATGAAATATTCTATGAAACAAGGGAAATACCCTCTCACACACTGTGATGTCTAATCAAGACAGATTTTAGGCTCTGGGATACTCCAATTTGTGATGTTATTTAAATATGGGTATGTTTTCATGCTAGCATTACAGATAAATAAGCCATTTTGATTATAAAAGTAGAGATAGACAGCTCAGGGATTACAGCTTGTTCTGCTCTCACAGAGGTCTAAGTTGAGGTTCTAGTACCCATGTTGGGCTGACCACAACTGCCTATAACTCCTCTAATAGGATCTGATGCCATTTTTAGGCACCTATTTATGTGCACATAAAAACAAATACACAGATGCATGCAAACATGTACAAATACACATGCATGCACAGATTCACATGCATGCACACACATACATTTAAAAATAAAATAAATCTTAAAAAGAATATAAATGCAAAAGGAGTCCCAAGTAGTACCATTTGTTCCCTCAAAGACTAAAAAAAATTTAAGAATTTTTGTTTCTTGTTCAATTACAAGTTAGATACACCTGACATTGATTGTAAAACTAGGATAGTGGGAAGAAAGTGAAAAAGTGGAAAAATAGAGAGGAGGGGGATGAGAAAGAAAAGGAGGAGAAAGAGAGAAAAGGGGAAATCAGGGAAAGAGGACATAAATATCCTAAACAGCCATAAAGATCTAAATGTTTGGGGTTGCTTGTTTTGTTTTGTATGGGTTTATTGTGCCAAACAACTAAATGCGAATTCACAAAAAAATAACAAAACCGAGCACTGCTAGGCATTATATCAGCAAATATACTATAGGAAATTTTGAGTTTTCATAGAATTTGCAAAGAAAATTCAATGCTATAAATGTCACTTGCAATGCCATCTTAGACTTTGAGTTAGTGTGTTAACAGAGTTCTCAAAGGACATCCATCAGTCAGTATCGGGTCAGAGAATAAGTGAAGAATTGGAAATCAGGGGATGGGAGGATATTTCTTCCTGTTCAAAGGTCAGGAATTCAGGGGTGGGTGGCAGTGTTCATCTACCCACTTACTAATTAGAAATTAGTAAGATGATCAGTCAAATGCAGATCCAGTGCCACAGGGAAGAAAAATGCCCTGGCAGGTTCTATAGGGCACATAGGACAGGTAGCAAGATCCAAACTCTAAAACCACTAGATCCATCAATCTGGGTGTGAGTCTGGAGTTTTTAGATCCATAAACCAGAGAGTGTCAACTGCCAGACCCAAAATCCTGAGAGGTAGCATATGTGGTCCAGCAGGGACTACGGAAGCTGGAGACCCTGAAGCTTTAGCACAGCCTCTGGCAGGAGCTGTGTACCACATGGGAAATTTGACATCTGCTGACCTGGAAGCAGTTCTGATGACAGCTGTTGCAGACAGAGGGGGGTCCATATTATAGGTTCTAGGAGAGCAGAAGTTAGTGCTCTGAACTAGATTGTTGGAGTATAAGGAGCCATAAGAATGAGAGAAGGGCAGATATGGCCCACAGGAACAAGAGTGAAAGTTCCCATATCAGCAATGGTGCACACTGAGAGGACAGGTGAACTGAGTTCCAGCAGGAAGGATGCTCTGATGTCTTTACCTTCTCAATGCTTATATACTCACTCTTCTTCTGCTAGATGTGATGTAGCATGAGACCCTGCCCCTTCCCTTGCCTGCTATTCGTTAAATAACCAATGAGTTTCTATCATAATTATAACATAATTAAGATGCCTTAATTATGGCTTAATTATTCTTGATTTTTATGGCAGCTACTTGAATTCCTTCTCCACATTTTTCACCCAAACAAGGCAGCCTTTAATTTGAACAACACTCATCAGGATGCATATGAAGTGGAAGAAATGTAAGGGTTCTTTGGTAAGTCAGTTGGGTGGTATTTTGCTGGGGCAAACACGAGAAGGACTACTTTGTGGACACGTGTGAAAACCTAAGGCAGACTCATGAAGGAACATCTGACTGAAGCAGACACAGGACAGAGGATGTTCTGCTAAAGCAAGCACATGAAGGAACATGTGATGAAGGATTCTTGGCTAACGATATGCATGTATCAGTACGCCTTACATTGTGTAGTTGAGCTCCATTTGTTGAGACTCCATAGAGTGAAACATGCCAAAAAAAATCTTTTGGTAATGTGCTACAGTTTCTTGCCACTTCTGCAGATTCAGGCTGATTGGATGCATGTGATGAGGCAAAACCTGTGCTGAAGCAAGGCATGGGGAAGACATGTGATGTTTGGAGGGTATAGATAGGACTCAAAGGAGTGATGGAGACAGAGCTTGGCTTGCTGGTACAGCTTTGCAATGCTTGTGGGTCCAAATCTTTGCTGATCTCTGCTTCCCTGAGAGAGGCACAGCAGAGAACTTCACTTGATGTTCCCATCGGTCTCTCCTGTTGAGGCTGAGGCCTGGCTCTCTCTGCTGGGTCATGTCACCACTGTTGCTAAACTGACTCTACTGAGTTGGACTGCTGATGTATCCAGGAAGCGTTTGCAAATGGATCAAGATACTACTGCTGACCTGTGAGCTGAACTTTAGATTTCCAGACAACACAGGTAGGAGTTGCTCAAAAAAAAACTTTCTAAACAGGTCCATATGCCTCGTATCCTTTCTTTTCCACTATCTCTGGAGGGTGGTGGACTATAAAGGAAGCTAAAGCATTTAACAACAATCATTAAAAATAGGATTTGAAAAATTAAAGTTACAAGAGTTACATAGGTTTGAAAAAATTGAACTCTATGAAAAAATTTCTGGTCCATAACTTTGTCTCAACCAAAGAATTAACACATTTTGTAGAATACACAGGAGCCAACGTGGTTGAGGATACCACAAAAACACAGACTACAGAATCAACTAAGTGGGGCTCAT
This sequence comes from Apodemus agrarius, assembly GCA_964023405.1. Classification (NCBI taxonomy): domain Eukaryota; kingdom Metazoa; phylum Chordata; class Mammalia; order Rodentia; family Muridae; genus Apodemus; species Apodemus agrarius. Next base: position 9,610,197 of record OZ030018.1, on the reverse strand, counting down.
AGGGGCTGTCTTAGTCAGGGTTTGTATTCCTGCACAAACATCATGACCAAGAAGCAAGTTGGGGAGGAAGGGTTTATTGAACTTACACTTCCACACACTGCTGTTCATCACCAATGGACATCAGGACTGGAACTCAAGCAGGTCAGGAAGCAGGAGCTGATGCAGAGCCCATGGAGGGATGTTCCTTACTGGCTTGCTTCCCCTGGTTTGCTCAGCCTGCTCCCTTATAGAACCCAAGACTACAAGCCCAGAGATGGCACCACCCACAAGGGGCCCTCCCACACTTGATCACTAATTGAGAAAATGCCCCACAGATGGATCTCATGGAGGCACTTCCCCTACTGAAGCTCCTTTTCCTATGATAACTCCAGCCTGTGTCAGTCTCTGTGAGCCCAGCTAGTACAGGGGCTCACAGAGACTGAAGTGAAAACCAAGGAGCCTATAAGGGTCTGAACTAGGTCCTCCACATATCTCTGTATAGTTGAGTAGTTTGGCGTTATTGTGGGACAACTGACAGATGGAGTTGCGGCTGTCTCTGACTTCTCTGCTTTTGGGACCACTCTCCTTTTGTGAGACCTGCCCTTCTCTGAAGTGAAATGGAAGATGGATGGATCTGGTGGGGAAAGGGACTGGCACATTTGAAAGGAGGGAAAAAAGTATTTGGGATATAATATATGAGTGAGGAATAAATACATAAGTAGATAAATTAATTAATTTAAAAACTAGATTCCCTATTACACTACCTCAGATATGGACTGTGTAAAACTAAGTAGCAACAGACTCCCAACTGCATTTTCAGTGCCTTCCCTTCAACTAACACTTCCGGTTTGCTTTAGTTTACACACATATGAACAATTAATTATTGGAAAATGGTCGAGTTCAGCCACATGATATCTGCAGATGATATCTGTACTTCATCAGTTATATCAGTTCTTTTTTTTCCCTGAAACCCCCCAGTTCTATCCACTGAAGACACCATTTCTTACTTGATTTTGGTTTATTTTTTCAGTCTTCAAAGTTACCATGGAGATGCTCATTACCACTGATGCTCAACTTGCCCTTTCATTTAGCTTATCTTCCTTAAGCAACTAAAGTCTTATTCTCTGTGGAGTTTACTAGGTTATTTTCCAGGTCAGACAGAGAATTCTTTGGCAAACACTTTTATCACTAGGAAAAAAATGACTGAAGACTGGTACACCATTATTGAGCTGACTACTGATGAGACATATTAGGAAAACTTGAATTTTAATAATATGCTAATCTTTGTCAGCTCAGCTGGGAGTGAGAAATGTGGCGCCTTAGAGGGAGATCTGTTTCACTCCCTGCTGTGTTTCTCTTTGTGTTCATCCTTCTAGACAGACAAAGCAGGATAAAATTTACCCTCACAATAAATGCTTAGAATTATCCTTATCACTCCAAAAACTGGTTATGTGAAGAAGAAATCTGGAACTCATAGTGTCTTTCTTCCTACCTGTAATTATATACAACTTCAGCTTTTAAATACCATTGAGACCAAGAAGCAAAAAGTTACTTATTTATTTGATTTCATCACCTTGCTTTGTTTCATAGACAAGCTTTCCTCATTTCCTGTAGATTTGTTTCCTTCTAGTGGAGTATTCTCTGTGCTTACTGCTTACAAATTTTTGATTAAATGTATTACTACTTTTTTTCATGTTTGTTAGAATTTTTTTTAATTTTTGAGATTATAATTCAATTACATCATTTCTCCCTTCCTTTTCTTACCTCTAAACCATCCCACAAACTCTTCCTTCTTCTTCTACAGATTCATGGGCTATTTCATTAATTGATGTTGCCTGAATACGTGTATATGTATATGTAAATATATTCTTAAATATCATCTGGTGTTTGTATAATTTTACTTGTATGTATGTTTTCATGGTGAACATTGTTATTGGATAAGCAGTTGGTGTGATGACCACCTAACCATGTACTGAATAAGGACAGCAGCAACAGATACCACAAAATGAACCAGAGATAGACCACTAGACCTCAACCATATACAAAGGACTACAGAAACCACAAAACGAACCAGAGATAGACCACTAGACCTCAACCATATACAAAGGACTACAGACAACATTAAATGGACCAGAGATAGACCACTAGACCTCAACCACATACAAAGGACTACAGACATCATTAAATGGATCAGAGATTAACCACTGGTGACTTTCAATCATATATAAAGAACTACCTCCATCACTTTGAAATGGAGCAGAGATAGACCATTAGACTTCAACCATATACAAAGGACTACAGACAACACATAAATAGTTTCCCGCAAAATGACTTTGTCCTGTTCTTCCAACTCACAATCACACTCCTTGTGTTTGTCCACACAGACAGCCTTACCTACAAGGAAACCAAGTTTCATCAGATGGTGATACTGGAATTTTAGGGGTAAAATCCTGAACTCCAGCAGCCTACAAAGCAAAGTTCAGCCACCCATTTTCATACTCCAAATAATGAGATGAGAAAGGATAAAAAATAGACAAAGAAGGTTTATTCAATGTGATTGACTTGAGAAGAGCAACTGATAACAATTCTGGTAGACTACAGTATATTTTGGGGTCACTGGCATGGAGTTTATGTAAGTCAAGGAAGAATAAGAATAGAAGGGTGAGAGTTGTACATCCTAAAGCAGTCCAGGTCGGAGTTCATCACATTGATAATTATCTTGGTTCTGATTCTTCAACATAGTTCAAAGAGGTCACTATCCCTGACATAACATAAGGATCAATCTTGTTGGGACAATGGCTACTTATGTTCCAGGATTCAGTCTCACTTTCAAGGATAATTAGACTCATGCAGGCCACAGTCCTTTAAGGTTTTGTTCTTACGAGAATAATAGAAAGCCTAATATTTATGACAACAATTTACCTGTGTCTTCAGCTAAAGTAAAGGAGAGATGCAGAAAGCAGGCAGATTTTAGGATTGTACTTTGCTTTTAGATCCATTGTGTGGCTAAGTGATGAACCCATGCTTTTTACAACTTCTGAGTCTCAGCATCAGTAGTCCATTTGTATTTGTTTTTACACACATGTACACATATATACCACATGGATTTGTGTGTGCACATACACATATGTACACCTTGCATACATGCAGAGCACTCAGATGTAAATACCATGCACACGCGCACACGCACACACACACACACACACACACACACACACACACATTTTTGCAATGGATGAAATGCAAATGATCCCTACTGAAATCCATCACACATGTTAGCAATATCTCAGACTGCAGGAAGGCAACATGCATAAAAGCAATACAATTTACAGAAATTCAGCAAAGGTGGCAGCAGTGGTCAGTCCTTATCTTTGATTCAGCCCCAGCATCTGGCACCTATTAGGAGCCAGCTGACATTTTTAGCCCAAAGAAAAGTGTACATGAAGAAATCTTATTTTTTATGTTAATCTTTTTTTTTCCTAAAAATTGTATTACATTCTATTGCGCATGTTCATATTTGAGCAATGGTGTGCACATGTCACAGTAGATGTTTGGAGGTCAGCGAACAATTTGCAGGACTCAGTTCTCTCTTTCTAGCACATGAGTCCCAGAGACTGAATGCACTGAATGCATGTCTTACTTAACAGCTATCTTTTCCTCTTATGCCATTTCACCAACCATCAAGTAATCTTGACTGCAGGATGAAGTGCATTTGCTTTTTTCATAAGTGCGTTATCCCTGGCTAATCATCAGTACTAATACAGGCTATTGAATCACTAAGTCACCTAGAAAATGGATGTGAAGATAGAAATTTAAGGTAGTGTTACTGACATTTTTTGAACAATTTTTAAAAGTTTTGGACTTGTTAATTTTTTTTTTATTTTGCAAAGTAACTCCTCAGATAAACCATAATTAGAAAGTCAGTTGGCTTGGCTAGAAATACATATATAACCTCATAGTCCATTAGCCCCTCTTTCTAGGATGCCACAATTTCCCCCCTTATACTAGCCAGACACTTTCCCTTACATCAAACTCCAAACCAGGACCATCATGTAACAATTTCCCAAAGTCATTTTGACACCAGGGTTTTCATACTTCTGAATTTTGTGGCTTTTGGGGGTTTACTTAGCAATCCAGCAGTGTGCCACGGTTACTTTATAATCTCTCCATCTTCACACTTTAAAAAAAAAAAATCTACCAGCCAACTCAACTTTAAAGAATCAAATATTTCCAAGTTGCTTTTGAAAAATGAATAGCATTCTCAAAATAGGTAAAGTTATAGAAAAGTAACTGAATTTTGTCACACAAATTTCGTTGAGGTATATATAATGAATTTCAGACCTCCCAAGCACAGAACACTTCTTTATGTAACTGGAATATGTAACTGGAAACCATGTCCCTATGGATGTCAACACGTGTGTGTGTGTGTGTGTGTGTGTGTGTGTGTGTCCCCTCAGACTTAGAAGAGGCCACATACTGTATTTGTACCTTAGCCATATGAAGAATTTTGTTAAACATTTTACCTGGTTTCATAATACCTATTAATGAAGATGTATTGGTGTAAACATGTTCTCACCGATTCTATACTAAAACTCTATTACACATGTATGACACTGTTAAAGGTCATGACATAAAATAACTATTGGGAGTATGGGGGAGCTGCTTGCTGGAGACAGCAAGCTGTGCATTTCGAGAAGAGAGTGGTCATTTGTAGCTGTCTAGCAGCTATGGATGAACTGGGCCTACCTGAAAGGGAGGCTGGAAATGAAAAAGGATGGGGTGCAAGAGGATGAAGCCAAGACAAAGTCTCTGATCAGGGCTCAAAGTTTATTAGTCAGCACTGTGTTTATATAGGGAAAGCCCTGAGACCTCATCCTTTGTTTCAGCTGGATTGAGTTGCAAAGCAAGCTCAGCAGGCAGTCTGCCCCTGTAGGAAATTAACTCCACCTGGGTCCAACTCTGGCAAATGCTTAAGATCTATTTAGCCTGCTCAAGGCTGGGGGAAGGGCACAGTCATTGACTCTCTTTTCTGGTTCTTTTTTCTCCACAAACCTCAAGAGACATTTTGTTTTCTCTTCACTCTCTACTTCCATATTTCCTTCCACCAAATATCTCACCTTATACTGTATTTTTCTAAGTGGAGTTTCTAGGTTTCTACTTAAAGTTTTTGTTTAAAATGTCTGATCTTACTCGTTTTTTATTATGAGTGTATATTTTCAAAATCACACTTCCTCACAAATGTTGGCTCTTGAAAGGATGCTTGTACTTTGTCCCCAACTGTACTGTCCTTTGGAGTCTTCATCTCTTGCTCCTGCTTTCCTTTTCCAGTTATGTCATTTGGGAAAGTTCTAATCACCCCACTCAGCCTTGTACTTTTTTGACCTTTCTCTGTTGAGAAACATGTCATATCATCTTCTCTGTATAACTTCTTTGTCTTTTAACTCAGATTCTCTAGCATTATATAATCAACATTTCATCTCTCTCTCTCTCTCTCTCTCTCTCTCTCTCTCTCTCTCTCTCTCTTTCTCTCCCTGATCCCTTTCAATACCCACCACATTTCTTTTGTCATTGCCCTGGGTGCTTAGTTATGGCTTTGATGCTGCCAAACACAGTGGCCATCCTGCACGCTATGGTAAGAGAGCATTTAGCCACATCAGTGGCAAAGGCTGGGTCCTTAATTTTCTGTGACTGAGTTTTTACCGCTGTAGTATGCTCATGTGGGATCTACTTCCAAAGTCCAGATTTTGTACCTAATTTTCCTAAATTTCTTCTTAATTTTGGTAGGTTCCTCTTAAAATCTTCTTGAAGATTTTGAGTTGATGCTTTTACACACACACACACACACACACACACACACACACAAATTATACTTATACATGATGTATGCTATCATTTTGATCTGAAAATTCTCCCAAATATTCTATTAAGACATGTGTACAGCTGCTGTTGGTGAAAATTCACAAGGTGAAGCCTGTTAAAGGACACGGAACGCTCCAGGCGTGCCTGTGATGGTGGGTATTGAAAGGATAAAAAAAATACAGCTCTAACTCCAGCCTCCTAAGAAGCCCTAAACACCTCAAATTCCAGACCCTGCTCTTTGTTAGAAACTAGATAAAAAGGCCTTGAGTATGTGATCCTGGCCCCATAAGAGAAAATGAGCTAACTAGTTGCTATCTGGCTTCTATAGAAAACTGATTGGTCCTTGGAGTGCGGGCTTGGATAATTTAAACTGATTGGCTTAGAAGCTATGGAGTGGTACAAATAGATTGGCTTGCAATGTGCAGGCTTTGTTATGAACTTATAAAAGCTGTCCCAATTCTGTACTTGGGGTCCACAGTCCTCTACCCCTGCATGGTGTAAGACTGTGAACCCCAGAGCCTCTGGAATAAAAATCCTCTTGCTGTTGCATCAAGACTGTTTCTTGCGAGTGATTGGGGTGTCACCTTCCAAGGCATGGGGTACTGGGGCACCCTCATTTTCCAGGAATACACTTCTTCTATTAAAAATCCATGCATGAGTAAATAACTTAGCTATAATGCAACAACATTCAATGGATAATATCACTGAATCACTCTGATCTAAGATCTACTCCTTGAGAGTGTATATCTGAATTACAATCAATAAGATAGGAGTGTTGGGCAGACAATACCTCTGTTCTGTTTTCTTCAGGACCTTGTCTTAGATCAAAATAAGTCAAATAGATTTTCCTCAAGAATTACTTAGTATAATTAAGGAAATTGGTGAGTTTATTATGAAGCAATATTTCCTTTTTCTCTCTGTTTCTCCAAGACAATTGTTGGATGTTTTACAAAACAGTCATTAACTTCTTTGCTGGTCTCTTAGAATCACCTGGCCTCAACTTGCTTCTGTTGCTTAGTGTCCTAGTACCTTGTGCAATCTGTGTGATTCTGGGCATCTCATTGACAGAAGGTAGTTCACTGACTTGAAATCTTAAGCTAGAACAACTGTATACTATTTATACCTCTAAAACATGCTGAGAATAATTGCTTTCTTGGCAGCTTTCTTGTATGGCTCTATTTAGTTATTTTGCCTCTGTAATTGCTAGTATCTTCAGTGTGCCCTAAGTAATTTATTTTACCCATCTCAACACTATTTCTTTCATATTTCTCAAAGATTTTGTAACATCTCTATTAGTACCAAGACCTATTACATCATATAGGCGACTGCTAGCACTGCAAGCATAGGACTGTTACCAAGGCAACGGCCGCCACATACCCAGAATTCAATGAGCTTACCTTTTTACCTGTAATTTACATTACCACTCATATATAATGGGTAGCGTTTCTTCCTCTCTCTCTTTTTCTTTTTCCTTCCTTTCCTGCCTCCTTCCCGCCCGCTGCACCTTTACCCCATCTTAAATAAAGCCACGTGGAACTAACTGGTATGGTTTGGTCCCTCATTGCAGCCCATATCTCTGCAGCTTCTCGGCCTTACCCCCATGGCCTGTGTGGCTGGCATACAGGTGACTTGCGTGGGCTGTGTAGGTCATCACTGAACTGTGTGGAAAAACCAACATTTTGGCGAGTCGACCCAGGAGACTTCATACAGCCACTACAGACCACAAGAAGACACCTGCGCAGCCTGCCTCCATCTTTACCTTAGCTGCAGCAGCCTGCCTAGCCGCCGCAGCCTACCTCCATCTTCACCTTAGCCACCGCCGCCACCACCACCACTGCTGCTGACGCTGCAATTGCCCCACTAGCGGATTTCCCACCACCGGGCAGACTGCTGCAGCCTGAGACCCATGGACTTCCATCACGTGGCCAACCGACCAAACAGTTCCACGTTCCCGGCTATCGGATTGCACATTCTTACAGCCACACATTGACATATTGGTAAGGTACCTCTGTTAGCTAGAGGAAATCTTAGCCAAAAATAAGAACTGGCCAGCTTATTTCAAGCTAAGATGTGCTCCTTAGGCCCAGCTCACACGACTGGCCTCTAGCTAACATTCGTGATAGGACAGTTAACCCTTGGGTATACCTTCACTGGGAAGTGTCCAAAATCCCTCTTAGCTTTTACAGCTGCCGCAGAAGCCCTGGCCCAGGCTGGGCACTTCCCCCAGTGTTCCGGGAAAGCCTAAGCTCCTAGAGGTCCTTGCAACGGCCTGGACTTCTAGCCTAGCTGGACAGTGTTACTAATATATTTTTCCAGGATGCTGGGATAATATTTAGTAACTTCCTTACCCACCCAATGGGCAGTAAACTGTCTTCAACTGTACCTCCAGGCACCCCACTGGGATGCTTCCTGGAGAATCTCAAGTCTCTAAAACTAGCCTCCAATTTGAGGCAATCAAAGTTAATAAAGCTCTGTAATAAGGTCTAAATTCAATATAAGCTAGACAATAACTCCAAATGGCCACCTAATGGCACCCTAGACCTGATCGTTTTAAGGGATCTTAATACATACTGCCAGCAATCCAGTAAATGGGATGAGGTACTCTATGCTCAGGCTTTCATTTATCTCCACTCTAAACCCTCTCTCTGCTCTGCCTGTCCCTCTTCCCAACTTCTCTTAGCCATGAAACCTACCGACCTTCCATTAGATGATGCTGTGTTCAATCCAGCTGATGAGCCACCCCTAATCCGCCGCAGGCCTACTGGGTCTGTGAGACCCAAAACTGCAGCATCAGTCTCTCTCTCTCAACAGGTCCCGGAGTCTACTAATCCAACCTTCCCAGCCTCCTCCTCTCCCTCTCTGCCAGCTACAGGTCATTCCAAACACCCTGAACTGGAGCCAACCTTTACCCCTCCTATTACACGTTCTAAGGCTACAGCCAAACCCCCAAGTTCTCCTCCTCTGAGGACACCTGACCCACCACCAGTCCTTCCTCTGAGGGAAGTGGCTGGAGTTAATGGTCTGCTTAGAGTGCATGTTCCTTTCTCATTGAGTAAACTTTCTCAAATAGAAAGCAGACTGGGTTCTTATCATTCTAATTCCTCTAACTTTATTAAAGAGTTTCAGTACATCACTCAATCTTACAGCTTGACTTTCCATGATGTCCATATGATTCTTACTAACAATTTACTTCCTGATGAACACAGGCGAGTCTTGGAAGAGGCAAGAGTGCATGAAGACCAAATTCACCAAACAGACAGAACATATCCAATTGGATCCAAGGCAGCACCTAACCAGGATCCTCAAGGGGATTACAATTACACAGGTGGTATTTTAGCCAAAGACAGGTTTATTACATGCCTTATGTCTGGTCTCAGAAAGGCAGCCTTAAAGCCAGTAAATTTTGAAAAAACTCCAAGAGGTTGTCCAGGACAAACAGGAAAATCCATCTCAGTTTTTAGAATGTCTTACAAAGGCTTTATTACAGTACACTAATCTAGATCCCGAGAATCCGGAAGGTAAGCAACTTTTAATGACTTACTTCTTTTCCCAGAGCTACCCCAACATAAGAGCTAAACTTAAGTGCTTGGAGAGGGGGCCCCTAACTCCACAGGTGGAAGTCTTAGCTCTGGCCTTAAGGTGTATCATGGGAGAGATGAGAAAGCCCAAAAACAAAAGTGCCACATGCTGGCAAAGGCTATCCAACCAGCTCCAGCTACCACCCTGGGCTCCTGGCCTTCTAAGGCTAAAGTACCACCAGCTCCCTGCTATAGATGTGGTCAACAAGGTCACTGGGCGAGGGATTGCCCCAACCCCCGCAAGCCAAGAGGACCATGCCCTAAGTGTCATTGTGAAGGACACTGGGCGATCGATTGCCCTCAGGTCACACAGAACAGAGGGTCATCACACCCAGATACCCCACCAACAGACCTCCTAGGCTTGGCTATGGATGACTGAAGGGGCCGGAGCTCTCTTGACCGACAACTCCCACCACCAGCAGGGAGCCCCTGGTAACTATAGTGGTATGTGGGCAGCCCATCTCCTTCCTCCTGGACACCGGGGCCACATACTCAGTTCTGATGGAGTTTTGGGGACCCACCTCACCCTCGCGTCTTTCCATAGTTGGGATAGGAGGACAGCCTTACCTTCCTCATCAGACCCCACCACTTAGCTGCACTTTTAGAAACATACCCTTAACCCATTCCTTTTTGGTAGTGCCAACTTCTCCTGTTCCCTTATTAGGTAGGGATCTTTTAGTTAAGTTGGGGGCTTCAATTTCCTTTGCTCCCCCCACTCGCCTGAACCCAAGCTTGCCAGCAGTTCCCCTATTTCTCCTTCTAGCCAGTCGACCTACTAACACTAACACGTTATTTACTCTACCAGCTTCTCAGGTGGACCCCAGAGTTTGGGACGTCCAGAATCCCTCTGTTGCTAGACATCATTCTCCTGTTGTCATCCAGTTACTGGACCCTACCAGGTACATCACCCAAGCTCAATACTCTCTCTCTCTCCAAAGCCTTAGGCGATTATTTCTGACCTCTTAAGGAAAAAACTCCTTCGCCCCACTTCTTCTCCTTTCAACACCCCTATACTAGCAGTAAAAACACAAAATGGTACCTATCGCCTGGTTCAAGATCTCAGGCGCATTAATGCTGCAGTGGTACCCCTCCATCCTGTCATAGCTAATCCTTATACACTTCTTTCTACTATCCCCTCAGGAACTTCTCATTTCTCAGTCCTAGATCTAAAGGATGCATTTTTTTCTCTATCCCTCTCAACACTCAGTCACAAAACATATTTGCTTTTACCTGGACGGATCCTGATACCCACTTTTCTACCCAACTTACCTGGACTGTTCTGCCTCAGGGATTCCGAGACAGCCCACACCTATTTGGCCAGGCTCTGGCTTCTGACTTACTTTCTTTATCTCTCCCTAGAGATTCTTCTTTATGTAGATGATGTCCTTGTCTGTAGCCCATCTCTAGAGATTAGCCAAGCAGACACCTCTGCTCTTCTAAATTTCCTTTCCAGTCAAGGTTACAGGATCTCACCTTCTAAAGTTCGACTGTCTACTCCTCAGGTTACCTATTTGGGATTAAAAATTACCCCAACCTACAAGGCTATTACCTTAGATAGAAAGAATCTGATTCAGTCTTTAACTGTTCCTTCTACAAAGGAAGAGATTTTATCATTCCTAGGAATGGCTAGCTTTTTATGTTCCTGGGTTCCTTCCTTTTCCCTCCTTTCTCGGCCCTTATATGAGGCAGCATTAGGCCCCACCCATGAACCTCTTCTCAAACGTGTTACCAAGCCCTTTCAGAGACTCCAACAGGCTCTCCTTAAGGCCTCAGCCTTACACCCCCTGACCTGACTCGTCCTTTCTCCCTCTATGTAACAGAAAAGGAGGGATTTGTCCTTGGAGACTTAGGTCACCAGCTAGGACCTTCTTTTGCACCCGTAGCATATTTATCCAAAAGACTGGATTTAACCATCCAAGGATTGGCACCTTGTATTCGTGCCTTAGCAGCTGCTGAACTCCTTATTCGAGAGTCAAAGAAACTAACCTTGGGATCTCCCATAACTGTGCTCTCTTCTCATAACCTGTCACAGCTCCTAACTTATAAAGGCTTGCAGACACTACCTCCCTCTAGGGTCCTTTCTCTTCAGGTAGCACTAATAGAGGATTCCATGCTCATCTTCCAATCATGTCCTCCTCTCAATATTTCTAATCTTCTTCCTCGACCTAATACTAACCACTCCCTTTCTCATTCCTGCACTGAGACTTTAGAGCAACTACTACCTCATCCTTTACACATACAGGAGGGCACATTGCCTCAAGCCATTTATACCTGGTACACAGATGGAAGCTCCTTTCTATATGAAGGGACTAGAAAAGCTGGCTATGCCATAGTGTCAGGCATGGAGGTGGTAGAGGCACAGGCCCTCCCTGTACACACCACTAATCAGCAGGCTGAGCTAATAGTTCTCACCCGTGCCTTTCAACTGGCACAGGGACAATCCCTCAATGTCTATACAGATTCTAAATATGCTTTCCATATCCTCCTGTCCCACACTGCTATGTGGAAAGAGCATGGGTTACTTACCACAACAGGAGGATCAGTAACTAATGCAAGCCACATTTTAGCCATGCTAAAGGCCTCCCATCTCCCCACAGCTATTGGGATTGTCCATTGCAGATCCCACCAGACAGATGACTCTATTGTCTCCAAGGGAAACAACCGAGCTGATGAGGCAGCTAGAGCTGCAGCCCTTAGGGGGCTAAACTCATCTTATCTCCGCCAGGACATCTTTACACTACAACCCACATCTTTACCTTTACCCCTTGACACTTGCCAAACTCTATCCTATCTTCACCAACTCTTTCATCCTAACAGCCAAGTGTTATCTTCTTTTGTTAAGACCCACTTACAGCCTACTCCTGAGGACTTAAGTTTCTTAAAATCTATCACTGCCTCTTGTAAAATCTGTCAGATGTTAGATTCCAACTCGAGATATTGTAGCACCCCTTTCCCTACCCATCAGGCTAGAGGTTCCCTTCCTAGAACTGAGTGGCAACTTGACTTTACCCATATGCCCACTGTCAAGCGTGTCAAGTACCTCTTGGTCTTGGTGGACGCCTTCTCGGGGTGGGTAGAAGTGTTCCCACCACTAACAAAAGGGCTCAGACAGTCTCTGATCTCCTCCTCCGAGAGATCATCCCCCAATTTGGGTCTCCCTTCAGTCAGACAATGGCCCTGAATTTACTTCCCAGGTTTCTCAAATTCTTTCTAAGGCCTTAAACATCCCTTGGCATTTTCACATTCCCTACCATCCTCAATCTTCAGGTAAGGTAGAAAGAACTAATCGCTCTTTAAAAACCACCCTTGCTAAGCTGTCACAGGAACTTCACCTTGACTGAGTAAAACTCCTACCTCTGGCTCTTTTCAGGCTACAAGTTCTCCCCAAGCAACCTCTTCTCATCTCACCCTTTGAACTTATGTATGGACGTCCAGTTTTAACTCCTGGTCTTTCACCTAAATGCTCTCCCCTCCCAGACCACCTACTCACCCCATTGCTTTGCCAAGTTCGTTCCCTCCTATGGAACTTTGCTGACCACCATCTACCGCAGCCACAGACTGTCTCCCGTCCACTGCCTGTCAACATTGGAGACCAAGTCCTCTTATCCCCTTCAGATCATCAGCCATCACCCCTCTCGCCCAAATGGCAGGGCCCTTTTAAGGTGATTCTTGTGACCACCACAGCTGCTAAACTCGAAAGATTCTCTCGTTGGGTCCACCTGAAAAATGACTCTTCTTCATACACGTCAACCCTAACAGGACAGTGCTTTATTAAGCTCCGGAAGACTTCGAGACCATCCACCTTGTCCCCAATTCTAGAACATGAGACTCCACTCCAGCACCCAAGCTCGACCTCATTGTATTAGACATGGGTTTCTTGTCCTACCCCTGCTGTTCTTCGTTTCCATTCAGGGCAGTCCTTATATCTGGAGATTCGAGTTTCAAGAAACACCCACAGATAACAAACAGTCTTTCCAAATAGGGTCAGGAAACTGCTCCATATCTGGATGCCAAGAACCAATACAAATCACGATCATTCCTATATCAGTTATCCCATCTAAATATTATGATCTCTATACTTGCTTTCTCTTTGACCAGACAAAAGATTATTGCAGAAGATGGCCAGACGAATATGGGGGCTGCCCATATTGGTCTTGTCAGATACATATGCTAGGTCAATCATTTCTTCTATCAACACCGCAAGACACTTTTCTTCTACATACAAGACCTGTGGGATTCCAGGTGGGAGACAGGAGTTGTTGGTAAGCACTATCATAAAAATCAGCCCAGTTCCCCAGTAAGTACCATCCATATTCAGAGAAAGTATATCTCAATCACCCAACCCCTAGGTATTAAAAAGGTAGGGGAGATAATCAAACACTCCTCTGAGGTCCTTGATTCTTTGACAGCACCCCTCATAAATGGCACCAACTTGTCATTTCATCTATTGCTTCAAACCTTGACCTCAGCATACCAGCTCCTTAATGTCACCAGGCCTGGTCGCTTTAAAGATTGTTGGTTATGTGTACCCCCAGGAAGTGACCCCCAGGAAGCTGTCACTTCAGCTTCTCCAGTGATACTGCCAGATAACCTTACCTCACCTTTTGTCAGCTGTCCTGACTCCAATGTCACCATGACTCTGTATCTTACCTCTGCCCCTCTCTTTGGCATGGCAAACTGTTTTAAGACCTCTGGGACATGTTCTGTAGGAACATTAAGCTCCTTAGACTGTAATAAAACCATAAGCCTTGATATATCATCTCTGCCACAATGCCCCGCAATCCAAAACACGTCAATTCTTTGTGGCACTCAGGTATATCATCGCCTGCCTGCCAGCCGGTCACGAGTTTGCACATTGGTACTCCTTTTCCCTGAACTGGGAGTAATCCAGGGCAATGAGCCCCTGCCAATACCAGTTATAGATATGATAGCTGGTCGACATGAGAGGGCAGTTCAGATCGTGCCCCTCTTGGTCACTACAGAAATAGCCATAGGTGTTGGCACTGGTGTGGCAGGAATAACAACTTCTCTGGCCCAATACAATGCATTCACTTCCCAGTTTAAAAGCGATCTCCATGGAATGACTGAAACTGTGCTTACTATCCAAAAGCAGATTGATTCTTTGGCAGCCGTGGTGCTTCAAAACCAATGAGGCTGGATGTCTTCACAGCTGAAAGAGGTGGTCTTTGCTTGTTCCTTCAAGAAGAATGCTGTTTCTATGTCAACCAGTCCGGGATAGTGAGAAACAAAATCCAGGAACTTCAGTCAGACATAAAGAACTTCAGAGATCGTGAGACCTCCAGTTCTGGGATTTTTGAAAACCCTATATGGAAATGGATACTGCCCTTTGTAACGCCTTTTCTAGTCATCTTCCTCGTGCTATTGTTTGCTCCCTGCCTCATTAATCTTGTTTCTAAATTCCTCCAACGGCAAATGTAAAAAATTTCCAATCAAACTATTAATCAGCTTCTGTTACAGAATTACTAGCCGCTGCCCATGGAAGAGCCGCTGTCCACAGAAGTACTTGATGCCGAGGACCCTGATGGTGAAAGTCAGCTACACCCCCAAACTGACGACGCCCCTAGACAGCAGGAAGCAGTTTAAGAGACACGGTGCCCTCATTCCTTTTCACCATCGGGCCCCCTCCCTCTTTTTCTTTTCCTTTTTTAATAAAAGAAATGGAGGAATGTTAGTACCAAGACCTATGACGTCATATAGGCAACAGCTAGCACTGTAAGCATAGGCCTGTTACCAAGGCAATGGCGGCCATATACCCAGAATTCGATGGGCCTACCTTTTTACCTGTAATTTACATTACCACTCATATATAATGGGTAGCGTTTCTTCCTCTTTTTCTTTTTCCTTCCTTTCCTGCCTCCTTCCCGCCCGCTGCACCTTTACCCCATCTTAAATAAAGCCACATGGAACTGTCTGGTGTGGTATGGTCTCTCATTGCGGCCCACATCTCCGCCCCTTCTCCGCTGCGCCCTGTGGCCCGTGTGTATCACTAGTTGAATCTTATGATAAAATCCTTGGTGTTCCCTGGATAGACAGAGGTTTGAATGCACACTGGAGATTGGAGTATGAAGTCAGATAAGGTTGAAGCACCCAGTGGTTGACATAGTCTTTCAGAAACAGGAAGTAAAAGCAAGCACGGACATATTGCTTTTTCATAGACCACTTTATACCATTGGAAGATCCCACCTACATGTATTATGGGATCTCCTCAGTTATTCCTCTTAGAAAATGTTCTCAGACAACACTAGAAGTGCACCTGCTACTATAGTTGACAGGCCATTCAAATTGATTATCAAGACCATCTTACACTCTGACCTCTAATTTCTGATCTATGCCTGTCTTAGTCAAGGCTAATATTGCTGTGATGAATCACCATGAATGATGCAATTTGGAGAGGAAAGGGTTTTATTTGGTTTACACTATATCACTATCCATCATTGAAGGAAATCAGGACAGAAACTCAAGCAGAGCAAGAACCTAGAGGCAGGAGCTGATCCATAGGCCATGGAATGGTATTACTTACTGGCTTGACTATCATGGCCTGCTCATCCTGCCTTCTTATAAAATGTAGGACCACCAGCCCAGAGGTTGTACCTTGTACAATATGCTGAGCCTTCCCCAATAAATCACTAATTAAGTAAGAAAACGCCCTGCAGGTTCTCTACAGTGTAATCTTATAGAGGCATAAATCTAAATTGAGGTTCCCTCCTCTCCGATAACTCTAGTTTGTGTCAAGTTGACATAAGACTAGATAGCACAATATCTGAATTTAATATTAAAACATACCTTGTTGCATTGTCTCAGGCAATACTGAAAGCCAGTAAGTACTATATCCAGCTAAGAGCTTCAAGTTGTCATCAAGAGAATCTAAGGTAAAAACCAGAAAACTGAAGAGGTGAAAAACAGAAAGAGAAATGCCAGATTACAGTGGGACTAGAAGCCATAAAGAGTAAGTGAACTTTCTTTTGAGATAAAACAAAGAAACAATAACAACAACCTCCTCCTAAACTTCCAAAAATAACTCTGAAAACCAAGTGTTTTAAAATATATTAGTAAAATATAACATTACTTACTGTCTTCAAATAGTCACATAACTCAAACTCCTGAAAAGTTTCTATATTTATATTTTTCATTATTTAGTGCATATGTATTTTTTGTGCCAACCTGGATCAGTATTTTTGTTTAGGATGTTATCTTAGAGAGCTCAGGAATTGTTAAATAATGTATAGGTTACATGTTATATAATCTTTGTAAAATCTGAAAATCTCTAGATTCTAAAACACATCTATATTTATCATTTTAGTAAGGGAACCTAATATCTAGCAATGATAACACATTTACCAATACTAATATCATGATCATTAGATCAAATTTACCCCACAGAAGAACGTGGCCCTACCAGAAATGTGGAAAGTAGATGAGAAACACACACAGGATCAAGCACTAGTTCCAAATACAGATCTCATCAGTGTGAAATCATGAATAGTTTTTCTTCACCACAATACTGTATGGTTCCCTATAATATTATTATGGAAAATAAGAAACATAAGTACCACTTTATCTGGAGAAGGCATTAAATAGGTTCTTTGAGAAAAATCTTGAACTAAATAAACTGGCATAGGAGGGGAGGCTAGAAAATGTTGAACAGGGAGTCAGCAAACAAAGGCAAAGTCAACTTAAAACTGTTAAAGATACAAGAAAGCTGTCAAAAGTGTCCAGTGCCAGATTGTGGCCTTGTTAAAAAATGGATTTAAAGCAACTGGGTACCCATTGCTATCAGAATTTAATCTCCTCCTCCTCCTCCTCCTCCTCCTCCTCCTCCTCCTCCTCCTCCTCCTCCTCCTCCTCCTCTTCCTCCTCCTCCTCCTCCTCCTCCTCCTCCTCCTCCTCCTCCTCCTCCTCCTCCTTCTTCTCTCTCTCTCTCTCTCTCTCTCTCCCTCTCTTCCTCTTTCCCTCTTCCTCCCTCTCCCTTTCCCCCTCTATTCCTATCAGAATCTAATCTCATCTCATCTCTCTCTCCCTCCCCTCCCCCTCTCCCTCTCCCTCTCCCCCTCTCTTTCTCCTTCTCCCTCTTTCTCCCTCTCTCTACTTCTCCCTCTCCCTCTCTCCCTTCCCTCCTCCCTTGGTTTGTCTCTCTTCATCTACAGTGAATCAAATAGAGATGTGCTGACATGGGGTGACTAAGAAACACCAGTATCATTGAGTAAGGCATCTCTCAACTTGTCTCTACAAAATGAGAAATATATTACGATAAGTGACTTTAAATTAAAGGATAGCATTGGCCATTAAATTTAATCACTTTTGCTCCTCTGAAAGATTCTTGTGCCAACATACAAAGCTGAACAAAGTCTTGGATCCTTAACATCTGTGAACTATTTTAAAATCTAGTAATGGTTTCTATGAGGAATAATAATTGTATGTTTAGATGGTATATTAGATTGCATGTTTTTTTTCTGATTCTGCAAACATCCAGCCCTTACTGTGATTTATAGATAGCTTTTGCAAAGCTAACAAAACAAAATGAAACAAACAAAAAGCAAAACTATTCCAACAGTAATTTGTCATACTCAAAAGTGCGACCACTAAGTTAATAACTAACATATCAAGGGAAACTGCTTGTGTTCAAAGTCTGTAAGAGGTAAGATTATTAAACAGAAAAAAAATCATTCTGTATTGTAGAATACACAAGTGGCTAGACTCTCCGATTTGCTTGATGGAGGCAATTGGAGGATGATTTGTAAAGACCACACTTAGAAGCTAACCTGTAATAACTTGACAGCCTGTCTCTAGTCTGAACGGTTCTATGGCAAGAAGGTGAGACTGTCATTCAAGCTTTGAAACTACTAGACATGCAGTGTAAAGATAGGTATACATTGAATTCATGTTGTAGGAACATCCTCTGAGGAAAATAATGGTCATTACTGGTTGCTGATGGTCTGAGAACCTTTACTTGGGAACTAATTTCAGAGGACCTCAGAAGAACTGAGATGATCAAGATTGATGAAGAAGCTGAAATGAGAATTGTCTATAGATTAGGGTGAGCTACCCAGGACCTCTGTAAGGGAACAGGAAAAAATTGTCCAGTGCAGCAACTCTTACGTATAGTCAGAGGTTTGGCTATTCTGCAGTCAGTGCTGAAGGAACATGAACACTAGATGCCAACTTAGATGTGGGTGTGCTTTTCTGCTGTGGGTTTGAGTCTCTCAACATGCTATTTCGATGTCTTTGCCTTTGTGTATAACTTGCATAAATGCTTGTTCCTTCCGTTGTTGTCTAACTTCAGATGAATCAGTTATACGTATGGATACTTAGGCTTCATACCCAAAAGCTAGTTAACTGCTCTTTGAGGATGAGTGTTGCTTACTCAAAGCATTTGACCTTGGTTGTCAGTGACAGCTTAGACTGATAATAGATGGGGAGATCTGATAATAGATGGTGAGACTTAGTTCTTTGATTTCTTTGCTTGCATCATTATACCATTCTAGATTCTTTTCAGTCATTCCTAACATGCTTTGTCACATTATAAAGCACATGCTCTGATTATCAGCTAAAACTGTGCTCTAGATATATTAAAGTCGATGATATCGCCATATGATTATGATACACCATAGGAATCACTCGAGTTTTATGGAAAAATAATTTGCCTGACTTCCTTCATTTGTTGATTATGGAATGTGTCGTGTAAGTGGACTTAAATTAGATAAGCTAAGAAGATGGAAATTTTGGCCCAAATACTTAAGGATGTAATCTGCTATCAAATTTATAGAGTGTGAATTTTTAATGGCTCCTCAGGGGTTTTGTTTATAACCAGTAAAGCAAATATCAAATTATTTTCAAGTGCCAGGAAAATTACTGAACAAATAAAGAGTTCTGAAATGACTATGGACTTAGTCAAATCCCAATACCATGTGTAGTACATAGTGCAACTAAAAATGAACTGATAGGTAACCAATGTGTCAGTGTAAAGACAGCAGAGACTGGTCAGAAACCCAGCTCATACATCAAAGAGAACACAGGCTGAGAGAAGTAGTTTTAAAAATGGGTGAGCCAATGAGAAGGTGCCCTGAATGAGGGGATTCCCTTGAAAAGTTTGGAAAACATGTAGAGGTGGAAAGAAAGAAACCACTCCACAAATGTCTCACTTTATCCACACATGTGAACCATGGTGGCTATGCACCTGAACATGTGTTCTCTCTCTCTCTCTCTCTCTCTCTCTCTCTCTCTCTCTCTCTCTCTGTCTCTCTCTCTGTCTCTCTCTCTGTCTCTCTGTCTCTCTCTCTCTCTCTCTCTCTCTCTCTCTCTCTCTCACACACACACACACACACACACACACACACACACACACCAAAGATATTTCAAAAAAGCAACAAAAAGCATTAAGGAAACTGGTCAGATGGCTCAGAGCATAGTAGTCCTTACTATCAAGGCTGATGACCTGAATTCAATTTGTGGGACCCACACACTAGAAGGTTAGGGCTGACTTAATCAGCAGGCAGACATGCACACACACATACATTCATGCACACACATATACAAAATGAATAAATACAATAAAAGTGCACTAAGGGACTGGTTAATTAGATTACATTCAAGACATAAAATAAGATTAAAATGTGTATTTACATTTTTGTGACAGTTGGGAGTGAATGGTATGTTGTATTCTATGCTCCAATTGATATTTAAGATGCTGGAGTATTGAGGAATAATATTTAGTCATAAAGTGCATAAAATAATTTATCTATGGCTCATCCAGAGGACCAGGTCAAGGCATTCATAGCATTCAAGTTTGGCCCCAAGTTATTAACATTTATAGTCCACTAGCAGTTAACATTTATAGAGAACATTTATATTTTAGGAACTCTCAGAGTTGCATCATATTTTCTTATGATATCCTGTGATATAAGTATTATCATTAACTTCATTTTACATTTCCAAAAATTGGATTTTTGCAATATTCCATAGTATACAGAAGATATATGTGATAATGCTAGAGTTGAGGATTTACAAATACATTTCTTTTCAGGCTCACATACTTGCGTGATTTTAATATGCTCACTCAGGGCAGACAGACTAGTGTGCAAATAAAATGCAAATACATCTTATTTACATGCTTAAATCGTCAAAAGAGTAAATCTAACTAAGGCACATAATCTCACCAGTTCTAATAAATAAAGAAGCTGAACTAAAGACCCAGGATATGACATTTTGATGGCCAAACAAGGTGGATTCCTATGTTGTCTTTAGAGGACATCATAGTTTGACACACTTTCTCCAATAAGGTCACACCTATTCCAACAAGACTATACCTAATAGTGCCATTCCCTGGGACAAGAATTTTCAAACCATCACACTGTATTTACTGAGAATGCCATAATGCTGTTTGTATTTGGGAGTTAGGAGAAATTTTAAGCAATCTGTTAAGTATCATCAAGGATTTCCAGTCACATGGCCACACAAGCAGGACTGCTTTGGACCATATGGTTGTAGACAAAATGAATGTTACATAATTTTAACAGATTCAGGTAAATGTACGTTCATTCTCTCCTCATGTTAGAAAAACTTATAAATTTATAAAATCTGAAAGTGATTCTACACAGACTAGACCAGGATCTCTTATTGCTGTTCTTGTTAACAATAGGTTAAATGTGACTTTGCCACCCACACACATATATTGCAGTGTGTGTGTGTGTGTGTGTGTGTGTGTGTGTGTGTCTGTACACATATTCAAATAGCAGGGATGAATACATATGTGGAGACCAGAAGACCACTTCCAAAATACTCTTCCTCAGGAGCTTGATTTACTTACTTGTTGTTTTTATTTTGTTTTGTTTTGTTTTTGTGCATGATAAAGTCTCTATATGGGATCTGATGCTCACCTAGTATAATAGGCTAGATGACTAGCAGGTTTTGGGGCTTCCTGTCTCCATCTTCCTGGGATTAAGAGCATATTCTATCACATCTAACTGGGTGCTGGGTATCACATACTCAGGATATATAGAATGACCTCTATGGATGAAGATATCTCCTCAGCCCTACTACCACTACATCTTAAACGATATAAACAAAGAAGAACTAAAACAAAAAATATATAATTTAAACAAGTTCAAATCAATATAATATTTAACATTAAAGTATTTAGCATTAAAACAAGCCTTTATGAATAAAATAAGAAGGGAATTGTTGTTGTAATATCCAACTCCAATAAGCCCATGTAAAAAACATACAACCCAGTCATTATATTTATAAGCTGTACACCTAGACTGGTCAGATCTACCATTACACTAATTTTTTCCCCAGCTATGAGATCGCTAGCTACTTGGGGCTTCTCTGGGCCATGTTGTTCTGCTCCATCTTCCTTCTACCTACTGCTTCTCTGCCTTTTCCCTTCCCTTCCTACAATCTTTAAGACCTCCAGCCGCACCTTTCCTTTCCACTGCCCAATCACAGGCTCTAGCTTTTTTTTGGCTAGTTAGAATGAGGAAAAGGTCCAACAGTACGACCCACTCCCTCTTGAGGAAGCAAAATTAACATCAGAATATAAACAGCACCAGGCAACCCACAACATTTCCTCCTTTTGTCCAAATTTAAAGGCTCTTTGATTTCCAAGAAGAAGGAAGGAGAGGGTCCTGGTCCTGGAAAGACTTGATGGAGCAATGTAGAGGATTACCAGGACAGAGAAGTGGGAGGGGGTTGATTGGGGAATGGGCTGAGGGAAGAGGACTTATGGGACTTATGGGGAGGAGGAAACTGGAAAAGGGGAAAGCATTTGGAATGTAAACAAAGAATGTAGAAAATGAAAAAGGTACTGAGTGGAATTCTATTTTCTGAGTTAAGTAAAAGAAGGTTTGCTACACAAATCATTCCTGTCCCTGTGTTGACCATTAATTAAGAAAATGTTTCCATATCACTCTTCCAAAATAAACTTGCTGCTCCCAAGGATGTACTCAGTACATTTTGATTGTTTGCTCCTCCTCTTTCCAGTGTGCTAATAGACCATAGGATCTCACCCTAACATTGGTGAAGCTAAAGCATTTTTCAAAGTTGGCACATATGTTGGAGACTATGAACAACCAAGAACACCTCTTCACCTTGCAATATCTATAGGGCATGAAAGTGAAGTCGCTGAAATCAGTTTTACAGTCAAGACATTAACCTCTGTGGTCATTTGCCCAGCAGGAGGAGTGAGCTGTTAAAAGCTCAGAGTCAGCTATTAGTCACTTCTTTTTATGATGGCCAGTGTGATAACAGCTTCCCCGTCAATTACATGACTAGAACTATTTTGCTGATAAAGTACCAAAAAAGAGAATTGGGTAGAGACAAATTGAGATTTTTTTCTCACTTTGCTGAATTTCCCTAAAATGGGAATAACTTATGGTTTTGAATATGAATTCTGATTAAAAATTGATTTTAACTAAAAATTACAATGTTATCTAGCTCTAAGAGACTGAAAAAAATAGCATTAAATGTTTCAACTTCACTGTCTGAAAAGAAGAGAAAAACAAAAAATGTAATTTTTTTCTGTTTTCTGTCTAGGAAATTCACAAAAGACTGGCTTATACTTTTAAAAAGTTCTTTAGAGAGGAGAAAACTATACCTGATGAACTTGGCTAATTGATTATTGGGAATTTAAGTTGAAATGTACATCTAATACTATGTAATATTTCTAAGTAATTAATGCTAGAAATTAGGTTAGTTGTGTGGGCCTGGAGCAAACAATTTTCCCAATCCCATCACAAAGCAAGTCTTAAAGGAGACTCTACATGGTCTGTAACACATGGTAAACATGGAAGAAAGTAATGAGGTTAGTGTCTTGTATTTTTGATTCACTTCCTCTAAATCTAACCTTGGGAGTTAGAGGTGCTATAAGTCAGTGGGGACTCTGTCCTCTCATCATAACCAATTGAATTTAGTCTCCAGAAATGTCCCTTACAAGCATTTCAGTACACAAGTTTTTATTGTCAATATATACTTACCTTTCTTTAAAATTTTATTTTGGAACTATTCCATTATGCAGTCTCAGGAAGTTGCAAAATTAGAATATGGAGATTATCTCAACTCTGCACCTGGTTTTCCCCACTGTTTACATATTTCCTAACCTCCACAATATCAAATTAGAGAGCTGACATTGGTACAACAATATTCCCTGAAATTCATAACTCACTGTGCTTTTTAAGTCTAAACATGCATGCCTTTGTGTGTGTTCACACATATATGAGTGCAAGCCGTTTATTCCATGTGTGGATTAATGTAGTCACTGTCATGGTCCGCCTAGAGAACTGTTCCATTCCTGGTCAACTTGTCAGCAGAAAAAATTAAGAATGGAACTGTCCAAGTCATTTTCATACTGAGTGGATCAAATACCAGGCAATTATGTCTCAAATATTTGAAGACAAGAATGTCAATACCAAGATCAGGGTTAATTTGGTTTCTGTGAGAGATGGCTGCCTGATTTGCCAGTGTGTACCTTCATGCGGTCACTTCGAATGGCAGTAAAAGAGCTCTAGCCCCCCCTTCTCCCAAGAGCACTAATCCCATCTTGTAGGTGCAACTTTAGCCATCTCTCTCATCTCACCAACCTTAATTTCCCACAAAAGCTCTACCGTTAAATATCATTACACTTGGAATTGAAATAAAAGAATTTTTGAGGTATACAAATTGCCATTCTATGCTAGTTATAGATCAAAAACTTAAGCTATGTATTTTTCACGTTTACTATTGTGAAATATTATTTAACCTTGTCAGTGGTGAATTTTGAGAGAGGGGCTAGAGTGAGTTCCATGGGTGGGTGCTTACCTGCTGTACACGAGGCTCTGTGTTCAATCCTTAACGCCACACTCAAAAAGGAAACACACAGAAGACAAAATACAACAAGAATCATTTTACAGAGATTGAATCCCTGCCCTCCCCGTCTCCCTGCCCTGTGGCATTGGATAGATAAGGATCAAAACAAAATATAATATCTGTGTGTAATAATGTCCCTTTCCCCTTAAGTCACAAGCCAAAGCTCTAACAACAAAAGAACATGAACTCTTAATGGATCCTAGGAAACAGTATAAGGAAAGTCAGTCATCAACACAAAGACATGTATACCATGATTTTATACAGAATCTGAATCACACAGAACTCGTAAATGTGGAGTAGTTTAGTGGGTGCCAGTGCTTGGAGAAAGGGCCTATGTGCCTAAGTACAGGGCAGGTGCATATGATGACCTAAAGCAGAACAGAGAGCAGTAGGGAACACTACTCTGCTACACTTCAATTAAGCCAGAAGAACTGATGTGTCATCATGGCCAAAGACAAATAAATACCTTTTCAGTGGAAGCTGTGGGATGATGGGGTTCTTAACTAGCTTGCCTGTGGTGATTTTTTCACACAGTTTGTGCTTCTGTATCTAAGGGAACAGTTCTGGGACACTGACAGTAACCCACATCCATGTAGCAAAGTCCTCATATAAAACATCACAGTGTTTGCATGTTTCTCTGGCCCAATAGCCTTTGTGCTTTAAATCATCTTGCAGTTATTGAAATACTGAAAACAACGCCATTGCTGCCATGTTAGTTAGAACTTTTATTGAGTTCATAACATATCCATATCATTTTCCCTTTCACCCCTCCAAACCTTTCCATGTACCCATGATCACTCTTTCAAGTGCATATATGTGTTGTTATTACATGCATACCTGTATGTATGTATGTATGTGTATATATATATATATATATATATATATATATATATATGTTCCTGTATTCAAACTGGGTCTTTATAATGTTACTCTTATGTTTGTTTATGGGGATGACCATTTGCTACTGGGTGATCAGTGGGAATAGTCCTTGCCCTCAACACAGAAAGTTCTCTTTGCAACAGAATTACTTTTCATACTGAATTATTGAGATTAATAATGATGAGAACACCTTGTATATTTTCAGTATATAAGCCATTTTTTCCATGCATTTCAAATCCATAGTTGAATAAAACTATGAAAATGAAACTTGGGGGACACCCAAAGTACACATGTTTACTCAATATACTCTGAATTTATTACATTGTATTCTTTAACTGTTACATATAATTATACAATAATTGTAACTATCATGCTTCAGAAAGCTGGATTAAACTCCCCCCAATAGCCTATTACATTTTTTTCTGCTTGAGTAAAATAATATACTTCATGTAATCCTGGAAAGGATTTACCTTCAAATGAAAAATTATTAAAATTTAAAAGAAATTTTAGTATATTAGGAAGTGGGGGCATAAACAGCAGGAAAAAATGTGTCTTTTATTTCTAAATGGGTACTTGTTTATACAACCATATGTAATATCTTCAGAAAGTTCATTTGATGAAGGGAAAGGAAATGTCCATATCTGACAATGGCTGACTGTGTAGGGAGAACTTACCTTTGCAGTCATTTTACATTTGTTCTGAAATCTAATAATCTGTGTGGCAATTTGGCATGTAACCAAAATGTAAGCAGGGTGGCTGGCAAGCCTCCAAATAATTTTCAGAAGAAAACAGCCTAGGTAGCCAAAGTAGAATCAATACAGGGAAAATTACAACATTTATGGATTGACAGTGTCTCCCACAAAGCGGTATATGTCAAGGACTTTATCACTCTCCACTGGGGCTGTGGGAAGCTGGTGGGACTTATGAGGACTGCAACTCACAGGAAGTTAGTGTTATATGACCTGGTCCTGGCTGCTCCCCACACAAAAGCCAATAATCAGGAGGTGAGCTGATGATTACCCATAGGGAGCTATGTGAATTTAACTATGAGCTTCCTTCTCAAGAAAATGGAGGGGCCACTGTTGTAACTGTGGGCTTTTGTAGTGAGGCAAAGGCAGTAGCATGAGACTATGGCCATAAAATAGAGATTCTGAATAGGATCTCCAACATCTAGGACACACATCACTTTCTTCTTCCAGTAGGACCCACCCAAATGGCTTAGATGTTCTAAAGTCTCTGCAAATTTAAAACAATTGTTCTGATGTTTTAAGAAGTGAAACCTCACAGAAAAATATAATCCTTTGTGCTAGTTAGTGAGCAGAGCTAGTAATTCTGTGCTGATATTACCCGAAGGCCACCAGATGTTGTGGGGTCTGTAAATTTAAAGAGAAAATTGGACAGATAAAAATCTTAATTGGCTTCTCTTCAGAATTCACAATCCCAGGCAAGAAAGGGAAAGTGAGAGAGAACTATTCGAAAGTAGCAGCCACTGTTGGCCTACTGGGACTGTGACCCTTGCAGAACTGTGTTGGCAACACAGCCCCCCCACCTTTCTGTTTCTCTCTCTCTCTCTCTCTCTCTCTCTCTCTCTCTCTCTCTCTCTCTCTCTCTCCCTCCCTCCCCTTCCTGCAGCTGGTGTGCCAGGTGCAGCTCTTATCTGTTGTGCTTTTTTGACAGTGGAAGTAGAAGTCAAAACTTGGCAGACATTTCACAAATCTGTCTTTTGGGTTGGGAAATCACACCTTGTTGCATCTGGCTGTCCAGATTTTACAGTTTAACAAAAAAGAACGTGTAATATCCCGCCCATGAAATCCACACAATTTCTTCTAAACCATTGTGCTCATTTCACAGTAAGTGCTTACTCGGGCTCTTTTCACACCCAGATACTAGGAGGAAATGTGTTCTTCTCTCTACACATGAAATAATTCTTTAAAGACAAAAGCAATTGTTTGGCTAAAGATTAGCTAGCATTTTTCACAAAAGAACCTGAGGCAAAGTTAAAAGTCAAAACATGTGTGAAGAGCTGAGGTCTGAACAAAGAGCTCTCAGATGGCTTGAGAATTAGTGTCAGAGTGAGAGTAGATGACTTAAATGGGTTTGAAAACATCTTTTTTGGGTGATGTATCCATTAGATTCCTGTCACCATCATCCAACCAGCTGTTGAACTAATAGCAGTCTAGAGCAGACAGAGAGGACACACGATGTGAAAAATAAGAGAGAAAGGAGAGGAGATGAGAAGGGGAGGTGAGGGTTGATTTACAAAATGTAACACTGAAAGAAGAACAAATCAGGGAAAACATGCATAATAGAGGGTAAATGAATCTAAACGGAGTCACTAGGTAGTTGTTTGGCAGTGATTGGAGGACACAAAGCATCACGCTTTTGTCTAATATCCAAGTAAAATCATTTAAATTAGTATTCTGTATATAGTAATTATTTCTTAAAGAGCTAGTTTCTCAAATAACCACATCGAGACCTTTTAATATTTCAAAGCGTAGGCCTTAGCTGGGCAGAATCTAAACTAGCTCATCTAAGATAGTCTAGCCTGACTGTCTAGCTCCATCCAGTCACACGGCTAGCTCTACCTTACAGGCCCATAGTTGTGACTCCTGTTCAGAGGCTTTCCCCTTTCTTCTTCCCAGAGTTCCTTTCTTCCTTCCAGGAAGTTCTGCCTAATCCTCTATTAATCATTAAGCCCAGGCCCACAGTGACCTACCTACTTCAGCAAGGCCACACCTCCTAATATTGCCACTCCCTGGGACAAACCATCACAATAGTTTTCTTCTTCATTGTGTCTTAATCTGGTTGGGATAATAAAGTAATAATAGCTTTATAGATGAAATTCTGAGGTGTTCTTTCAACAATTATATGATTACTTTTGAAAGGTTGGTTTTGGTTCTTCTTTAAAGCTCTAGTAAACTTTTGTTGTGAATCTGTCCAAATCTGTGCATTTATAGTAGATAAATTAAAAACAAACACACAAAAAATACTGCCTTAATTTATTTTCAGACTATAGCTCATTAGAATTATTAATTGTACCTGTGTTTAACTCTCGTGGGTGAGTTATTTCTAGAAATTTACTAATTTCTTTTAGGTTTACCAGTTCAGTTGGATATAGACTTTTAAAGCAAGGATTTGTCACTCTCCAACTTCCTCTGGTATCTGTTGTGGGAGCTCCCATCCAGCTCTAGATTCATTAACAGCCCCTTCAACCCTCCTCTCCTTCTTCTTTCATGAGGTTATTACGTTTTGAGCAATGTGTGTGATAGTCGCTAGATTTAGCCTTGATGCCTTTCTTAATGAACATGCTGGAAGTTTCTAGGACTTTCTCACCAATGCTCTAACATGACCCATTTTGAGTCTGTTTTCCAAAATGGCTCTTCATTCTGTATTTTACTCATTGTACATTATTTAAAGAGGTAGCTTTTCCAGTTATATTCACTGCTGGTGGCTATCATATACACTCTGTAGCTCTTTTTGTTGTGGTTATTTTAGTTGGATAAATTGGAAATGCACATTTTCAGAAAATGAGTACCTGCCTCTGATGGCATATTTCATAAAGCATAACTATATGCAGCTGGCAAACTCTGATTTCATTTTTATTATTTTAAAAGAAAGGAAGGATTTGTTGGCCTTTAACCAATACACAAAACCTAAACACACAAACAATGAGTTTAGGGACCAGGGGAAGTAAAAGCACCTGCTAATATGGCCTTCTCTTCCATCCTCCTATCCTGATGTTGTCTTCCTAGTAGAGAAGATTGTACCTCTTTTCTAGGATCCATGTAAAGAGGTTAAGTAAATGATATTAGGGAAGAAAAACCAATAACAAGTTATATAATAGGATGAGAATCACCGTTCCTGCCTTCAAGTGCCACTACTAAGGATGGCATGGGAATCTTGCAACTTCATTTTCCCATCATGCTTAGCTGCCCAAAAACTTGCCTAAAGTTAGAAGGATCTAGAGTGTTCTACTCAGGTGTCATGAGTGTGCCACAATGTTTTATTTTTATCCTCATGGCCGTGGCCAAGTGGCTCCTAGGGAGATATAGGCAGTTTTTAAGATTTAGAATATTAAAAGTAATCCAATATTACTTCTTAATCAGAAACAAAGTAGACCATTCATTTATCCTCTCAGGGACTCAATAACCCCAAAAGAACTTAAATAATAATGATTCTATACATTTATAATTTCTTAATGTAACTAACTTATCTGTGAGTCCCATAGTCACATGATCTTACAATCATAGATTTAAAATACATAAACATACATTACTGTGAAGCATGTGTGTATACACACAGTGATATATTAGGTATATTAGGTATAAAGGTAGAATATATTAGGTATTAAGATATATATATATCTTAAAATGTATACATATATATATATACATGTATATATATATATATATATATATATATACCTTTCTGATCTAAATTTCTAAACACATACTAATACTGTTTTATTGGATATTATGAATAGCACATACATGATTTAAATGTAATGAGAATATGCATATATATGTATCTTTGAATGAAA
This sequence comes from Apodemus agrarius, assembly GCA_964023405.1. Taxonomy (NCBI): domain Eukaryota; kingdom Metazoa; phylum Chordata; class Mammalia; order Rodentia; family Muridae; genus Apodemus; species Apodemus agrarius. The sequence goes on along the minus strand of OZ030018.1, from coordinate 9,580,503 downwards.
ACACAGTGTTATTTTATTCTAGGAATATCATCATCCATGTATTTTGTTACCCATGGAGCTTCCTGAAATTCTTCTTCCACAGATGCTGAGGGACAGCTGCTTTGACTTCTCTGCTCTGAGACAGCATATGCCTCCCTCCCTAGTCAGCATTATGAGATGTCATTCTTGTCTCTATCTCTGTCTCTCGCACCCTGACAAAACTCAATTTTCTCATCTATTTGAAGATAAACATGACTAGTTCTACTGCCCCAAATTCCATGTTCTCTCTTGTCATGTTGATATATCATGCTTTTTCAAAATATTAATGATGTGAACTTTTTTTTCAATTTATTTATTTATTGTTTGTTTTTAGGTTTCACCATCTAGTTCATAGCATCTTGGGGAGCTCTAACTCAATGTTGCATAGATCATGTAAAGTAAAAGCCAACTATGATCATCAGCATAATGTTCCCTCACTGAACATATGAGCAGGCCATGTTCTTCTGGTGTTCTCCATGCCCTCGACTCCTACAATCTTTCACCCTCTCTCCCACAGGGCAGAAGCCTTTTGCCTTGTTTTATTATACCTACTTTAGTCTTGCATGGCTGTTGTCTCTTGGAGTCCTACTCTCTTCTGAAGAGATAGATTGGTATTATATTTGTAAGCAAAGGGAGTTGTGGGGTTGAGGTAGGGGGTTGGAAAAGGGAAACTGCGGTAAGACTATGATATATGAGAAAAGAATCTATTTTCAATGAAAAGAAAAAAAAGAAAGAAAATATGAGTTGACTGACTCTTCTGTAGTCATATTTTCAATGATACTACTGAAAATTTCAGTAGGTCTTCACTCATCAGCTTATAGCCAATGGAATGCTCAAAGAATATACTTCCCTGTACCAAATATGCTCCATGTACCAACCCTGATTCAATGCCCTAGGTAGATTGATTCCCTAGGGAATGTAGTCTGAAATTACCTAGTCTCAAAGATAAATCACAAATCAATCCTTAAGAATCAACAAAGAATCAGAGAACATATTAGATGGAAGAATAAATGATTTTATTAGGTCAAATATAACTGAACTCCCATACACAGTCCCAGAACTTATGAATAGATAATTTCTCATTTCAAAAGTCTTTGAATTTATATTTTGGTTATTCTGTAATTTCTTAATTGGGTAGACCTTGTCTTGTCAGAGAGAGGATGCAGAGAATGATTAGTTAGCCTTATTGGAAGACCCTGTGATAATAGTACTAAGTTAACTCAGACAATTCATTTATAATCAGGAAGTTCAGCAACTTGATCTCCAGATGGTTGATCCACAGGTGGGTCTGTGACAAGAAGACTGGAAGTTTCTAGAAGTCACATAGGTTGGGTGACAGAATCCAGATCCATAACCAAAGGAAGGACAGCCACGGACTCCATAACTCACAGGTCTAAAGCTGCTGGATCCACAGCCTGAAGTGTAGATGCTCCTTGACCCATAGCCCAGGGAATGGCAGCTGCTGGACCCAAAACCAAGAGAGCCAGAATATGTGGTCCTACAAGGGCTGCAGAAGCTGGACACACTAGGACGGTAGCAAGGACGCTGGCAGGAGCTGTGCGCCACATAGGAAGTCTGGCATCTGATGGGCTGGAAGCAGTTCTGATGGCAGCCATGGCTATAAGAGGAACCCAGATGGCAGTTTCTGGGAGAGAAGAAGCTAGTTCTGTGGGTCAGTTGGCTCGGGAAGGAAGAGCCACAGGAAGAGGGGTAGCATAGTTGACTTCCATAGGATCTAGAGGAGAAGCTTCCAGAACAGCAGCTGTAGGACATGCTGAGAGGAGAGGTGCGATCAGCTGGGTGTCAATGGGAAAATGTGAGTTTGAGTGACATGGTCCAGACAGAGGTCAAGTTATATATCCTCTTGCACTGGGTGTGTCCACATTCCACTGGTCCCATTCACCTCCTCACCCTTCACATGAAAATACTTCCCTTGGTTATTAAGTTTAATTTTTCACACATTCATATATTAATTGCAGTTTAATCACTGTGGCACACAGTAAGAAGGTAGTCATATCTTTGCTCTGGAGATTGCTTAGGTTTGAAGTTCACTGTTATCGTTTATCGTATTTCCAGTGTCTTCTTTTATTATCTATACATTTGCTGAGAATCTGCCCAGTACAAGGATTACATAAACTCTACCTTCATTTCCTTGACACTAAAAGTACTCAGTGGTTACTAAGGCAAAATCATTTGTCCCTTTTGTTTTTCACAAGCACACTGTAATGAAATCTTCAAATATTATATTTATTTTTTTAAAATGAGTCGTTCTTAAACAAGCCTCGTTATAGCATGTTGAACTAATTATTAAGAATATCAACTGTGGAGTTTCTTTCAATGATTTTCTTTGGGAGAGAGCTTTCTTATACCATGTTCACTTAAGAAACAATAAGTATGACCCTTTGAGTGGAACTTTAAAAAGAAATGTCTTCATAGATTTCTGACAAGAATGGTTTGTAGTTTACAACCTTAATCTCTCTTTCTGTGTATGTGTGAAAGAGACAGAGACAGAGAGACAGAGACAGAGAGACAGAGAGAAACAGACAGAGAGAGAGAGAAAGAGAGGGAGAGAGAGAGATTATTTTATTGTATGGGTAAAAGAAAATGTTCTTAAATGAGATCATTTATCTATACTTAAAGTGCAATTTTAGAGATTGCTATTTTTTTCCTAAAAATCTTAACCTCAGGTCTTTATAGCAAGTAGATATAGAAGCAGAGTCTGACTAACCACGTAACTGAAGAGCTTAAACTACTCTTGCCTTACATCTCAGCATGGAAGAAGACTTCATCCGTAACGGTGGCTTCCTTAAGCAGAGCCAATCTTCAAGCTCTGCAAATTCAACTCTAATTTGGCTTTAAAAGAAATCTATTAAACTTGTTTATACTAACATGTAAAATGTGATAAATCCTTATTTACCTTTCTGGGTAATATTGGCACTGAATAATATTCAGCAGGAGGAATCTCTGCCTCAGTGATTTTTATACATTTCAAGACCAGTTGATTTTCTAGCTTCAGACTGGAAATGATTGGAAAATCCATAGTCAGATTAATGGGGACACAGGCTTCATATTTGCTTAGTGTCCATTCTTCTTCCTCTGAGACTGACATTTTATGGTGCTTACTGAAGGGAGATGGCATTCCTAGCTGTCATTGTACAGAAGGCCCCTTAAATGCCCAGGAATTAACTTGCTTTATTGCTGAGCACCCACCCTCTTCAGAGAACTTACTTCATTTGTTTTATGATTATCTCTCCCAGGCAGAATCCAGAGGTGGCATGCATCACTCAAAGCTACCGTGTGTGATGGTTAGGCCAACATTCTGACTCACTTAAGTAAAATAAGCTCTGCTTTATGAATGGACACCTTTGAATTTCCTAAAGCACTGAGTGTCATTCTCAGCAGGTGGCATTCCTGGGGACGACTGTGAACTCCTTCAGATCTTAGAAGCAGATTTGTATTATTAGAAGTTAATTCTATGAGGCGAGGGGGGGGATGGGTGTTAAAGTTACAAAGTTCCCACTTTCCAGGCTAGGTACCGATATTGGAAAAGAATGACTAGAATTACTTGAACATAAATCAATTCTAATTAACACAGCCTCTACTCATTTGTAATTATGTTGTTATTTTTCATTAGAGTTATATGGGCACTTAGTAGAAATGCTAATAAGCAACTCATAAATGCTAATAAATATTTCCCTCTGAATGGAGGAAAGGGCAGGACTAAGCAGCTTTAATAGCTCAAAAATGATCTTGGAAACATGGAGACACTCTACACTTTCTGTACACACAGGCAAGGTGTTTAAGGAAAAAAATCACTCTCTAGGTATGCAAAATGCTACCTCTTGGTAGCATTAATTTTGTACTTAGTGAACTATTTCTAGCTAGCTATCTGTCTGCTGTCTATCTATCTATCTTTCTATCTATCTATCTATCTATCTATCTATCATCTATATATTGTCTATCATATACTTGCCTATCATCTATTTGTCTCTGTCTGTCTATCTATCTATCTATCTATCTATCTATCTATCTATCTATCTACCTATCTATCTACCTATGTATCATCTATGTAACTATGGACATAGTGTTTGGAGGGAGCCTCCGGGAAAGTATTCTGGGGACCATGGGAAGGGTGTAATGGAGTATATATGAAAACACAGTGTATGTGAATGCTTTCTGTTTCTCTCCTCCTCCAGCTTTACCAGTTTTCCCTCACCCATCACCCATATTTTTGATAAATACAAATATATTACATTAAGATAAAACAAACAACAACAGCAATAACAACAAACCCCCACCATAGTGCTGCAAATCCACATCTCTTGCCCTTTGACCTACTTGCAACCTTGGTTTTTTTTTCCCCCAGGTTATTACACATTACTGAGGCTTCATTCCAACAAATATTGCAATATTAAAAAAACAAACCTTTCAAGTTAAACAAAATGCTGCAATAGCAAAAGTAACATATGCTTGTGCTCAAACCCCTGTGTATTTCCCACCAAGTTCACTTTCACACCCTCAACATTGACTTCTCACAGCCCAGGGGAGCATCTTGCCACCCAGGCCCTGCAGGTTCCTTCTCATGACAAACCTGCTTTCATATGTGCTTTCTCTATGCTTATAACCAGGGACTTTTGTGTTGAATCTGGTGACAAGGATGGATCAAAGGACTCCTGACTGGCAGAAGGCTTGATGCAGAGCCACAGGCCTTACCTGCCCTCGTGTTCCCTCCCAGGTCCAGCCTTCCTCTGCTCTCTCGAAGGCTTACATTGTAGAATTACTCATAGACCATGACTAAGCCCACAATAAGCACACTGTTTTAATGTGTATTTTATGGTTGAGGAAGCCAAGACACAAAACAGGTTGGGCAAATTCCCCAAGGTCACTCATGGAGTTAGTAGCAGAGATGGAATTTGAACCCAGTTACTGATATGCTGATAGTCTGTGCAAAAACTGTTCTAGTGCCTTACAGGCAGCCAGATTCTTTATGCTTCTATTGCATAGAGTTCACACACATAACGCATCATGTTTTATGCACTTATCTTCTTAACCATTTTTAACACCTGCTGTTATAGATTATGCTTGTGCATAGATGATTGTAGATATGGATAGCAAAGTATTTGTGATTCCAAATATTTTTGTTGACAGATGTTGTTGGTCTATGGATGTAGGCAGAACTATTTGAACCCAATCCTATACCAGTGAGCCTCTGTTCTCTTAGTTTTATGCATTTTCCCATAAACTCACTCCTTTATACATTGTTTTACTCAGCACATGTGTGCCAGCATATATGTACGTGCACCATGCATATGTCTGGTGCCCTTGGAGACCAGAAGATGGGGCCAGATATCCTGAAACTGGAGTGAAAGGTTTTTGTAAGTGAGCCTCTGGGTTCTAGGGACAGAATAGTGTCTACCAGGACAGAGTTATTTGTGCCTTTTTTGTGTTATGACTTTGTCTCTCACATATGTACTTTTTTAGTCGGTTTTTTAAAGTCTTAATTTTAGTCAGCTTTATTTAGAAGTAATTTCCATGTAGTGAATATCACCATTGTGTATGTGTGTATGTACACACGTGTGTATGTATAAGCATGTGTGTATATTGCTATAGTGAATGTGGACATGCATGCCTGTAGACATGAGAGGTTGACCCTTGTCAAATGTCTTCCTTGATCACTCTCCATTTTGTTCTGAGGCAATATTAAACCTGGGATTTATTAATTCAGTTATAATGGCTGGCTAGGAACTTCCTGTCTTCCTGCCTTTGCCTCTCTGGCATTTGGAATACAGGTGCATATCACCAGAGCTGACTTTTTTCATAGACTTTGGTCTATGAAACATTAGAGAAACATTAGTCCTCTTGATTATGTGGCAATTTTAAAGATGCAATGATGTGTTCCCACAAGCGCATACAGTTATATAACCAAGAACAAACAGCGAGAGGACAGTTCCCTTAATAGACAGATGTTCTCAGGCTCCTTTATGCCTCTTTTCTGATGTACTGGAATACCTAGCCCTATAGTTTCACAGTGCATGGGAATTGTAAATCATGAACATATTTTAGTTTGGATGATGCAAAAAGCACTATCTTTTTGGTATCCATCTTCTTGTTGCATGTCTCAGTAGTCAATTTTGTTATATTACTGCTATTCAATTGAATATGTGTTACATGATGTAGATACACACTGTCTATGACTTAAACATTAAGCAATCCCCTGTTTTGATATTTTTTATGGATGCAAATGCTACAAACAATCATACATAGGTATTTTTGGACATATACTTTCACTTATCTTGGGTAAATACCTAGAAACAAGACCAGTGACCCATGAGAGAACCCATGCTTATCACTGTAAGACAATGAAGTATTTACTGTTCTCCACAGGAAGTAACATTCCACATTCTCAAGGACAGTGTCTCAAAGCTCCTGTTGTCTGGCATCCTCAATCTCTTGCTTGGCTATATAATTACCATAATAATAAAATTATTGCTTCTTCTATTTTAAGTGAGCATGTAATGGTGTACTATTGTGGTTTTGATTTGCATTTGTGTGAAAACTATAAATGCTGGGTATTCTTCGTGTGTTATTCCCCTCCCCATATCTGTCATTTATCTATGTCTGTTGAAATCTCTTCCCTATTTTCTGATTAATACTGTGTGCTTGCCCTTGGATTCTATTATTTCTTACACAAGCAAGATTCAAATGATCTACTACAGGTTTTTTTCAATACATTATTCTAATTGTAGCTCATATTGTTTTTTAAAGTATTATATGTGTTCACTGTACATGCACTGTGTTACACAAGGGTATTTTTACATACCTCTGTGCTGAGCATATCCTCCTCATGCAGACATATTCCATTGACCTCACCTCTGTCCCTCCTATGAACCCCTTCACTTTCCAAGGCATCTTGCTTCTACTTTCACGTCATGTATACAATCATGATCTTATAAATCTGCATTCAGTTTAAGATACACAAATGTAAAAACAAATACAATTTGTCTTTCAGAGATGGCTGTGATTCAACTAATATGATTATCTCCAGTTTCCTCCATGTTCTGCAAATGACATAACTTTGTCCTTTAGGCTAAAATAGAAAACCAACTGTAGAGAGAGGGAGAGAGGAGGAAGGAAAGAGGGGGAGAAAGAGAGAGAGAGAGAGAGAGAGAGAGAGAGAGAGAAAGAGAGAGAGAGAAGAGAGAGAGAGAGAGAGAGAGAGAGAGAGAGAGAGAGAGAGAGAGAAAGAGCACATTTGTGTGTTCAGTGATTCATTTTTAGGGACTTGGCAATGCCATTATGAAACATTTTCATTTATTTATTTATTTATTTATTTATTTATTTATTTATTCTTTGTTTACATTCCAAATTATTTTCCCTTTCCCGGTTCCCCCCTCCCCACAAGTCCCATAAGCCCTCTTCCCTCTGCTGTTCTCCAATCAACCCCCTCCTACTTCTCTGTCTTGGTAATCCCCTACAATGCTGCATCAAGCCTCTCCAGGACCAGGGCCCTCTCCTTCCTTCTTCTTGGGAATCATTCGATATGTGAATTGTGTCTTGGGTATTCAGAGCTTCTGGGCTAATATCCACTTATCAGTGACTGCATTCTATGTGTGTTCTTTTGTGATTGGGTTACCTCGCTTAGGATGATATTTTCTAGATACAACCATTTGCTTAAGAATTTCACGAATTCATTTTTTTTAATTGCTGAGTAGTTTCCATTGTGTAAATATACCATATTTTCTGTATCCATTCCTCCATTGAGGGACATCTGGGTTCTTTCCAGCTTCTAGCTATTATAAATAAGGCTGTTATGAACATAGTGGAGCATGTGTCCTTATTGCATGCTGGGGAATTCTCTGGGCATATGCCCAGGAGTGGTATAGCAGGGTCTTCTGGAAGTGTCATGCCCAGTTTTCTGAGGAACCGCCATATTTTCTATAAAATCCAAAGGGCATGAGTTCAGGTCTCCATGTTCCATGTAAAAGATGGACTGCCCTTGATTGACAGAGTAAGTCATGCATTACTTACAGAGTAAGTTAAAGTTAGCCATTGCAGATCGTTAAGCTAGAGGAATTTAAATCCAGCAACATGGCTGCTCTGGCAATACCTTGTAGGTCTTTGTGATCCAGCTGGAACATGGACACACATTTAATCCTGGGAAACAGAGGCAGAAGAAAACAGATCTCTGAGTTCAAGGTCAGCCTGGTATAGAACAAGTTTCAGGTTAAAAAAAATGCTCAGGTCTAGGCATGGTAGTACCTGCCTTAATCCCAGCTCTCAGGAGACAGACACATGCAGATTTCTGAGTCCTAGTCAGTCCGGTTGGTTAAGGCCATGCACTGGAGTGAAGTGCTTGGCAGTTCAGTTTATGGAGTTCAGAGGCAGATTTTACAAGGACAGTTTTACGCATATGGATTGTAGAGAAAACAAGCTAGATACAGGTGAATACAGAATGATCCAGAAAATGAGGAGCCAGGAGATTGCAAGAGTTACTCTAAGGCAAAGCACAGCAATTCCATGAGGAGCTTCAAGAAGGCAGACTGAATCCTTCAGCCTAGAAATGCATTTGCACCAGAAGAGCTGAGTTGAACCATCCAGACAGAGTTCAGAAAAAACAAGAAAGAATGAGCTTTTTCAACAGTAATCTGCCTAGATGATAATTTCATCAGGCCAGTAAAAGTTACTTTACAGTTAAAGTGGCTAAGTATCAGTACCTTGAGCAATAAACAGCTTCACACATCATTTTTATTAGAAAAATATTATCGCATTATACTATATACTCTTACTGGCTTATCAATAATATTTAATATCCTTGAATCATCTCATATTAACCATTATTTAGACAGCTTAAAAATCTTAATAACTTTTATGAGCCTTGTTGAGTAGTGGAGGGGTATTTACTGAAGTATTGATAACAGCCTAGTGGCTCTCCACCACTGAGGAAAAGAACACACTTGCCATAGCAACTGTTAACTGCCAGTCATCTCTGAGGAGCATCAAGGTTTATGGGCTCCTTTGCTCAGGAGAGCAGAGGCCCAGTTTTGTTGCAGGACCTGTGCATGTGACCACAGATTACAGGAGACACGGGATGGCCAGAGTTTCCTTTCATAGCACTCTTTCCCATCTGCCAACTCACAATCTCCCTTCCCCTCCTCTGTGATATGCCCTATACTTTGAAATTGTTGTAAGAAATTGTAAAAGAATAAAAATCTCAACAACACATAAAAGATTTTTTAAAAATTATGTTATTAACACAGTGCTTTGAAAGATAAAAACACCATCTGGGAAAAGCATTGGCCTTTTTTATAAGAAAGATCATTACAAAGTTTTCACTAAACCAGTGCAATTGAATGCAAGCTCTGCCTGCGAATGGTCCATACTTCATTGTAATGCTGAGATTCTGTCAGAATTTATGTGCACAAAAGCACATATTGATTTCATAAACCACTGGAACGTTTATGGTAAGAGTTCTGAGAACTCTTTGACTTGATGCATGAGACAACAGATCTTAGTAATGACAAGCCAAATTTTCTTAGGAAATATTTGTTCAGTTAAAGTTGGAAGTTATATTTGTCATATAATCCACTCTTCACCCCTGAACTTCTGACTGTTATTAACGTCTTAACCATGAGCTCACTGTATTTAACTTATCCCGTTAATATGTAAATGCTGGAGAGCTACTGAGAAGCCGAAACCATTCATTAAAAATCTTTTAGTTCTCTTTGTTCTTCTAAAACTTAAGTGAAATATTGCATTTGTGTATGTGTGTATATGTATGTGTATATGTGTGTTTATGTATGTGTGTATGTGTATGTATGTTTATGTATGTGTGTATATATGTGTGTGTATAGGTGTATGTATGTGTGTATGTGTATGCACATGTGTATATGTGTGTGTGTTTCTGTGTGTCTGTGTGTCACATTTTTCAGCCATAGAAGCAGCGGCAGACCATATTACTAGTTTCTATGAGGTTGTTCCTCATGTGTTATGAAAGGAAGACTCATGTTCAGATGTCCACTCTAAACTACTTTCCTGATGCCTCTTCACTCACTCATTCTCTCCACTTTACTTGTGGTCCTGAGTATGAGTGTTGAGTTTCTGGTTTATATATCTTTATTAATACTTCAAGAATTCCTTGCATTATATCTTGATAACATTTATTTCCCTCCTCCATTTTCCCCATTCCATATTCACCCAACATTTTGTCCTTTTTTAAAAACATGTATAAAATTTAGACCCATCAGTTCTTGTTAATGCTACTTAAAGATACTTGGTTGTGTGGGTCATTCACTGGAGCTTATGATACTCTCTCAAAGACCAAAATCTTAAACAACATTAACACGTTCTTTCCAAGAAGGAATCGATTAACAATAGCTTCTTTTTTATTTATGTCTCAACCACAATTCCTCCACCCTCCACTCCTCGCATATCTCCTCTAGCTCCCCTCTCCTGCAGATCCATGCTTCCTCCATTTCTTTTCAGAGAACAATCTCCAAGAGACAACAGCCAAATATGACAAAACAAGATATAACTAAACATGGTGAAAGCACTCATATAGAGGCTCTGGTCAAGCAACCCAATACGGGGAAAAGAGTCCCAAGAGCAGGTAAAGGAGTCAGAGGTACACATTCCGACTGTTAGGGGCCCCACAAAACACCAGGCTAACAGCCATAACATAAAGGCAGACACGCAGACGACCTGGTACAGAACCATGCAAGCCACAGATTTGTTATTTCAGTCTCTGTGATCACATGAGTTCCCTGCTTAATTGATCAATGGGCTCTTTTCTCCTGGTGCCTTCCATCCACTGGGACTTCTACAGTCTTTTCTCTCCTTCTTCCACAAGGTTCTCCTATTTCTGAGTGGAAGGACACAAGGAAGACCTCTAGTCTAAACTCTCTTTCTGGCTGTAGGTCTCTGCATTTGCTCCCATCTACTGCCTAAGAAACTTTCTCTAATGACAACCTGAACCAAGGCACCAATCTATGAGTATAGAAAAAAATGTCATAATCTCATTGAAATTTTATATTTTGTTTTTTGTTTGTTGTTTGGTTTTGTTTTTTTGTTATTGTTGTTGGCTTGTTGCTTATTTTCATTGTTATTCAGTTCTATCCTAGGTCTCTGGTGTCTGGTCATCCAGTCAGTATAGGCATGAGCTCCCTTTTATGATATGGTCCTCAAGTTAAATGAAACAATTATTAGTGACTTTCACAAGTTCTATAGCACTGCTACCCCAGCACATCTTGTAGGCAGGAGACATTGTAGGTCAAGGGTTTGTGTCTGAGTTGGTATCCAAGTTTTTCTTTCTGTACCCTGCATAGTACCTTCTTGTAGCAAAGGGTCTAGAATGTTGGAATGAAGACTCCATGCAGGCAGAAAATTGACCTCTCTATTTTCAATGAGCTGCACGGATCATGTTCTTCCTAATGGGGCATCATTGTCAGACTCCAGAAAGCAACCTTCTGTCCTTGCATTATCCTGGGCTATTTTAGGGATGCCATAGAACCACCTTACCTAACCAATCAACTGAATACAACCCAGTTCCACCAGTGGAAACCTTTCCTGGCTATGAAAGATTGTCAGCCCAGATCCATATCCACCATTTCTGGGAGTCTTCACTAGAATCAATCTCAATGATTCCATGAAGCTTCCACTGTACTAGGTTTCTGGTTACCCCCAATGTTCCCCAATTCCAGCTGTCTCTCCATGCATTCTCTCCCCTAAAACCTGACCCTTCCTGCTCCCATTTCTCACAAAATCTATTCTATTCCCTCTTCCCAGAGAGATCCATCCTCTTCATCTAACCTTTCTAGATCTGGGTTGTGATCTATTATCATTTACTTAACTGCTAATGTACACATATAAGTGAATACATACTGTCTTTCTGAGTCTAGGTTGCCACACACAGAATGATTTTTTTATGTAGTTTTATCTATTTGTCTGTAAGTTTCATGATCTTTTTTTTTCTTTTAATAGCTGAGTAATACTTGTTCATGTAAATGTATCACATTTTCTTTACCCATGTTTGAGTTGAGGAACATCTATGTTCCCAGCTTCTGGCTATTATGAACAAACCTGCAGTGAAAATAGTTGGGAGAAGTCTTTGCAGTAGGATGAGCATCACTTGGGTATACACTCAAGAATGTACAGGTGGGTTTTAAGGTAAATCAATTCCCAGTTTTCTGAGGAACCTTTATATTGAACCTTATAGAAAAGAAAGTGGGGAACAGCCCTGAACACATTGGTGTAGGAGACAACTTTCTGAACAGAACACTGACAACACAGGCTCAAGGATCAATGATTAATAAATGGAAACTGATAAAACTGTAAGGAAAAGACACTGTCAACTGGACAAAAAGACTGCCCACAGAATGGAAAAAGATTTTTTATTAACTCCATATCTGATAGAAGTCTAATATCCAAATATATTTAAAGAACTTAGGAAGGTGGGTATCAGAAAAACCCAGTAATCCAATTAAAAATCAGGTACAGATCAATACACAGGATTCTCAATAGAGGAATTGCAAATGACTGAAAAGCACTTAAAGAAATGTTCAAAATCCTTAGCCATCAGGAAAATGCAAATCAAAACTACTTTGAGATTACCATTTAACACCTGTTAGAATGTCTAAGATCAATAACACAAGTGACAGCTCATGCTGGTGAGAAGGTGGAGCTAGTGGAATCCTCCTCAACTTGCTGGTGGGAGTGCAAGCCTCTATCTCCCTCTATCTCTCAGCTCATAATGAGGGGCAGGACTTCCTGCTGCTTAAGCTCTCCATGCCAGGAATCTGTCTGTCTTGAGCTTGTCCAAGTTGTATGTGCAACTGCCCTATTAAGAACCCTCAGGCACTGTTTTCCTGTGTTTATCTACTACTTCTTGTTTTGAGTATGAACTGTATAAATTACTTATTCAGAATAGATGTCACTAATGTGGGACAGATGAAATTATTTAAAGGTGAATGAGGGAACAAAGCCCATGAGGTCACTTAGTCTGAGTTATTATTAGAAAATTCATTCTCTGGTTCTTGCAAATACTGATTCCTACAGGAGGCAGAAATATACTTCTGGGTTAGAAGAGCTGCTCTTCGTCAGATGAATTTGAATTCTGCTTCTCTGAGATAACACTTCGGTCTCAAGTGGAGCAGCTAGTGGAGAGAAAGGTCTTTTGTCAGCACATTCCTTCCCTGTAACCTTTGCTTTATCTCACAAAGGTTGGGAAGAAGCAACTAATCATTGTTGGGGCTCTGTACAAAGTCCTTCGGGCTCCAAGTCTGGATAAGGACCAAGAGGACAGAAACAAAAGAGGGAAAGGAAAGCTAATTAAGGATCTGATGACAGCAGTTATTGCAGAATGTGGAGCACCTGGTTAGAAAGTTCTGTACTTTGTAGGTGAATGGGGTTCTGTCTGGGAATTGGGACCAGTGGTTCTCATGACAAAAGAAACCTGTTAAAGCTCCCACCAAGCACATAGAAGTAATGCAAGCTGATATCTATGTTAAATAACTTACTTTAAAATAAAGGAGCAACTTTCTATTTCTTTAGGGTCTATGGGGGGTGTAGAAGGTATGGCTATAGAAAGTGTTCTAGAAAAGAAGCAGCAGAAAGATGGAGAAGAAAAGAAAGACGGCTGAAAAGGAGGAGTCTTTGGAGTGGACACATTTCTAGCTGTGGCGCTGATTACTGATGAACGGAAAGCTTTGGTTGGTGCTTAAAGGTGGTTTCTGAAAGGGTCACTTGGAAATTGATAAGACAACTCCTAGAGTAACAGCTCTACCATATCTTTAGGAATAAAGTTAAAGAAACAGAAATGAGGACCTACAAAGTTGTCGTGCTGCCAAGCCACAAATCCATTGAAACTGGGTGAGAAGAGTCTTGGAGGAGCTTGGGCTGAGGAAAAATATGATCAAATACATTGTATGAAATTATGAAAAAGTAAATTTTTAAGAAATGTAAAATATTATGGTAACTAGCCTCACCCAGAGGAACCTTTAGAGGTAGCAGACAGCCTGTCAGCAGAGAGGTCTTTATACACTTGCACTTGCATTCAGTGAGATCTCAGAGGCAGGGTCAGGTCAATCAGGATGTATGAACACAGGCCTGCTGACTGCAGCTGCTTTAGTGGCAAGCAGAGACTTGGTAGACATCAGACAATGGGAATCACTGAACCCCCACAGTTTTGGAATAAGACGTCATTTTTGAAAGCTGGGATATGCAATGGTTTGCTAGGGCTGCCATAGAAGGTTCTGTAAATTAGACAAATGGTTGTTCCTTAATTTAAAGTGCTAGGGGTCTGAGATCAAGGATTTGAGGATCAGTTCTGCTCTACATCTCTGTACTTGGCATTTGACGTCCATGGCTTTCTTTCTTCCTCAGTTTTCCATTTATGTGTGCCTGTCTCCATGTAAAAATATTTTATTTTTAGAAATAGTCAGTCATATTGTATAACAACCCATCTATTAACCAACATTCTACTTAATCACTTCTATGAGTAAATAATGTGATCAGAGAGACTAGGAAATAATAGTTGACTATAAAGAATTTAAAATTAGATAGGGCATAATTTGTTTTTATAGTGATAACCAAAGTTTCATTACATTTAAGAAAATAAATGCTTTATAGTGTCAACTACTGTTTACCAGTTTTCATTTCCCTTGAACTTAATGATGAGTCTGAGTACATTTTGTCATAAACGACTCTATATGTGTTTATCAGTACGTGGTGGGACACATGGAGGCCTCTGAGGCCTCATTACTCATATTGTTGAATCATAATTAATTTTCCCATATGAATATTGGACTGAATGCATTTTATTCATTTAAATACAAACCACTCATTTCTTGTGCAGTATGTGACAGTGGCTGTTTCCATGACTAATAACAAGTATTCCGTATGCGACTTCTCTGAGCGCCACCTGCCATTTCTGCCACTTCTCGCAACAAGATGTTCAGTTGTTAATGGTTCTTTTCTGGGAACCAGGCAACAAAATTGTACAGTTCATAGAATAATAACACTTAGTTCCAATCATCAGCAAGGGAAAATCGTAATGTTAATATGAAAAATGTCTACATTCATCATTTTAACAAGAGCATTGAAAATCTACTGAGACCCTGTAAATAGTGAAGACACTGCCCTTTACTGTGAGGTTCCTTACTTTGTGGAGGGTGAAGATGAAATCCGAAGTTGAGGTCCCTGGGACATTGCCAAGAATAAGCTACTTCATACCTATTGGGGCCAGTAATACAGCATGGCGACCAAAAGTCTCCCAAGGCCATTGTCAGTTATATTGCTTACTGAGGTCAAGAGTTCATGTTGTGAACCACAGAGAAAGCTAAAACAGGAACTTCAACTACTGGGTTAGATTCCTTTTTTACAAAAGGTGGAAAGAAGAGGAGAGAAGCGAGTAGAATCTATCTGAAGCGCACACACGGCACAAAATCAGAGTAGAGTAACTTTCTTATCAATAACTGAAAGCATTCTTCAGAAGAGCTAAATAAGTACTCAAAACGTAATCAGCAAAATAAAGTGATACATGCTTAAGTAAGGTGTCATGCTAATGGCCCTGACTTGATCATCAGACATTATATGCATGTGTGAAAACACACACACACACACACACACACACACACACACACATACACACACACACTGTGCCCCCATAGAGATGGGCAGGTATTATGCATCAATGGAATTTAAAATGTATGATACATCTGAATAAAAATATCTTTATGGAACACTTCGCCGCATATGCCTTATATAAAAAATAATATTAAATATAACAAGGACCCAAGTCATTAATAAATAAATTACAGGAGAGGAACATCCTGGCTTTTGAAGCTTTGGCCAGTTTACTACAAAACAGGGGTGTCATCCCTCCAGTGGCATCTTTGTGTCTGCCACAGAGCCCTGCCAACCAAACAGGAAGAAGGACATCCCAAATGAAGGGGGAATGCAACTCTGCTCCCCTCTGAAGCTAGTCCTGTCTGGGACTCAGCTTTCCAAGGTAAACATGTGAAAGAAACAAATCGGAAGTATCCTGCTGAGGCCTCTCATTTCAACCTTCTCAAAACGCAGAGGCAGTAGGAAGAGCCCAACCCTCTCCCTCTGTACCAAGTTTCTTCTGCTCCCTCACCCATGTATTCTCTCTTGTTCTCCTCCCCTTCCTCTCTCCCCTTCTTGCCTCCTCCTCCTCCTCCTCTTTCCTGTTTCTCCCCCTCCTGCTCCTTCCTTGCTCTTCCCCTCTTCCCTGTTCTCCTCTGCTCCTCCCCTGCCCCTCCCTTTCTCCCTTTCTTCACTCTACTTCAGTCTCTTTTCCTTCCCCTCTCTTCCGTCCACTCTCTTTAAGGTCACCTATCTCCCTCTGACATATATATATATATATACATATACAGAATAGTCATGGGACTTGCTCTTTGTGCCCATGCACCTTACCATAATTACCAGCAATGATTCTTTAAAAGTAGAGCAGATGGTGATACCTCAGGGTCAAAGGCAGATAAAGCCACCTTTCATACTCTTATTTTGTCTCTATTGCTTCTCCTAGAATAATTCTAAGTAGAATATATCTCCTGGTTTGTACCCAGTTCCTATTGATGCTTCTTGCTTCTGAGCAGGGAAGTTACAAATATAGTTACTAGTTACAGTCAACCTTTACTGAGCTAGCCAAGAAAAATGAAGAAAGGCAAAGTCCTTGACATTGACAGAAGCATCATATTTTATTTCACATGAGACACCTAGCCTACAAGTTTCCCCTTCCTGTTTTGGTCTCACGAATCCCTCCAAAGCCTGCTGTACACCACAGGATTGGTTTGTGTGCCCGTCCTGGACTCTGAATACTATTCATCTGACGTTGAACCCCAAAGCCTTTTGTCATTCTGCCTCCCATTTTCAGTTGTCATGGTGTGTCAAAATCGCTATTCTTCTCTCTGGAATTTACGGCTAAAGGAGTCATTATTTGTCATCAAGGGCCATCTGTACGGTGTCATTGGGTAGTGACACACAGCCACTGTTAAGCTCTGAGATATTGCATTTCTCAGGATGGATATCAATACCACTCCATCCATCTTCCACATTCCCCAAACAAAAACGTTAATAACTGTTATATTCACACAGGCACTTGAACAGAGAGCATACCATGGTGATATAGAGTACCGCCCTTTACAACATAATCACAATGTTACAAACAGAAATTAGATACATTTTTTTTTAAAAAAAATTGTGGCTTTGTATTTTATGGTCTAGGACAGACAAATCTTGAGCAGGTATAACCAGAGACACAGAGTGCTATTTCTGCACTGTGAGAATTCCCTAGCTGGGGCTATGAGCTAGATGCTTACTTTGTGGTCCAGGGGTCACCTAGTGAAATGATTTCCAACCACTGTGAGATATCAGATATCACCTGCAATTACAGCAGGTGATGTTTCCCCATTTTGTTTTAATTTATATATTTATTACGTATTTATTTACTTACATTTTTTGGTTTATTTTATAACATAAATGACTCATTTTTTTTCTTTTCTATATTCTTTTTTTTTTACATTTTTTTATTTTCTATATTCTTTGTTTACATTCTAAAGGCTTTCCCCTTTTCCCGTTCCCCCCTCACCATATGTCCCATATCTCCTTTTCCACCCCACCCCACCCCACGCCTATTCCCCAATCACCACCCCACCATTTCTCTGCTCTGTTCTGGTTCTCTCCTACAAAACTGGATCCAGTCCTTTCAGGACCAGGGTCCTCTCCTTCCTTCTTCTTGGGAATCTTTTGACTTGCTAATTGTGCCTTGAGTATTCAGAGCTTCTGGGCTCATTAATATCCACTTATCAGTGATTGCATTTCATGTGTATTCTTTTGTGATTGGGTTAACTCACTTAGGATGATATTTTCCAGATCCAACCATTTGCCTACAAATTTCATGAATTCATTATTTTTAATTGTTGAGTAGTATTCCATTGTATAAATATACCACATCTTCTGTATCCATTCTTCCTTTGAGGGACATCTGGGCTCCTTCCAACTTCTGGCTATTATTCTTTGTTTACATTCCAAATGCTTCTCCTTTCCCGATTCCCCCTCCCCATAAGTCCCATAAGCTCTTCCCTCTGCTCATTCCCCAATCAACCCCCTCCCATTTCTCTGTCCTGGTACTCCCCTACAATGCTGGATCAAGCCTTTCCAGGGCCAGGACCCTCTCCTTCCTAAATGCCCCATTGTTAATTCTGCTGTATATTCAGTTGTAATACCTCTATTGACCCAAACTTTTGTCCAACTCAGATTCTATAGGTTTATAAAGCACCTGAAGTAAAAGTCCCTAACTTCAAATCACTTAACTATCTAAAAAACCATTTGTAATTGCAACTGACAAGGTTAGATGATTGATTTCTAGGTTGGTGTTTCCTATTCTAATCATCAATATAGACTTTTTAGCATAAAGATGAAGAGAGAAGTATTTGTGTTTCTTTCTGGTCAGTTTCTTTCTTCTTTCTTTTTTACCAAACCCAAAGCTCATTCTGTTGCTCATTCCCTTACTAATGACAGTGATGCTAATGAACACAGTGACTAATAATGAGTGGGATGTGATCTGGGATCTGGCAGTAGGAGGATTAGTGGTCAGGAGTAAAGAGGCACACACCCTCAAGCTTGGCCTCAGCTCCAGACAACCATGCAGGAGAGCAGCTGCTTAGCATGTTTTTAAAAAATTGGTAGCCCATATCTCCTGTGTGTTCTTTTAAGCTTTTAAGTATTGCTACTTAATTTGAAGTGATAGCCTATGGGACCTACATGTAAAAGAAATACCCTGAATGTGCAGGATCTGATGTAGAGTTTGACTGTGCTCTTGTGGTTCCATCACATTGAAGGTGGGAGGGCAGCGGCTGTGTAATGGGGAAAGGGGCCCTGGTATGTGTGCCTGAGTCACAACATTGTGCCACAATGAGAAAATGTGCTGACTTGATTCTTTTGATTAACACTGAGCTTGCCTCCAGTGATTGGAAACTTATTCCAGGTTTGACAAGAAGTCTGCTTTTGGAAAGATTTTAGGAAGTCCTGACTTGAAAAAAAAAATCTGCTTCTAGTAGTAAACTAACAAAGATATGGACCCCTTTACCAGGAGCCCAGAGAAAGACATTTAAAGAAATAGAAGATTGTAAGATAAACTTTTATAAACATAGATATTAGATGCTGGATGCCTGAGAAGTTCCTTGTCATCCAAATCATGGAGTAATTCTTTTAAAGAAATTACAATTAAACATACTTTTACAGAAAGGGCACTGGTAATTTCAGCCTCTGTCACTTAACCCTATTATATTTTCATCAAATCAATCTATCATTCAATGACAGAAGCTTTGACACTGTCCACTTTAAACACTGATATCACCTGTTTGACCTTTGGTGCATTACATCACTATTCGTTCTGAATTGCCAGGAAGCATGGTTATATTGAAAACTCACAATGACTCTTTCAAGTATTTTATTGTTTCGTGTTTTTATGCGGAATTAATGAGAGGGAATAGAAAGAAAAGGGACAACAGAAACATACAACAAGATAATCACCAAACACAACTGAGCCCTGGAAGGAAACTTAGCCGCAAAGGTCATAGGAAGGAGATGTGACTGCATGTGAGTGCCTTTATTGTGTCATGACAACAAGTCACAAACCTAGACCTGATGTCTTCCACAAGTCAGAATCAATTGAATTGTCGGATTCAAGGCTTTGTCTTTCCTGACCTTTTCCAATGTTTTAGGAAGATGAAGCAGAAACTGCAGCTTGGTAGCTTGAGAGCGGTGGGTGGCAGACCACAGTCCATGAGCAGATTCCGAGGGCTTCTTACACTATAGGTACTAAACACCGTCCTATACCATCAAACTGATCATGTCAGAGAACATGAAACTAGCAGCACTGAAACCCTGAAGGTGTTCTGCTACCTGGTAGGAAGTCCAATCCTCCTATAGAACTACCAATCCTCCAGTGATTCTTATAGAAAATAATGACACTTGGAACAGCAGAAGACATTTTAATGGAAAAAAAAACAATAAGAAAAAAATTAAGCTACTTCTGATACAGAATTCATTGGTCTTGGATTCATACCCAGAAACTAGTGTAAGTTCACTGGTGGAGGTGCTATGCAGGTCAAATGTTTTCTCTAAAACATCTTTCCTAAATTGTTGCAGGATCCAAAACAGGAAAGAAACTAAAGTTCTTGCATGTGTATGGGTGTAATGTATGCAAATCCTGTGGCATGGGGAGAAGAATTAAACCATCTCTCTATGGCTACTACAAAGCCTTTTAAGCAGTGCTGACCCCAGAGAGATGGTATGAGCTCTTTCACACTTCTACTCTTGTCTGGGTCTGGGAAGAGTTTTTGTTATATGTATATATACATACATATATATATGTATATGTATGTATATATACATATATACATATATACATACATACATATACACACACATACACATACACACACACACATATATATGTATGTATACACACACACACATATATATATGTATATATATACACATATATATACATATATATATACGTATATATATACATATATATACGTATATATGTGTGTATATATATATATATCAGCAACTTTCATAGGCCATGGGCCCTAAACTCTAATGCTCACAGCCATTTGCTTTGGAGTCCCACATAAATAATAATACCCACAGCTTGCAGACTGGGTAGGAATGTGAAGAGGGACACCTGACTGGAAGAAATGTGGTTTTTGGCTTGAAGAACCAACTGAGAAGAAGTGAGAGAAAGTTTAAAGCTGAGACATTCCTAACAATAAATAGTGCTAGTGAAAGGAGCTATTTCTGTCATCTCAAATACTTTCAGCATTTTCCTTTGCCCGATATGTAAAGGAAAAAAAATATTATTTTCACCATCCGCTGAAAAGCATGTTGAAAAATCCACCTTGTCTGTAGAGGTGATCATCGATTCAGGTCAGGGGTATATCCATAGGCTCACACAGGAAAGGAGCATCACATTCTGATTTTGTGGCATGTGTTGGTTTTTTAATTTTAACTCCCAAGTTATGGATTTTACTATTATTTTCATCCTAAATTAACATTTATATTTAGATGCATTCTCATTTACTATATATTATTCTGATAGTGGTGACTCACGAAAGTAGCCTCATCAATATTTACAAACTCTGGATCTGCCTCTGGTAAGAAAGCTATAACCAAGCACAGACAGGTAGACTAGATATGGATAAGCTCTGAAATCATACATCACATTGAAATGATGGCTAGTGATGTGAGTGAAGGAAAGAAACTCTAGAAGAATCTGAGCGAAGATGAGACTATCCGCCAGTAGGTTAAATCAAAAATATAGCCACAATACCATCTTTCCTGATGCTGTTGACCTCTGGACACTAAATGTCATCTCTGCTATTTTTTTTTCACAAGGTCCCTTAATGGCCCCATATTGTTTTGATTTCATTATTCTAAATAGTCATTTTTATACACATTTGTTCAAGACTAGAATGATTTTGGACGATGTCTCAATTTTTTTGGCTTGCATTTATGTAATGCTTTTAGACTAGACAAAATAACCACTGATAATAATGTATTAAAAATTGGAACATTATACCACAGAGTGTGAATCAACGATTTGATACCGGAGCCATCGTGAAATGGCTTCTTGTCAGTGTAAGATTTTGTCTTTTATTCAATGACCAGTTGAGGATAAAGACTTTGTCATCTCTAAGAGTAATTCCCCTCCCCAAACAAAACACACACATGTCATAGACGGAGAACAATGGGAATTTCCTGACCATAATGGCAGAGGCACTAATTAAATAGTCATAGCATTTGTAGTATAAATGCATTTCATTGACTCAGACATATTAAAAAAATGAGTTCTCCCTTAAACCTAAGTTCAAAGGCGTTAGCTAACTGCAATTATAAAGAAAATTACTGAGGTCCAGACATGCAGATGAGGGAGCCCAAATATGGAAACAATGACTGTATAAGAAGCCACACCCGTTGCTGAGAGTATATAAAGTTCCCAGAAGGGGAGTGATTTTCAGACTCAGAATCTTCTGTTGTACTCAGCTCAACTAACACCTGCCATCAACATGTCCTACGGCTGCTATTCTGGAAACTTCTCTTCCCGCTCCTGTGGAGATCACCTGAGCTACCCTCACTCCTCTTGTGGTTCTTCTTACCCCAGCCACCTACTCCAGAGCACAAGCTTCTGCCCCACCAGAACCTGTCACCTGGGCTCCTCTCTCCACAGCGGCTTTCAGCAGAACTGCTTCCAGCCCATCAGATGCCAGACTTCCCATGTGGTGAACAGCTCCTGCCAGCGCCCCTGCTACAGCCGCAGCAGAGTCTCCAGTGTCTGCAGTCCCTGCAGGACCACATATGCTGGCTCTCAGGGCTTTGGATCCAGCAGCTGCCACTCTCTGGGTTATGGGTCTAGAAGCTCTTACTCTCTGAGCTGTGGGTCTAGTAGCTTTAGACCCCAAGGGTTTTCTTCTCTGGGCTATGGTTCTGGATTCTGCCACCCATCCTATGTGCCCTATAGAACCTGTCAATCTCCTTGCTACAGACCAAGCTGTGGCACTGGATCTGGATTCTACTGATCTGCATTCTAACTTCCAGTCTTGCTGTCCACCATCATCCACTCCTGGATCCCTGGCCTTTGTTGTTTTCCTTTGGCTGGGAAGAATTGTCCTCTGGTTCCCTGACTGCCAATTCTTCACTTCCTTTCTGACCTCAGATACTGGCTGCTTGGTGTCCTTTGAGAACTCTGTAATTCATCTCTTAACTCACAAATAAAGCCTGAATTGCAAATGAAATTTATAGTGTTGAATTTCTTCCCAAATTTATGAATACTAAAATTTTCAGCTAATGAATATACTGATTTGATATTTATCTATGCTTGCTTTTGTGAGTTATTTACTGTATGTTTGCTTTTGTGGTTGTGAAACATGAAATTGATTAGCATTAAGTGAACAGCATGCACAGGGATTCAGGGTCTGAAGTTCTATTAAGTTGTGAATTGGATAAATATCTTATGTGCCTCAGATAGTTTTCTTACTTAAGAACATAAATCCGGTTTTGTAGGAGAGTACCAGAACAGAGAAATGGTGGGGAGGGGCCGTTATTGGGGAATGGGGGGGAGAGGATTTATGGGACATATGGTGAGGGGAGAACTGGAAAGGGGAAAGCCTTTGGAATGTAAACAAAGAATATAGAAAATAAAAAAAGAACATAAAGTAAAATGATTCTATTTGAAAGTATAGATTCTATTAATGAAATCCCATATGAAAAAAATAAATGGATTTCTTTCTTTCTTTTTTTTTTTTTTTTTGGCTTTTTTCTGTTTTTGTTTTTTCTTTTTTTTTAATTTTTATTTTCTATATTCTATGTTTACATTCCAAAGGCTTTCCCCTTTCCCAGTTACCCCCCACCATATGTCCCATAATTCCTCTCCCCCCCATATTCCCCACTCATCCCCCCCCCCCCACGATTTCTCTGTTCCGGGTCTACAATACTGGATCCAATCTTTACAGGCCCAGGGTCCTCTCCTTTCTTCTTCTTAGGAGTGGATTCTCAACTTAATGCCAGTTGGTCTACCTGCAAAAGATAAAATGTATTTAGATTTTTTGGCTATGGATTCTCTTGTTCACTTACATTAAATGTTTTGATCATAATGTCTCTAATGGGTTCCTGTCTTGAGTGCCAGTTTAGCAGATGGTAATCTCTTTTAGGAGGTTGTGTAACCTTTATTAAGTTGAGGCCTAACTCAAAGTGATGCCCTTGGTGGTAATAGGTCAGTGATAGTGCCGACTCTGCGATCTGTATTTCCTTGTCTTCCACAATCTGAATTCTCAGCATCTCATACTCCCAGCATCACACACAGGTAGAGACACTCTGCTCTGCTTCCCTATGTTGGATTTGTAATCCCATGAAATGGTGAGTGCGTGTGAATCTTTCCATACATTGTGCTGCCAGCTATCTGGACATGGCAACAGTAAAAGAAACACAGAGAAAATGAAAATGACTACATCAATTATGGAAAACAGTACAGATTTTCCAAAATCTTAGGAAAAAACCTGACATACGATGTAGCAAGTCCAGGACTGATTATATAGCTAAAGAATATATAATCTGTATGCTTAGAAGACATGAGCATACTACTGTTCACAATACACTAGAAGTAGGAGAATACACTGATAAAAGATTGTAGAAAATGTGATACATATTCACAGTCAAATATAAGCCATTAAAAAGATGAGATGGTATCCAGAGAATATGAATTAAAAGAGACATTAGTCCCAGCTCCTCCCTAGTATTTTCCACCCCAGCTCCTTACTATGCAAAAAGATGCATTCCTTTCTCAACTGGGGAAGATCTGTATTAGTCTCTAGGACAGGTTTCATTTCTTTTAAAGGCAGATGAGGATGATATTTTTTCCTAAGTGAGGTAACCCATTCACAAAAGAACACACATGGAACACAGTCACTGATAAGTGGATATTAGCCCAGAAGCTCTGAATACCCAAGACACAATTCACATATCAAATCATTCCCACGAAGAAGAAAGGAGAGAGCTCTAGTCCTGGAAAGGCTTGATGCAGCAATGTAGGGAATTACCAGGACAGAGAGGTGGGAGGGGGTTGATCAGGGAATGGGCAGAGGGAAGAGGGCTTATGGGACTTATGGGGAGGAGGGGACCAGGAAAGGGGAAATCATTTGGAATGTAAACACAGAACATAGAGAATAAATAAAAAAATAAAATGAAAAAAAGGTAGATAAGGGAATGACATTTACACATACAGCTAGGATGGGACTGAGGGCTGCAAAAACAATTGAAAACACAAGGTTATCCTATGGAATTTAGGATGACCTTACAAAATTCAGGAGGGCACCCAAAGATAATGGCAGGAGCCTATTTTTCAGGAGTATTCTCTTGTAATCTTTTAACAGCTCAAAAGAACATTTAGCATGCATGACACTGGAGAGTTTGTTAGTCTGTGACTCTGGGAAAGAACACTATTACTACAACTTCATTTAAATTATTTATGTATATATATATATATATATATATATATATATATATACACACACACACACACACACACACACACACACTTGTATATTATACATTTATTTTTGGATTTAAGTTCTGTTAAGCCGGGCGGTGGTGGCACACGCCTTTAATCCCAGCACTTGGAAAGCAGAGGCAGGTGGATTTCTGAGTCCAAGGCCAGCCTGGTCTACAAGAGTGAGTTCCAGGACAGCCAGGGCTGTACAGAGAAACCCTGTCTGGAAAAACCAAAAATAAATAGATAGATAAATAAATAGATAAATAAATAAATAAATAAATAAATAAATAAATAAATTCTGTTCAGTAGTAGGGGACTCATTCCCAGGACTGTAATTGCCAATTGGTCATAGCTAATGACGAAGTCATGGCCTCAAGAAAAAACCTTTTATTGCTACTCTTCCTCAACCACTGTGATTCCTAAATGCATTCTAAAGACTATCCCTATATAAACAAATAGGTGTAGTTCTCTCTGTACCATCAAGTAAGTTTCTTTTTACAGCAGACAAAAATCATCACCATCATAGAAATTGACAACTGGTCAAAAGGCAGAGAGCAATTGGCTGTGGGGAGCTGATCCCCAATTAAAACATCTACCATACAACCTCTGTGCCTGGGGCTTTCAAAACATTGCAGAAGAAAAGGCAGAGCATCACTGAAGAAAAGATAGAACTGGTTAAGGGCCAGTAGATGTCTACTGTGAGATTGTGTCTGTTATCTATGACAAATATCTGAACTCCTGACATCTTTTTTAATAGTTTTTATTCTATATATTCTTTATTTACATTTCAAATGATTTCCCATTTCCTGGATCCCTCCTACCCAAAAGCCCCATAAGCCCTCTTCCCTTCCCCTGTTCTTCCATCTACCCCTTCCCACTTCCCTGTTCTGGTATTCCCCTACACTGCTGCACTGAGCCTTTCCAGAACCAGGGGCCACTCCTTCCTCCTTCTTGGACATCATTTGATATGTTGATTGTGTCTTGGGTATTCCAAGCTTCTAGGCTAATACCTGCTTATCAGTGGGTGCATACCATGAGTGTTCTTTTGAGACTGGGTTACCTCACTTAGGATGATGTCCCCCAGCTCCATCCATTTGTCTAAGAATTTCATGAATTCATTGTTTCTAATGGCTGAATAGTACTCCACTGGGTATATATACCACAATTTTTGTATCCATTCCTCTGTTGAGGGACATCTGGGTTCTTTCCAGCTTATGGCTATTATAAATAGAGCTGTTATGAACATAATGGAGCATGTATCCTTATTAGATGCTGAGGAATCCTCTGGGTATATGCCCAAGAGTGGCATATCAGGGACCTCCAGAAGCATCATGCCCAGTTTTCTGAGGAATTGCCAGATGATTTCCAGAGTGGTTGTACCAGCTTGCAATCCCACCAGCAGTGAAGGAGTGTTCCTCTTTCTCCACATCCTCTCCAACACCTGCTGTCTCCTGAATTTTTAATCTTCGCCATTCTGACTGGTATGAGGTGAAATCTCAGGGTTGTTTTGATTTGCATTTCCCTAATGACTAATGATGTTGAATATGTCTTAAGGTGTTTCTCAGTCATCCAAATTTCTTCAGGTGAAAATTCTTTGTTTAGCACTGTACCCCATTTTTAATAGGGTTATTTGGTTTTCTGGGGTCTAACTTCTTGAGTTCTTTGTATATATTGGTTATTAGATCTCTGTTGGATGTACGATTGGAGATCTTTTCCCAATTTGTTGGTTGCCATTTTGTTCAATTGACAGTGTCCTTTGCCTTACAGAAATTTTGTAATTTTATGAGGTCCCATTTGTAAATTCTTGATCTTAGAGCATAAGCTATTGGTGTTCTGTTCAGGAACTTTCGACTGTGCCCATGTCCTCAAGGGTCTTCCCCAGTTTCTTTTCTAATAGTTTCAGTGTGTCTGGCTTTATGTGGAGGTCCTTGATCCACTTGAAGTTGAGCTTAAGTACAAGGAGATAAGAATGGATCAATTCGCATTCTTTTGCATGCTGACCTCCAATTGGACCAGCACCATTTGTTGAAAAGACTATCTTTTTTCCACTGGATGTTTTGAGCTTCTTTGTTGAAGATCAATGACCATAGGTGTGTGGGTTCAATTCTGGGTCTTCAATCCTATTCCATTGATCCACCTGCCTGTCACTGTACCAATACCATGCAGTTTTTAACACTATTGTTCTGTAGTATTGCTTGAGGTACTGGATACTGATTCCACCAGAAGTTCTTTTACTGTTGAGAATAGTTTTAGCTATCCTGGGTTTTTTGTTATTCCAGATGAATTTGAGAATTGCTCTTTCTACCTCTATGAAGAACTGAGTTGGGAGTTTAATGGGGATTGCATTGAATTTGTATATTGCCTTTGGCAAGATAGCCATTTTAACTATATTAATCCTGCCAATCCTCGAGCATGGCCGACTTTTCCACTTTCTGAGGTCTTCTTCAATTTTCTTCTTCAGAGACCTGAAGTTCTTGTCATAAAGATCTTTCACTTGTTTGGTTCGAGTCACACCGAGATACTTTATATTGTTTGTGGCTATTTTGAAGGATGTCATTTCCCTAATTTCTTTCTCAGCCTGTTTATCTTTTGGGTATAGGAAGGCTACTGATTTTCTTGAGTTGATTTGATTTTGATTCAGCCACTTTGCTGAAGTTGTTTATCAGCTGTAGGAGTTCTCTGGTGGAGATTTTTGGGTCACTTAAGTATACTATCATATCATCTGCAAATAGTGAAAGTTTGACTTCTTCCTTTCCAATTTGTTTCCCTTTGAGCTCCTTATGTTGTCTAATTGCTCTAGCTAGAACTTCAAGTACTATATTGAAAACATCTGGAGAGAGGGGGCAAGCTTGTCTAGGCCCTGATTTTAGTGGGATTGCTTCAAGTTTCTCTACATTTAGTTTGATGTTGGCTACCAGTTTTCTGTATATTGTTTTTACTATGTTTAGGTTTGGGCCTTGAATTCCTGTTCTTTCCAAGACTTTTAGCATGAAAAGGTGCTGAATTTTGTCAAAAGCTTTTTCTGCATCTAATGAAATGACCAAGTGGTTTTTTTCTTTTAGTTTGTTTATGTAGTGGATTGCATTGATGAATTTCTGTATATTGAACCATTGCTGCATCCCTGGGATGAAGCCTACTTGATCATGGTGAATAATCATTTTGATGTGTTCTTGGATTCGATTGGCAAGAATTTTATTAAGTATTTTTGCATCGATGTTCATAAGAGAAATTGGTCTGAAGTTCTCTTTCTTCATTGGATCTTTGTGTAGTTTTGGTATCAGCATAATTGTGGCTTCGTAGAATGAGTTGAGTAGTGTTCCGTTTGTTTTTATTGTGTGGAATAGTTTGAAGAGTATTGGTGTTAGGTCTTCCTTGAAGGACTGATAGAATTCTGCACTAAAACCATCTGGTCCTGTGCTTTTTTTGGTTGGAAGACTTTCTATGACCCCTTCTATTTCTTTAGGGGACTGTTTAGCTGATCTAATTGATCCTGAATTAATTTTGGTATTTGGTATCTGTCTAGGAAATTGTTCATTTCCTCCATATTTTCCAGTTGTGTTGAGTATAGGCTTTTGTAGTAGGATCTGAGGATTTTTTTTTAATTTCCTCAGTTTCTGCTGTCATATCTCCCTTTTCATTTCTAATTTTGTTAATTTATGCCCTTTGTTTAGTCTTGCTAAGGTTTTATCTATCTTGTTGATTTTCTCAAAGAACCAGCTCCTGGTCTTGTTGATTCTTTGTATGGTTCTCTTTGTTTCCACTTGATTGATTTCAGCCCTGAGTTTGATGATTTCCTGTCTTCTATTTCTCCTTGGTAAATTACCTTCTTTTTGTTTCAGAGCTTTCAGGTGTGCCATTAAGCTGATATTGTATGTTCTCTCCTGTTTCTTTTTGGAGGCACTCAACTCCTGACATCTCAACAACATGGCTCTAAGCAAAACATCCGCAATGACAGCATTAGTTGGTATGACATCATAGATGAGGGAAATCCCATGAATCCCCACATCAAGTTAAATAACTATAGGCAATTCATGGCTGGTGAGTGATGGTTTTTTTCATGGTTAAGGTCCTTGGTAGATTTTCCAATCCCAAGTATACACATATACATACAAGCAATGCTAAATGGACTCTGCTAGTTGTATTTATAAATGCACCTATACCCTTTAAAATTAATAAAAAATAAAAGTTATGAATTGGGAAGTACTGGGGGAATACAAGAGGAGTTGGAATGGGAGAAGCATCCAGTGGTGTTGACGCCAATACAGTATTTAAGTATGAAAATTTCAAAAAGAAAATAAATTAAGAAATTCTTGTGCAACTATATAAAATATTTTTTAGCCCCATGGTTTAAAGACAAAAGGAAGGCTTTGAGTATTTTAAGCAGAAATAATTGATAAATATTTGAGAATATAGATGTTTTCACCTGAATGTTATGTAAAGCATACCTTTAAAAAAAACCACGGTAACATTAACATGTGTAATATTGTTATTTCATGTAGCAGTTAACACTAATTTAATTTAAAAACATACAAAGAAGTCATTTCCATCATTTGGAGCCAAAAGCGTGGAATTAGAGTATATGATAGTAAATAAAATGACAAGACTTAGAAAAACAAAGAGTGCATTTACTTCCATATGGAATCTGAAAAGGATGATCATATAGAATCAGAGAACTAGACGGTGACCAGACCCTAAGATGAAAAAGAACAGGAGGAAATGGAAAACAGTCTACACTTTGATAAATTGAAAGAGTTGCTTTTAATGATTCATGGCATTGAGTGGTAACCAAATTTAATACATAGCATATCATTAAACTATAAAATTAAATAGTATTCCCTCTTTAGATTTTATTTATTACCTAAATAAAGTTGAAGATAATGTCCTTTGTATCTTTAGAGGTGAGTATTTCATGTGTATATAAGTAAAAATATTTTTCATAGTAATCATGTCTGACTTATATGCCAACAAATTTCTGAAACAGATGTGAAGATAGCCTTATTTAAGTTCCCTCTAAGTGATAAAATAGATGATTCATGAAAATTCCTATAAATGCCCTTCCTTTATTCTATATAGCTGTATTAGTCACTGTTGTATTGCTGTGAGAAAACACTATGACCAAAGCAAGTCTTATAAAAGAAAGCATTTAATTGGGGGTTTGCTTACAGTTTCAGAGGGTTAGTCCATTATCCTTATGGCAGGGAGCCTGTCATCCAGCTAGGCAGGCACTATGCTGGAGAAGGAGCTGACACCTTTACATCCAGATCCCAGAGAGAGCATGCAGAGACAGAGGGGGGAGGGTGGGGGACACACACACACACACACACACACACACACACACACAGAGAGAGAGAGAGAGAGAGAGAGAGAGAGAGAGAGAGAGAGAGAGAAGAGAGATTGGTCATAGAATGGGCTTTTGAAACCTCAAAGCCTACTTCCAGTGGCATACCTCTCCAACAAGGCCACACCTCCTCATCCATTCAAATAGTTCAAGTGGGGACTAAGCATGGAAATATTAGACTTTGTATCTGGGGGAGTGGTGGTTGTTCTCACCCAATCCACCACAGCAGCACTAGAGAAATAGAGGTCATATAAGCATGTTAGGGACATCTATTATAATTTACATATAAAAATATTAGTAAGAAGCACTGTAAAATGACAGCAGTATTTAGCCTGGATAAAGACTCAAAACAACATGTCTGTATTCTCAGTCTCAAAACATATGAAGCCGAGGCAAGAAAAATGCTGTGAATTCAAGACTAGCCTGGCTATATAGTGAGCTCCAGGTAAACTTTAGGTAGAGTGAGACCCTGGATCAGAAAACAGAAACAACAAAAAAGCAAAGGTAAAAAAAATAATTATAATGTTATCTATATATTAAACCAGTGTTTTTAATCATCCAGAAATAAAAAAATACCAATTACTGTATGTCTTTTTGCATTTCATTTGAATCTTTAAGTCTCATCATTCATATTCAAAATGGTAACCCAGTGCCTTGTTTCAAGTCAGAGGTTTTCAGTTATTTTGCCTTTAAAAGGTCTTTCTCATTTAAACCATGTCTCTCATTCAATTTACCTTATGTTTTCATATTATACTAGATTTAAGAATATATATACATATATATATATATATATATGTTTATATGTATATATGCTACAACAAAGTATTTTAGACATGGAAAATCATTAGTGCCAAATAGAGGATTTTTATTCAACTCAAATAAACATGATGACACTATTGCAGTCTTCACTGTAGGCACAAATAATCATTGGTCATAATATAAATAAATACACAGCAATGTTTCACTAAATATGTTATAGGGACATTCCTTTCCATGATTGAGTAGCATTAAACGTGTAGCGTAACAACATTCCTGATATAGAAGCAGCTACAACAATACATTAAACTAGCCTATAAAAATTTATCTGCTATTTCAGAAAATTTAGAAATGAATAATTGCATGTCAGATGTGATGGCATATACCTCCAACTGACCAAGCTAGCTCAGTTGGTCAACAGAGTCTTGAAGGAGGGATTAAGGATTGAAAAGAAAAAGACAATTACACAACACTATAACATAACTCGATCCAGTGCTGGCACTGAAGCAGGTTTATTTATTTATTTTTTCTACTCTGCTCTTATATTATTCTACATACATACAAAGAATATTGTCAGTCCTAAGGTGTAAACAGAGTAATTAAAGAATAGACAAAATACAAACAAAAGTCCCATGATTACTGTATTCAGGGTCTTAACAAGACCCATCAAGTTACAAATAACACATTCCTCAGTTGTATTCATCTTGAGCCTACTTTCTTGACCCAACGTCAAATTCCTGCCAAATTCCTAGAGTTGGTTCCAAAAGATCTCCACATCCAACCCAGCATTGGGATGTAGAGGCAGGGGGAAATTGACTTAGAATAGATTTTGTTAACTAAATATTGAGTTGTTTTCAAGGAAAGAAAGAAAGAAAGAAAGAAAGAAAGAAAGAAAGAAAGAAAGAAAGAAAGAAAGAAAGAAAGTCTAAATAATCTAAAAGGCCACACCTATGGCTAGGACCATAAATGAGTCCTGGACCAGAAGATGCCATTAAATTCAGAATCTTAGTTATATCCAGCTCAGCTCACTCCTGCTCTCAACGTGACATAACTGCTAATGTGGAGAGTTCCCCTTCCCCTCATTTAGATAACGACTGACCTCTTCAGGTTCTTCCACAGCATTTTCTGCCCCAGCAACCTGGTCTGCAACACTACCAGCTGCTCACAAATAACCAAGACAACGTCATTTTGTTCTGATTCCATTTTGTGTTTGTTTAAACTGTTCTCAGCCTTTTACCTCCCCCCCCCTTAATAGTCCCATGAAGTCCAAACTTCTAATTTCTTTGGAAAGTTAGTTATGCCCAATGATGCTTTGCTGGGGCACACGGGTAAAAGGATGTCTTGCTAAAGCACAAGTGTAAGAATGTTTTCCTGAGGCAGACACAGGTGAAAAGATGTTTTGATATAGCAGACACGTGAAAGGATGCTTGAGGAAGGAGGATAAATAGGACCCCACAGTGGGAGACGAGCACTGAGCATTGGTTTGGTTTGCTCTACCTAGCTCTTCTTTCCTAACGAGATATATGTATTGATTCACCTTACACAGCATTGTTGAGTTTAACTTGTTTTTTTTTCTATATTCTATGTTTACATTCCAAAGGCTTTCCCCTTTCCCAGTTCCCACCCACCATAGTTCCCATAGTTCCTCTCCCCCCCATCTGTTCCCCAATAATTCCCCCTCCCCCCTCGGTTTCTTTACTAAACTGGATGCAATCTTTACAGGCCCAGGGTCCTCTCCTTTCTTCTTCTTGGGAATCATTTGACTTGCTATTTGTGTCTTGAGTATTTAGGGCTTCTGGGCTCATTAATATCCACTTATCAGTGATTGCATTTCATGTGCATTCTTTTGTGATTGGGTTAATTCACTCAGGATGATATTTTCCAGGTCTAACCATTTACCTACAAATTGCATGAATTCATTATTTTTAATTGCTGAGTAGTATTCCATTGTATAAATATACCACATTTTCTGTATCCATTCCTCCTTTGAGGGATATTTGGGCTCCTTCCAATTTCTGGCGATTATAAACAAGGCTGCTATAAACATAGTGGAGCATGTGTCCTTATTGCATGCAGGGGAATCCTCTGGGTATATGCCCAGGAGTGGTATGCCAGGGTCCTCTGGAAGTGACATGCCCAATTTTCTGAGGAACCACCAAACTGATTTCCAGAGTGGTTTTACCATTTTGCAATCCCACCAACAGTGGAGGAGTGTTCCTCTTTCTCCACATCCTCGCCAGCACTTGTTGTCTCTTGAGTTTTTAATCTTAGCCATTCTGACTGGTGTGAGGTGGAATCTCAGGGTTGTTTTGATTTGCATTTCCCTGATGACTAATGATGTTGAACATCTTTTAAGGTGTTTCTCGGCCATCCGAATTTCTTCTGGTGAAAATTCTTTGTTTAGCTCTGTGCCCCATTTTTTGATAGGGTTATTTGTTTCTTTGCGGTCTAACTTCTTGAGTTCTTTGTATATATTGGATATTAGCCCTCTGTCGGATGTGGAGTTGGTGAAGATCTTTTCCCACTTTGTTGGTTGCCGTTTTGTCCTTCTGACAGTGTCCTTTGCTTTGCAGAAAGAAGTTCTAGTTCATTCTCAGCTATTGCTGAACAGGTCAACTTGCCCCATATCCTAATTACTTTTCTCTTCCACTACCTCACCTGGGTGGTGGGTTAGAGAAGAGGTCAGAACCCTTATTAAAACCAAGTTGCAAAAAAATGTGTGCCTACAGTCACATCTGCCTTGGCAACACATCTGAGATTTGCATGGCCTAGACCATGGTCCAGATTTACTAACAAAAATAATTGGCAAGTTATATTTGAACTAAATACTAAGCTTTGGCAGGAACAAACATTTCAAGGTTACTCTGGCCCTCATCTATCTTTGATGTCCTTTTGTGGTTTTGCCCCTGAAAACTCTGTATTCCCGAACATGACTCCAGGAGACTTTTCAGAGACTCAAGCCTGCTCTTGGTCTGGATATCAACAAGAAGGACTCAAACCTCTTAATTTGCTTAATAAGCATAGCTGTTAATAATTGGTGGATCATTACAACTTTCCCAGCATCTGCCAGCTAAAGTCCTCTCTACGTTGTGGCTGTCAGGAGACCTGAGGTGGGCCTACCAGCTGCCAGAGGCTATGTGTGGTGTCCAGCCCTTGCCAGACATTTTACTCTTACCCAAAGACCCTTATGCTCAGGCAATTGATTCAGACCATATCTCAAGAGCACTGAACTTAGCAGCTGTAACTCCCCAGACAATAGATCTGGAAACAAGTACTCATTGGCCTGAGGTTTGGGTAGCTTCAGATTCATAAGTCATGGAGGACATATGTTCTTCACTGTAATCTATAATCCACCCTCTTCTGTCCAGTGCTATATTCCTCTAGGAACGATCAAGGTTTCAGCGAGCAATCTGTGGATTCAGGTTCTATTAATTAACCTGTGAACAGGCAAGATCTTCTATGTAACCTTTAAGGTCTGGAGGTCTAACTTCTAACCAACTGTTTATCTTCACTGCTTTAAGAAAAATACTCTAATTTGGGCATTCCCAATCAGTTTTTTTTTAATTTAGTCACAAACTAATTGCAAAATGAATAAACAAACAAACAAACAAGCAAACAAATAAAATGGAAAATTCATAGATGTTAATGATGATCTGGTAAATTAATAGAATGAGTAAAATAAAATTAATTGTTGAATTATTCAGTGAAAAATTTACTCCCACATTTAGAATTAACTTTAGGAGATTAGTAGAATTCATATTCATGCATCTTATTTATAAATAGCTAAAAATATAAATAAACATTAGCTAATAAAACCAAACATTCTGGCCGGGCATGGTGGCGCACGCCTTTAATCCCAGCACTTGGGAGGCAGAGGCAGGCGGATTTCTGAGTTCGAGGCCAGCCTGGTCTACAGAGTGAGTTCCAGGACAGCCAGAACTATACAGAGAAACCCTGTCTCGAAAAACCAAAAAAAACAAAAAAACAAAACAAAACAAAAAAAAACAAAACCAAACATTCTGGCTTCAAAATGTGCTGCTAGTGTCTTAGTTTTAATTGGGGAAGACTTTTTTCTTTATTTTATCTTGTTCTGTGAAGCTATGTTTAATCTTGCCATACCTCTTAGAGAAATTCTATGAAAGTGACAGATTGGTATGTTTATCTTAGGTTTCCAATGTTTTCCCTCTCTACAACTTCAACTTTCTGTCACTCGGTTACATTACAAAACAGACTTTATGTGAATCCTGTCAGGAAAAGTATAGAGTACATTCCTATCAAATATGGAACATTTATGTTTTTTTGAGAAAAACATGAAACCTAGAAAATACAAATGAGAAAAATGAGGTCCCATGAACAGTTTGGTATAAGTAAAAAGCTTTCTTGGATTTAGTGTTGAGTGGCCAAAGGGGGGAAATACTCATGAATGTAAACATCTTACCTATCATTATCTTTTATATATGTGTAAGGAGCAAGTAAATTATCCTTTGTAAGAATGAATTAAGATCATGGAACATAATTTTTCACCCTCTTGGATCTAAAACTTAGCACGAAATAAAGCTGGAAGGATAGGTGTTTTGAATCAAACTTTATATTTCTGGTTTACCATTTCAAATTCATTTGTACATTCCAATTTAGAATGTTATGCTGTGATTCATTTAGTTCATATAGAAATAATGAAGTGATAAAACTGTTAGTGTATTAGTTGGGTTTACAGTTAGTTGCAAAAAAAATACTACCTTTGCACACAGATAAAAATAAAAACAAACCCAAATAATTTCTCTCTTCATTAATTTGTAGACCTCTACAGGAATTATGACAAAGAAATTTTAAGAACTGCACTTACTTCACACAAAAGGTAAAGAAAACTCAAGGGCCCTCAGTGGTTCACAGCAGGTCCCAACCCTGGGCAGAAACTGCAATCAAAGACCAGAGAGAAGGGGGATTTGCAGGAAACACCAATCTCTGTGAGACAAGAATGAATAAGAAGAGCTTAAAACTTTTGAAATAAAAGTTGACAAACTAGAAGTGTATAAAAATATTTGTGAATAACAAATTAACGGAATTAAAGTGAAATGTTCATAGCATAGACCTAAATACAAAGTCAGCCTGGAGCTGTAACTCAGGTACACAGCAGCGCTCAGAAACTTACCTGCTTGTATTCCTTTGCTTTATTTTTTTTTCTATTTGGCCATTCTCAATTCACTTTTTAATTTGTGTAAATATTCTCATATATCATATAAAACTCCAAATGTCATGTAAATTATATTTGGAGTCATAGTTCTTTAATGTAAACATGCAAGTTTATATCAACTGTGTAGTTTAATATAATGTAAATATGTATCCACATAGATAAAAATCTTGTGGCACACATGACAGATAGGGTGCTAGAAAATATAGAATGTTTTTTCTTTCTCCTCATCTTCTCTTTTTTGAGTCAAAGTTTCTATATGTAGTTCTGCCTGTCCTTGAACTCACTTTTGTAGATCAGGATTCCCAGACTCAAAGATCTACTTGTCTCTGCCTCCCTTGTGCTAGGATTAAAGCCTTGTACCACCACTGCCCATCTCTTTCAACTAAACATGCTTTTCCCCAATGTATACTTCTGCTTTGTTGAGATCAAATTTGGACAGAATTTTAACATGTAGAATTACTTACAAATAATCCTTTTTTCCTCAATAGACTAATGTAACAGATCTCAAGATATTAAGTACTTTATAGGTGCCAAATCCTCCACTTGTACTTTATGGCAAATCATATTACATTAAAATGGAGATTAAGAATGAAGTCTTAAAAAAAAAAAAGAATGAAGTCTTGCGACCTGCAGAGGAAAATTGATATATCCCTCGAAAGGCAATCCCTGAGATACTAATGGGGCCAAATAAATAAATCAGACTTGAATAAGGTACACTATTTAGCTACACGCATGTTTACAACTGTTTCTTATGATCAATTCCCTCAATCTTGTTGTCATCAATTCTCATGGCTACACAGTGAATCTTAAGAAAGGAACAAGGCAGAACAAGAAATCAGATTGTAAGAACAGAAGCCTAGACCCCCATGACATTATATGCTTTAGATCATATAATGTAAGCAACCTTGAAAGTCTTGAATAACCAACTGAAAGAGGCCATAAAGCAACCCAGCTTGATTTAAACATGATTTGTACTTAATGTAGCTGTCTTTAAATTACAAAGAGCAAAATGTGCTTTCTGTCATCAGTGCTTTATATTGAACACCATGTTATAAACTTGAAATAACCAAAATTGAAATTCCAGTTGATGATACTTCTAGATTCCTGTAAAGTAGAAATTGATGTGACAAGCTCTTTCAGGAAACGGGAGAGAGACTATTAGAACATTTCCATGAGGAAATCAGGGGAAGAGACAGAGAGATAGCTACATTGGAGTGCATACAAAATGAAATCTTCATATCTCATCATAATGCCTACTGGAGTACCTACTGAGGATGAGGAAATAAAATATCAGGGATACAGCATGATCCTGCAGGGTATTTATGTCAACTTGACATGCATTAGAGCTGTTGTTGAAGTAACTTCAACTGAGAAAAATGCTCCAAAAGATTTTTCTGTGGACAAGCCTAGATAAATCTTTTTTTTTTTTTTTGATTGATGATTGATGGGGGAGAGCACACCTCACTGTTCATGGTGCCTCTAACTGGGAATGGTGGTCTTGGATGCTGTCAGTGAGCAGGCTAATCAAGCTATAGAGAGAATGCCAGTAAACAGCATTCCTTCCTGATCTCTGCTTCACTAGCTGTCTCGGGTTCCTGTACTGAACTCCCTGGATGATGGACACCTAGCTGTAAGATTACGTAAACCTTTGATTCAAGTCGCTTTTGGCCTTGGCCTTTTATCACAGCAATAGGAGCTCTAATCAAGGCAGGTGATAGATTTGATTGTGGAGATACCATATCATTCTTTGTATGATGTTCTTGGGGTGCAAAGGGTAGTTCAAGAGATTATACTAAACTAAGATAACTGGGCTCTTAGGTAGTAACATTGCAGCATCATTGAATAGTGGTGATATATTTATTTATTTATTTATTTTATTAAAGATTTATTTATTATGTATACAGAGTTCTGCCTGTATGTACACTTGCACACCAGAAGAGGGCATTGAATCCCATTATAGATGGTTGTGAGCTACCATGTTTGCTAGGAATTGAACTCAGGACCTCTGGAAGAGCAGCTGGGGCTCTTAACCTCTGAGCCATCTTTCCAGCCCTATTTATTTATTTTTGAGAATGGCAAATGGGTGTGTTGCCTATAATTTTTTCACATCTCTTAGGCAGGATTAAATACTTAAAGTATATCACAGGTCTTCACAGTGGTCAATTCTAAAGCCAATATCTAAAATATCTTGATACAAAAAATCCATTTGATGGGCAAAGCCAAAAGGAAGACAGAATATATCATAGTTTGTAGAGCTAAAACAAATGAGCCAAGCAGACAGTGTTGGCTTCTTTTAGTGTTAATTGTATTCTACAAAGATGCTATGAACTGTGAAATAGACAATGCCTGATCATTTTTCCTAAGCCAGTATGGTGGTTATGTACCTGCAAGGTTGTGGTTAGCATTAGGTGATCAATTCATAGACTTGTTCAACATGTGTTTATGTATGTTTATGCTAAAATATCACACACTCAGACATACACAAACACCCACACATATATGCACACATACACACACAGAGTGAGAGACAGAGAGACAGAGAACACACAGACACAGACACACACACACACACACACACACACACACACTTCTTTATGATTCACATTAAACTACCAGTCAGTTACACTTCAGCTTATGCCAGAATTAAGTTACCTAACAAACATTTTTTCCTAATCCAGAATTTATTGATTTTTCATTTTAACAGAATTCATTGATTTTTCTCTAGGCTTTTCAGATAAAAGGATATATGATGTGGAGACTTGTGGATGGACACTCAGAGTTAAAGTGCTGTGGTTAGCATTCTTAAGACTTGGAAGAATAAAACTGGAAGTCTTTAGGAGATAAAACATTTTCAAACACTAATTTTTTAAAGGAATTTAAAAATGATGAGTACAAAAAACAAACAAATGAACAAAAATACACCAGAAATTATACTAAGAATTAGATACTGGGGAAGCAAATCTATCCTATAA
This sequence comes from Apodemus agrarius, assembly GCA_964023405.1. NCBI lineage: Eukaryota > Metazoa > Chordata > Mammalia > Rodentia > Muridae > Apodemus > Apodemus agrarius. Next base: position 9,541,156 of record OZ030018.1, on the reverse strand, counting down.
ATTAAGTGTAAGAGATGTAAAGCAGGCTTTCTCCACAGCAGCAACGTTGCCACTTCAAATGAGATGGTCAGAAAATTCATGGCTATGGGAGATTATAGAGAGAGAAAAGAAAGGCGCCACTATCTTCATCTGTAATCGCCAGTAACTAGATGTCAGAAATAACACTCTCCCATTCATGTCGACATGACAGTTCATATTTTACTCCTAATAGCATGATGCCACAGACTGAGTAGAAAATAATAAAAGGTTTATTTTAGTTTATCATGGTGGAGCACAGTCAAGGGTCTAGACCCACTTCTTGAGATGATTTTCTCATTGGTGATGTACAGAGCCTGTATGGTCACCACAAGGCAAAACTCAGAAAACAAACTGAATCTTCATGACTTTTCTCTGCATCATGATATAAATACTACAGCATAAATCCACTCATCCACCCACCCATATATGAAGCATATATGTTACATATACATATGTTGCTATATATGGACACACATTCATAATTTGGTTGTTGTGGCTTTACTTCACTATTCCTTTCTATAAGCATCTACTGGGTTGTAATTTTATTATGCTCCTTTTTGAGAATTTCCAGGGTTAGTAATATAATTTCCATTTTTTCAAAATTTTCAATTTTAATGTCAGAGTCATTGTTTGGCCTGTTCCAGAATATCTTACAATATCTCCTTTACCTTAGCCTCTCCTCAATAGAGCAATATTCTTTGTCCTTTTTTTTTTCCTTTTCGAGACAGTGTTTCTCTGTGTAGCCCTGGCTGTCTGGAATTCACTCTACAGTCCAGGCTGGCCTCGAACTTAGCCATCAGCTACTGCCTCCCAAGTGCTGGGATTAAAGACTTGAGCTCAGATTGCTCTTTGTGAGGAAGCCTGAACCATGACCCTCATCTGACCTGATGCTTCTACACACCAGCAGTACAGACACTGCTAAACTTCCTAGATGATATAAGTGACCCTATGCATAGATTTTTAATACTTGGAAATGTTTTCACAGACTGAGAATGAATGGGTTAATTTTACAAAGACTTTAAATTTATTTATTTATTTATTTATTTATTTATTTATTTATCATATGTGAGTGGATTTTTGTGCAGATGTGTCTGTGTACTACATCCATGTCTGGTGCCAGCAGAGCATGTTAGTTCCCTGGGACTGGAGTTACAGATAGCCTGAACCACTCTGTGGGTGCTGGGGATTGAACTTGTGTTCCCTAAAACAGCAGTCACTCCTCTTCTGAGTCATCTCTTCCACTCCACAAACCCTTAAGCAATAGAAAAATTGTTCCTATAACATGAACAAAAGAAGAACTCCATTTCAATATATTCTTAGAAGAAAAGCCTGACCTAGAAATCAGGAGCTAGATAACCGTGGCTGTGATACCAGCAGAAAGAGAAAGGACATTTCTAGCCAGATTGACCACTTGATTAATGCAAGTAGACATGATATTTCTCATACAGGATAGTTAATTGGTTTTGCATAATAATGAAAACATTATGCACCCATAAATACTATGTGTAATAAAAAGCTGAGATGACAAAAAAGTATCTGTAGATTTACTATTATGCAAATGCGAAAGTTAAAACGGAGGGATGACTACCTTGTAGATTTCAACACCTATGGTCAAGGTTACATAAAAACAAAAATCATGGAGATATCAATGCCACAATGAAACTCACAATTTTCTCAGTTTATCTCAGAAATACTCACACCCTCTGTCAAGATGTTCCCAAACAACTGCTCTGAAATTATGTCCTTGCCGTCCTTTCGGGCTCTCTGTAACTCCTTAATCCTGGGACTCCTTGCCTGTGGGTCTTCCTTCTCCAGAAGCCTGATGTGCAGGACTGACAGGGATATCTTGATCTCTGCCAGCTGGGATCCTGTTCCATCATGGCTAGAAAGAGATTCTTTCATGCTTCTACTTGCTACCAGACATCCTTTGTGCTATGTAGTGTGCTACAAGGCCAGGCATCCCTCTTATTATCCCTAGGAATCTTGAGGCCTTGTAGTCTCTACTAGGTACTTTTTTATAGAAGACTTCTGGTCTTTTGTGAATGTTGGTGTCATTGTCTGGCTTTAGACCTAGAAGCTGCTACTCACTGGGCTGGTAGATCCAGAGGCTTTCAAACTCAGTCTGCAGAAAGAAGTAATCAAGTTAAACAAAAATTCTGTTTTTCTTTTTCAAAGATTAGTTAAAAATCCATGTCATGGTAGTGCACTTTTCAGAAAAAAATTTATTATTCACCTTAAGCTTTATTTACTTAGTCAATTTTATGCTGGCTGACAGAGATAAATAAGTTCTCAAATCCCATTGATCAATTTATCTATGAATTATTTTTTTATAATATATGAGAAGGAAGCCAGTAAATACTTTATATAAGAATTTTGGTTGAAAGGTAATGATAAGTTAATTCTAGTCTCTCCAGTCACCCTAGAACATGCACAAGAGTCACAAATGCTTATTTCAACAAAAAAGTTGAAAACAAGAGTGAGCAAATGCAGACTGTGTTTCATCGGAATTGAAACAGACTTGAACTGCTTCACCCTTGAGCATATGACTGTGATTAACCTTACCCTAGTTTACTTCATCCCAAGTGTGCTCCTCTGTAGAAATATATAGTCCACAAGTCTCAAGTTATCTTCAGTAATTGATCAAGCATCACCCATGCACCAAAAGGCAAGATAAGCCCAAACAACAGCACAGTATGATATAAATAAGCCCTGAACATCAATTGGCCATCCAATACCAAACATCAATCCCTGAAAACATACATAGAAGTAATTTATATGGACTGAGATTAAATTTAGGCATATATATGTATATGTATATATATATTCATATATATATATGAATGTATGTACATATATGTGTGTAACAGCAGTTAGTGAAATAAGATATGAATTTGAAAAGGAGCAAGAAGGGATGTAAGGGAAGTGTTAGAGGGAGGAAAGGATATGGAGAAGTAATATAATTATAATTTCATAAAAGAAAAAGTACTAAGAAAAAATGATTTGTATATTACAGATATGCAGGAATAACTGCACTAGAGATGACAGACATGGGTGACTTACAGGTCACAAAGTTAACCTTGTAGCATGTAAGAGGCCTTCAGACTGAGGAGCTCCCATATTTGGACACGAAGAAGGCTAGGAGCAGACCTTCGGTTCCTACGTTCCATTTTGACATGGTTTTGGTTATGCCATTAGGCTCATCTCTGTCCCCAGATCTCTTCCTTACTCTCTTACCAATCAGCAGCCCTCCATTATCCCCCCAAAAAAACCCACAATAACAGTTTCTAGAGTTTTATTGAAAATGTACAAACATTCTATTCAACTTTCATCAAGAGAAACTGAAGCAGTAATAGCACCACGTTCCTCCCTGTAACCTGAAATTTATTTTGTTCATAGTTTGCATGGATTGTAAAAAGGTCTAAGTTATCTCTGTGTGTGGTTCTATAATCTGCAGTCAAAAATTAATGTGGAGATCCTGAAAACACTATGTTTCTTAAGGAATAGATTCTATCTAAACTAGAGTCATCACTGCTGGTTAAAGTTACCACAAATATTAGAATGTTTCAAATCTCTAGAAAAATTCCAGTCAGAAAAGCAAAATTCCTTGGGAAAAGTAGATGCAGTAGTAATTATATAGTTACATAATGAATCCATCACACACAACTAGTAATTACAGTGCTGTAGACAATAAATATGTAATATCTCAATTGGCATTGCTGTTAAATACCACACTATCTCATGCAAGTTGCAATTAAATTATCTTATCATTATATACAATATTCTATTTTCACACAAATATCTCTTGAGCAACATCTAACCCTCGCTAGTTCCAACTATTTAATTTGTATTATGTTATATTTTTATCTCACAGTTAGTGGTACTGAGAATGGGATCTGGGATCTTGCATATGATCAGAAACCTTTAGGCTACTGAGATGTATTCTTAGCTTTTAGCCCACAAGCTTTAACAAAATTTTCAGTTCACCAAGATGAAGACATATTTGTCTTTATAAATCATCAGTCTGGGTGCTCAGATTTGGACAGATCTAATCCTGCTGTGGACGAATATCTACAACCCTGATAGGTCCCATATCTCCCAGACTTCCGCCTTTCTCCTGTCTTCTCAACCATAAACCATACTTATTATTTCTGTGAATCCTCAAAGCCAATGGTTTAGATCTTAATCTGCTACTACTCAGGCAACAGTATTTCTAGGAATGGCTAATCCTTTTGTTCCCAGCCAACCTGCAGTGATTTCTAGGGAATAATACACGGATTGTGATTTCCTGGAAACTGCTTGAGTCATTTCTATTCAAGAGATTTCACAATTTCTTTTTGTGGATTCATGTCACGTTAGAGATTACAGATAACAGCTTTACTTCCCCTGAACTTCCATATTTTCCATTAGTCATGCTTCAGTAGCACATTGTCAAATTTCTTATCTGTGCCAGTCAGTATTCAAAACAACATTCATCTAACGACTTTGTAGAGAATGCATATGAGCAAATGCTTTATTATTTTCCATGAGGATATGTTCATTCATGTTAGTCTATAATGACAAAAATTAAAACATTTTAAAAAGTGCCAGATTTTTATTTTTCTGAATATGCCACTTAACAGAATTAATAGAAGTTAGGTAAATATTTATTAAATTACAAGAATATCAAGCCTGTGATAAACTATTTTCAGCGTACACAGAACAGTTTCAATTGGCTTTGGTGGTTCCTGACCATCATGGTGACCCTTTATTACTAGTTCTATTCTTGGCTTCTGGATGAGCATCCTTTTACTGTAAACCAACTGAATTATGATTCTCTCTAAGCATAATATACTCTTTCTGCTTCGTTGATTTTACTTTGCCCTCTCATATATATCTATTGTTTAGTCAGATTTTCATGGTCAAACAGTCCCAACATGAAAATTCACTTACCAAATAGAATTTCTTCCTCCAAGATAATCTGTAAAGTCTAGTCTGCAAAACTGGGAAGAGTCAGTCCTCATTGTAGGTTTATCAATCTGAAAATCTTCAGTCTACTCAGTGACCATCAAAGATGGTAGAATAAACATAAGTTGGTGAGAGCAAGTAAAGACAATAATAAGTAGAATATTCACAAATATAAATACTCAATAACATCAAGTAAAAGAAGCTGAAGACAAAGAAAAATGATTTGTTTTTTTTATGATGATCTAGAAGAATCAGAATACTCTGTTATAATTAAAATTCTTACATTTGTAGCTAAGGAGATGGCTCCCTGGGTAAGTTGCTTAGTGCCTCACTGTGAGGACTAAGTTAGGTTCACACACACACACACACACACACACACACACAGAGAGAGAGAGAGAGAGAGAGAGAGAGAGAGAGAGAGAGAGAGAGAAATTGAGTATGGTTGCAGAGTTCTGGGAAGAGACAGGATTCCTGTGGCTCCATGGCCAGGGAGATTTTCAAGTACAGCGAGTCTGTTTTGTTTTAAAAATAAGATGGAGGGAGATAAATGGAAGACATCCAGTATTGAATTCTGTCCTCCAGATGCATCTGCACATGTCTACAAACACACCACAGACATCCCTTCAAGATGCCTCCCAGGCCCAAAAATCAATGTATACTAGTTGCCTGTGAGGGAAGATATCTCTGTGACATGAACACAAAGGAATAAAAGTCTGAGAGGAGGTCATATATCTTGTTAGACAAATGCGTACAATTTTCAACACTATCAAAGCTTACTCTTTAAAATGGGTTCACTTGTTGATAAACACATAAAAATTGAATGTTCTATTATGTGGAAAGCTATGAGACAGGGGAGTCTCATACTGTCCTAAGTCATTGAATACCTTCTTACTGCTTTAATGAGTAATACCATGATGATCAATTGCATCCCTGCAGACTTACAGAACATGCCACCAAAATACTCTAAAGCTAAAGTTCATCATGGTTTTTCTTTACTCTCAATAATTCAGGAAGTGGCTTTAGCTTTGTCAGAGATATCTCAAAATGTTGCTCTTTAGAAGCTCTTCTCCTGGGCCAACTACCTGTCTCTACTTATTTTTAAATCTCCTCTAAATGCTACTTCTATGGGATTATTCTTCTGAACAAGAACTTTTTAGACAAGAATTTTTATGTGTCTCTCTTAGCACCAATAACTTTATACCTATGGATATTTGTTATAACTATTCATTTGATGTTTGACTTTTCTAGTTGAGTGTCTGATTATGATATAGGTTACAAATTTTCCTAATACTATTTCTTTCACCCGGACATAATGAACATATTAAAATATATTTTAACAACATTTGTATAATGTTGACCCCATGATGATGTGAAAATGGTGGTATTGCTTGACTGTAACCTATTGAACATTCTTGGAATTAGACATCTTTTAGACTTCAAAACATCTCAGATTTGGGAGTATTCATATATACAAAATAAGAAAACCTTGGAAAATCTCCAGTTTAAACTTGAAATTCAATTATGTTCCTTCTATATACCTTATAAACACAGCCTGAAGTTAAATTTTATAAAATATTTCTAAGTCATTTGTACATCGACTATGATTTCACATACAAGATGGTGAAACAAAATTTTCAGGAGTGAAATTTTCAGATTAATGGTGCTAACCTATATTATTATTATTATTATTATTATTATTAGTAGTAGTAGTAGTAGTAGTAACAATAACAATAATAATAGCTTGAATGCATATGTAAGAACAAGTATAGACTAATTTAGGGTGAGGGTTGGGGTGGACTCATCAGCTTCTGCAAACACTGGTGAGCAAAGCCTTGACAAGCAGAAGCAGTTGAAGCAATGCCTGGAAATGGACTCCCAAGAGAATTCCTGGAAACTGGTCACAGCGGTTCTTGGAAACCTGCTCAGGAAACCAGTTGGTTAACAGATGGTTATTAGCCTTGGGGATTGATCATAATTGTGAGCTGCAAATGCCTCATTCGTGAGCCTCTGTGTTCGAAATCTTTGGCTTTGTCTGTGTGTGTCTGAGTGTGCTTTAAGAGTTTGCTGGAAGAGTCAAGGCAACTAGATGTAATCCTGAGAACTGCTGGCTGGCCTCCTGTTAATTACAGAAGGTGGAATTAACTTACAAATTAGCAGACCACAATTTGCTCTTGTGTATTTAATTGCTGGAATAGAAAGAGAATAGGATCTGTATGCTGAGAAGTTTAGCTCTACGGAATTGAAGGATAATTACATTGCTGGTGACACTTAGTTTGGTCTAATTTGTGGTGATGGTTATAAAAGTCTGTAACAGTGTTATTGTGTCCTGACTGGTGCAATTGTCTTATGCACTCACTGTAAACTTAACACAAACAAACAAACATCCCACAGGGCCAGACTACATGCAACATTCCTACCCCACCTACATTGTGGTTCTCCATAATAGCCCAGCTAGCTCGCTGCTGAGGCTCAGTGCCGTGTAGCAGCCCGAGGGAGTTTTGTACCATATACCACTTGCCCACAAGGAGAGCAAGATTGTAAATTCAATGGGCATGTTTGAATATCTCATAATAAAATCTCTCATTTTGTGCAATGAATATATTCTGATATCATTTTTAAAATTCAAAGTGGAATTTTTACTGAATACATATCCTTTTTATATATCTTCATAATAGAGTAATTATAATTCAAAGACTGTATATTATGGACCCCCACGTACTCTCCTTTTGAAATGCAGAAAGCCACTCATGAGTCTGAAATCTGCGGACAGTAAAAGATTAACCTCTGCCTGGTCAGGACACTAAGAGAGTCTTTCCAAACCTAGCTGCTGCCCGTGCTTTGGGAGAGGAAACTTGGCAATTTCTCTTGGGTAATGATTATGAACATAAGGATGACAGAGATCTTGAAAACCTGAAAATGTTGTGCAAAAGACTGAGTTCACTATTTTCCATAGCAACTTTGATGATATTGGTAGGGTGATATTCGCTCCACATCTCACTTCATTGTTACTTCCCCCCCCAATAACTATTTAAGCATCATAATTAGTTGCTAAAAAAGGGTGATGTAGGAAGGAAAAAATGTCTGCCCCGGAAGTACTCTTTGGTGTACAGAGGAATACACAGAGTAACAAAAAGTCTGGCTGCAAACATAACACTACAATAACCAAGTTGAAACCTTTGAAAATCCACCCAACTCTTTCATTGTGCTTCTACCTCCTCATAAGTGCACAGAACACAATGGACTCTGCCTGCCACTGCTTTCCCTAGTTCCTGCCCTGGGGGAGGAGGCAGTAGGCCTGACAGCAGGAATGGGTAAGCACCTACGACCAGCATTTGACAGGTGTCAGATGCTCCACACTCCACTCCTAATTTCAGAGAATCATTCACTATCCCATGAAACAATAGTAGGTAAAACATGCTATTATTATTATTTTTTTTGATTTTTTTTATTGTATATATTCTATATTTACAATTCATTTCCCTTTTTCTGGTTCCCCACCCCCAAAGGTCCCACATGTCCTTTTCCCTCCCCCTGCTCCCACATCCACCCCCTCCCACTTTACTGTTCTTGTACTCTCCCACAATGATGTTTTGGTCCATTCTAGCACCAGTGTCCACTCCTTTCTTCTTGTGAGACATCACTTGATATGTGATTTGTGTCTTTGGTGTTCCAAGCTTCTAGGCTAATATCCACTTATCAGTGACTGTATACCATGGGTATTCTTTTGAGACTGAGTCACCTCACTTAGTATGACATTCTCCAGCTCCATCCATTTCTCTAAGAATTTCATGAATTCATTGTTTCTAATGGCTGTATAGTACTCCATTGTGTATATATACCACATTTTTTGTATCCATTCCTCTGTTGAGGGAGCTATTATTATTTGATAAGAGCTCTGGTTTCTTATATTATCGTTAGTTATTTTACTCTACATTTGTTGTGATTTTATTAACTATTTCTTCCATTTATTATTTCTTCTAACTCCTTGATGAAGAAAGAAAATGATGTAATACCAGATTATTCATGTGCATTTAAAGAGGTCATTGAGACACTTTTGATAATAATAAAAAAATCTGATGTAATCCATCAGATTTAATTCATATATTGGCAAAGGACCCAAGTGCAACTTCACACCTTCTGAATGTAGCTATTCTTTTTTTTTTTTTAGTTATTTTTATTTTCTATATTCTATGTTTACATTTCAAAGGCTTTCCCCTTTCCCAGTTCCCACCCACCATAGTTCCCATAGTTCTTCTCCCCCCCAACTATTCCCCAATCATTCCCCCTCCCCCCTCGGTTTCTTTACTAAACTGGATGCAATCTTTACATGCCCAGGGTCCTCTCCTTTCTTCTTCTTGGGAATCATTTGACTTGCTATTTGTGTCTTGAGTATTTAGTGCTTCTGGGCTCATTAATATCCACTTATCAGTGATTGCATTTCATGTGCATTCTTTTGTGATTGGGTTAGCTCACTCAGGATGATATTTTCCAGGTCTAACCATTTACCTACAAATTGCATGAATTCATTATTTTTAATTGCTGAGTAGTATTCCATTGTATAAATATACCACATTTTCTGTATCCATTCCTCCTTTGAGGGATATTTGGGCTCCTTCCAATTTCTGGCTATTATAAACAAGGCTGCTATAAACATAGTGGAGCATGTATCTTTATTGCATGTAGGGGAATCCTCTGGGTATATGCCCAGGAGTGGTATGGCAGGGTCCTCTGGAAGTGACATGCCCAATTTTCTGAGGAACCGCCAAACTGATTTCCAGAGTGGTTTTACCATTTTGCAATCCCACCAACAGTGGAGGAGTGTTCCTCTTTCTCCACATCCTCGCCAGCACTTGTTGTCTCTTGAGTTTTTAATCTTAGCCATTCTGACTGGTGTGAGGTGGAATCTCAGGGTTGTTTTGATTTGCATTTCCCTGATGACTAATGATGTTGAACATCTCTTAAGGTGTTTCTCGGCCATCCGAATTTCTTCTGGTGAAAATTCTTTGTTTAGCTCTGTGCCCCATTTTTTGATAGGGTTATTTGTTTCTTTGCGGTCTAACTTCTTGAGTTCTTTGTATATATTGGATATTAGCCCTCTGTCGGATGTGGGGTTGGTAAAGATCTTTTCCCACTTTGTTGGTTGCCGTTTTGTCCTTCGGACAGTGTCCTTTGCTTTGCAGAAACTTTGTAATTTTATGAGGTCCCATTTGTCGATTCTTGATCTTAGTGCATACGCTATTGGTGTTCTGTTCAGGAACTTTTCCCCTGTGCCCAAGTCCTCCAGGGTCTTCCCAAGTTTCTTTTCTAATAGTTTCAGTGTGTCTGGTTTTATGTGGAGGTCCTTGATCCACTTGGAGTTGATCTTAGAGCAAAGAGATAAGAGTGGGTCAATTCGCATTCTTCTGCATGTTGACCTCCAGTTGAACCAGCACCATTTGTTGAAAAGGCTATCTTTATTCCATCGGATGGTTGTGGCTCCTTTATCAAAGATCAAGTGACCATAAGTCTGTGGGTTAATTTCAGGGTCTTCAATCCTGTTCCATTGATCTGTTTGCCTGTTGCTATACCAATACCATGCAGTTTTTAACACAATTGCTCTGTAGTACTGCTTGAAGTCAGGGATATTGATTCCCCCAGAAGTCCTTTTATTGTTGAGAATAGTTTTAGCTATCCTGGGTTTTTTGTTGCTCCAGATGAATTTGAGAATTGCTCTTTCTAGATCTATGAAGAATTGAGTTGGGATTTTGATGGGGATTGCATTGAATCTGTATATTGCTTTTGGCAAGATGGCCATTTTTACTATATTGATCCTGCCAATCCAGGAGCAAGAAATATTTTTCCATCTTCTGAGGTCTTCTTCGATTTCTTTCTTCAGGGACTTGAAGTTCCTGTTGTACAGATCTTTCGCTTGTTTGGTTAGAGTTACGCCAAGATACTTTATGTTGTTTGTGGCTATTGTGAAGGGTGTTATTTCCCTAATTTCTTTCTCAGCCTGCTTGTCCTTTGAGTACAAGAAGGCCACTGACTTGCTTGAGTTAATTTTATAACCTGCCACTTTGCTGAAGTTGTTTATCAGCTGTAGAAGTTCTCTGGTGGAGTTTTTTGGGTCGCTTAGGTAAACTATCATATCGTCTGCAAATAATGATAGTTTCACTTCTTCCTTTCCAATTTGTATCCCTTTGACTTCCTTATGTTGTCTAATTGCTCTTGCTAGAACTTCAAGTACTATATTGAAAAGATATGGAGAGAGAGGGCAGCCTTGTCTAGTCCCTGATTTTAGTGGGAATGCTTCAAGTTTCTCTCCATTTATTTTGATGTTGGCTACTGGTTTGCTGTAGATTGCTTTTACTATGTTTAGGTATGGGCCTTGAATTCCTGCTCTTTCCAAGACTTTTAGCATGAAAGGATGCTGAATTTTGTCGAATGCTTTTTCAGCATCTAATGAGATGACCATGTGGTTTTTTTCTTTCAGTTTGTTTATGTAGTGGATTACATTGATGGATTTCCGTATATTGAACCATCCCTGCATCCCTGGGATGAAGCCTACTTGATCATGGTGGATGATCGTTTTGATGTGCTCTTGGATTCGGTTAGCAAGAATTTTATTTAGTATTTTTGCATCTATATTCATCAGAGAAATTGGCCTGAAGTTCTCTTTCTTTGTTGGATCTTTTTGTGGTTTAGGTATTAGCGTAATTGTGGCTTCGAAGAATGAGTTGGGCAGTGTCCCTTCTGTCTCTATTTTGTGGAATAGTTTGGAGAGTATTGGTGTTAAGTCTTCTTTGAAGGTCTGGTAGAATTCTGCACTAAAACCATCTGGTCCCGTACTTTTTTTGGTTGGGAGGCTTTCTATAACCCCTTCTATTTCTTTAGGGGTTATGGGACTATTTAGCTGGTCTACTTGATGCTGATTTAATTTTGGTATTTGATATCTGTCTAGGAAATCGTCCATTTCCTCCAGATTCTCCAGTTGTTTTGAGTATAGACCTTTGTAGTAGGATCTGATGATCTTTTGAATTTCCTCAGTTTCTGTTGTTATGTCTCCCTTTTCATTTCTAATTTATGAATTTGTATACTGTCTCTGTGTCCTTTGGTTAGTCTGGCTAAGGGTTTATCTATCTTGTTGATTTTCTCAAAGAACCAGCTCCTGGTCTTGTTGATTCTTTGTATGGTTCTCTTTGTTTCTATTTGATTGATTTCAGCCCTGAGTTTGATGATTTCTTGTCTTCTACTCCTCCTGGGTGAATTAACTTGTTTTTCTTCCAGGGCTTTAAGGTGTGCCATTAAGCTGCTAGTGTATGCTCTCTCCAGTTTCTTTTTGGATGAACTTAGAGCTATGAGTTTTCCTCTTAGCACTGCTTTCATTGTGTCCCATAGATTTGGGTAGGTTGTACCTTCATTTTCATTGAATTCTAAAAAGTCTTTGATTTCTTTTTTTATTTCTTCCTTGACCAAGGTGTCATTGAGTAGAGTATTGTTCAGTTTCCATGTGTATGTGGGCTTTCTGTTGTTTTTGTTGCTATTGAAGACCACTCTTACTCCATGGTGATCTGATAAGAGGCATGGGATTAGCTCGATCTTCTTGTATTTGTTGACATCTGTCTTGTGACCGATTATATGGTCTATTTTGGAGAAGGTACCATGCGGTGCTGAGAAAAAGGTATATTCTTTAGCTTTAGGATGAAATGTTCTATATATATCTGTTAAATCCAATTGGTCCAGAGTTTCAATTAGTTTCACTGTGTCCCTGTTTAGTTTCTGCTTTCCTGATCGGTCCATTGAGGAGAGTGGGGTGTTGAAGTCACCCACAATTATTGTGTTAGGTGTAATGTGTGCTTTAAGCTTTAGTAAGGTTTCTTTTACGAAGGAGGGTGCCCTTGCATTTGGAGCATAGATGTTCAGTATTGAGAGCTCTTCCTGGTGGATTTTCCCTTTGGCCAGCAAGAAGTGACCTTCTGAGTCTCTTTGGATGATTTTAGGTTGAAAGTCAATTTTATCTGATATTAGAATGGCTACTCCAGCTTGTTTCCTGAGACCATTTGCTTGTAAAATTGTCCTCCAGCCTTTTACTCTAAGGTAGTGTTTGTCTTTAACACTGAGATGTGTTTCCTGTATGCAGCAAAATGTAGGGTCCTGTTTCCGTATCCAGTCTGTTAATCTATGTCTTTTTATTGGGGAATTGAGTCCATTGACGTTAAGAGATATTAAGGAATAGTAATTATTACCTCCAGACATTTTTGAAATTATATTTATTTATCTTATTTATTTTTTATATTCGAGAGGTTATCTTCTTTTGGGTTTGATGAGAGGAGGTTTCTATCTTGCTTCTTCCCGGGTGTAGTTTCCGTCCTTGTCTTGGTGTTTTCCCCCTATTATCCTTTGTAGGGCTGGATTTGTGGAGAGATATCTTGCAAATTTGGTTTTGTCATGGAATACCTTGATGTCTCCATCAATGGCAATTGAGAGTTTTGCTGGGTAAAGTAGTTTTGGCTGAAGTTTGTGTTCTCTTAGAGTTTGCATGATATCTGCCCAGGATCTTCTAGCTTTCATGGTCTCAGGTGAGAAGTCTGGTGTTATTCTGATAGGTTTTCCTTTATATGTTACTTGGCCTTTTTCTCTTGCTGCCTTTAGTATTCTTTCTTTGTTTATTACATTTGGAGTTTTGATTATTATGTGACGGGATGTATTTCTGTTCTGGTCCAGCCTGTTTGGGGTTCTATAGGCTTCTTGTATATTCATGGGCATCTCTCTCCTTAGGTTGGGGAAGTTTTCTTCCATAATTTTATAGAAGATATTAGCTGGCCCTTTAACTTGTAAATCTTCACTCTCGTCTATACCTATAATCCTTAGGTTTGGTCTTCTCATAGTGTCTTGGATTTCCTGGATGTTTTGGGTTACCACCTTTTTGCATTTAGTATTTTCTTTGACTGTTGAATCAATGGTTCCTATGTTATCTTCGGCTTCTGAGATTCTGTCTTCTATCTCTTGTATTCTATTGTTGATACTTGCGTCTATGGCCCCTGATTTCTTCCCCAGGTTTTCTATCTCCAATGTTGTCTCCCTCTGTGATTTCTTAGTTGTTTCTACTTCTGTTTTTAGTATCTGGATGGATGTGCTCAGATCTTTCGCTTGCTTGATTGTGTTTTCATGTATTTCTTTAATAGATTTTTGTGCTTCCTCTTTCATAGCTTCTACTTGTTGGCCCACGTTCTTCTGTAGTTCTTTAAGTGACTTTTGTCTTTCTTCCTTATTGTCTTCTTCTCTTTGATCCATCTTCTCCTGCATTTCTTGAAGTGATTTTTGTATTTGCCTCGTAAAGGCTTCTAACTTTTGATCCATTTTCTCCTCTATTTCTTTACGAGATTTTTCTATGTGTTCAGCTACCAGCATCCTGACCAGTGATTTTATATCCAAGTCTTGTTTTTCTGGTGTTTTAGGGTATCCAGGGATTCCTGTTGTTGGAGAACTGGGTTCAGATGCTGTCATGTTGCCTTGATTTTTGTTAGTAACGTTCCTTCGTTTTCCTTTTGCCATCTGGTTATTTCTGGTTTTAGTTGGCCTTGTTGTCAGTGGCTGGTGTTTGAATCTCCTGTGAGGCTGGGCTCACCTGTTGTTTCTCTATTGGTGAATATGTGTGACTGCTGCTTTAAGGGATCATAAGCTGGCTGCCACCCATGCGATTGTAGCCCCTGTTGGAGTCTGTCTACCTGGGCTTCTCCAGCTGTGTCCTGGTTGCAAGGAACTCCGAGAGCCTAGCAGATCCCCCGTGAGGGTAGCCCTGGAAGGGGTGTTTACCTGGGCCTTTCCAGCTGTGTCCTGGTTGCAATATGGAGGCCCACCGCTACACCGCTGGTCTAGGGGCCGGCGAGCTGGTTGCAGAACGCAGCCTATGTGCTCACCAGAGGGCGGGGATGTCCCACAGAGCCTGGGCCTTTCCAGCTGTGTCCTGGTTGTGATATGGAGGCCCGCCACTACACCGCTGGTCTAGGGGCCGGCGAGCTGGTTGCAGAACGCAGCCTATGTGCTCACCAGAGGGCGGGGATGTCCCACAGAGCCTGGGCCTTTCCAGCTGTGTCCTGGTTGCAATATGGAGGCCCGCCGCTACACCGCTGGTCCAGGGGCCGGCGAGCTGGTTGCAGAAGCAGCCTTGGTGCTCACCAGAGGGCTAGGGGATGTCCCACAGAGCCTAGGCGGGACTCTGCCTGCTTGGCTCCGAGACCCTAGCAGATACCCCCGTGAGTGTAGCCCTGGAAGGGGTGTTTACCTGGGCCTTTCCAGCTGTGTCCTGGTTGCAATATGGAGGCCCGCCGCTACACCGCTGGTCTAGGGGCCGGTGAGCTGGTTGCAGAACGCAGCTTAGGTGCTCACCCGAGGGCGGGGATGTCCCACAGATCCTGGGCCTTTCCAGCTGTGTCCTGGGCCTTTCCAGCTGTGTCCTGGTTGCAATATGGAGGCCCGCTGCTACACCGCTGGTCCAGGGGCCGGCGAGCTGGTTGCAGAAGCAGCCTTGGTGCTCACCAGAGGGGAATGTAGCTATTCTTAAGTTTGTTGTCTTTGTACTTACACAAATGAAAATGATTTTAACACACTCGAAATATTAATTGAGCTATGGGGAGTAAAAATTTTTAAAAAGTAACACTCCTACAGGGTAACTTCACCAACCAAGAGCTAAGACAAACACATACACACACACACACACACACACACACACACACACACAGAGAGAGAGAGACAGAGAGAGAGAGACAGAGACAGAGACAGAGAGAGACACAGAGAGAGAGACAGAGAAACAGAGAGTCATTACTCTTCTCTGTTAAAATACCTCTTGTCTTACCATGATCTTATGATATAAGCTTATTTTTTTCTTATAAACTTCAAGTTTCTGACACGTTCTACCCTTTGAAATGCATGATGTAGTCACAATTTTAACAAGAGTCATCAGTTCTCTGTGCCTCTAGTTAGCAGGAAGCTTCATGCACAAACTCGAAGTGTTCAGGAATATCTGCACCAAGAAGAAAAGAATACCTAGAAACCAAGTAAAATCAGGGTGACACTCTTAGCCCTCTGAAGCTCATGCCTCATAGTAGATAAATGCTAATTCAGTCATTGCATACTTTTTCTTATCCACAAACCAGATATCTGACAAAACAACAACACTATGGAGAGATTTACTTTGGCTCACGGTTTGAGGATCAATCTCATCATAGTTCAGAAGGCACTGTGTCACAGCAGCAGCCATGCAAGGATGATGCTCACCTTTTTTTTTTTAAAGATTTCTTTATTTTATGTGTATGGGTACACTGCAGCTGTCTTCAGAAACACCAGAAGAAGGTATCAGATCCCATTACAGATGGTTGTGAGCCACCATGTGGTTGCTGGGAATTGAACTCAGGACCTCTGGCAGAGCAGTCAGTGCTCTTAACTGCTAAGCCATCTCTCCAGCCCTGATGCTCACATCTTGATGGTCCAGGCAAATACACAGAACCAGCAGGATGGGCAATAAACCCCAAAGTCTTGTCCCCCAAGATATATGCTTCTTCCTGTTAGATCCCATCGTGTAAAGCTTCCACAAACTCTCAGAATTGTCTCCCCAGCTTGAGACCATAAAAGGTAGAGAAGGCCCTAGAGATCTTTTGTATATTCAAACTGCAATCCATTATCTGTAAATAATAACATTAAACACATAGGTTTGCAACAGAAACAAGAGTTTATTAAGATAAAATTATTTAACTTTGTAACTTTGGGGAAAGTGAAAAAATTATCAGTTTTATCAACAATGGTTGAATTTTTCATTAGTTGTACACTTTGACAGAATTTCAAATTTGAGGGTTAGAAAGGAAATAAAGCAGATAATCAAGAACATTTCAAGATTTCTCAAGGATAAAATGGAAAGACAATTTTACTACAGAATCTGTATCTAGTATTGGCACTGGAGACTCAACAGATTAGTCAGCAGAAGCGAGATGTATAGAATGGCTGGTAACAAGAATAGAAATCCCTAGAAGGGAATGAAAGTGGAGTACAGACAACAGATTTGTAGTATCTTGTGGGAAAGCCATAGACTCCACAATTCAGAGATCTGAAGCCACTGTTTCCACAGCCCACTGGGTAGCAGCTTCTGTAGCCATAGCCCAGGGAGCAGGAGCTCCTGGATCCAAAGCCCAGAGAGCCAGCATATGTCCCCTGGCAGGGACTGCAGGGCGTGTAGCTCCTGGGGTAGTAGCAGGGCTTCTGGCAGGGGCTGGACACCACACAGGAACTCTGGCAGCTGGTGGGCTCAATGCAGGTCTCCTGGCAGCCACTGCTGAGAGAGGATCTGAGCTGGCAGGTGCTGGGAGAGCAGCTGGTAGTGGTGTAGACCAGGTTGCTGGGGTAGGAAGAGCCACAGGAGGAGCCTGAGGAGGGCAGGCAGCGACCAAGGGAGCGGGAGGAGAAGTTTCCAGAGCAGCAGGCCATGTTGAGAGGAGATGAGATGAGAGCTGGATGCTGAGAGGAGATTGTGAGTTTGAATGCCACCCAGTGAAGAGCTGGGTTTATATACTCTCAGAGGCAGGTGTGGTACCCAACCCTCTCATACTTGATGCATTTGTGTGCTTCCTGGTTGACAAATGTGTAACTCGGTAATCTCTGTAATTGTAGCTGCATTCGAATAGTTTTCTACATAGTATATTTATAGGTGTCGTAACAAAGTCCAAAGAGCTACTCCTATCTACAAAATGCTATGACTATTTTATATTAATGCCTGCCCCCTCCTAGCTGTGGAAGCCCTTTCCTCTCCTCTAGTGTATACTTCTTGTCTGTGCTAGATTGTAAACTCCTGCCTCTGCTGGTGAAGAGTTGTCTTTTAAAACTTGAGAAAGATATTGTTAATTATCTGGTTGCTAGATCTATTTCCACACAGACAGACCTATTTATAAGAATGGTCCATCTCATCCACCTCCATTGGCATTCTGCCAAATCCCCTTACTGTAATTTCACATGGTGTTAACAGAGCACAATTATACCATGGGCTACACTTACACATTGTGTATCACACTGAATAGAGACAGATTCAAAATAGGTAAAAAACCACCAAAATAAGAGAGGCAGCAAAAGAGACTGAAGCTAGTGGTTGAAAGGGATCTCAATGGAAACAGTTCCATTTAAATGAAGGGAGAATATAAGAGTAAGAATAGAAGTAAAGGAACAAAGAGTGCTTCCTTGTTGTTGGGTTTGTACTTTTTAAAATGAGAGCTTGCAGTACTGTCCAGTCTGGGCTGGATGAGTGATCGCTCTGCCTGATCTTCCTCAATGCTCAGACTGAAGGTGTCAGCCTTTCCTACTGTATTTTCACCCTGTTTATTGTCTTATTTCAATGCCTGAATAATCAATGTTTATAAATAATCAATGCTCAATTTTTTATTATTCTTCCATCATCTGCATTTATAATCTTTGACATTTTCTAACAATTAGACTATGCCTCTACCTTCTCATGTTGTTGAGTGTCTAGTAACATTTTTTTCAGTCAAATGTCCTGGTACCCAACTATACTTTCCCCCCTAAGTATGATTTCTCATCCTTTCCTAGGTTTTTTTTCTATTATGAGGTACATAAATGTGTAAGCCTCTTCCCCCTCCTTTCCCTCCTCCTGTTCCTGTTCCTACTCTTTCTGTTCCTCCTCTCTCTCATCTTCTTCTCTCCTTTTCTCTTCCTCTATCCCTTCTTTCCTCCCTCCTACCTACACTTATCATTTTATTTCTTCTGCCCTTACATTTTACTTTGTCTTTTATTTTCTTCTTTGCTTTTTTAAACATTTTTATTTGCTATTTTTCCTATCAAACTATAGATTTAAAGCTGAAAATATGCTTGGTATACTTATCAATTTCTTAGTATATAACCACATTTTTCTATGTTCACTGATAAATTATTCTGTGTTAAAATACATACAAATGATATTCAGATAGAACAGGAATTTACTGCTACAGTCTGAAAAAATTTTCTCACTTTTCTAATAAGATCTAAGCCATTTTCAATACTGATAAAGTTTAAATATATAGTATTAAGAAAAATACTGTAATTGAGAATATAAAACTCGGAGTGATGTTGTGAAAATACACAATGCTTGCACTCCTTTAAGAATAAAATTCATATTTTGTTATTTTGTACCTTACGTTGAACAGCCTATCAATAAGAAAATGTGGGAAATGTTTTTCCCATTTCTTATCCTGTTATTGTTTCATAAATAGCTCTTTAAGTTATCTTGGAAATAAATAGGTGTTCAAAACAAACAGTAATTCTATAAGGCATGAATGGATTCAGTAGTTTCTTCTAGTACTCTGCATTCTAATCTCGGACCCTTCTGTAATCTAGTTCATGAGAATACTCTATCCCATTTTTTTTGTCTCTATAGTGCTGTAATTCTGTCCACATAAGTTGAGATAATTTTTAAAGTTTTTCAAAAAGACCTACCTTTGAACTAAATTCATGTGAGATAGTACTATTTCATCTGTATAGCTGTGTATGATTATTTTAATCTAATTATTCATCAAGATGGAAAAACTGGGATAATTCAAATAAAATGTCAGACTTGAGAGGCTACTCATGCAAACCTTTTGATATTTGATTGCAGATTCTCATCAGTAGGTGATGAAAGGATGTCTCTTGATATGTGAGGTATTTCTAAAAGAACCTCATCCATATAGAAGGTCATGGCTTCTTCTCCTTAGAATCTCAATGGATCTGTTCCTCACAAGGCCAGGATGTTGCTTTAAAAAATGACTTAGAATAGAATTTCCATAAAAAATCAATATCTTTTATATTGAGATTCTATTGTAACTTTTTCTTTTTTTTATTAGATCTATTTTTTATTTACATTTCAAATGTTATCCCCTTTCCTGGTTTCCCCTCTGAAAACCCCCTACCCCACCCATTCTCCCTGCTAACTAATGCAACTACTCCCACTTCCATGACCTGACATTACATTATACTGGGACATCAAGCCTTCACAGGACCAAGGGTCTCTCCTCTCATTGATGTTCATCATCTGCTACATATGTGGCTGGAGCCATGGGTCCCTCCATGTATACTCTTGGGTTGGTGGCTTCATCCCTGGGAGCTCTGGGGGTACTGGATGGTTCATATTGTTCTTCATCCTATAGGGCTGCAAATACCTTCAGATCCTTTGATCCTTTCTCTAGCTCCTCTATTGAAGACCCTGTGCTCAGTGCAATGGTTGGCTGTGAGTATCCACCTCTGTATTTGTCAGGCACTGGCAGGGCCTCTCAGGAGACAACTATATCAGGGTCCTGTCATCAAGCACTTCTTGGCATTAGCAATAGTGTTTGGGTTTGGTAACTGTATATGGGATGGATCCCCAGGTGAGGCAGCCTCTGGATGGCCTTTCCTTCAGTTTCTGCTCCACACTTTGTCTCTGTATCTCCTCTCATGGGTATTTTGTTCCCTCTTTTAAGAAGGACTGAAGTATCCACATTTTGGTCTTCCTTTTTCTTGAGTTTCATGTGGTTTGTGAATTGTATCTTGGGTATTCTGAGCTTCTGGGCTAATATCATCACACACAGCTAGACTAGAACTCTGTCATTCAAAGAACATTTGACCCACATTATCAAAAATATAGTCCGGACAGCAAGGCTCCTGCATGTCATTCTAAAACACAGTCCTTCCTTTAGTAAAACTTAGCATTTTCTCAAGAGATTATTTTAGAACATTTATGTGATATCATAGTTACACTGCTTGTTGTCTTTTAAACATATTAATAACTCTTTGGGCCTGGCTAGACAGTTTAGCAGTTATTAGCACTCGTTATTCTTCCAGAGAACTAGTTTCACTCCTAGTACCCATGTCAGGCAGCACACAAGTACCAGTAACTCTAGGCCCAGGACATCTAACACCCTATTCTGGCCTCCAGGACCACCCATAAGCACATGCACATGCACTTGCACAAATTTTCACACATATATACACATCAAAAAAATCCTGTACTTGCTTTCTTATCATTTTTCCATACAGTTAGTGGGAAACATGGGTTCCAGGATTTAAACACTTCTTCTTCCTGCTTTCTCAGTTCAGTTCTCAGTTCATGCACAGCTGCTAACAGCCGTCTCTAACTCCAGTCCCATAGACTCACACCTTCATCTTCTGGCTCTCTCAGGACACTGAGCATGTAGATGAAGCATGCATCTTTAGGCAAAATACCTATACAGTCAAAGTAAAATTAATTTAAAATCATGGATTCTAATGCACACTGCTTACTTGAGAGACAATTCTCAAACAGATAAATGTGCTAGGAAATAGAGGGCATTCAGCATCTGTCAGCACCCAAGCTCAAATCCCATAAATGCCTTTCCAGGGACTCAGCATGCCTTCACGACTGAAAACGTTTTTAAGAAGAATTTTATAGACATTTTTGTAGTCAGCCTTCAGTGTACCCAAGACCTCACATGGGGCATTAGCAAGGTGCTAACATGCTATAATAGCGAGAGTGTCACATGTTACTTTGAAATTCACATCTACAAGAAAAATGGAAAGAAATAGGAGGGTGAGAAGAATAAAATGGAATGACAAGACAGCGGAATAATGAGAAAACATATGAAGTTAGAACTCCCTGTGTCGCTGTGGGAAGTAGATGTACCCGGTGTAAGGATGGCAGTCAGAGTTAGACTGATAAGCTACATGCCCATAGCCACGGCATCTAGACCGATCAGAGCTTAGCAGTATCACCATATTAATGTAATGAACTCTGAGACTGATACTCTCATTGGAATCATTCCTATGCGACCTGAACATAAATAAAAACTTAAAATGTTGATAAAGCTATCAGTCAAAGACTGCTTAAATACTGATTAATTCTCCCAGGAAAATAGAAAAGAAAAAAGAAAAATCATATAACTAAGTGTGTGTATATATAAGCACACACACACACACACACATACACACACACACACATGAACATGTACACATTTTCAGGGACATATCAAAGAATTGGAGAATGATAGAGATCTTATATGAGCCAGAACTGATCAGCTTAATATGGAGCTGTGATGCCCTCAAATTGATATCCTGATTTAGGCATCTGTGATTAAAGCAATAAAAAAAACCTTCCAGATTTACAAGACTACAGAATGAATTTGTATTTCTAAGCCCTTCAAATTTTTCTAGTCCTGGGGAATACCTCAGATTATAGAAAGCCAATTCTGACAAGCAACACTGAATTTCTAATACCCAAGTTCTTATACAGACACTAGTCAAATACAGAAACCAAGTTTAAATTGCATCAGTTCTTGATTGAATTGAAAGCATCTATGGAACTGGTGTCCTCATTCTAGCAGCCTGGCAGAACTGAGAGGAAGGTAAAGTCATTTTTCCAGGTGAGATGTCTGTTAGTCCCCAGAGCATGGAAGGAAAGCATGAAGCCTTAAACATGAGAGTGATGGAAGTTTAAATCTTAGTCATTATTCATGTGAGGCAGAACCAGACATTATAAAGCAATATAATGTCACACAGGACTATCTCAGTCAGCAGCACACTGCATTAACAATGGGGGACCCTATAGGATTATGTCACAGAGTGAAAAAGCAGCCATATTTGTTTAAATGCATCCTAACATTAAAAATGATGAAACTTGCTAACAGTGCATTTTCCCAAACCCACGCCCATCATTCAGCGTGACACCGGACTGTAACTATGTGAAGAATTTAACTCTATGAAACAGGAACATTTTCCATTTAAGAGATAATTATAGCTGGGAACAAAAGTTGCAATTGAGAAATTTGATGGGAAAATTAATAAAATTATGAAATTATTAAAACAATGGAATTGAATTTAACTAAAAACTTAAAAATAGCATAACTAATTGAAATGGTTGTGTTCCATCAGATCCCAATGACAGCTCCAGACACAGTGAACAGAATTATGATAAACAAGAACATTTTCAAACTAGGAGCCATGACCAAGGATTGAAAGGAAAGAAACCAGTGTAAGAGGCCCGTGGAACTGAGAATGTACATCTTCACTATATCTGGATCTAAGGGATGAATGAGGTAGCGATAATATTTGAGGAGATTTCAGTTGAGAACATCTGAGTATTAAACAAAGACATCAGCAATGAAACAGTAGAAGGAAGGGATTGTAATATGTCTAGTCAGTGTAAAGACAGAGACAAGCTCAGCAGACTTGAGTTTGATATAGAGACAAAACATCCAGATATTATATTTTTAATAAATCAGCACAGAATAATTGTTTTCCCAGCCCTACTTGGAATTCTCAAGAGAAATGACTCTTCTGGATTTTGTGCTAACTGCTAATAGTAGATTCTCTTTATAAAACATTGTAAACAGAACGTTTTGTATACAGAGTCCTTGAGTTGTCTTTCTTCACCAGATTCTCCCTCAAATTGAGGACTCAAAAGAAAGAGAACAGCCCCACTTGACCAATGCGGGATACAGGGTCATTGCTGAAGAAACTCAGGGAACCTATGTTCAGGCTGGCCATTGGAGCCTATTGGAAATTCCTCTGTTTTCTCTGGACTTGAGAGCAGACCATGACAACAGGGTCATTCAAAATTGTGGCTAAATTTCAGGACACTGTAGGAAGAGCCATAAGGAATAAATACCCCTGTGGCAAGGGGTGAGAATCAAATCTGTCACTCAGCCACACCAACGTCAAGCCAGTATGACCTCAGGTCTCATGTCATACACACTGAATGTAAAATTTGTTCCCTCTTCTTCTTCTGGATGTAAACTTAGCTCCCTCTTGTCCTCTCATGAGCTTTTTCTGCTTGATAGCTTTGCACAAGGGTTTGGACTCTCGACTCTTACATTTCGACTCTGCAGGATGATGACACTCATCGTTGACTTGCTCTCTCTCTCTTCCTCCGTCCAACCTTACTCAGGACTCCTTAGCTTCTATCGTTAACATGCGGCTGTTTACCAGGGAAACTCATACAGAAAACTATAATCTACGTGGCATAAGCTTGGAAAACAAGAATGGTTTTCAGTAGTTAATCTTTAATAGGTTCCACAGGATACTCAGAAAATGGTGTCAGATCATTAACAAAAGGAGATGCATCTTATGATCATTCAATAACATAGGAATAAAAATATTTTTGTGTGTAAGCTCCTCTGGCAAAACACATACAACTGGGTCAAGAATAAAAGGAGAGATTTTCATAGACACAATGGAATAAGTACCAGTGTATACAAGTCAAACCATTTCTGACATAGCAGTAGGTCATTGTCAACTGTGACAAAATTACAACAGCCATAAATATACTGTGCAGAAAACTATTCAAATGCAGCTACAATTACAGAAATTGCTGAGTTACACATTTGTAAACCAGGAAGCACACAAATGCATCAAGTATGAGAGGGTTGGGTACCACACCTGCCTCTGAGAGTATATAAACCCAGCTCTTCACTGGGTGGCATTCAAACTCACAATCTCCTCTCAGCATCCAGCTCTCATCTCATCTCCTCTCAACATGGCCTGCTGCTCTGGAAACTTCTCCTCCCGCTCCCTTGGTCGCTGCCTGCCCTCCTCAGGCTCCTCCTGTGGCTCTTCCTACCCCAGCAACCTGGTCTACACCACTACCAGCTGCTCTCCCAGCACCTGCCAGCTCAGATCCTCTCTCAGCAGTGGCTGCCAGGAGACCTGCATTGAGCCCACCAGCTGCCAGAGTTCCTGTGTGGTGTCCAGCTCCTGCCAGAAGCCCTGCTACTACCCCAGGAGCTACACACCCTGCAGTCCCTGCCAGGGGACATATGCTGGCTCTCTGGGCTTTGGGTCCAGCAGCTGCAGTTCCCTGGGCTATGGCTCTAGAAGCTGCTACTCAGTGGGCTGTGGAAACAGTGGGTTCAGACCCCTGAATTGTGGAGTCTATGGCTTCCCTTCCCTGAGCTATGGGTCTAGATATTGCTATCCAATCTACTTTGCTTCTGGTTCCTGCCAACCTTGTTACAGACCCATCTGTGGATCAGGCCTCTATGGAATCAACTGTTAAGCTTTTGATTCTCCTATATCAGTCTATGCTCTGAAACTATTGTTTTCCTGATTAATCCCTACAGATAGCCTACCATCCTTCCATTAATAGCATTTTTCTTCTCAAATATCGGGCTGATTGTGAGATTAGTGGGTTATCCAGAAATTATGCTTTACTCCCTGTACTGTTGATGAATACATGTTTTATTGGCTCTCTATCCAAGGTCATTTGAAAAATGAAAATTCCATCTAATAAACTTGTGCAATCTGATATCTCCATGTTATCATTCACGTTATTATTATACTTCACTCGCAAATTTTGGCGCCTGCGGTTTGGGAGATATACATAAGTTCAGGGCGATTATCCAGCTGGATTTGGGGACACAGTTTTGCATTAGTTTGATTTTCTTTCTTGGCAGTTGTCCGTTCTAGGGAGATCAACATTTATGAGGAAACAACAGGGCTCAGCTAGAGTGTCAATTGCCTGAGCTTAAATTTCTGATGAATTTCTGTTGAGCCAGAAATCAAAGCAATTAGGATGAGAATTAGAAATGCAAACACCAAGACTAAGATGTATAATTTGACAGGGTGACATGTGTACCGAGGCAAAAGCTTAAATCTAGTATTTGAAGGTACATTTTCAGTTAGGAGAGAGTAACTTTGAACACTTCTCAGGACCAACATTTACTTGTAGGTGTCAATGTTAGTCTTCCTGCCTCCCAGAGTTGGTTATGACCCTTGCACCTCATCCACACACATCTGTAAGGAGAAAGGCTCGGTTTGTCTTTCAGGAGGAACTGGAAACCTCCTTAACGCACCCAGGCTCAACTTCAAGCAACAGAAGAAAGTTTCTATTAAGAGGTTTAACTCACTAGTTTTCCTCTGCATCCCAAATGGATTGAACTTAAACATTTGGTTGCAATTTAAATGTGACATAATATCTTAAAGAAGGCTTAAGATTACATGTACTAGGTGCATTAAGGGAGGAAAAAGGGAAAAAATCAATCAAAAGATGCATTATGGTGCTTTTATAATGAGCTGCTAGAATCCCATATTCCAGAGACTTTCAAGGCATTTGTAAGGACTCTTGGGATTGTCTATTCCTGTGTCTGTAGAGGGAAAGACATTTTCCCCTCACCTTCTATCTGTGATTGGTTGAAGCTCATAATTTCATGCATTTGCATAAGTGTTAAAGGGAGAAATGACAGCAAATCTTTCCATGTAAAATTGGAGGTAAACAGACAAAGATGTATTGAGAATATTGCAGGTGAGATATTTATCACAGAAGGTGTGTAAATACCCATACCATGGTGTGCCCTGCCTGTGTGTGATCACCTCTGACTGCATGCTACATAAAGGCAATACTAAACAAAGAATCTCATTTAATTATTAAAGGATTAAGAAAAAACCCCACTTTCAGACAGGAGGGAAATAAATTACAAAATGGGTTTGAAGTTTGCCAAAGTTCTAGATTAAGTCCTGGTAAATTTCAATTCAAAAATACATTAGTTCTTTGTTCTTTCTTAACCTCTAAATTACACACACACACACACACACACACACACACACACACACACAGAGAGAGAGAGAGAGAGAGAGAGAGAGTTCCCAGTGTGTCAAAAGTCTCTGGTGCTTCTGCTCTTCTGGAAATCACTTCCCACAAACTGATTTAATTTATTACATCTATCCCATTAGCTTTATTGGCTTTGTTTTAATTTCTATTTATTACGTTTTGATTTTAAGATCCTGAGAATGAATGTGAAGTTGGGTTGGGACAAAAGTGACAAAGATCTTGGAGGATTTGGGACAGGGGAAAGAACATGATCAAAATGTATTGCAAAAAAAAAATTTAAAAATCAGATTCAGGGATAAACCTTAAAAATTGGTAAACAATTTTACTTCACAAATACTTTCAACCATTATAACATATGATAAATTGATAGAACATTATTTGATTACCATTTAGAACCTTTATTAATCTGAAAATTTATTTAAATTATATTTATTAATATTTTATAATTCAGTTTAAAAATCAATCTGATTGATATTAGTTGTTCTTTCCAATAATACAGAACCAAACTGACAAGAGTAATTAATTTGCCAAACTTCTGCAACATATTTTCAATATTGCAATTAATATTCTAGTTTTAGCTAGTGAGTTATTTAGTTCATTCTAGTTAGTTATGCTGAAGGAGAGAGGACCAAGAAGGAGGTCATGTCAGGGCCTGGAGTACAGCGATGTCACAAGATTCAGAGAGAAGATCGGCTGTGAGACAAAGACTGAGAATTAGTCATAGAATGTGACATTCATCAACAAAAGGAAGCTTCTTGAAAAATGTTTTGCTTTATAAAACAAGTGTAATTATAAATTAGATAATTAAAAAAGATTAAGATATACTGTTAGCATAGACAGGGGTGATGTCAATAATTTACTACCGTGGGAAAACTGTGAGTGTCAACATCATTTGGAGCATGTATATATTTTTACATTTCAATTTTCCATATTTCTGGAATATTCCAATTTGACTGGAAATTACAGCACCCAACTTAGTGTGGCTACCATGACTGTACTCAGACTTGATCGCAGAATTTGCACTTCATTTTCTTTACCATGACATCATCAGGATGTGTGGCTTTTATTGTCCCTGCGACAACACTAGTAAAGCTTTGGAGAGCTTTAATAGGATTCTTTGGATCAGATTGTGAAATCAAATTGCTAGAATTAAATCTATATTTGAGACACTGGGCAACCCTGACATGAAGCTGACTGTATTTTGTCCTTGGTCCTATCTTTCTTTTGCTAACAACGTGGGATTTCATACTTGATGTGTTTCATTGTTTGGAATTTTGTGATTGTTTTTGTCTCTTTTTATCCCCTCTAAGGATATAAGTGAAAGATATTTTATTGACATGAGGGAAAACAACTGAAAAAATAAATAAAATGTTTTTCTTAGTCCTATGTGAACATATCATTGCTTTTGCTAATGTACATGACCATATTTTTTAATTGGTTATTTTATTTATTTACATTTCAAATGTTATCCTCCTTCCCAGGTTCTCCACAAGCTCCCCATCCTCTCCTTCCTCCCCTACCTCTGTGATGGTGCTCCCCCACCCACCCATAACAGCTTTTCTATGTTTACTCTTCTGAAGAGCACACAGGAACACATATAGTCTTCAACTATCCCCTCAAACGGAAATGTTTTCTCTGGTTTAAAGATTCTAGGTTTTTGCACAGATTTCTCTTAGACCTAGCAATTTGGTTAAGCATTCTGAAGTCGTAGTTTCCCATCCCCTACTCTGCTCTAATTTTGAACCTTCTACCTCTGGTATTCCCTTGCGCTACCTATATTATCCATGCCAACTTAAGGTACTCATCCTGAGTGGCCCCGTTCTAGTATCTCAGCTTCCATATGTACTCTAGGCTAAATATAGAAAAATAAAATACTGCTTTCAAAGCAAGAATCTGTCAGAGAGAGACAATGTATGGTGATTGTATTTCTGTGGCAGAGTGGTCTTACCCACTACGATTTCTTCCCAGTTCCTTCCACTTACCTGTATAGTTGATGATTCTATTTACGGCTGAGTAATATCTTGGTGTATGAGTACGGTATTCTCACCCATCTTTTGGTAAGCATCTTGGATGAGTCTGTTTTCTCCCAATTGTGAATGGAGCCACCAGGATCATGGATGTGGAAGCAGCTTCTATTGCAGGATACTCTAGCTTGAATTGTACCTCCAATGACTCATGAAGGGTAGAGCTAAGTGCTGTGGTTCTTCTATTTCCAGTTTTGAGAAATCTCCATACCAATTCCCAGAAGGATTGCATTAGCATTAGTTGTTAGCAGTATGGGTGTTTAATGGCTTCCCTTCAGCACATCCATGGGGTACAGTCATTGACAGTTGTATTTTTTGAACTTACCAATTCTAAATGGGTGATCTTAAAGTAATTTTAAGCTGTATTCCCATGATTGTTAGGTATATTGAACACTTTTTTAAATGTTAACTATACATGTCCATTTCCAGTTTGGAGAATTATTGTTCTCTATAGCCTATTTTGTATTGGTTTTCTGTTTTCTTGATGTTTAGGTTTTTTTTTTTAAAGTTCTTGATATTTTCTAGACATTAATTTTCTGTCAGATGTATAGCTGTCAAATATGCCCCCTCCCATTTTCTAAGCTACCTCTTCACTAAGGTTCATTCATTGCTGTACATGACTTTTGAATGTAATGAGGTTCCATGTGTTGATGTTTGAACTGATTTCTGGTATAGTGGGACTTTATTCTGATAAAGTGTGTAAATTAAAATACACTCTTTACTTTATCCTCCAGCAGTTTCACAGTAGAAGGCCTTACATTGAATTTCTTGACCTATTCAGAGTTGAATTTTGTTCAGGGTGAGATACAGGAGTCTATTTTAATTTCTCTGCATGTTGACATCCAGGATTCCAAGCACCTCCTGTTGGAGATGCTGACATCTCCCATATATAATTTTGTTGCTTTTATTTTTTTAAATCCATCTCATCTGCTGACATCAAACCCAGACACTATTGCTGATGCCAAAAAGTGCTTACTGACAGGAGCCCAGAATAGCTGTCCCCTGAGAGGCTCTGCCAGAGCTGGACCAATACAGATGTGAATGTACACAGTCAAACATTGGACTGAGCATGGGGACCCCAATGGGGAAGTTAGATCAAGGACTGTGGGAGCTGAAGGGGTTTGCAACCTCATAGGAAAAAGAACAATATCAACCAACCAGACCCCCAAAAGCTCCCAGGGTCTAAACACCAACCAAAGAGTACACACAGGGGTTATCCATGGCTCCATCTAGATATGTAGCAGAGGATTGCCTTATCTGGCATCACTGGGAGGGGAGCCCCTTGGTCCTGCAGAGGCTTGATGTCCCAGGATAGGGGAATGCTAGGCTGCTGAGGTAGGAGTGGGTATAGAGTTGAGGGGAGGGAGTAGGGGATAGGGGGCTTGTGGAGGGGAAACAGGGAAGAGGAATAACATTTGAAATGTAAATAAATTTAAAAATTAAACCTTACTTATTTTATTTATTTATATTCCATACATTGCCCCCTTCCCACAGTTCTTCAGCCCATTCCCTCTCCCCTTTACCACTGAGAGGATGGTCCCCTACACTCCAGTATCCCCTTTCCCTGGGGCCTCAAGTCTCTACAGGATTATGCACATCCTCTCCAACTGAGGCCAGACAAGGCAGTCCTCTGCTATATATGTGGTTGGGGTTATGAGCCAGCCTATGTAAGCTCTTTAGTTGGTGGCTTAGTCTCTGGCAGCTCCCAGGGGTCTTGATTAGTTTAACCTGTGGTTCTTCTTATGGGGTTGCCATCCCCTTCAGCTACTTTAATAATTCCCTTAACTCTTTCATCGGGGTCCCTGACCTCAGTCCAAAGGTTGGCTGTAAGTATCTGCATCTGTCTCAGTTAGCTGCTGGCAGAGCCTCTCAGAGGACAGCCATGCTAGGCTCCTGTCTTCAAGCACAGCACAGCATCAGTAATAGTGTCAAGGTTTAGTTCCTGGATGTGGGATGGATTCCAAGTTGGGCCCGTCACTGGATGGCATTTCCTTCAGTCTTTCCTTCATTTTTGTCCTTGCATTTCCTTTAGACAGGTACAATTCTTGGTTAAAATTTTTGAAGATGGGTGGTTGATCCCATCCCTCCACTGGGGGCCCTATCTGCTGGAGGTGGTCTTTTCAGGTTCTATCTCCCCACTATTGGGCATTTCCCCATTGCAAACCTAGGTAGCTGTATTTGTTTACATTAATACCTAAACATTGTTTTTTCATTGATTTTTTGATTTTTGCATCAGTGGTTTTTTTTTGTTTGTTTGTTTGTTTTTTTTTGGTTTTTCGAGACAGGGTTTCTCTGTGTAGCTCTGGCTGTCCTGGAACTCACTCTGTAGACCAGGCTGGACTCGAACTCAGAAATCCGCCTGCCTCTGCCTCCCGAGTGCTGGAATTACAGGCATGCGCCACCACGCCCGGCGGCAGTGTTGTTTTTAATATATAATATTATGGCTTGATGGGTATAATTTTGTATCTGAATATGTTGATATATTTTTGTGGTTGTTCAAAAATGTTTTGGCTTATCTCAGTCGCATCCCTGCATACATTTTTACATTGATTTGTATATGTCTATAAAGAGTGGACCTAGAATTCCTATTAAGATTTCATTGAATATGTAAATTACCTTTGGTAGGATGACCTTTTCACAAGCTGATTGTTTTTTTCTGATCCATGAGTATAGAAGTTTTTCCCTTTCTTAGATTCCTTTTTAATTTAATTCTTGTTGTATTAAAATCTTCATTGTAGACATCTCATTCATTTCCTTGTTTATGCTGTGAATGAGATTGATTCCTTGATATTTTTAGTGTTTTTTAATCAATAAGGCTATTGAATTTTGTGTGTTAACTTTTATTTAGCCACTTTTCTGAAAATATTTATCAGCTCTAAAAGTATTTTAATAGACTCTTTAGGGCCTTTTATAAGTAGAATCATATTATCTGAATACAAGCAGAGATTAACTTCTTGTTTTTCTATTTGTATCCTTATATTTATTTTTATTTGCTCTTCACTCTAAGACTTTAAAGCCTATATTGAATGGGAATGAAGAGAGTGGACACACTGTTCTTTCCTGATCTCAGTACAAATGCTTTCCATCTCTCTCCATCAACCATGTTGGTTACAAGCTTTTCATATATGGAGACTTTATTCTGTCAAAATATACTTCCTTATCCAAAATGTTTATCATAAGGGAAATTTGAATTATCCCAAAGGCAATTTCTGCATCTATTCATGTGAATATATTATTTCTGATTTTGTGTCTAATTGTGTGATGGATAATGTTTATTGATATAGGTCTGTTGAACCAGCCCTGTGTGTTTGGAATGAAGCCAACTTTGTCATGGTCTTTTTGATTTAATATTGAATTTGCTTTTTCAGTGTTTTATTGGGAGTATTTTCCTCAGGCAAATTGGTCTATAATTTTATCTACTTATTGTGAGTTTTTCTGATTTTGATGTCAGTGTAAAACTGGGTTTATAAAAACAATTTTGTAATGTTCAATCCCTTTCCATCTCATCAAACATTTGAGTAATATTAGTGTTAATACTCCTTTGAATTTCTGATAAAATTATGCAGTGAATTTCTTTAGATTTGTGCACTTTTTAGTTTGAGAAAATTTTAATAAGGCTTCAGTGACATTTCTGGCTACAGACATTTACAAATCTTTTATTTCTTCTTGCTTTAATTTTATATGTTATATGTACCTATAAATTCTTCAACTTCTTCTAGTTTTTCCAACACAGTGAAGTAAAGCAGAGTAGTTTTTATTTTTGTCCTCAGTATGTTTCTAGATCTCATTGGTATTTGTTTTAATGTCTTCTTTTTCTTCTTAAATTATATTTATTTGTGTCTTTCTTCCTTCTTATTTTACTGAGAGAAGCTAATGATTTTTCCATCTGGTTTATTTTACCAGAAAACTATGTTATTGTGCATTGGTTTCATTGCTTCCTGTTGTTATCACTACATATTTTTTTCTGATTTTAGTTATCTTTCAATGTACTGCATTTAGGCTTAGGTTTTGGTAGAATGCATCCTTAAGTTATTAATTTTAATCTGCTTAAGATTACATTGTAAAAAATACTGCTATAAAATTTATTCATACTAATGCCTTTGTTATATAACAAAGAGGTTGGCATGTTGTATTTTCAGTTTGATGTGACTCTATGGATGTTTTTCATATTCATTTCTTCGGTATCACAGTTATCATTTAATAGTGTGTTATAAACTCTCTATAAGTTTGTATACTTTCTCTGGTGTCTATGATTATTGATAACTAGGTAATTTACTGCACTGTGATTAAATGAAAGGTTTGAAAGGTATTTCAATTGTCCTTTATTTACTGAGTCACTGCAGACAATAGGATACTCTTACATGAAGAATAAATTCATTTTTAAAAAGAAATATATTCAATGAAATGTGCTAGATTTCCAAGTCCCAGTGCAGAAGCAAAAACAACACAATATTACCACAGGCATAATGAAGAAGGCCTGGAGAATATTCCAGCAAAAGAATTCATAGTAGTGCTTTTATGTACATTCAAACAACTGAGCAAGATATAGGTGCGCTCCAAGGTACAAACAACTGAGCAAGACATAGGTACGCTCCAAGGGAACACAAGCAAATAACTGAGTGAAGTGAGCAATCCAATTCAAAATATAAAAAACAAAATTCATAAAGAAGTGGAATGGTTAAAGAAAACCTAAGCTAAAATAATGTTGAAAATTAAAAAACTCTCAATAAGTTCCATTAAAACCTCAGTGGAAAGTCTCACTAAAAGAATAGAATACATAGAAAATACAACATTTGGGCTCAGTGAAAAGCTGTAAGAATTGGACTAGCCAGTGATCTTCAATGATAAAAATTTTAAAGGGATGTAGATGTAGCATAGAAAAACTTTGGAACAAGCTGGGGGAAAATACTTTCAATGTGTGTTCATAGAAGGAGAATAATAATAGAAACTCCTTAAAACTGTATAGAGATGCCTATATAGGCACAAAAGGCCAGTAGAGTATCACATTTACAAGATGATCAGAGAAACATCATGAGATATAGGCAAGATACTAAAAGCACTGAATACTGAAACTATATTGAAATATGTAAGAGACAAATATAGGTTCATTAGAATAATGCATGATTGCTGGATAGGAGCCTTTAAGGTCATGAGTTCCAAGAAAGATATAAATCAATTTATAGCTCTAAAAGAATGGAACTGCTAACCCATACTTTTATATCCAGAAAAACTATCTATTAAATTAAAAGACAAGTATGAATTGCCTACAATAGAAATAGAATAATGCAATTTATGATCACTAATACATAACAGATACTCTACAGAACATATTGGAAAGACTTATTTGAACTGAGGAGAAATATGAATAAACTCACAGGGACATGAGCAAATAAAAAACAATAGCAAATCAGTAAATTATAAGTATAAAAAGAGCCCCCCAATAATAAAATGATAAAGATACAAAACTTTGAGGTATAACTCAATGATTTTAAGCTTTCAAATAGAAACTTACTGGCTAACCAACTGGGTTAAAATTCAAAACTCATCATTTATCTGCCTCTAGGGAGTGCATGTTGCCATTATCAGTAGACACTATCTTAGGATAAAAGGATGTAAACCAGTATTTCAAATATATGGACCTGGGAACTAAGCAGTTATAGATAATCTCACATATGACAAAATCAACTTTGAACCAAAACTTTCTAGAAGACTTTTAGGTCACCACATTCTTTAAAGGAACTTCATCAGAAGAACATTATAATTCTAACACACAAAAATCCACAGAGATGTACCTAATTTCACTAAATAAATATGACCAAATTCACAAACAAAACTTAATTCCAACATGATGATGTGTTAGGTGTGAGAGGTCCACAGACAGCCACTCTCAATTCCAGACCTGAGTGTCCTACATTGAGGCAACATGATTGTGTCCTCAGTTTCCACCCCTCCCCGCTCCTGCTGTGGAACTCTTGAAGTCTGGGGTCCCTTAATACTATCTTCAGTCCATAGCTTCCACTCTATGTTATAGAATTGGTGCCCAGGCTCATCTCTGACCCCTGCCTTTGGTACATGACTTATGCAGTCCTGAAATTGAAGCCTCGGTGCTCCTGCCCTGGTCAGCTCTGATCTTTCCTATGAGACCATGACTCCCTTCTGGAGCAACTTGATGTACTAATTAATGGACCATACACTATTGCTTGGAATCAGCTTTCTTTTCCTGGTTCTTTTTAAAAAAACAAACTGCACCCAATTCTTTGACTTTGACAATCAGAGTAAGACAAGTGAAAAAAAGCCCCCCCCCCAAAAAAAAAAACCAAAAGACAACCGTTTAGCATTTTTTTTCTAAGTCAGGTGAAGCTAAGTTGGGAAAGTGCCAGGAAGTTGCCCCAATTCCTGAACCCTGTTATTACCACCTAAGATAATTGTCTCTTTATATGTTTTGAGAAAATGGGCAGGAATAGTATCTCAAATCTGGGTATTAGAGAGGCAGCATTTTTGATAAAACAAATTTGTATCTTGAGAGTCTTTCAAAGTTGATTGGTTGATTAATTTGATACTAATTTGATACTAAATTCATATTCACATATTAAATTGTTTTCTCAGAAACAAATGCATAACCCTGTAAATTATATACTATAGTAATCTGGATGAAAAAAATTACTCATAGCCTTCAATTGTAGGCAACTCTCACTTTTATGTTCCTTATTTGCAATTCAAATTGAAATTTTCCAATTATTCATTAATTTAAAATATGAACATACCAAAACTAAGCTATTTGCTCTCAAAATCTAGTTGAATAAAGGTATTGATATGTATTTGAGTCCCCAAACCCATGAATGCAAACATAAAACAAAATAACAATATCATCAACAAGGCATTGAGGTTTCAGATTGCACAAATTTATTTGATTAAAATTTCAGTTTTCAAATAGGTTTGAATGAAGAGTAAATATCTAAGATATATCTCACCAGCATAATATTTGAGGCCTAATAGGCATTACACATTAATCTATGATTCTAACAGTAGTAGATGGGGAAATTGTTAGTGGAAAGACAAAAGCAAAATGATAGAAGATGAATAGTGAACATGTCTATAGGATATATAGATTTCGGTCTTGATATTGTAAGAATACAGAGACTTAACTGTTTAATTCCTAGAAGCCAGAACCACAGACTGATCTATAACAAGAAGGTTGAAATCTTGTAGAAGCCACATACACTGGGTAGTAAAATCTGGATCCGTAACTCAGGGAAGGGAAGTCATAGACTCCACAATTCAGGGATCTGAAGCCACTGTTTCCACAGCCCACTGGGTAGCAGCTCCTAGACCCATAGCCCAGAGAACTGCAGCTGCTGGACCCAAAGCTCAGAGAGCCAGCATATGTCCCCTGGCAGGGACTACAGGGTGTGTAGCTCCTGGGGTAGTAGCAGGGCTTCTGGCAGGGGCTGGACACCACACAGGAACTCTGGCAGCTGGTGGGCTCAATGCAGGTCTCCTGGCAGCCACTGCTGAGAGAGGATCTGAGCTGGCAGGTGCTGGGAGAGCAGCTGGTAGTGGTGTAGACCAGGTTGCTGGGGTAGGAAGAGCCACAGGAGGAACCTGAGGAGGGCAGGCAGTGACCAAGGGAGCGGGAGGAGAAGTTTCCAGAGCAGCAGGCCATGTTGAGAGGAGATGAGATGAGAGCTGGATGCTGAGAGGAGATTGTGAGTTTGAATGCCACCCAGTGAAGAGCTGGGTTTATATACTCTCAGAGGCAGGTGTGGTACCCAATAGGGTTACCCTTGATGCATTTGTGTGCTTCCTGGTTTACAAATGTGCAGATGTCCGTGAATAGTTTCCTGAATAGTGTATTTATGGGTGTTGCAATTTTCTTATAGCTATGACAATGAACCAGTCATGGATTCCATGACTATTTTACACGAATGCTTATTCATGGTCTCCAGGAAAAATATCTGTTTTTTTGCTTATGGCCTGATTTTTATGTGTTTGTCCAAATGTTCTGAAGAATACACCTTTTTCCCCTCCATAGGAGGAGATATGAAGAAATTGCTCTTCTTTTAGTTAGTGAATTGCAAGCATCACTTTGAGTTCCCTTTGAAACATTAATTCTTGGCATCATTTCTAATTTATTATTATTATTCTCTGTGGACCCATAGCATTTCCCATGTACTTCACTTGCACTAACTAGGGAAGAACAAAATAAATTGAATGAGATTGACCCTAAAAGGTGAGAGAAAACACAGTGATTAAAGTCATAGTGGCTGCAAAGAAAGGATTGAAGCAGAGTCACAAGCTTAGGGCACTTTAGGCCCTTATGAATGCAGTCAAAGAAATGATAAAAGGAGACCATTTCATATCCTAGATGTCTGACATGGCCTGAGGTGAGGCTGCTTTGTACCAGCATACACACGTCAGTTTTAACTCTTCAGGGAAAAAGAGGCTCAGCTGACTATTGTCCTCTATCCTGTGGGTCCTGTAGAAGCTTGGTTTCCAAGAACTGATCCCAGGGAGTGACTAAGTTTAAGAAAAGAATTTCTATGAGATGCTTATGGTGAACTATAACACGGGGTAGACTATGGTCCCTAAGGAAGCACACAGAGGCTTTGTGGGTCTAGGGAATTTTTTGTTTTCTTGAGCTCTTAGGAGAGAGTCTGAGAAGAAAAACAATTTCAAAAGTCTCGACAAGTCTAATCTTATACAGCTTTGAAAGTTAAAATGATTTTTGGTAGATATCAGAATTGTGATACATATTTTGTCTTCAACATGTGAAACACGGTTGAGAAAGAAAGTAATTTCAATGTGCAGGCCACATCTAAATAATACCTACTAAATGCATCTTTAATGTCCTCACATAACCAAGCATATTTGAAGAGTAAAAATAATATAAAATAATGGTTTAAAAATTATTGTTTAATGTCAGCAGAAGAAAACATGTGTTGATCTATCTATTTGAGGGAAGACTATTATTTATTTGAAATCATGACCATCCATGTCAATGCCATGTGTTCTACACTAACACCTAAAAAATAACCTAAA
Source organism: Apodemus agrarius (assembly GCA_964023405.1). Classification (NCBI taxonomy): domain Eukaryota; kingdom Metazoa; phylum Chordata; class Mammalia; order Rodentia; family Muridae; genus Apodemus; species Apodemus agrarius. Next base: position 9,503,587 of record OZ030018.1, on the reverse strand, counting down.
GTACTACCATATAAATAATATTCAAGTTACATGCTAAAAGCCAAGGAAGTCAGAACATATCGATAATGATAGACAAACAAGCTGTGGACATGGTATTGACAAGCTATGGAAAACCATGGCTCTCAAGAACATTTGAGCTACACATATTTTTCACACTTACTCTTTTCCATGTTAATTGTTGGTATCATTCCATTTGGCTGGATAATATCAACTAACATATGTATTACAATCACAAATGAACTTCCTTGTACCATTCTCCATCTATTATCAAGATGTCTGGCCTTTATTATCACTGTGAAAACAATCATAAAGCTGTGGATAGCTTTATTAGAATTCTTAGGACCAGATTATGAAATCAAATTGTCAGAGTTTAAAAAACTTGCTGTGTCTAATATGAAATGGATCTTATCATACCCTAGGTGATATTTTTTCCTCCAATGGACTGTTGTGATATTTAGAATGTTGTTTCATTCCTTCCTTAGCTAAAGGTGTAAAGAAAATACCATATTATTAGTATGGTTAAAAGTTATTTAAAACAATTGCATTTCTATGCACAAAACTGAAACATCAACATATTCATTTGCTAGGACTAAGTGATAATTGCAAAAGCATCCACATTTTAATTTTATTCTCATAAAGTGTGCATGGTTATATGAGGAGAGGGTCAAAATTTGTCTTAGTAGACATTATTTGGATAAAAGTCAGATATAAGGTCTTAATGAAACTCTATTTACTTGTTTAATTGTTTTGATTTATTAAATCACATATTTATTATTAAGGCTTATATTACATATTTTGATCATTTTTTCTTGTTCCCAATTACTTGCAGATCCTTTATAAACATTCAATTTCATTCTCTCTCTCTCTCTCTCTCTCTCTCTCTCTCTCTCTCTCTGTCTCACCGTGTCTCTCTCTTAAAATGTAAACAACAATCTAAAATACATATGCAACTGAAAAAAATTATCAACTCAGGTTGACATGAGCAAGAAATAAACATCCATATGAATTCTCTGGCATCTAACAACAGCTTTTTACACAGTATAAGCATAATCTGATGTTTTTGCATGTTGTTTTCTTATCTAGAATCTCCCCCATTTCAGAGGACACAGGACGAAGAGGTAAGAGAGAGACTGTCAGAGTCAGATTCTTGTGATACAGCCCCTCAGTTCTGTCACTTGTGATCACACAAACTTCAGTTGTCTTCTTCTCTATCTTCCTGGGTTCAACCTCACTTGACTTTTCTTGGCTTATATTGTTTCCCTGGCCTTAGAGTTAAACCACACAGGTAATGTTATACAATCCATACAGAATATTGGAAAATGAGAAGGATGGGACCAAGTAAGAGTCATCTTCAGTAGGTTCCATGGAAAACACAAAGTAATAATCCCAATTCATTAACAAGAAGGACAGCAAATTACTGTCATGCCACACATGGAGAAGAGTATTTTCCGCATAACATTCTATGACAAAACACATAAAACTTATGTCATGAGGAAAAGAGGAAAAGGAGGGGTTTCTTTTTTCAGGACATGATAGAATAGGCATCACTGTAAAACAGTCATGGCATCTCTGGCATAGGAACAGCTCATCATAATTTACTTTAATAAAATGACAACACCCATAAATACGATGTGCAGAAAACTATGCAAATGCAATGCAATTACAAAGATTACTGAGTTTCACATTTGTAAACCAGGAAGCACACAAATATGCCAGGACAGCCCTGTTGGGTACCACACCCTCTCCTGAGAGTATATAAACCCAGTGCTCCATAAGGTGACATTCAAACTCAGAATCTTCTCAGGTACTACCAGTCCAGCTCACATCTCCTCTTCAACATGGCCTACAGCTGCTGCTCTGGAAACTTCTCCTCCTGTTCCCTTGGTCGCTGCCTGCCCTCCTCAGGTTCCTCCTGTGGCTCTTCCTACCCCAGCAACCTGGTCTACACTACCACCAGCTGCTCTCCCAGCACCTGCCAGCTTGGATCCTCTATCAACAGTGGCTGCCAGGAGACCTGCATTGAGCCCACCAGGTGCAAGAGGACCTGTGTAGTGTCCAGTCCCTGCCAGAAGCCCTGCTACTACCCCAGGAGCTCCACACCCTGCAGTCCCTGCCAGGGGACATATGCTGGCTCTCTGGGCTTTGGGTCCAGCAGCTGCAGTTCCCTGGGCTATGGCTCTAGAAGCTGCTACTCAGTGGGCTGTGGAAACAGTGGCTTCAGACCCCTGAATTGTGGAGTCTATGGCTTTCCTTCCCTGAATTATGGCTCCAGAGTCTACTACCCAACCTACTTGGCTTCTAGTTCCTGCCAACCATGTTACAGACCAATCTGTGGATCAGGCATCTATGGAATCAACTGTTAAGTCTTTAACTCTTCTATGCCACTCTATGCTCTGAAGCTATTGTTTACTTGTTTAACCCTTACTGATATCTTACCATCCTTCTATTAATAGTTTCTTTCTTCTCTAAATTCTGGTAGACTATAAGATTAGTGGGTAACCTGATATTGTCTAGAAGATGTTACTCAGTGGGTAGGGGTAGGCTGCAGATCCAGGGGCTTTAGATCTCTGCCGAATGGAACTTAGGGCCTTCTGGTCCTAGGTCTAGGATCTTCAACCCAGTGTACTTGGCTTTCACTCAGTTCCAACCTTACATATCCAGCAGTGCATCTGGCATTTTTGGATGCACCTGTTTCATCTTTGTAGACTCACAATGTCAAAGCTAAAAATCTCTGTGTCCTTTGGTTGTTTTTCTTGTTCTTATTCCTTACCATTGTCGCTTCAACTGTCCATCAGCTACTCTTTTATCTTCAACTTCTGGTAGATTCTTGGACTAAAACTAATTCAAAAAATATGCTTTACTGCATGTATTCTCAAGATATATTTGGCTTTATTCCAAGAGTATCTGAAATTGAAAATTTTAATCAAATAAATTTGATTTGTGCAACCTGACACCTCAATGTATTGTTCAAATTCTTAACATTTTGCTTACAGCATTTTGAGATTAAGTATTTGTAAGTCTTTAATAGTAATCAGCAAGATTATTTGCCTGGATAAGTGATCATTGTTTTGTACATGAGGATGTGTTAGTGGGACTAGTCAGTTCTGGAAAGGCATTCACTGACACCTGCAAATAGGGTTCAAACTGCAATCAGGATGGCTTGAGATTGGAGGACCTGAATTCCTCCATACCCAGCAAGTTAAAGTCATTATTAACATGAGAACCAGAAATGCAAGCACCAAGAATACATGATATTATATAATTCATATGGTAAAGTTTACACACAAGTGAAAATCTTTCTCCAGAATTTTAATATAGATTTTCAGACAAGAAGCATGTTTTTTTAATTATTTATTTATTTTTATTTATATGAGTACACTGTAGCTGTCTTCATACACACACCAGAAGAGGGCATTGGATCTCATTACAGATGGTTGTGAGCCACTATGTGGTTACTGGGAATTGAACGCAGGACCTTTGGAAGAGCAGTCAGTGTTCTTAACCGCTGAGCCATCTCTCCAGAACAACATGAGTTTTAAGCAGGTCTCAGGACAGCTAGCAATACTGTGTTAATGTTACTATCCCTGCTTCTCCAGTTTCAGGCATTATCACTGCATCTCACCTCTAAGCATGTGTATGGAGAATTGAGTGAGTTGTGCTCATAAGGAGCTGGGGCAACTTGATGCTTCTCCTAGAGTCAACGTAATTCAACAGAAAAGCCATGTATCTAGGAAAATTTGAGTTTATATTCTTTGTCACTCTAGGTCTCAAAGATAGCTTAAGGCTACACACCTGAGTACAATATGAGAAAGAAGGCATGACAGGCGTCATGAGAATTAAAGCTTGAAAAGATTTGAAAAAATACTAATCTAGTTTTTGAAAAGTGTGCATTTTAGTGTTTTTATAAGGAAAAACTGGAAGGCATCATTCCAGGAACCACCAGAGGGTTTTTGAAAACTACATATTCTTCTAGTCCATGGAATGAAAGTAGTTAAGTTGTCAAATTATATTAGACTTTTGTCATGCAATTTTTATTTTATGTGCAACTTTTATAATAAACTATAAAATTTAAAAAATTTCACCTTCAAGAATAAGGTATATAATTTTTTGAGTTATGTCTATGTATGCAGTTTTGCCTGCAGGTACATATATGGTTTACCTGAGTTTCTGGTGCCTGAAGGGGCTATTGGATAGACTGGAATTTAAAGTGCCTTGCTAGACATTGTAGTTTATAACTGTCCAGCTAGGTTTGACTATTGAATTCTCCTTCCTTTAGCAACTTACATAGCATCCCCTGGTAATCTGAAAGCCAGTAATCATAGAGTAGGCTTTCAAATAAAATCCAACTCAAATTGCCAAAGTCCTGGGTTCAAAGTCTATTGTGTCTTCGGAAATAGAAACTTAGCTTCTGGAAAGGCATCAAGGGCAAAGACAAAATCAATATTGTTTGGTGAGTTTCTTGAACTCTCCTGAACAACAACTCAAAAAGGTGTTTCTTAGTTTTCATGCCTAGTACTGGGGCTTTGTGATATCTCTATCTATCTCTATCCCTATTTCTATCTCTATCTCTATCTCTATCTCTATCTCTATCTCTATCTCTATCTCTCTCTATCATTATATCTATCTATATATCAATATTCATATCTATATATCTATAGCATCTATGTCTATATAATTAACATAAATATATAAATATATATATCACATACATACACACATTATATATGATATAAATAATTTTAGGTAAATTTTGTACATATGATTCATTTTGGCTTTTCTCACCTTAGCGTTTCTTTCCCCTCTTCTCTTCCTCTCCTACTGTGTTGAGTATTCTTACTTCCACAGCTTAGTTTTGATTGGTTGTTATATTGATGTTTACTTTTTTAAGTTATTTGTATTGTCTAAATCTTAATCAAATACCAGATGGACAGATGGCGGTGATTTCATCCCATTTAGCAGTCTGCTCCTTCACTCAACTGAAGTTGTCCTTTCCAAAAGAAAATGCTTGAATTTCATTATTTCTCATTTGTCTATTGTGAGACTGACTTCTTACTCTAGAGAAATCTTATCCAGAAAGTGCATGCCTGTGCCTATAAATTGAAATGCATGCCTTCTTCTATCCTCTAGAAGTTGAAGTACATCAGGTGTTAGGATGAGGCCCTTGCTCCATGGTGACTGAGTAGAGTGCAGGGTGGAAGATGCTTCTTTCATCTTTATGTTTAAAACCATTTGTTTAAAAAAAATGCCTTTTCTTGCTATCATGGTAAAGGTTAGGTACCTGTACTTGCTTGTGTGGATGGATCTGCCTCCTCTATCCCCTCTCATTGTTCTTGTGTCTGTTTTGTGTCAGTAACATATAGTCTTTTTTTATTTTTATTTTTTTTTAATTTATTGGATATATTCTATATTTACAATTCATTTCCCTTTTTCTGGTTCCCCACCCCCAAAGGTCCCACATGCCCTTTTCCCTCCCCCTGCTTCCTCATCCACCCCCTCCCACCTCACTGTTCTTGTACTCCCCCACAATGATGTTTTGGTCTATTCTAGCACCAGTGTCTACTCCTTTATTCTTGTGAGACATCACTTGATATGTGATTTATGTCTTTGATGTTCCAAGCTTCTAGGCTAATATCCACTTATCAGTGACTGTATACCATGGGTATTCTTTTGAGACTGGGTCACCTCACTTAATATGACGTTCTCCAGTTCCATCCATTTCTCTAAGAATTTCATGAATTCATTGTTTCTAATGGCTGAATAGTACTCCATTGTGTATATATACCACATTTTTTTGTATCCATTCCTCTGTTGAGGGACATCTGGGTTCTTTCCAGCTTCTGGCTATTATATATAAGGCTGCTATGAACATAGTGGAACATGTATCTTTATTGCATGCTGGAGAATCTTCTGGGTATATTCCCAGGAGTGGTATGGCTGGGTCCTCCGGAAGTATCACGTCCAGTTTTCTGAGGAACCACCATACTGATTTCCAGAGTGGTTGTACCAGCTTGCATTCCCACCAGCAGTGGAGGAGTATTCCTCTTTCTCCACATCCTCGCCAACACCTGATGTCTTCTGAGTTTTTAATCTTAGCCATTCTGACTGGTGTGAGGTGAAATCTCAGACCAAACATGTGAAAATCTCACACCAAACATGTGAAAGATTTATATGACAAAAACTTCAGGTCTCTGAAGAGGGAAATTGAAGAAGACATCAGAAAATGGGAAAATCTTCCATGCTCATGGGTTGGCAGGACTAATATAGTCAAAATGGCAATCTTGCCCCAAAGCAATATACAGATTCAACACAATCCCCATCAAAATCCCAACTCAGTTCTTCATAGAGCTAGAAAGAGCAATTCTCAAATTCATCTGGAATAACAAAAAACCCAGGATAGCTAAAACTATCATCAACAGCAAAAGAACTTCTGGGGGAATCAATATCCCGGACCTCAAGCAATACTACAGAGCAGTAGTATTAAAAACTGCATGGTATTGGTTCAGTGACAGGGAGGCGGATCAATGGAATAGGATCAAAGACCCGGAATTGAACCCACACATCTATGGCCAATTGATCTTCGACAAAGGAGCTGAAAACATCCAGTGGAAAAAAAGATAGCCTTTTCAACAGATGGTGCTGGCTCAACTGGAGGTCAACATGCAGAAGAATGAGAATTGATCCACTCTTATCTCCTTGCACTAAGCTCAACTCCAAGTGGATCAAGGACCTCCACATAAAACCAGACACACTAAAACTAATAGAAGAGAGACTGGGGAAGACCCTTGAGGACATTGGCTCAGGGGAAAAATTCCTGAACAGAACACCAATTGCTTATACTCTAAGAGCAAGAATAGACAAATGGGACCTCATAAAATTACAAACTTTCTGTAAGGCAAAGGACACTGTCAAAAGGATAAATCAGCAACCAACAAATTGGGAAAAAATCTTCACCAACCCCACATCCGACAGAGGGCTAATTTCCAATGTATACAAAGAACTCAAGAGGTTAGACCCCAGAAAACCAAATAACCGTATCCAAAAATGGGGTACAGAGCTAAACAGAGACTTTTCACCTGAAGAAATTCGGATGGCTGAGAAACACCTTAAAAAATGTTCAACATCATTAGTCATTAGGGAAATGCAAATTAAAGTAACATACAGTCTTAATACCATGGCTCCATAGTATATTAGCTGAAATTAGTACAAAACGTCTTGTAGTTTGGATTTTCATTCTAGGTTGTTTTGACTGCTATGACCTCCGATGAGAATTTTGAATCTGCTCTTCCCTGTGTGCTCAGTTTCCAAGATTCAGCACCCCGTGGACTGGCCCTCTCTTTGCCTGACTTTGAGTTGGCCTTCCAGAACTAGATCCTCTACTTTGATCCATTTTTATTCTGATACTCATTCTCATCAAATCTCAACAATTTAACTTCTATTCCTGCCTGCACAATTTCTCCTCTGTGCTTTAGAACTGGTGGTCTGTGTCCTACTAGTTTGTTTCATCTCTGATCACGATTCTGAATTCATGACTTCTATTGTGCCAAAATGGCAACCTGTGTGTTCATCTCTCTGGTTAGTTCTGACACTATTCCTGGGACCCTAACTTCCCGCTGCCCCAGTTGATGAACTTATAGCCAGTGTACCATTTCATGGGGTGCTATCTCCCTCCCCTAGTTTTTATTTCATAGAAACTACACCCTCATCTCTGACATCAACTTGGCTTTGTCTACTTAAGACAAAGGAATAAAAGCTACAAGAAAAACTGCATCACTTCTAACGTGACTGAAGCTGAGCCTTGAAGGAGCTGTAGGAAGCCACCACTGCTCTTGAACTAACTCTCTTTTACCTAGATTGGTGTGCTTCTCCTTACACACGATTTAAAACAAGGATTAGCAATGGTGCCCATACCACGGCAAGTGAGGATGTCAGCATGATTCAGAAATTTTCCAAGCTTTTCGGCTGGCTGAGGACATCCTTTCACACACTAGATTTAAATATTTTTGCCTTTATTTATGTGGAATCCAATAAATTTTATACCTTATTATTGATAGTGAAATTTTTATTTAAAACCTTTATCATTCTATTTCCCTGGATCAGCAACAGATCATATTTTTAAATTTCAGGCAATCATCATTGATTTTAAACCTAATTTGTAATACAAATGACAGTCTTCCTATTATTGACTCCTTCATAAAGGAACATACCGAACAACAACAACAACAACAACAACAACAACAACAACAACAACAAATGTTATTTTGGTCACAAAATACAATTAAGGAAATATATTCATCTTCATTGTTTCTTACATATGTAAATTCAGAAACTAAACCCATCATCATCATCATCGTCATCATCATCATCATCATCATCATCATCATCATCATAACAGGAACAATATATTGAGGTGTCAACATGTACCAATTTATTGGATTAAACATTCCATTTTCAAGTGCTCTTGGATGAAAACCAACTAGCATATATGTATTTAAAGAGTACAGTCAGCAAGCCATATCTGCGAATTAGATATATTAATCCAACCTGAGGGTAAATGGATCCATTAATGAGCGGATGGAGATAGGGATACAGCAGGAAAACAAAAGCTACAGGACAAGACTTTGGTAAGTCGAGAATAAGGAAACCTAATGGTCGATTCCACAGGATCCAGTACCAAAGCATGATCTTTAAAAAGAACAATGGGAGACACTAGGAGCCAAGTGGGCTGGCTAGGAGAATTCAGAGCCATAATACAGAGAAAGGAGAGACTCCATAATTCAGAGATTTGTAGCCACTTGATATGTTGAGTAGGTATGTCTGGACCCATAGCCCAGCAAGTACCAGCTGCTCAAGTCAAAGGTCAGAGATCAGCATGGGTTGGATGACAGGAACTGCTGAGATAGGAGATGCTGTTGTAGTAGCAAGGCATCTGGCAGGGTCCAGATACCATGCAGGACCTTGGACTTCTAGAGGGCTCAATGCAGAGAGCTAGAGGGCTGACAGCAAGTGCAGAGAGGAGCCCAACTAGCAAGTGCTGGGGAAAGCACCTGGTAGTGGTGTAGACCAGGTTGCTGGGATAGGAAGAGCCTCAGAATGAATCTGAGGAGGGAAGGCACTACCTAAGAGGAGAGAAGTTTCCAGAGAAGCAGGTACAGGCCATGTTGAGATTTGAACTCAGTTGCATTTAACTGAAAATATTCAGAATTTTAATGCACCCTATGGATAGGACATGTGTATGCTCTCATAAATAGGTGTGGTGACCCACATTTTCATCATGCCCATATTTGTGGCTTCTTAGTTTACAAATGCAGACCTCAGCAATCTCTCTGTAATTATAGTTTCACTTGAATAACTTTCTGTACAGTATATTTACATGTGTTGTAAATTACACATAGAAAAATGCTCTTAGCGACTCCTATGTTTTTATCCTAACATTTATTTCATCATAGTCAGGAAAGTTCCTCCTTTTCCTCTTGACATTGTTACTGGTATTTCGCTATAGGATGTTATGACAGCAATGTTGTTACTTCTCTACTGAAATTGAGGTGTGTTTCCTGAGGAATGTACTAAAGGCTATACTCTTGGTGTGATTTCTCATTTCCCATATTCTTCTGTATGGATGTCAGAAAATTCTGCTGTAGCTCTAGTAGCAAAGGCACAAAATAAGCCAAGGAAAATGGAACACTGTTGAGCCTACATAGACAGAGAAAGACGGGTAATGGTTAGAGTTGTCTATGTCCCCTCATAATTCCCTTCATGGAAAATCTAGAAGAAAATTATGGGATAAATAAATTTCAAATCTTACTTGTGCTGCTTTGAAAATAAAACCATTGTTGGTAGAGAATTGAAATGGATATCTTCTCTTGAGCATGTCATGTGAGTTTAACAATAAAATTAGTTCAGTTGTGACACTTATTTTTTTAAAACCTAGCAGTTTAATTTAAACAGCATGCATAGAATATATCTGAAGAATGTCCGCTAAGCCCATTCTTAGCCCTCCCCACACACAGCAGTCTGTACTTTATCAGAATAACGATTAGTATGAGACGCCTGCTTTTAAAGATGATTACTTAGTGTTATTAAATGAAAAGATGTGTTGGTGTATAGATTTGATGGGCAGCCTTTCATTTGTTTTACCCTCATGTTGAAAAATATTTGACAGCCATTTCTAGAGGTAAAAAACCACTAAAAGTACTAGCTTGTAATTATTGTAATTATAGTTTAAATTTAAAGAAACGCGAGCTCAAAATTAATGTTCCCAAAAGTGAAGATGGTGATAGACAAGCTAAGAAAAACTGTACTTGCCAAGATGGCTTACATATGTGTATTCTATATTTATTTATTTCTATTCTGAATGGTAGAATAATGCAAATCTTGGGAATAATACTCTTGTATTCATCACAGTCAAAAATTCTTTAAAGAATTCTCAATTTTTATGCTACAAATTCTAGCAGTTAGACAAAAGCCAGCATTCTTCAGGGAGCTAGTTCCGCTCTACCAAGGGAGCCATTTCCTTATTTCTAGCAGAAAGCGGGAAATGGTTATGTGTGGTGCCTATGAGCTTACCAAAGGGCATGTGTCTTCCAGGCTCCCTCACCACCACGAGAACCTGTTACACATTTCAGAGTCAATGCTGGCACTTTGCCTTTTCTCACTGACTCCTACCCTAAACCTCCCTAGCACATGGGTTTCCTTTCCCTCGGGTTCTCATTCTCTTATAAACCTTCTATATCAGCTATATTCCCCTTTGGTCCCCTCTCTCTTGCCTCTTTCTCATAGTAATTTCTTTCTCTTCCTCTCCCACTATCGCTGTCTCTCTTTCCTCTCATGGCCAAGTACAGTCTGCTAGCCATGGACTCTCCTGATGCTCTGGCTGTGCTCTCCCTCGGATCTACAATAAACACCTTCAACAATATCTGGGAGTGCTCATGTTCTCAGCTTATATGATATTATCATACGTTGTCAAAATTGTAAGATTTATTATCAATTTGACAAAAATGTTAAGGGAGATGAGGAAATCAAATTACCAGAATTAATTATGTGTCTGAAACATTGTAAAGATCTGGCTGGCGTGGGGTTGGTTACATTCCACTTTCAGTGATTCTTTCTTCTGCTCCTGGCAAGGAATGATGCCTGCATGTTTTCAATTTTCCTTTAGGCATCAGTGTATGTAATGAGTCAGCACATCCTTTCATCTCCTGAGACTTGAGTGAGCATCTTCTAAAGAGGGCAATCAAACAATTACTTTTCCTAAATAACAATGTATATTATTAACATATATTATTTTCCTCCAATAAACTGAATAGTTTATAGTACACATAGAATGGGCTACAGGTGTACTTAGTAAATATTATGTAAACATAGGTGCTACCGAGGCTGTATAAGCACAGAGTAAATAAGCATGAATAAGAACTGACCAAGTAACCTGATTCCCTTTATCAATCCTACTTAACATACCCGTGGGGAAAAATATGGAGTCTCTGTTATCCAGCAAAACTATATTTTATTTCTAAACAATAAAAGCATGATTTGATGTACTCATACTTTGTTCATGTTTATTTTCCTTCTCCAAAATCTTCGGAAGAATATGGCTCAGGAGAAAGAACAAAGGTTCCCAATATCTGTATCCCTATACAGATACAGGGGTTAGCATCACGTTACTCGGCAACCTCCTGTGTTAAGGCTGATCATGAAACTCTCCTAGGAATCCCTGTCTCTTCTCTAGTTTCAGTTATAGCCTAGAGAATCCGATGCAAAGCCAGACGTCTACGAAAACCATATCAGGGACATCCACAGTCATTGAAAATCTCCTGTTTCTTAAAGTATGAGAATGAACACTGCCATGATTTCATACATGAGAACTGGTATGATCCCAGGTCATATGTCAGACATAGGATGTAAGGTATCATCTTCCTGTTGTCCCATATGGGTTTATCACTTTTTCATTCATAAAGCTCTCAATGTCAAGACTGAGAAGCACCTTAGGAAATGTTCAACATCATTAGTCATTAGGGAAATGCAAATTAAAGCAACCCTGAGATTTCACCTCACACCAGTCAGAATGGCTAAGATTAAAAACTCAGGAGACAGCAGGTGTTGGCAAGGATGTGGAGAAAGAGGAACACTCCTCCACTGCTGGTGGGATTACAAGCTGGTACAACCACTCTGGAAATCAGTCTGGTGGTTCCTCAGAAAATGGCACAACACTTCTGGAGAACCCTGCTATACCACTCCTGGGCATATACCCAGAGGATTCTCTGGCATGCAATAAGGACACATGCTCCTGTATGTTCATAGTAGCCTTATTTATAATAGCCAGAAGCTGGAAAGAACCCAGATATCCCTCAATGGAGGTATGGATACAGAAAATGTGGAATATTTACACAATGGAATACTACTGGCAAATGGTTGGAAATGGAAAATATCATACTAAGTGATGTAACTCATTCACAAAAGAACACACATGGAATACAGTCACTGATAAGTGGATATTAGCCCAGAAGCTCAGAATACCCAAAACACAACCCACATATCAAATCATTCCTAAGAAGAAGGAAGGAGAGGGCCCAGGTCCTGGAAAAGATTGATGCAGCATTGTAGGGGATTGCCAGGACAGAGGAGTGGGAGGGGGTTGATTGGGGAATGGGCTTAGGTAAGAGGACTTATGGGACTTAGGGGGACGGGGGAGCCAGGAAAGGGAAAACCATTTGGAATCTGAACAAATAATATAGAAAATAATAAAAAAGAAACCTCATATGTACAATCATTACCTTGCTTTGCCGCTCTATCCAAGCTCAATCTTAATTCAGTTTTTCTTCATGAATGTTGGCTACTGGAGATGAAATATATGCTAATATTGTGTGACCCTCATATAAGTTATAGAAAATTAGAAAGGATGCAGACCAGTATGGTCATTTGATGTACATTTCATACAGAACTCAAGGTAAGGCTTCAAATTCTCAAACAAGAAAAATGATTATTCTCATTTTATACCATGAAAGGCAAGCATATCCCTCATAATATTTCTCTCTCTTTCTCTCCCTCTCCCTTTTCCTCTCCCTCTCCCCCTTCTCTCTTATGTAAAGAAGGAATTTTTGGACAGTATGGTATGTGATAAACTTTGGTGTACAACAGTCATGACAGTTCTGAAATATGGGATACTATTTTGGGGCATTACTGAAATTACATCCCTAAACAAACTAGGGAAAGTATTTGAGTGCAATTGCAAGGACAGGGAATCCAACACTCTCTTTTAGTAAAAGAGAGAGCAAAGGGATGTGCAAGGCTGAGCCCATTTGGTACCAAACCATTTGTTGAGAGGATTTAAACTCCTCTCTTCATGTTCTGAAAATTTCCACAGAATCTCTTAGTTAGTTGAGCTTATATACTCTCAACATGGCTTGTTGCTCTGGACACTTCTCCTGCTCCCTTAAGTACTGCCTCACCTGCCCTGGTTCTTGCTGTGGCTCTTCCTACCCCAGCAATATGGCCTACACCACTACCAGCTGCTCACCCAGTACCTGCCAGCTGGGATCCTCCCTGCACAGTGGCTGTCAGGAGACTTGTATTGAGTCCATCAGCTGCCAGATTCCTGGGTACCGTCTAGCCCTTGCCACATACCCTTCTACTACTAAATGTAGGAGCTCTACATTTTGCAATCCCTTTGAGCAGACATATTCTGGAGCTGTGGGTTTTGTGTCCAACAACTTCCATACCCTGGTTTATATGAATGTCAGAGTCTATGGCTTCCCTTCCCTGAGTTAAGGTTCCAATATCTGCTACCCAACCTACTTGGGCTGCTAGTTCCTGTCAACCTTCTTGTTGTAGACAGAAATTTGGGTTTGTCCTTTACTGATTTGACTGGTAATTATCTTTATCCTTGCATTATCAATGGCAATGTCTCTGTGCATGCAACATTTTTTTCATGTTTAGGACACTGTTTCATCCTTCTGTTGACAGACACTTTTATTCTCAACTTCTTCCAGATTTTGATATTCTGGTTAATCACAAGTTATTCCTTACTCTTTGGTCTAAGGATACATACATATGGTCTTTGCTTTTCATCTAAGAGCAGTTTAAAATGCAAGCATTAATCTAATAAATGTGTGCATTCTGACAGCTCTACTATATTATTTTTCACTGCATTATTCTCACTATATTTATTGTTCACTGTATTATTTTTTATAACATTGCATTTTAAGAGATGTAATTAAAGATCAAAATGATTATACAGATAAATTTGAGAACATATAATTTCACCTTTGTCACATTAGTTATTGGTGGTATTCAGTTCTAGGAAGATTGCCATATGCATCTGCACACTGGGCTAATCAGTAGTAAGAGGTGCTTGACATCAGCCTAACGAATTTCTGCTGAATCAGATAACCAGAGCAATGAGGATGCTGATGAAATATAAACACTAAGGATCAGATATTATAATTCATGAGGTAACACCCCCACATAGACAAAAGTGATCTAAGATCAGTATTTGAGTAGAGATGTTCACCAAAGAAGGTGAGCCTTGAACTACGTTAAAGCCCAGTGCTTCAGGACTCCGAGGCATGTGCACTTCCTCCTTCCCCAGGTTGGGGTCTTGTCTATGTGCTTTGTCTCCAGTATACTTAAGAATTGAGGATGAGCATTTTGTCCTTAGTCGTACTCTGAGTCTCTAAGCACTATACAACTCAAGAAAAGTATTTAAAACTTTGTTGTGCTTATAAATCAAATAAGAACAGAAGCTGAATTCTTAAATAAATTTCTATACTTTGTTTTTTCCTGAGCCATTTAATCTAAAACATAGAGTACCTAGTGCAATCAAGGAGTCTTTACTATTTCTGCTACTCTTGAAATTGCTTCATAGTGTAGGTTTAACCTATTGTATCTATCTCATTAGCCTCATATGAAAGACTCAAAATAAAGAATAAAAATAAACTCAGATTTAGGAAAAGAGCTTAAAAGGCATAATCTAATTCATTTCAAATATATTTTATTAATGGTTATACTAAATGAGATTCATAGAAACATATTTAATGACACCTTAGGAGGAAATCTTTTTCCCATTCTTATTAGTTCTTTGAAATGTGTTTTGATTATATTCAACCCCCAAGCTTCTCCATGTCCTGCTCCCTACACACTCTGTGTTTTACCACTTTGCATTTTATTAATCCATCAAGACCAATCTGCTGTTCATAGGATCTTAGATGTGAGGTCTTTCACCGGAGAGTGGTTGACCTCTTAGGGGCTAAACACCTACAGAAACTGATGCTCTCTTTTCCCAGCAACTATCAGCTGTCAAAAGCTCCTCAGAGAGGGGTCAGAGAGGGCTGGACTTCATCTCTACCTGTCCCTTCCATGCAGTGATTTGATCTGCCTTAGACTTTCATGAGCCATGTCTATGTTATCACAATCATTCTGAGCTAATATTTGCAAAGGCCCTGTTGTGTTGGGAAAAAAAAAGCAAAAACCTATTTCCTCGTAGTTCTACTACCTGTGGCTCCTGTAGTCATTCTGCATCTGCTATCTGCTTCCACAATGACTCCTGAGGCTCAGGACAGAGGACAAGACAACACTGACTGATTGTTGACCTTTGTAATAATCACCAATTCTGTGAGTAGAAGCTTCTCTCATGAGGTTGAGAGATGCACCCCTCTGTGGGTGTATAGTGATTAATTTGTAGTCTTTTTATACAGACTCCATTTAGAAGACTACAAGTAGTAGGTTCTCCTCTCGGTCTTACCCAAGGGCTTGGATATGAATTCTCCATATTGCCAAAGGCAGATGAGTCCCAATTACACTTTCAGGCCACATGACAAATACTCTGGTACTAATATGTGTGTCATGTTCTCATATTTTCTGTGGTTTACACTTTAACTGTATTTCATTTATTTTTTCTTTTTATTTAACTTGTTTATACTTGTTTATGTTTCCCCCTTCCCAACTACTTGCAGATTCTCTTCTTTACATAACTACCCTCCCTCCTTCCTTCTCCTTCTCCTTCCCTGCCTCTCTCTGTATGTGTGTCTGTACATATATGTTTGTGTGCATGTGAGCATGCATGTCTGTCTGTCTTTCTCAAATAAACAAAAAATACCAAAAATAACAAACAAAACTCTATTAAGACAAAAGAACTCCAAAATGGAAACAACAGCCAGCAGATAAACACAGAATTAGCTTTTTGTTGGCCCACTAGTCCTGCACATAGGTCCTATCCTGGAGAGTTGATATAACCAGTAGCATGCCATTGAAGAGAACTGATCCCTTTGCCCGTGAATGTCAGTTAAAACATCTGCTTGTTTAGGGCTGGAAGATTATGTCCACTGTGCCGAGACCCAGTGTTGTTTGGACCTGTGTAGGTCTTCTGGGTTCCCAGTGTGACTTGGACCTGTGTAGGTCTTCTGGGTTCCCAGTATGGCTTGGACCTGTGTAGGTCTTATGGGTTCCACATTCTCTGTGACCTCACATGTGTATCCAACCTGTTGATTCTGAAGACTGTTTCCTGAGAGTCATCCATCACCTTTGGCTTTAAGAGTTTTCCATCTCCTTTTCTGCATGGATCCCTGAACATGGAATTTTTATAATAGTCCAAAATACCAGTCGGTGTGAGGCTATCCATTATTC
Organism: Apodemus agrarius; assembly: GCA_964023405.1. Taxonomy (NCBI): domain Eukaryota; kingdom Metazoa; phylum Chordata; class Mammalia; order Rodentia; family Muridae; genus Apodemus; species Apodemus agrarius. Next base: position 9,486,973 of record OZ030018.1, on the reverse strand, counting down.
TCTTGCTAGTAGAGAATGAAACACATAGTTAATTCTATATAATCCATATAGAATAATTATGAAAATTGCAATGGAGACAAGTCTGTATAATATTTGGTAAGTTTTAAATAAAACTCTAAATAATGCTTCATGTTCGTTATTGGGAGAAAAAGGACACTACTTTCATTCCTTACAATCAAAGATAAACATATATTTCTCATAATATCCTATGACAAAATACATAAAATTATGTCACAAGGAAAAGGAGCGATGTTCCCAGACATGACAGAATAAACGTTAGTGTAAAATATTCATGCCAATTCTGACATCAGTGGTTGTCTTTTGCCATAACAAGGAAATTGTAACACATAAATATACTGTACTGAAAACTTCAAATGCAACTGTAATTACAGAGAAATTACTGAGCTGTACATTTGTAAAGAAGGAAGCACACAATTATATGAAGGAGGAACCTGTTGGATACCATACCTGTCACTGAAAGTATAAAGATCCACCTTTCCACAAAATGACAATTTAAACTCAGGTTTTTTTCTCAGTGATATTCATCTGAGTCCATATCTCTCACCGTGTCCTCTAAATGTTGTTCTGGAAACTTCTTTACCTCCCTCCCACTGCCTGCCCTCCTCAGGATACTGTGGCTCTTTCTATCCCAAAAACATAATCTACACCACTACCAGCTGCTCTCCCCAAACCCGCCAGCTGGGCACCTCTCTGAACAGTGGCTGCCAGGAGACCTGTATTGAGTCCCACAGCTGTCAGAAGTCCTGTGTAGTGTCCAGTCCCCAACAGATGTTCTTCTACCATCCCAGGAGCTCCTCACCCTGTATTCCCTGCCAGGGGACATATGCTGTGACATATGCTTGGACAGATGCTGGTTCTCTAGGCTTTTAGCCTGGCAGCTACTATTTCCTAAGCCATGAATCTAGAAGCTACTTCTCAGGAGGCCTCAGACCTCTGAATTATGAAGTCTCTGACTTCCGTACTGTGACTTATGGAAGTGGATTCTACTGTCCATTCCACTGGGCTTCTAGAATCTGTCAACCTTCTTGATAAAGGCAAACAGAGCTTAGGCAAACATAGATTCAACTGTTAACTTCGCTTTATTCTCACACCATGCAAGTCAGTCTCTATACTCTGTATCCATTGTTTTATGCTTGCTCCCAAGTAATATTTTCACACTCTTCTAAACAGATTCCTCATTTTCAATTTTGGGCAGATCCTTGGAACTTTGTTACCATAAATTTCTCTTACTATCTAGATGAATGATATGTACATGTGATAATTTATTTTCTTCCAAGAGTTGTTGAAAATAAAATATTCATCTAATCTATTTCTGTAGCCTGACACTTCAATATATTTCTCACCTTACTATGTTTATGGGTTTCTCAGTTATAGATTTGAAAACTTCAATTAAATTTCCATATTATATGCCACTGGATTTGGGAATACATAGTTCTATATTTCCTTATGTTTCTTACTAGGAATATTCAATTGAATCACTCCCTTTGAATCTGAGGTTGAACTCAATAGAATCAGAATTGCCTGAGACTTGTGGCCTTGTATCTTGGCTCAGACAACAAAGTAATTAGTATGTTAAATAAACATGCAAACTATTAGGATACTGTAGTTTTTATATGGTAAAACCTTTATATAAACAAAAGGCTGTATGAGTCTAGTATTTGAATGTAACTTCCAGACATGATAAAGGTGATCCTTAAACATTTCTGAAGACACTCGTGTTCTGGTTGATTTCAGTGATGGTGTTTCCATTTCTCACAGTTGAGGGATTATCACTACTCTTCATCTCCCAGCACATGCAAGAACAGTCACAGATTGTTAGGTAGGAAAAACTGGGTACAGCAAGTGTAGATAACCTGCTGATGCTTCTCCATGGCTCATCATCCATCATCCATCTTCGTAACAGTGGTATAGCTAAGAAATGTTGAATGGTTTTCTTCATTGTGTTTACTTTGAGTTCTACAGCAGAGTTAAAGAATTGGGTGCAGTTTATCTTAGATCCTGTAAAAGAGATATCGCAGACTATTAAACAGTAGAGAATACTAATGATCTTACCAAGTTTGAAATGTAACCAGGAGCAATGGCAGCAGCCTGAATTGTCTTTGGGAGGCTTTAGAATACTTCTTACCAACTTAAGAATAGTCATCTCACTCTTGGCACAGGGTGATTAGTTTAACAACACAAGGCAAAACCGCTCTGGAAATCAGTTTGGTGGTTCCTCAGAAAATTGGGCATGTCACTTCCAGAGGACCCTGGCATACCACTTCTGGGCATATATATGTGTGTGTGTGTGTGTGTGTGTGTGTGTGTGTGTGTGTGTGTGTATACACACACACACACACACACACACACACACACACACATATATATATGTATATATTTATATATTTATATATTTATATATTTATATATATTTATATATATACACATATATATATGTGTGTGTGTGTATATATATATAAACATTTAGATGTACGAGAAAGAGAATGTAGGGTCAGGACTTCAGAAACTCTTGTATGTGATCACCTGTAGCTGGGCTGTGGAAAGAAGCTTTGATGTGAGTGCTCAGGTCTTGATCATCTCTCACCTTTAGATACCAGGATCTGGGCAGTCAGGGGAAGTATTGTCTGTTGGATGTGAGGATGCATTGTCTCTCTGTGCCTAGATCTAGGAAGATAGGGAGAGTACGGACTGAGCTCTAGGAATCTGGGAATACTTTCCCTGTCAGCTCTAGGACCTGTTAGTGCCTAGGGATGACCAAGCAGGGGAAAGTTGGGTTGTAGGGTTGGTGGCTAAGGACCCCTTGCCTATTAGTGCCTGACTAGACACCTACATTAAGAAGCATATGAATTCTTCATAAACTTTAATTCCCTGTTCTTTCCTAAACCATCACAAACATACAACTGCCTGTATAATCAAGGAGTGTTTAGTATTTTTAATCTATTGACTCTGTCTTAATACAATAAACAGTAAATACAAAAATACATTATAGGTTTTTGAAAGAGCTAGTTGGTTTAAACTAATTTGCTTCAAAAACATTATTATTTACTATTATCTGTTATTATACCAAATAAGAAAGTGACAGGAGAATATTTGGTGATATCTTAGCAGGAAATTATTAGTAAAGCAGAGTGCTAAGACATTACTTCTTAATTAAAATATTAATAATGATAATACTACTATTGTCTGAAGACTCAGATTTGGTCATCAGTATGGTCAATATCAAGTGCTTTTTATCCAAGAAGATTTAATGAAATGTACAAGAATACTGAATTGATCAAACTTTCTTTGACATCTCATCAACAAAAATCAGACTGGTTTGGGTCAGTCAGAGAGAAGGAGAATGACCAATGATGAATTGTAGAAGAGCGTTGGAACAGAACAATATCATAATGGGACAGAAAATCAATAGAGGGTTGTGAGATAAAGATTCACAATCTGGCATAGAATGTACAGCTCATTGAAACACAGAACAGGTATTTGTTTTAGAAAACTATTTTAATTTTAGCAAAACCAAATAAAAAGAGAAATATAAACATGCAACATACAGAGATGAAGGCAGGGACTGGCAAGCTAAGAAAAATTTCTGTGAACATGACTTAGTATAGCTACATTTTTTACAATGTTTTAAAATTGATCTTTGCTGAAATAGAGCAATTTGGTTGGAAATAAAATTGTCATGAATATATTTCACATCAATATAATCAATATATCGAATATAATAAATATAATATAATAAATATAATATAATTAATATAATATAATACAACACAATACAATACAATACAATATAATATAATATAATATAATATAATATAATATAATATAATATAATATATGAGAATAATAACAATCAAATCTGTATTAAGACATAACACATTTATTTTCCTCTCCATCTTCAATTTTATTGAAAAGAATACATGATTTTAGTCACACTGATGAGTAAATCTGACTGATGAGACAATGATAATTTAAATAAAGAAGACATGTCATAGCATGGAAATTTACTAGCAATTTATTGGTAAGATGTCATCAACTGCTTTCCTATCATTCATTCATTCTGAAAAATAATAGATAGCTAAGAAAAATGGTTTTGAAATAAATTATCTTAGGTTACATCAAGAACTTTCTTTAAGTCCATAATTACATTTTTATTTTTATTATGGATTCTTTACATATGAATAATGGGATAAATGCAACACACTAAATCTGTCTGTTGTATGGAGTGATTCTATAATAGAAACACCAAAAAATCCTGACTACACTTCAAGTTGCAGTTTTTTAGAAATATGTTGAGAAATACAAATTGAAATTACTCTGAGATTCCCCATTATACCCATCAGTATGGCTAAAATAAAAATGTCAAGCAGCAGGACACGCTGGTCAGGATGTGGAGCATGGGAAACACTACTCCATTGCTGATGGGGATGCAAACTTGGACAACGACAACCACTTTGGAAATCAGTTTGGTGGTTTCCCAGAAAATTGAGAATAGTTCCACCTCAAGACCCAGGTGTACCACTCCTGTACATATATGCAAATATGCCCCACCATACCACAAGGAAACTTACTCAACTATGTTCATAGCATCTTTATTTGTAATAGCCAGAAACTAGAAACAACATAGATGTCCCTCAACCAAAGAATATATAAATAAAATGTGATACAATTACTCAGCTATTAAAAACAAGGATATTTGTGAAAGTTGAGGTCAAATGAATGGAACTAGATAAGATCATCCTGAGTGAGGTAACCCAAACCCAGACAGACAAACATGGTATATTCTCACAAGAAAAATGCTACAGTTTACAGACAGAAAGAGGCTAAGTAACAAAGAGGGCCCAAGTGGGGAACCATGAATCTCACTGAGAAGGAGAAATAGAATCTGGGGTGGATAGAAGGGAGGTGACTGGGTGAAAGAAGGGTAGGGAGGGTAGGGCACAGGTGAGAGTTAAGTCAGTCTACTCCTAACACTATTAATGATATTCTGCTATATTTGTATACAGGAGCCCAGCATAGCTATCATCTGAGAGGCTTTACCCAGTAACTGATGGAAAAGGATGCAGGTAAACAGTCAAACATAAGGCTGAGCTTGGGGAATACTGTGGGCAATGCAGAGGAAGGATTGTTGGAGCCCAAGGGATCAAGGGCACCACAAGAAAACCTAAACAATCAACCAAGATGCCCCCATAGGGCCTGTGGAAACTGAACCATTCAGCAGGAAGCGTGCATGGGACTGCCTTAGGCCTCTGCACATATGTAAGAGTTTTGTAGCTTGGTCTTCATGTGAAGCTCCTAGTAGACATCAAGGGCTGTCTCTGACTGTTGCCTGACTTTGGATTCCTTTCTTCTAACTGGTCTGCTTTGTAGATCCTCAATAGGAAAGGATGCTATGTGATTAGACCTACTGCAACTTGGTATACCAAGGAGGGTTGATATTCATAGGAATCCTCCCCTTTTCTGAGGAGAAATAGAGGAGGGAGAAATGGAGGGGAAGGAAGGTGAAAGGGAGGGACTTAGAGGAGGGAGAGGGGGGACGCTTCAGTCAAGATGTAAAGTTAGATGATGATGATGATGATGATGATGATGATGATGATGTTCAGGAAAGAAGAAACAACTGGCATTGCTTTAAAGGTTCAGGTTCTGCTGGGCTCTGATTTACAAACCTTGGCAAGTTTCAAAGCCTTATTGAGTCTCCCCTCCCTCCTGTCTAAAATTTGTCAATATTATTACCATCTGTGCCTCGCATGTCTAAATGTTACATGAAAATTCTTAGACTCACATTACCTCAGCATTAGAGCATGCTGTCACAGATGGTCCCAGCCACGACTACAACACATACCATTTATGGTAGATTCAATGTCTTTCTCTAAACAGCATCTTTCCTGCTATGTGAGTAATAGATTCTTGACTATCTCAAAAATCACGCTAGGCTGATAGAAGAAACCCACTGTCACTCTTGCCTCACACTTTTATGAGAAGCCAGAAAATTGTATGACTTTATCAATGAAAGGCAGACGCTGATGAGGAAGTGGTTTTACCTGGGAACCAGATACTAGAATGGATGTGTCTGTAAGTCTTTCTAAATGCCCCAGAAAGTATTTTTGTATTTTATTTTTCTTGTAAAATGTTACCTTTCTCTGCTAGACCTTTTCCCATTTAATTTTTTTCTTCTTCTTAACATCCCTTAGAACCTGTGATGCATGCTTTCCAAGACTTTACACCAAATGAACTGCACTCAAGACTTTGATGTCAATTCTTTTAAAGTCCAACAAGATTAATGAATAAAGACTGTGCAATATTTCCGTGGTACTGCAGTCTTAGACTGATGGAAGTTGCACCAGGGCATAGCATCGGGAGGTTGCCAGCATAGTCTGAATCCAGATCACTGTGATTATCCATACCCAAGTGTGGAAATAAACTGCAGAGATACTCTTCATATATATGTATATACATACATACATATACCAGTGAGTCTGTCCTGATAGTTATTTAAGGATCAATTTTACCTTGACTGAAAATTTTAAATACTTGATCTAGGCAATTTAATTCCTCTATATAAACCTTACCTTACATTTTTTATAATAGACTTGCCTTTCATCTTAATTATGTTATTTCATCTGTGAGTAGACTTGAATGCCAAAAATCTCACACATTTCGCACCATCAATGTGCCTACTGTGCAGATACAAATGATAGTTTTTGTAGATTTAACATCTCCAAACAGGAATCCCCCAAATATATGCCACATTATTTCATTATTTGTCCTTTAAATCTAATCATAATACCTGTCAGAAATCTGAAATAGCATACATAATTAATAACAACAATAATATGAATGTGAACATTACACTGAGGTGTCAGGTTGCACAAGTTTATTATGATTAATTTTCGATTGTCACCTGCTGTCAGGTAACAACCAAAGAGCACATACACATGCCATCATTACTGTCAGAAATGCATAATTTGTGATTTTTACCCTCATCCCAGGTTCCACCAGAAGTGGAGAAGTTCTTATTAGAACAAGAGGATAGCTATAAGTGAAAAGCAAGAAAACATGGGTATAGGATGTAGAGACTATAGAATGTAGGCAGTTAACAGCTGATTACAGAGAGATGTGGTTCACAGGTTGGAACACAAAATGAAGGTTGGTTGCTATTGAAAAGCATGTAGATTGGATAGCAGAGTGTAGCTGCACAACTCAAAGGGAAAACAGGAACTTCATAATTCACAGATCTGAAGCCACTGGATCCACAGCTCCCTGGGAAGAAGATTCTAGATCTTTGGCCAAGGGAATGGTAGTGGCTGGACCCAAAGCCCAGAAAGCCAGCATATGTACCCTGGCTGGGACTGAATGATGTCGAGCTCCCAGGATAGAAGCAGGGCATCTGGCAGGGGCTGGCCACCACATAGGACTTCTGGCAGCTGGTGGGCTCAATGCAGATCTCCTGGCAGCCACTATGCAGAGAGGAGCTCAGCTGACAGGTGCTGGGAGAGCAGCTGATGGGCTCAATGCAGGTCTCCTGGCAGCCACTGTGCAGAGAAGTGTCCAGCTGGCAGGTACTGGGAGAAGCAGCTGGTAGTGCTGTAGGCCAGGTAGCTGGGGCAGGAAGAGCCGCAGCAGGTTCCTGAGGTGGGCAGCAGCACCTAAGGGAGGGAGAGACATTTCTAGAACAGCAGTCGCAGGTCATACTGAGAGGAGATATGAGCTTAGTGGGATGTAACTGGGAAGATTCTCAGTTTGAATGTCATCTGTAAAGAACGGAGTTTATATACTCTCTCCAGCAGGTGTGGCACCTAACAGGGTCATCGTTGTCCTATTTATTGTCTGCATTTCACAAATGTGCAACACACAAATTGATTGGTGGTTATATAATTGCAAGTGAATAGTTTTCTGCAACTTATATTTACAGCTGTTGTAATTTTGTGGTTCTAGCAAAAGACTACTGCTGTATTGCAAATGCTAAGGCTCAAGGTTGTTTCATCATGTCCAGGAAGATTCCTCTTTTTCCTCCTGACATACCCTTTTGTGTGTTTTGTCAGAGGCTGTAATGAGGAAATACTTTTCTTTGCATGCCACGGGATAAGTGTAACTTGACATGCTTTTGTTAAAGAATTGGTTGCATCACTTTGGGTTCTATAGAACCTATTGACAATTAATTCTATTGTCACCTTTTAAACTCTGATCCATATTTGTTCCTGTCTGAAAGAACTGCAGGGATGGAAATGGAGAGGAGACTGAGGAAAAGAAGATCCAGTGACAGGCCCAAAGTGGGATCTAGCTGAAGGGGAGGTCCCAAGGCCTGACACTATTACTGAGGCTATGAAGTGCTCACAAAAAGGGACCTATCATGACAGCACTCTGGAAGACACAACAAGCAGCAGAAGGAGTCAAATGCAGATATTTGCACCCAGCCAATAGACATTAGGTGCTGACCACTGTGGTTGAATTATGGAAAGGTTGGTAGAAGATAAAAGCTGGTAGAAGATAAGGTGAAGGGAGACCCTGTAGGAGGGCCAGAAGTCTCAATTAACCTGGACCACCAAGATCTCTCAAACACTGAACCACCAACCAGGCAGCATACACCAGCTGACATGAGGCCCCAACACATATACAGCAGAGGACTGCCAGGTCTGGGTTCAGTCAGAGAAGATGCACCTAACCCTCAGGAGACTGGAGGGCCCAGATCTGCTTGGGTGGTAGGTGGTGGGTGGGGACATCCTCGTGGAGACAGCGGGGTGGGGTGGAGGTATGAGATATGGAACAGTCAGAGAGTGGAACGGGAGGGGGGAAATAAAATCTGGAGTGTGAAAGAAAGGAAGAAAGAATGGAAGAAAGAAAGAAAGAAAGAAAGAAAGAAAGAAAGAAAGAAAGGAAGAAAGAAAGAAAGGAAGGAAGGAAGGAAGAAAGAAAGAGAGAGAAGAGGAAGAGAGAAGAAAGAAAAAGAGAGAGAAAGAGAGAAGAAAGAAAGAGAAAGAGAGAAAGGAAGGAAGAAAGAAAGAAGAAAGAAAGAAAGAAAGAAAGAAAGAAAGAAAGAGAGGACAGAACAGGAAAAATGTCTTCAAACATCCCATATTTGCTGCTCAGCATTACCCACTTGTTTCTCCTCCAGTAACTAAAGGACAATAAGAAAAGAGGAGAAGATAAAAGAAAAACAATGAGGAAAAGAAAGATTTAATAACAGTGAACCTAGGAAGAGTGAGGAAGACTGAGAGGCGCAGTGGTAGCCTCACATGTGCCAGGCTTTGGACCATACTGACGGAGTTAAGATGGTAAATTCCTGAGAGATGAAACAAGGGAACAAATTTTAAATCCAATGCATCTGACATGATGCTTAAGGTTACACTGGATTCTCAACCTTGTTTTGCTTGGACATTCCTGTTCTAACATCTTTAGACCAGGCTAGCATTGAACTCAGAATTCTGCCTTCCTCTGCTTCCCAAGTGCTGGTATTGAAGACATGGGCCACCACTGGCTGCCCTCTTCTAACATTTTAAGCCACAGAGATTTATCTGACTCTGTCCCCTTCTGCTATGGTTTTTGGAGAAACCTTGGTATTCATGGGCTGCTTCTAGGCAAGGACTGAGCCTAAGAAACCCCTAGGGGACTGTGACAGCCACATGTAATCAAGGTTTTTCCTTCTGCTACTCTTTAAACACATTGGGTCTGGATAAATGTTCAGGCCTTTTATGTCTCTTCTGAAGGATCTAGAGAAGGAAAAACCATGTGTGAAGACTAAATCTATCAAGTCTTGCTGATACCATTTTGAAAATAAAACCTAGAGTTAGTGTATATCATGAATGACACCTTCCAGAGCTTCAAAAACAAGCCAGGAGAGATTAAGATTCCACATCAGAAACATGATTTTTTCCATGTTCTTTAACTCAAGTGTCTGCTAGCTTCAGCAATATGCTCTCATCAAGTTCTTGAAGTTAACCAAGAACAGTGCCAATTTACCTTAATGTTTGGAGCTCCAAGGCTCACTCACCAACACTCTGAGAAAGGTAAGATAGCCCCAGCACAGAGCTTGCATATGTTGTCCAGGAGGGGCATTATCCCCCTCCTATATAGAAACATTTATATGTGTGTATGTGTGTGTGTGTGTGTGTGTGTGTGTGTTTGTGTGTATGCGTGTGTGCATGTGCATGTGTGTGTGTGCGTGCGTGCGTGCATGTGTGTGTGTGTGTGTGTGTGTGTGTGTGTGTGTAACTTTTACAGTAGATGGTGTTTGTATTTGGCTTTCAAAAAGTCTTTAGGTTATCTCTTCTCAGAAGCTGAATGCAGTAGTAATTGTATATTTTGGATTATTGGCATATTAATCATTGAAATAAAATTGAAGACATAGACATAAGCCTACTATCATATAGCCATCATATTTTTTGGCAAAGAGATCAAAAATACTCATTTGAGAAAAGCTAGCATCTTCAAGAATGATACTGATTAAAGTAGAAAGGTAAAGGTAGTAGATTAAAGCTAGAATCTCATCTCTCATCCTGGTCAAAAACAGAACTCTATAAATCAGGTACTCGGCATACCTTTGAATCTGTTAAAGGAGAAATTAGGAGCTGTGCTTCAATTTAGGACTTAGGTTTATCTCAATAGAACACCAGTAATGCAGTCATTAAGACCAACAATTTACTAATCAAACTTCATAAAATTTCTGTGATCAAAGACCTCATCATTTTGTTAAAGAGACAGCCTAGACTGAAAGTAATTCTTAGCTGTACATCTGATCGAGAGGTAGTGTTGATAATATACAAAGTCCTATAAATAAGCAAACACAAAACAAAACAAAACAAAACAAAACAAAACACCACCAAAGAAAAAAACTAAAACAGGAAAGGGTGGAGAATGGTACTGAATGGAGGGTCTCAGTGGAAGAAGGTATATGGTTAAGAAAAATATTTAATATTTAAATATTTAAAACTTTTCAACATCTTTAGCCATAGTAGTTAGAATTGCTAACATTTTGAAAAATAACAATAATGCAAATATGATTCCTGTACGAAGATACAATCCTAGTGTTGGTAGGATTTAAAACTGGTGCAACCACTGTGGAAATCAATACAAAGGTTCCTCAAAAAGCTAGAAATAGAACTATCATATAACCCAGCTACACTACTCTTGGGCATGTACCCTGTGTACTTTATATCCTACTACTGAGGAGATCCATGAGGATAAAGAGACAGACGCAACTGATTCAGTCTACTCACATGAATCCATTTCCTTTATGGTGAGAATACAAAAGACTCCTTGATTACAGTAGTAATTGTATATTTTGGAAAACACTCATTTAGGAAAGAACAAAGAATCAAGACAAAAAAATTTGGATTTTACTAGGCTTTAGTACACATAATTTGGCAAGCCTCAAAAGTTCTTTTGAGACCTTTTTTTCTTTTGTCAGAACTGTCAATAATCTTTTGTTCTATCGCATATTGGAAAGCTAGATGAAAATTCTTTGACTCATATTACTTTATTCCACATATCATGCTGTCATAGGTGACATGGCGCTCAACAGGTAGGTTCACATACATTTTATGAATAATAGCTTTCCTAGAGTTTGCCCAATACTTCTTTGACTATGTACATAGTTACCTCAAAGGTCACACGAGGACACAGATGTTCTGTGTTCTGTGTGTTGTTCTTCCTCTATTCCATAGATATTTAGGAAATTACACAATTTCAACCAGTAGAAGACAGAAGCTGATGAAGAAATGCTTTTGCCTTAGTATCATCAGATACCAAGGTATGTGGTTCCAGGAGTATCTCCAAAATGTGCCTGTAAATCCCTAGAACACTGCATACCAGTTGTGACTTGTAAAAGCAACTTTAAGATGTTTCTTTATAACTTGATTTTATTTATTCTCATAGTAACACCTGATATTCAAGATCATAGGCTAATTTAACCATTCTCAGGTCTCAGACTTAAATTCTGTCTTGAGACTAAGTAATAAAATATCTTCAAGGTTATTAGGAAACCTAACTATGGCTCCTAGCTAAACATCATTGTGATTTTCCTTCCATGTGGAAAAGAGGCGCAGGGATAATGTTCCAACCATGGAAGTCAGATATACAAGCCAAAGATGGTCCATCTGGAGAATGTATGGCACATTTCTCACAGCTGAAAATCTACATTTAGATACTATATTACTTCTTTCCTTTGTATAAACACCTTGAAAATTATATACATTTGTCTTGTTTTTACACCATTTGTTTTAGTCCTAATTAGTTATTTTCTCTGAATCAGACGAAATCGATGACCTCCAATCTAGCTCTACTCACTCACTTTGAGCATAGTCTACAGTTACAAAGGACAGTCCTCCAGGAAGTGGCTACTCTAAATAAGGCACAGAATGCAATGCAATGTATATATTTCCCAACCATCTTAAGCAATCATACCTATATTTAATTAGTCTCTCAAATTCACAAACACAAAAAACTATGAGCAAATATTAATAATAGAAGTATGTTGTGGTGTCAGGTTGCAATGGAATTTTTAAAGCTGGTCTTGCATTAGAAACAAATGGCACAGGCATCCATCCTTGGAACAGAAAATAGCTATAATTTGGTTAATCACTTATTTCAGAACCTGCCAGAAATTGAGGATGAGTAAGAAACTGTTAGCAGTAAGAATAATCATGGAAACACTAGATAAGGGCATAGAGACTTTGACTTCAAACCTGTGAGAATATAAGACCTAGTAACTGATGCCACAGAGGTCATTGCCTAAGTTGACTGTAACAAGAGAGTTTTTTGGTATAAAACCCCAAATATGTTTGGTAGTATGGGACATACAACCCATGAAAGGGAAGACAGGAACTCCACAATCCAGAGATCTTAAACCACCAATTCTCAGCCTCTAAGTTATCATCTTCTTGATTCATAGATTCTGGAATGGCAGTTCCTTGAACCAAAGGCCAGAAATCCACTGTAAGCTGTTCATAGGGCCTGTAAGTCATGATGTTTCATAACAATAAACACATAAGACCTTGGGAAATTTGGTCATCTAATAGCCATTCCATAGAGAGGAGCCAAGATGACACATGCTGTGAGATGTTGGCAATGCTCTAGTACTGGGCTAGGAAGGGACACAAGAGAAGGCTGAGGAAAGCAGGAAGCACTCAGGAGAGTAATCAATGATACAATCAATAGCCTTTAGTACGACATGGTGATAGGATGGTGGAAACAACTGAATGTAACTGAGAAGTTTCTGAGTTTAATGTTACTTTGTGGAGAGATGCATCTGTATAATCTCAGCAATATGTTTGGGACCCAACAGTGTTACCTTGGCATGTTTGTTTGACTTCAGCTTTTTAAGTGTGCAGCTCAGTAGTAAATTTCCGTTGATGTAATTGAACTTGATCAGTTTTCTGCACAGTGTATTTATATCCATTGTAATTTTGTTGTAGTAAATATAATAAGTTATTCCTGTGAAAGAAGTGTCATGACTGATTTACACTAATGCTTATTCTGTAATTTCCAGAAGAATCTCCCCCTTTACTCCTGATAAAATTTGTATGTATTTTATTGGAAAATATATACGGGTATAAAGAAACTCTAGAGCAGTGGTTCTCAATCTTGGGTTGTGACCCCTTTGGAATCACACTTCAGAATCCTACTAATTAGATACTTAGATTGAAATTCTTTTTTTATTGGATATATTCTATATTTACATTTCATTTCCCGTTTTTTTGTTTCCCCACCCCCCTAAGGTCCCACATGCCCTTTTCCCTCCCCCTGCTCCCTCATCCACCCCTTCCCACTTCCCTGTTCTGGTATTGCCCTACACTGATGCTTTGATCCTTTCCAGCACTAGTGTCCATTCCATCCTTCTTGTCAGACATCATTTGGTATGTTAATTGTGTCTTTGGTGTCCCAAGATTCTAGGCTAATATCCACTTATCAGTGACTGCATACCATGGCTATTCTTTTGAGGACTGGGTTATTGAAATTCTTAAAATGATCAAAATTGCAATTATAAAATAGCAACAAAATAATTTTATGGTTGGGGGTCACCACCAACCTGAAGAACTATATTAAAAGTGTCACAGTATTAGAAAGGTGGAGAACCATTGTTCTAGAAAGTGAATGAACCTAGAAAAACCTTTAAAAAATTGGAGAGGAAAGCTGATGGCCAAAGTTAACACAGAATTTTCACCACGGGCCCTCAACAACCACTTTGACTCTGCATAGATCTCAAGGATTTTTGCTGTTTCCCCTGAGTCCTTTGTTGTAATGCATATGTTTTGATTTTAAAAGAATTTTAATTCTAATTTAAAATCAATAAAATAAAGACTCAAAAATGATCATACAGTGTGACTGGAAAGATGGCCCAGTAGTTAAGAACACTGTATGTTCTTCTAAAGGAACTTTGTTCTCAGCACCCACATGGTGGCTCACACACATCAGTAAGTCCAGTTCCGGAAGATGTAAAATCCTCTTCTGGAGTCCAAGTGCACCAGGTATGCAAATGTTACAAAGACATGTACTGGGACAAAACACACATGTACATATGTTTCTTTTTAAATAGTGAATTAGAGACAGGAATGAATGTAATGACTGGCAAAATTAGGAAAAGACTTATTGAATGTTTAGGTAATTTACACTTTTTAAACAGAATAAAGCTCCACTTTGATTGCTACAATTCTGAAGTTTGGTAAAACCCTACTGAGTAGCCTATTCATAACAATTACAAAATTGTCTGCATAGTTTTCTCACTTTATGTTTGACATGATATTATCCTTAATCATGACTTGTATCTTTTATTATGAATGAGACAAAGAACCTTTGTAAAGCATTATCTTGATCCTAAGAACCAGAATAGAAATTTAAATTGAGTGCAATAGTTGCACAAATGTTAGAGCAATGACCACCATTGTTTGGTTGAATTTATAGGTTGACTCCATGACACTGCTAGAGTGGCCAAGTGGCTGATAGATTCCAAGCCCAGGACAAAATGCATTGCTATTATTCTTGTAAAGGAACATAGCAATAAAGTGACTCCTAATGCTATTGCTGTATCTATGAAGCAGAGTATCACTCAACCTTCGTTAGAGAAGCTTCTACTTGTAGTATTGGAAACTGACACAGAGACCAACAACTAAACAATGTGCAAAGAGTGTAAGACTTCAGAGAACTCAGTACTAAATGGAGGCCTTCACTAAGTTCCTCCCCTCAAAACTCAGGAATCTATGTGGAAGAGGAGACAGAAAGCTTCTAACAGGCAGAGGAGGGATCTAAATAGTGTCTTTCAGACTCATCAGAACTGATATGAGCTCTCAGAGGTCATAAGAACAAAAGGCCTGAACAGGTTCAAACCAAATAAAATTCTAGCATTGAGAAAAGGAAACAAATACAAAATCCCACCCCATAACCAAGAAGCCATTTGCAATTGCTACCTTTTAGGAAAGGGAAAAATCAGTCTTTTGCAAAGGAGTGTCACCAAGTATATCAGTCACACTCCAAGGCAGGGATTATTTCCAAGAATAGTAGTCCAACACAAAATGATTTCATACCCCATGTTTGTTTGTGTACATGTGTTGTGCACGTGTGTGTGTGTGTGTGTGTGTGTGTGTGTGTACATGCACTTGCATGCATGTGTATAGTGTTGGTTTTATTTTGTTTAGTGGGTTTTTGACTTATTTTCTTTCTTTGTTTCTTTCTGTCTTTCCTTCCTTCCTTTCTGTTTTTCTCTTTCTGGAGTTTTTCTTTTCTTTTGTGAAAGGGTGGGCACGAAATTGGTTGGTTGCAGAGATAGAGATAAGCTGAGGGAAGAGACCATAATATAATCAAAAGAGATCATATGAATTTTTAACAATACATTTAACAAAAAGGATTTGGGAGTTGGGTTTGACTGATGGGTTCGACTAAAGTGGAGAATATGATTTTCATTTCTAAGAGACCCTTGACTGATTCTTCTGGTGGGGAAGACACTCACGTGAAGACACTTGTTCTGTTCTGTGTGTCTCACAAAAGCTAAGGCTTTTGGTAACCCCCCACTACCCCATTCTTGTACCATAACCATAGGAGATTGCTGATGCTAGTTGTACCAGTGTTTCTCGTACCCATCAAAGGGAATGCATTTCTGCAGCAGTCAAGTGTCAGTAGTCTAGCATTCTTCCTATGCTACATGGCCATGGTGCTTACATCTCTACAGGATTGCCTCCCTAGGGTTAGATGCCATCCACAGCCCCATAGTGTGTAATCAAGCTTCCCTTAACCTCCTCTTCAGTTTTGGATAAAATTATGGACCACTCACAGAAGTACCAGAGATACCTCCATATACTTCTTTGTATATTAGGAAGGATATTCCAAAGGACTCAGCTAAAGACGTGTACAGCTATGGTCTGAGATAGGGAACATTTGCCAGATTTTCTCTCTCTCTCTTGCAAGATTCAATATTACTCAGCTTTTCTTTCTCTCTCCTTTTATTTTAAAGTTTTTGTTAGGTAATGTCGAGCAATTCACAGAGAATATTTTGAAAATTAGAAAGGATGGTGAGGTGACATTAGGGCTAAACTTCAGTAGGTTCCACGTCAAGCCCAGAAGTATGTTTCCAAGTCATTAACAACAGGCACAACAACGAATACAAGATACTTGCATCCCTTACATTGTAAAGAAAACAACGTTTTCCTCATAACATCCTATGACAAAACACACAAAAAGTATGTCAGGAGGAAAAAGGATTTTCCTGGACATTGTGAAATAATATTTAGTGTAAAATAATCCTGGCATTTCTGACATAGGAGTAGCTCATTGCTCTTTGTTACAATGAAATTACAACAGCCATAAATATACTGTGCAGAGAACTATTCAGATGCAACTGCAATTACAGAGAAATTTGTGAGATTCACATTTTTTTAGTTCCACATTTCTAAAGGAAAGTCAACAAATAGGACAAGGCTGACACTCTTGAGCACCACACCTCCTCTTGACAGTATATAAGCCCAGCTCTCCAGTTAGCATCCAAACTCAGGATCTTCTCAGTTACATCCACTAGAGCTCCTATCTCTCACCATGAGCTGTAACTGCCACTCTGATAACTTTTCTACCTCCTCTAGGAGCTGCATGTCCATCGAGGGTCCCTCCTGTTGTTCCTCCTGCTCAAGCAACCTGGTCTACACCACTACCAGCTGCTCTCCCAGCACCTGCCAGCTGAGCTCCTCTCTCAACAGTAGCTGCCAGGAGACCTGCATTGAGCCCACCAGCTGCCAGAGTTCCTGTGTGGTGTCCAGCCCCTGCCAGTTGCCCTGCTACTACCCAAGGAGTTCAACACCCTGCAGTCCCTGCCATGGGACATATGCTGGCTCTCTGGGCCTTGGGCCTAGCAGCTTCTGCTCCCTGGATTATGGATCTAGAAGATGCTACATCATGGGTGGTGGTTCTAGTGGTTTTGAATCTCTGAATTATGAAGTCTCTGGCTTCCCTTTACTGAGTTATGAGTACAGATTCTGCCACCCAACCCACCTGGCTGCTAGTATCTGCCAACCATATTATAAACCAACTTGTGGTAGTATTCTCTATGGATTTGACTGCTGAGCCTTTCTCTTCCTTCATGCAATATATAAGCAAAAGTCTGTATGCCCTGCAGCCATTGTTTCTGGCTTACTCCCTCTTGCTATCTGTTATTTCTTTGATTAACAGTGTCTGTCTCTCATTCTGTTACTGGGAGATTCTGGAATTTGTGGGTAACCTCCAGTTATTCCTTTCTGTCTTTACTATGGAGAAATGATACATGTAGTTTGGCTTTCATCCGAGAGCAGTTGAAAACTCCAAATTTTAATCTAATAAATGTATGCATTCTAAAACCTCAATGTATTGATCACTTTATTATTAATTTGCTTGTAGATTTGCATTTAGTCTTTGGGGAATTCATTGTACATCAAACCACCTTATTTGGTTGTGATCCTCATTTGGAATAAGAAACTGTAGGAATTCATGTTTCACACCTGAAGACATGGCTCATTATCACTGAGAACTGCTGAAATTGAATAACAGAAATTTTTGCTGATCCAGAGAAACAAGGCAGTTGGGATGCTGACTAAAATTTTATACATCCAGAATAAGATATTATATAATTTATAAGTGGGGTCTACACATAAAAAAAGACTAAGTCTATTAGTATTTAATGCAGATTTTTTTCTTTTTAGGCATGAGAAATATGAACTTCAGGTAACTCTGGACAGATTTGATAGTATAAATGCTGTAATCCCAACTTTTTGTGTTACAGTATCATTTCTGTACATTATCAGCAAACATGTATAAGGAAAATCACAACGATCAGGGATCAGGACCTGTTATAGACCCAAACTCAACTTCTATTAACTATAAACAACATGTTAAAGAAATGTGGAGTCATTTTACTCAATGTGCTTAGACTGATTTCTTTTTTTTGTTAGATATATTCTTTATTTACATTTCAAATGTTGTCCCATTTCCTGGTTACCCCCCCCCAGAAAATCCCATAAACCATTTCCCCTCCCCCTGTTCCCCAATCAACCCTCTCTTGATACCCTGTTCTGGTATTCCCCTACACTATGACATCTAGCCTTTCCAGGACCAAGGGCCTCTCCTCCCTTTGATGTCCAACAAAGCCATCCTCTGCTGCCTATGCATCTGGAGACATGGGTAACTCCATGTGTATTTTTTGGTTGATGGTTTTGTCCCTGGGAGCTCTGGGAGTGCTGAGTGGCTCATATTGTTGTTCCTCCTATGGCACTGCAAACCACTTCAGCTCCTTGGGTCCTTTCTCTAGCTCCTCCATTGGGGACCCTGTGCTCAGTTCAATGGCTTGCTGGGAGAGTCCCCTTCTGTATTTGTCATGCACTAGCAGAGCGTCCCAGTTGAAAGCTATATCTGGCTCTGTTCAGCAAGCTCTTGGCATCGATAATAGTGTCTGGGTTTTGTGACTATATGTGGGATGGATCCCTAGGTGGGGTAGTGTCTGGATGGTCTTTCCCTCAGACTCTGCTCCACACTTTGTCTCTGTATCTCCTTCTGTGGGTATTTTGTTCCCCCTTCTAAGAAGGACCAGAGTATCCATACTTTGTTCTTCCTTCTTCTTGGGCATCATTTTATATGTGAATTGTGTCTTGGGTATTCCAAGCTTCTAGGCTAATATCCACTCATTAGTGAGTGCATACCATGTGTGTTCTTTTGTGAATGTGTTACCTCACTCAGGATGATATTTTCCAGTTCCAGCCGTTTGCCTAAGAATTTCATAAATTCATTGTTTTTGATAGCTTAGTAGTATTCCATAGTGTAAATATATCACATTTTCTGTATCCATTCCTCCGTTGAGGGTTTCTTTCCAGCTTCTGGCTATTAAGAATAGGGCTGCTATGAACATAGTGGAGCTCAGTCTGATTCTGAGAGCAGAGCAGAAGTCAGAGACTGGGGACAGTTAATTTGGCATGTGATTTTGGAAATTGGGTGTTTTAGTCTATGGGAGTTTTTAATATATATTAAATATATTTTTATACATATTCTTTTATATATATAAATTCATTTTGAATTTGACCTTATCAACAGCAAATTGATTGCGTTATCCTAGGGACTTTCAAGGACATTTGGCGAGACTTGCACAGCTGTCCACCTCAGGGTCAGTCCAACAGGGAACAGCATCTCGTCATCATATTGCCTTTCATTAGCTGGTATTTTCTAATTTCCTGGATTTTCATCACTGCATAGGGAAAGCAAGGCACTCGGCTCCTTCTGCTACCCTAATGTGACTTTTGATATACCCACCTATGTGTGCATTGTGTATACCAAAAGAAACATTAGAAAAGGGTGTTTACAGAAGGACTGTGAGCCTACCTCACGATATGTGTGCCAATGTCCTGTCTGGTATCATCTTGATAGCATGCTCTATGCAGCAAGGCGATAAGAGACATGATGTTTTTTTCTTAACATTTGCACATCCAAGAGAGACAGATCATTGTTCTCTTTAGACAGGAGGAAAATGAGACTCTAAAAGAGTTTGAAGCTTGCCACAGATTTAGAACAAACCTTATTATAATTGGAATTCATAAAAATGTCAGTTCTTGCTTTTTATCTGGCAATTTTTTTGTTTGTTTTCAAAAATACAACTTATATTATAACCAAGGATTGATTGGTATTTCTGCTGCTACGGTAATTGTATCTTAGGAGGAAATTTAATCTGTTTCATCTAGTTTATTAGCTTCATATAGATGAAGTATAATAACAAAATTGAAATAAATACAAGTTTAGATTTAAGAACAGTTTTTCAAGAGAGGCTTTTTTTTTTGTCTTGTTCTTTCTCTCCCTCCTGTCTCCCACCCCTCCTCCGACTCCTTTTCACCCTTAGTAATAATGTCTTCTACCAATCGAATTGTTTTGCTTTCCGCTGTTGCTTTAAGATTTTTGTTCGTTTGTTTAAGTATATCTATAAACTGTTATTTTTACACCAGGGAATTGATTTGAAACAAATGAAAGATTACATATAAAGTTCACACATAAACACACTTTGTCTCCTCATATTAAGCAACCATCTTCTAATTATTTCCTTCAGAGTCTTGAGTTACCTATAACTTTTTCTTTTATCATGTTTATCCACCACCACCACCCCAAATGGAGCAGCAGCAGCAGCAGCCAGCTTTCCCCAAACTTAACCCCCTTCTCTATCCACCCAAATATTGTCCTTAAAAATAATTTAAGAGTAATTGTGCTTTTTAAATCTGTGGTCTTACCACTTAAGTTTGATCACCTTATCAGGGGATGGGGGTACACTCTAAAAACCTAAACACAAACAACAACAAATAAAACCAATTAAACATAAAAACCTGACCTTCCCCTTTCCAGCAGCTAACAATTGCCAATCATGGCACGGCTGGGGTGAGACTCTGTGCCCACTCCTCTCCATGCCTGGATTTCTTGGGCTTATATAAGTTTTGTGTATTGTATTTAAATCAATCATCTTATTTAATACTATTCTTTATTTTACTTTTTATTTTCAATTTATTTTAAATTATATATAATATATAATAATTTAATATATGTAATTACATAGTAAATCAGCTCCTTCTGTTAATACTATATGTAATTATATATTAAATAAGCGTTTGTTGATCACTAAGGCATCTCTCCAAGTAGATAAAATTACATGCTTCGTTTTCATGCAATCAGTGATGGCATCAACAATCATGAGAATGTCTTCCAATTATTATACACGTTATATGCTTAAAATTAAACTTTTATGGTAATATAAATTCAATCCACAACTCCTCTTTATATTAAAAATGGCATTACTTTTAACTAATTGTTTTAGAAAAGAATTGCTTTACAAAATGTAAAATTCTGCCCGCTGTTCTAAAATAACGATAAGTAGTTGTGTATGTAGACAATACAAAGCATGCTCACATGAGCATGATTAGGATCCAGAGACTATAGATTATTCTTCATGTGTTCATGAAGAAAACGCATGCCCACAGTTCCTGTGTACCTAACGTTCCCACTGCTGCCACCTGCTGGTAGTTACTGGGTATTGCTGTATCATGTTGGGTGTGGATGTGCACATTACACTCACAAGTGGAGAAAGGAAAAGGAAAGACGCCCTTGCTCCTGTGAAGGCTCAATGCCCCAGTGTAGGGGAATGCCAGGGTGGGGAGGCAGGAGTCTGCAGGGGGACACTGTCATAGAAGCACGGGGAGGCAGGATAGGAGAGGGGTTTTCCGGAGGGGAAACCAGGAAAGGGGATAACATTTGAAATGTAAATAAAGAAGATATCTAATAAAACAAATTAAAAAGAAAAGAGGAAAGACTCAGCCTGCACGTAAGTCTTTTTTTTTTTTAATTGTGAAGATTGCCCACAACACACAATATTATAAAAACAATAAATTATTTCATGGTGATCCTTCTGCGTGCTGTTTTTGAAGGGGAAAAAAATGACCTCTTTTGTTATAAGATTTATAATGGAAGACCCCTCCTGTTTCAGATTTAACAAAAATAGTTTGCTTTACCTAGAGGTTGAACCACACTAGACAAACCCACGGCAAAAGTCAAGTGATGTTCCCTAGAGCAGTCACTGTGTGCGCTGTCAAACTTATGCTAATTATAATAAGTAAAAGGAAAATTGTGAGAGCATTAACAAATGAAACTGGATGCTGACACAAAACTGGAATAAAAAATTGCATGTGGTGACCGTGGGCGTAGACCATCTCCACCTTTGACAATGATTCCTGGAATTAAGTGGTGAAGCCTTTGTGACACTGTCCATTATTCAAATATGACATACCACCTCTATACCAGGTCAAATCCTGAAACGAATAACATACGTGTATGTTATCGTGGGAGTATGCATATATGTATATGTATATGTGTATAAACCAAATGCTTTTCATCAAACCCAAAAAAGACACAAGACCAACTTGGAACATCTCCAAAATATATAAGTAACATATGAACAATGCCAGCTACACTTGTAAGCAACTGTAAATGTGTTAGAGTCATTTAGAAGCTCGGTTTCTCTGTCGGTGAAGGTGGGGGACTTGGCCCCTTTTCCACCTAACCCATAGTCATGTAACTTCTTACGTACCTGTAATTTTGCACATATTTTAGAATATATTTCGTAGCGGAAATTCTCTCTTCTGACATTATGTTGGCACCGTTTGGAAAAAAATCACAGATCTAAGTTTATTATTCTAATAAGGTGCTCTCCTCGTTTCCATGTGTGTGATGTACTAACAGATGGAGAAAACAGAAAAGTTGAAAAATATGCTTCAAATACAAAAGGATGACTTTATACAATTAAAATGTCAGGTTCGCGAAGCCTAGAGAGACGTTCTGAAGTTGTTTCAAAGGAAATGAAAGTAATAATAATGGTATTCACAAGACATAAAGAAGTCCAGTTGCATAATTTTATTTAAACTTAAAACCTTCCTCTTTGCGAAAATCAAGACCGGAAGTCTGAGTAATTACTAAGAGATATGAGAAGAAAGACTTACGCCTGATTTTTGTATGCCTATAATATATAAGAAAACAATTTAGCATCTTTCTCCAATGAAATACATTTTCCAATTACAGGAACTTGTGAGTAGAAGTCAAATTCCTAGTCTAATATAGAAAATTCAAAGACAGTGTGGCTCTCAACCTAGTAAATAGTAGACCCCTTTTACGTTTCTAATTTCCCCAATACGGATCAGAAGAAGCCGTTCCCACAGGTTGGCTGGTGAGAAACAGACTGGATGCTTTTGGTAGAGAAGCAGGTTGGGCGGTGAAAGCTGGATCCATAATTCAGGGATGAGAAAGCACCGGTACCACATCCCACTGACTGGGAAACACGGGATCCAAAGCCCAGGGTTGGGTAGCCACAACCAAAAGACTGGAAGCCCCTGGAACCAAATCCCAGGGATCCTGAGAAAGTTGACTGGCAGGGACTGAAGGGCCCTCGAATCCTCTGACTGTAGAAAGGCCTGTGGCAGGGTCTGGAGACCACAAAGGATGTCTGGCAGCTGGTGGGCTCACAGACGGTTTGCTGGCAGCCACTGTGAAGAGGGGAGCCCAGCTGGTGGGTGATGGGAGTTTGGAGGTCAATGCTGTGGAAGACAGTGTTGGGGTAGGACGAACCACATGAAGAGATCGGATACTGCAGTTGGCCCCCAAAGCTCTGGGAGAAGGTTCCAGAGCAGCTGTTGCAGGACATGCTGAGAGGAGATAAGACTTTGAAGGTGGGATAAAGAGAAGGTTCGGAGTTCGAATAACCCTTCTTAGATGCAAAGCACTTATATACCCCTGTCCTTGGGTGCGTCATCCCCGCCCCCGCTGCGCGCGAACACAATTTACCTGCGGCTTTAATTGAATTGAAAATACCATCGTAGGCATGCATATTTACTTTTTGTGTGGTTTCACAACTGGATAGAGCCAGTGATGTCTGTGGCCCTGGAATTCAGGTAACAGCGTTCAATCTTCAAAGCGATTATTCATCTTCCCTCAGCAAAAGGTCACCCTGCACATCACTCAGAAAACTGCTTTAGAGGTAGACTGTCTGGGCTGAGGGAAGCTAGCTTAATTAAAAATAATTGATACCCGTTGCACAATCTGTCCAAAAATTGTTGCCATCTGGCTAGCAAAGTTGCTCGCTGATCCACACGTAGGCATTTCTTTTAAACAAAAACACGCACTGATTGCTGCCTCCAAATGGCTAGCCTCTGTGACGATGAGTGTCATCAAAACACTGAGACGCAAGTGTATGAGGACTTTAAAAAAAAACTGGAGTTCAGTAAGATAATTTTGCTGAAATATGGAGAGATTCTTATTTCTCATGCACCTGCATAAAAACGGAATCCGGATATTAAATATCCATCTTAACGTGTGTGTGTGTGTGTGTGTGTGTGTGTGTATGTGTGTGTCTGCAGATGGGTACGTGGGATGCGGATAGGGTAGGAGTGGTTTGCTGTGCTGTGAGCTGAATGCTTCGTGCTAGTCTGAATACTAAAGATTATTCATCGAAGACGATTAAAAATGCATTAAAAGGAACAAAGCTTGAGCTGATAATGTCAAAGATATTTCTATCTCTAATCAGGATCATTGTTTCCCACTAAAAAGACTCTCCATAACCTGGTAAGGATCCTTATTCTAAAAGAAAAAAAAAATTTATAAAGCAAATGCCTTGAGGTGTCAGCCCAGAGGGGCCGTCCCTGGGAGGTGCTTCCTCTGGCCAAAATCAACATATATCACTTTGACTTAAATTGTTTTCAGGTGCTTCTGACAAGTATTGCAAAATGTCCGAAGTGAGGGTGATATTTCCTTGGTTTCCACGGCTTGTCTTCCACCTCCGTGTAAGAGTCTAATGAAGACTGATGTGGGAGGTGGGGGAGGGGAAACTGCAGAGGGCTGTCTCGGGAGGCTGCCAAGCCGTTTGTTTCATTTTAAAGAACATCATTTCCCTCTACTTCTGGACACTAGCTTTTTGTGTGTGAGAGAGCATCATATTCTTTCTTTGTTTTGTTGAAATAAAAGGTTCAGACTCACAAAGACTACAGTCTGAGAGAGATGTTAGCAGGTGTCTCCAGTTTGGGATCCTGTTCTTCTTCTTCTTTTTTTTTTTTTTAATCAGATTGGAATTCTAGTTACAGAAATCTGATTCAGTGTTCCTGGAACCCTAAAAGAACAGCTATTTTTTTTTCATTTGTCCTTAAAGTTTAGACCAAGTAATCATAACTTTTCGTAAAATTAGACTCAGCACAATTTCAGTGTGTAATTTGTGCTGAGACTGATCACATACAACGTCTTTCCATTTCCAGAACGTTATTTAGGCCATTTCCTGTACCAGTGAACCATCTCTACAGTAAGCTAGGCTGCACCTTCTGGAAGAGAATGGAAACATCTTAACACTTCATTTTCTAGGAAGAATATATACGCTAATCGATACACATCATTAGCAACTCCAAAATAATGTCTTCACATTCCCACCCCATTTGATTCCTTTCCGTACCCATGTGTCTGTACCTAAGGGTCACTTGTAATCACGAGTTCTTGTAAGTCTCAATCCTTTCGTGGCATCTGCATGAGACAGATATTCTTCACAATCCTTACTTACGTTTAAACCTTGTGTAATAAAAAGTAAACCAAAAGAAAGGAAAAGCAGTATGGCAACATGATAATGTCCGGAACTTGCAACCTTGTTGTCCAGTATCAGCAGCAGCAGGAAGAGATGTATTCTACGAAGAAGAAGATATTCTACTTTGATAATGAAGCTTGTTAAGGTTATAAATAACTGTGATCATAAATCAATGAAGGTGTGGGGACACTAGATTCTAATTAAAAATATAAAAGGGCTGGCAACATATCCCAGGGTGGTAGAGCCACGCATGGGGCCATGAAATTGTTATCCAGAAGGAAAGGGATGGAAAAGAGGGGAAAACAAAGGAGGAAAAGAGAACGGTTACAAAGGGATCCCGTGATGGAAACATTTTACAATCTAATGTCCTAAGCGCTCATGCCTCTCGCCTTATGTAGTTTATAACATAATTCACAAATTGTGTTATAAACAACATTGAACTTGCTTTCTTTTTGCCTCCCAAGGATTAGTATTGCACTGTTCCATTCATAACATCTACATTTGGAGAGAGACATATAAAATGGGGATTTATTTTTCTGTTTTCAACCAAGCGTCTAAACTTGGAGCATCACAGTTTTCTTTCCAGAATATAAACTTCTGTAGAGTGTTGAACCGGGCAGAATTATTGCTGTAACATCCATTTGATCACATTTTGAAGCCTGGAATAAATATAGCATCTATCTTAAAGATTCAATTATGGTGGCTTTCATTCGACCTACCGTGGATATTGAGAAATTGCATTTTTACTTCATGAATAATTGCTTTGAAAACTAATGAAATTCCTTCATTTAGAAGTGCACGTTCATAAAACGTCCTTTGAAGGTTAAAGTATTTCATTTTTACTGGAGCCTAATTAGGCATTCTCATTAAAATGGACACAGGCTACTACACCCATCTTTCAGGTATATAAGGACCCAGGTTAGACAGAGGTATTCACACTCGCAGATTCATCCCTGCAGCTCCACTGAATCCAGAACTCCTGACAACATGTCTTACACCTGCAACTCTGGAAACTTCTCCTCACAGTCTTTTGGAGGGTTCTTGAGGCAGCCAGTCTCTACCTACAACTCCTTCCACCCCACCGGCCAAGTAGTCTATTCTCCGAAACACTTCCAGCTGGGCTCCTCTTTCTACAACGGACAGCAGGAGACCTTCAGTGAGCCGCTTGAGGGCCACTTCCCCTGTGTGGGGACTGCATCCTTCCAGACATCCTATTTCCGGCCCAAGCACTACATCTCCAGCCCGTGCCAGGGAGGCTTTTCTGGATCTTTCGGATATGGCAATTCCGGCTTTGGATCTTATGGGTTTGGAAGCTCTGGCATTCGCTCTCACGGCTTTGGATCCAACTTCTACCGCCCAGGATACTTTTCTTCTAAGAGTATCCAGTCATCTTACATCCAGCCAGGATACAGCTCTGGCTTTTGCGGGTCAAATTTCTGAAATCCCAGTTGTCTCGTGAAGGTTTCTCTGCCTTATGGAACTCAAATGGTTTCTCCGACATTTAGGATTGCTCAATGAGCATTGGCCTCTCCAGGACTCAGCATCATGATAGACCCGGAAACAAATTATTTTGCTCATTGAGGATAAAGTAACCTTGACCTTTAACCTACCTTTGACCTTTAACTCTACTACAAGAGAGAGCCTTATGTAAATGCTTGGATCACTTCTAGTACCATCCATCTTCCTAAATTTCTTCTCTCATTTCCGGAGGATTTGTTCACTTATTTTAAATAAACTTATGTCTCTTAGCATGAATTTTGGCATTCTAGTATTTTTTTTTAAATTAACGGCACATTTCTTCAACGCATCCAATGCTTTAACTGTTTTCAGATTTTGTTTTCTCTGTTTCCCCTATTATTTTGTTTGACAGAAAAGCAGACACTCTGGAAGAAAATTCATATATATGTCCTATCTCATGTCATCTTTCATATTATGAGAGATTTATATTCCTTCACGGGGCCCCTTGTTCATGTAATTACTTCAGACATTTTGTTTTCAGTGGGGCATTCAATGGAAAAGAATTATGGGGTTCTTGTTATATACCAAATACTGTGATGAACAAAGGTGTGAATTCTCGACTTTCAAGAGTCTCATACAAATACAATTCCAGTTTAACATGGCATGACAAGTCAATAATGAAGATAAAAACATAAAATTCAGAAGAAACACTGAGAAGGTTTTACAAAGAGACATAGAATGTCATCATTCAAACAGAAAGCGTTAGTCAGTCTGTCAGTCAGTCTGTTAGTTAGTTAATTACTTCATTTAAATCAAAGGAAGCCGAACTGATGTGTCACACCACTTTGAGTCCATGGGAGAGCAGCTGCCACAGAGGGTTAGACAAGAAAGGAATTTGTCATTACAGAGTAGGAGTGAGGGAAATGTCAAGGTCTCTGGGGAGGTATACCTAAACTCAGCGAAGGGCAGAGGGAAGGAGGGAAGTTTAGATCAACAAAAGCCTTTCCTTGAGCAAGAAGAAGCACTGGGGCTTGAATCCAGTCTCTTGCACCTGCTAAACCATTATCATATCACTAAAATACTGCTGGGTGTTAAGATAATTTTATTTTGAATAAGGTCTTGAAAAGTTGCCCATACTGTCTTCCAACTTGAAATTCTCCTGCCTTAGCCTCCTCATTAGCTAAGATTACAAACATATACCACTATATCTAGAGTTTCAGAGAAAAAAATGTCTTTTTTTGGGGGGGAGGGCAAGTTAACCATCTAAGGAGACCCTATATCTAACACAAAACAGGTTTATCTCATTACCAGTGCCAAGTTAATTTACTAGGACTCATTGGACCAAGTTGTAGTTATGTAACTGAATATGACAGAGGACTGAGAATATTGAATATTTATCTTTTGCTTTAATTAGTATATTAAGCATTAGAGTAAAATGAGGAAGCTACTCCATTTTTTTCCTCATACCTCTAAACTTTGTTTTTAGTGTGAAGGTTCTGAGTTCTATGAAATCCCCAGAGAGAACTCTTCTCAAACTAAAAAACTAAGAAATATTTTTGTTTCTTCTTAATAGCTAAGCCCTACTGTCTGGGTTTGGCCTGGTGCTGCTACTCTCTGTTCCCATAGATCTGGATACCCCAAGAGCAAATTCTCATATACTCCAGCTTTGGTTGTTCGAAGCTTGTTCCTCAAGTTAACTGGTCAAAAAAAGGCTAAAGCCAGTGATTGGGCAGTAGGGATAGATAGGGAGGGAGGCAGAAAGGAGCTCTGGGAAGAACAGAGAAGAACCTTTCCTGAGGAGACTTGTGGAGAGACATGAGCGAGACACGGGTGATTACAGGCCTGCCTGGAAGGTACAGCTAGCCACGTGGCTGCATGGAAATAGGTGGTCAGGTTGAGCTAGTTGAGAGTCTGCTCAGCTAAGGCCTAAGTTTTGAAATGTTAAAAGGTCTCTATATGGTTATTTGGGGGATTAGCTGGTTAAGGAATAACTGTCACCATATTAATTTCCAGCATTAATTAAGAGATACAGAATATTAGTACTAAATTTTGCACCTAACCAATATTAGTTAGTGGAACACTTTTACAGCCATATCTGAAAATTTTCCTTTAATCCTCTCCGGCCTGTGGTAAGGGCCTACTGTCATCTGCTTGAAGCAACTTGATTGCGTCTCATTTTCAATCTGTTTCTGGGATTTTGTTGTCCATAAATGTAGGCTGCCTCGTTTGTAAAATATGTTAGCCGAAGATCAGAACGAGTGGAACCAAACAGCAAATCAGTATTTCTGGTTTCCACATAATGGCTTATAGTTTCTATCCCAACACCACATGTTTGTTCATTTCAGAAAGCTTGCAATGGAAAAAGTCAAGGTTAAACCCATAAAAAAGTTCACCTGTGCCTTGGAAACATGTGGGAGATCATAGTGAAAAAGAGCCATGTTACCAACTCTTTAATGAAGCAACAGTTCAGTTATAGAGGGATTTTTTTTTTTTTTTGGTGTGGAGTTATGCATTTCTGTGTACTCTCTTTACTATGCCCACTGATATCCACAATATCTCTCTTCTTGGAAAGATGACACTTTAAGTCAACTTGCTCATGATCTCACTTCTAACCCCTCTCTTCGAAGATGCCAGAAATTACATTATAAGTGAATTCATTATTAATGCAGAAATGTTGAATACTTCAGATTATCTGGAGCTATCAGAGGCTATTTATTGGGGAAGGTCTTTAAAATTTAACATATTTTAGTTATCACACACTCTGGGATAGATATTTGTATGAACTTTTCAGGAAAAGCAAGCTTAATACTCCCTAAGGAGACTCTCATTGGGAGCCTGTTATACATAATTAGGTTTGAAATACCAATTCTTTCTTTGTGTTGAGATTAGGGGTCACATAGAAAAGATAAGACAGTGTGCTTCCTTTCTCTAGTTCCTGCCATGTGAGGATACGGAGAGAAGGGAGCAGCTACAAACACAGGAATAAAGACTGACTCTAGGACAAGAACTCAACTGGCCAATACATTTTCTTGCATTTCTTCATCTCTAGAACTGTAAGCAACAAATACTTGTTTAACCTATGTAATCTATAATGCCTTATTGTAGCAGTCTAACCCTAAGATATATCATTCATTACAAAGAATTTTTGTATAGGGATATTTTGTGTCTGTCTGTCTGTCTATCTGTCTGTCTTTGTCTCTTTCTCTGTCTCTCTCACTCTCTTTCCTCCCTCCCACTCTTCCTCTCTCTTCCTCTCTCCCTTCCTGTCTTTGTCCTACTATTTCCCTCTCTCTCCCCTTTTCTTCCCTTCCTGCCTACCCCCTTTTCTTTCATCTTTCTTTCATCCTACTTTGTTCCAAAGAAATATTCAAAGCAACTCACATGGCTATAGGGTATCACAAGCTGTAAATACATGAAGAGTTTCTGTTATAGCCTTGAAACATTTCTTTTATATTCTCTACAAAAATATTTTTCCTTCTTCTACTTCTTCTTAGTCTTTTAACCAAAGTTTTCATCATGAGAATTACCTTTAATTTGGGTCAATCAACTATAAATTGGAGTGTATCTACAACATACCTTTATAATGACTTCAAATTTATGTTTGATCAAACAGCCACACATCACAACTGAGTCAAAGTAGCATGTAAAATGAACCGCCAGTGTCCAGTTCCTAGAAAACTTGGCTGCTGATAGACGATTTCATAAATATAAAGTCTACAGGATGTCAAAGGACATGAAACAGGAAGGAGCAAATGAAACTCTGAACTCATAATTTTTCTATTACTTTTAAGAGCTTATTTTTATAGAATATATTTTTAATCTTAGATTCTAGTGTAAGACTTACATGAGATTTTCAGAATCGTCTATTATTCTGTGGAATTCTTAAGTTCTTCAAGAAGATGTCTGTGCATATTCAAACAATTGACCTTTTATGTCAATGGTCCCTCAGTGCTCCCCAGTGAAGTATTGGTGAGAACACAGCTGTGAATGAAACAGCTGCATATATGATGCATGCTAGGACTGACAGTGGCACCTAAAGACCCTCGACCTATCTGCCCATTTTACACTGTTTCTGGCCAACATGTTTTCCATGTTTTTTCATTCTTTTGTGACCTTTCTTGTCATGCCCTCACTTTTTTCTTTTCCTACCTTTCATAAATGGGCTTCTAGTGCTCACCAAATTTTATGTTTTGCATTCATTGTGCTTTGTCTCTATTTATATTTGAGCTGTATACTCTCCATTAGAATTCAAGTGCTCTGTGTCCGATGTGCTGATGCGAAATGACCTCTTCATTTAGATGTCAGTGACAATATCCAGTTATGACAAGAAAAATATCCTGGATTTTGCTAAATATGCTCTCTAGGCCAGGGGTTCTCAACCTGTTGGTCACAACACCTCTGGGGTTGAATGGCCTTTTATGAGGGTTGCCTAAAACTATCAGAAAACACAGATATTTACATTATGATACATAACATTAGAAAATTACAGTTATGAAGTCGAATCAAAATCATCTTAAGCTTGAGGGTCACCACATCATGAAGAACTATATTAAAGTGCCACAGCTTTTAAAAGGGTAGGAAATACTGCTCTAGGAAATGTTTTTGATACTTGAAGTACCACTGCTTTAAATCTAGGTCCTAGAAGTGAACTGTTCGGGTTTGTGCTTAGTTGTGCATGTTGAACTCAAGCCCCACTAAGTATATGATAGAATATTATGAATTTAACATACCCCTCTACTTATGTGTTCTTGCTTGGTGTATTCTTGGTATGTTCAAGGATCAAAGCTTTGTGAGACCAAGTATCAGTTCACAGACTGTCTCCTGGGGCTTACAAGAACTTCCTGCATCTTATCTTTCTCATTCTCTGCCCTGTGCACAACCAAGAACTAAAGTATTTTGAGGATGATTGACAGTGACAGGAAGGACCATAAACTACATTTTTATTTCTATGCATCATGGCTGTTACTATGGGCCTATAAAATTTTTAGTGGCTCATTAAAAATCTATTAAATTTAAAAATCTTCAAATTTCATTAAAATTTTTAATTTTATTAAGCTCCAATAACACTCATTTCTATAAACATCTTCAGTTCTTGCCAAAGTGCAGTGTAAAATTAGTAATAAAATAATGGAGTTGACACACAGATATCATTCATATCACAGATTAACTATAATTTTAATTAGAATGATTACAGTAGTTTCATATGTACACTTGTCTGGATGGGTAATGACCATAAACGTAGTTAAATATGTGATTCGTCTGTGTGAGATCACTATGTGAGTCTGCAGACTCAAGTAAAGAGTAGGAGTGGATGCATTTACAATCTTTCAGGGTGTAAAAAACAAAAAAGTAGAGGAAGGAGAAATTTGTTTCTTTTTGTTCCTACCAACTTGCCTGATCAATTTCATGGGCCTTCCTCAGTCTTGTACTGTGGGTAATAATTTTGTATCCCCTGGTTGTTGGGACTTTTAAACTCTGCTTAGACTGAAATTATACTGCATGCTCTTCTGCATTTCCAGAAGGAGGAACAATGAACTTCTCAAATTTTTGAAGCTATGGGAGCTCATTCCAGATATTAACTATGTAAATCTATAGATAGATAGATAGATAGATAGATAGATAGAGAGAGAGAGAGAGAGACATACATACACACACATACATACATGCATACATACATACATACATAATTGATAGATAAAACATGTTATATATATATAATGGAGATATATAATGTATAATGGAGAACTTTTCCTAATAGTATAAATTCATATATCATGGTAAAAGGAATTAGACTAAAAGAGATTTCCCAAACAAGGTAAAAATTCAGGGTCTAAAGAATACTTGCAGATGGAGAAAGTCACAAGGAAGCCAAGATGACTGTTCACTGTGAAAAGCAACATTTGATGGAATTCTGTGACATCACCTCACAGCATACATGAGGAAAAGGGCTTGATATAAGACTGCAAATTCAGTTTCTGTGGGAACAGTATGTGTAATTTAATATAACACTTTGTGATAGGAAGATTATTAGAAACTTCCAAGTAGCAATTTCAGACCCAAATGTGGCATTTACTGAGGTGGGGATATAGTGGATAATTTTAATAAAATTCTTAATTGATTTTTTCGGTCAGGATTTTATTAAGATAAAGTTTTCAGTACTGCCTATCATTCATAGTAACACTAGCTAGAATTTTAATAGAAAGCTTTTATGTCTGCAATAGCTTACTTCCAACTTTTACCAATTTTCCCAAAAGAAGCCATCAGAAGAGGCTTGAAACTTCCATACAAATGGTCACCTACAGGAAATCTTGTAACTGAAAATGTTTCATTATTTCATATATATATGGGTTGTTAAAAGTTCTTCAGAAATTGTCCTGGACTGATAAAGTATCATTGCTTTATTTAAGTTTCTTTTTTACTTATTTTTTATTGAAAATAGATTCTTCACTCATAGAATAAATCCAGATCAGTTTCCTAGCCTCTATTTCCCCATCTCCCTGCTCTCCTAGATCTGTTCCTTCTCCATTTCCTCTTCAGCAAAGAGCAGGTCTCCAAGATAAAGAAATGAAATGCAACAAAACAAGATACAATAAGACTAGGCACACATTCTCATATGGAGTCTGGATGAGGCAATCCAACAGGAGAAAAAGAGTCCCAAGAGCAGGCAAAAGAGTCAGAGGCACATTTACTTACACTATTAAAAAGGGTCCCAGCCCCATAGGAAGAACAACAATATGAACCACCGAGTACCCACAGAGCTCCCAGGGACTAAACCACCAATCAAAGAATACACATAGAGGGACCCATGACTCCAGTTGCATATATAGCAGAGGATGGCCTTGTTGGACATCAAAGGGAGGAGAGGTCCTGAGAAGGCTTGATGCCCCAGTATAGGGGAATGCCAGGACAGGGAAGTGGGAGTCGGTGGGTTGGTGAACAGGGGGAGGGGGGATAGGATAGGGTATTTTTAGAGGAGAAACCAGGAAAGGGGTTAACATTTGAACTGTAAATAAAGAAAATATCTAATAAAAAAAGGAACAGCAAGCTAAGTGCTAAAGCATATCTGCAGACCCATGTAGGCACCCTGCTTGCTGTTTCAGTCTTTATGAGCCCCTATGAACCTAGCTTAGTGTAAGGGTGTGAAAATCACTGGAGGAAGACCACACACTCGGATAGCATACAAAAACAAAAAACAGATTATTATGAAGAAACAATCATGCAGGGATGACTCATTTTTTGAAATCAGGACCCCAGACAAAAGCACTCAGGTGAACTCTCTAGAAGGATTAGGTAATCTAAAATTTCGTTGATGGGTGCTAGGGGTTCAGAGTGGTCAGTGGTCTGCATTCCGACGTCCTGAATGTTTAACCATGGGTTGAGCTAGGGCTGCCCAGAGCAGATGGCTCATCCTGATATAAGCTATCTCCCCATGTTTGTGATTATCCCCAGGCTGTTCTTTGAGAGAGGGTTTTACGACCTTGTTCTGGATTTATATTCTGTATCTGGAGCTGGTGTCTTACGTCCTGCTTTCTGGGTCTTGTAGTCTATTCCTAGAGCTGGCACCTTAAGGATTTCCTGTGAAACCAGACCTGGTCCTTAAATAGAGACAAACGAGGTCTACAATGTCCCTTAATTAGTTCATTGAGTGGACCATTACTCCCGGTGTCCTCTGTCCCCTCTGACCCGCTGCCCTCTATCCCCTCTGACTCCTACAGTCTCGCCACACTCCTGGAGGTTTCCTGAGCTTTGATGGGAGGGGCCAGATGGAGACCTCCAGTTTGGATTCAATCTGCATAATGTCTGGCTGTGGGTCTCTGAACCTGCTTGCAATTACCTCCAGAGGAAGCATCTCTGAGGACAGACGACTGCACAAACACCAATCTGGCAGGTACAGGCAAAGATCAGAAGAAGATCAGATGAAGTTGGAGCCCCTAAGGGTGAAGTTAGAGACTGTTTTGAGCCATCCTTTGGGTACTGGGAACTGAACCCATGTCCTCTGTGATAGGAGTAAACACTTAACTGCTGAGCCATTTCTCCTGCTCCAAATGTTGTGGTTCCAGCCTATGATACCCAAATCATATTCCCTGTGAGCGCTTCTTGTTGGAGCGAAGAAGCCATCATCACCCCAGTAGTGGTCCTATCAGAGGAAAGGAATATTTTATTCCAGAATCAGAACTACTTTTTATTCAGTTTCTATCATTTTTATTCATAAATGGATAAAAAAAGAACTATTAGAAGAATGTTTTATCATTCATACCAAATTACATTTCTGGGCGTTGTTCACCAGGGTTAAAAAAAAAAGATGCTAACATTTAGAAGTCTTCCCGTGGATTAAAATGAGATTTTGAATGATTAATACAATAACTTTAGATTTTTTTCAAAATAAAACAGCATTGTTGGTATTTAATAGTTTTTACAAAACTGCATGAGAAACTTCAGTTGCCTGACTCATCGCTCCAGATCCTTACTTACCTGATTTTTAAGCATTTGGAATCAAGAAAGTATTAAGAACTACTTCTTCAAAAATGCTTGACTACCCTCATTTTCAGTTCTTAGTTTCTGTGATATTAAGGGTTGCTCTAGAGAAGTTTAAAAAGGAGTATATATTAAACTTCACTCTACACACACACACACACACACACACACACACACACACACACACACGGTAAAGCTTTATTTTATTTCTTTGTTTTATTGAATATATTCTTTATCTACATTTCAAATGTTATCCCCCTTCTTGGTTTCCCCTCTCCCAGAAAACCCCCATCCCTATCCTCCCCCCACCACCTCCATAAGGATGCTCCCCACCAAACCCACTCCCACCTTCCCTCCTCCGATTTCCCTACGCTGGGACATCTAATGAAAGCTTTATGAATATTGATTGACTTAATCCAATGAAGCACAAACGGAAGAACAGAGATGTTGGAAAAAAAATCATTCAATGAGGTGAAGCAGGACCTGGAGAGACGGCCCATGTAAGAGTGCTTGCTGAGCCACGTGCATGTCGGTATCCATAGTCCTCTTGAGTGGGGACAGAAGGAGGATAATGGAGATTTGTCAGCAGCCATCCTAGTACAGGCTCTGGGAGAGACCCTGTCTTGAAGGCGTGAGGGCAAACCCACATCACTTCTGTCCTCTGAGAATGCACGAGACAGCACTCCACCCACAAGCACATAACCCGCACACCACATACCCATTCAGATGTGAGCACACAAATCAAAAGAATGTGAACAAAATCAATGGGGCTAACATGGTTGATGCCGCACATATACGCATGAGATGTAATGCCGTGCCACTGAACCTATTCGGGCAGGATATTTTCCTATCTGCTAAGTAAGAATATTGAACGATATAATGGGGTTTCACGGAACTATAAAGAAACACACAAAGGTGGAAAATTTAAAGATTACAAATATATTTAATTTTTATTATTTTATATGTCCTTAGACTATTATGCACATTGAAATAGTAAAAGAAATTTCTTTTTTTTAATTTATTATTCATTTTATTTGTTTGCATTTCAAATGTTATCCCTCTTCCTGGTCTCCACTCCATGAACCACCCACCCACCCCATCCCTCTCTCCTTTGCTTCTAAGAGGGTGTTCCCCTACCATCCCATCCATCCTTACCTCACCCCTCTAGCATTATCCTACTCTGGGGCATCAAGCCTCCACAGGACCAAGGGCCTCTCCTCCCATGATGCCAGAAGAGGCAGTCCTCTGCTACATGCTTAGCGGGAGTTGTGGACCAGCCCACTTATACTCTTTGGTTGGTGGTTGAAAATACAGTAGCAAACTGCTGAAAAGTTCTCCTTAATTGACTAAAATTTAGTTCAAGCCCCTTGGAAGCATCTTCTAAATCACAAATTTAAATACATTATATAAGGGCAAATTTTAATTTATTCAGTTTTCCCACCATGCCACAAATCATACATATACCACGTTGTAGTGAGTGAATATTCAGGTTATGTTTGTGAATATTTTGTTACAAATACAACTATTTTTTATAGTAAGTATCATTAATGTGAGCTCTTTTAAATTTGAATCATATTCACCTTTAGAGTATGTGTTCTAGACCAGAAACCCTAGGTAAGAAGTGGAATACATATTATAGAGAGTCTAGGAGCTTTCTAGCTTCTGTAAAATGCTATAAAATGCTGACTCAATAAAATTTTCCAGGTCTCCATACACACACTCTTGTGTGGAAATTCACCTAATCATTCCCCCATTCTAGTGACTTGTTGCTACATTCAATTTCATTGAAGTTCAATAAAATGATCTATTTGGCAGGATAATCAAGTCCTTACCTTTGTTTGAGCATTTTTATAACCAGTTAAGTCTCTGGTTCTTGAATAAAATCACTTCTAAGTGCTATAGCTCAAAATGGCCACTTCCCATGGGAATTTCCTTCAGTCCAGTCTTTGTGTGCTCTAGAGTATATGCAAATGCAGGTCCAATAGCTCCTCTTGGTGACTGTCCCCTACGTCTCTGATGCAGGCTTCCATCTGGGGATGCTATAGATGGCCCTCTAAGCAGTGATTTCAAATCTGTGTGATCTTGACTATACTGAAAAGTGTATTTCACTTCAGAATCTCTCCCAATCTTTTCCTCCGTCCTCCCTTCTCCTTCTTCTCTCCCCAATCTCTCAAAACTAGTATTTCTATATCTTTTATATATTTTCAAAGACTAATATTCAATACCTCCTCCCACTCCCTCCTATTTTAACAGTATATGCTTCACATTTTGATATTTTTTTAAAACAGGATTTATTGAGTTAACTAATTCCATGTCCTTTTTTACCTGTCAGTTTCCATTTCTTTATAAAAAGAATCTAGTATTTCCTCCCTGTGAGTGTATCACAGTTCTTTATGAAACTTGAGCCAGTCATGTGGTTTCTCAATAGGCATATGGGAAATATTAGATTTCTGAATATTTTATCAGATGAAATTGCAAACTTTGGACTGAAAGATAATTAATAAAATCAGGATTTCTGCTTGACAAAAGTCAGTGAAAATCAGGAAAAGATATTAGTGAAAGTTTGACTTGGTATTCTATAAAACAGCCCACATATCTGCTTGCATTGTAAACCAAGAAGTATATTACTCAAATAGATTATCACATTCAAGTTATATTAACAATAATCTCAGCATAACATTTTTTCCTAAGAATGCTTTGTGACTTACATGATACTTAATTTTGATTTTCTTTGAAAAGTATTGGACTATGAATATACCATTTCCTCCCAAATAATGGATGATTTCTTTTGTGATGGAGAATTGTGAGTTAGTGCATTTGGTCATAAATTTCCTATTAATGTGCCAGGACGTTTATTGGAATTTCCTCACATTTATCAGTTAATCTGGGATGATTAGGAGTCAGAAGTGCAGCCAGTCCCTCTGTGGGACATGACGGAACCATCCTGACTGGAACTCAGGTGGGAACGCAAGGGGGTTTCTCGCTCCACAGGATCAGACTCACTGCTGCTGGTGCTTAAAGTCTGATGTATCATCTCTGTCATGGATGGGAGAGGACACATGAATCACCCTCTAGTCAGCTCCCTTGAGGAAAGGATGCTGGCGGCCATCGAGGGATTGGTAGCAACTGCAAAGGGCATTGACAAAAGAATAATGAAAGTCTTTTGGAAAGAAGGTGAAGGAGAGAGATGAACTTGTCCACAGGGTTTGAAGGAAGTTTCCAGAAGAGCAGCTTTCAGATCAAACATCAGCACATTTGGTTTTGATGAATTTTCCTGTCTGAGGGAAACTACATTGTCCCCTGCTTTTAACTCCCGCATGTCCTCTCAGTGAGTGTGGGAACTACAAATAATGTTGCAATTAATTGACTACACTTATTTACATTACCAACAGAAGCAGGACATGTACCTTTGAGTTTATTGGACTTTTATGGGCGATGGTAGTGAGGAAATCCAGCATACACATCAGAAAAAAATATTTAACAATGTAATTTATATTTTGAAAGGAATTTGATAATACAGTGTTAGCCTGAAAATATTGGTAGAATATGTACTATGTGTGAGATAAAGAGGAGGGCATACCTAAAATGCAGGCCTTTTAAAACATTGTAATAATGATTATATTACTGTACTTTATTCTAGCTGCCACTCAACTTTCTTAAGGCCCTTGAAAGTATTGCACACATTCTAAAGGCCGGAGTGAAGGCACAACGATTGAAAGTCCTCAGCTCTTATGAGTCTGATTAGGGAAATGGAGATACATACATAGAACGGTAGCATGTGAGAAGGAAGAAGAATCCACCCATCAATGAGTGTGTCAGCCCACATGTTTTGAACAACCACTGTGTCAGAAACACAGAGCGAAGGGTCATGAAAGAGGTGGAGAAGTTCCTTCCCTGTGGTTCCCTCGGGCAGATCAATAGAAAGCAAAGGTGATAACCTGCTGACTTTATAGTACACAGAGCGCCTGACTCGGGTAACAGGTTTGGCCTTAGAAAAGCCTTGCAGTATCTCTGCCCCCTTCTTATCTCTGGCACTGCAACCTGACCTGTCACCCTATACTCTCCCAAGTTTTCACTGAAAAACAAACAAACTCTTACAAAAATCGATAGCGTCATGATTCAAAATGAAAAGCATGGGCAGATTTTCTTCTGTGATTCGATAAACAAACAAGCAGTCTGACCACACACAGCACAGGAAATCCAGAGACAGTGGAATGAAAGCGATTGCCCTCAGAGTCTGCTCAGTTCACTTCTGTTCGTGTCTGACTGCAGATGGCTCAAATCTGCCCTCCAGAACATTTTCTGAATCCATAAGTTAATGAATGGAAGCTCGCACTGTATAGGTAACGACTAGGTGCACAAGTGATCTAGAGCAGACTTGTTGTGCCAGGCACCAGGCTAAGTGCCCATATTACCTAGCTCCATCCTTGCAGAAACCTAGGTAGGAAAACAATAACATAATGTTCATTTCATAACACCTAGGCTTGACTAGTTAAGATTGTTAGCCCAGATAAGAGAACAAACTTGGCTTTTGAATTGTCTTTTGATCTCGGGTTGTTGATGCTCTTATTATGTTCATATACAGACATATAATATGCATACATACATGTGTATACATTCATACTTAAGTGCATTCCACACACACATATACATTATATAATATAATTAATATTATATGTATACATATATATGTGTATATATATGGAGAGAGAGAGAGAGAGAGAGAGAGAGAGAGAGAGAGAGAGAGAGGATGTTTATATTCTATTAATTTTTGGAAGTTTGGATTCAGATAGAAGGCTGTGGCAGCTATGGTGATGTTTCATTTTACTTATTCAGTAGAGCTAAAAATGTCACTTGCTTCTTAAAGGCAGGTCTGCATGCTTTTAGAAGTCATTCCTTTTATTTTGAGGTTTTCCTTTAGAACAAAGATCATATTTCTATATGACGTTATCATCTGCAGAGTATACAGCATAGTGCCCATGGCTAATAAAACCCTAAAGACTAATTTGTGGGTCCTAATCAAAATTAGAATTGTATGTTATGGAAAACAAAAGCCTTGTTGGTGGAATCATTCAAAATACTTACAATGGAAAATTAAATATACAAGATTTTCAGGGCTGGAGAGATGGCTCAGTGGTTAAAAATACTGACTGCTCTTCCAGAGGTCCTGAGTTCAAATCTCAGCAACCACATAGTGCCTCACAACCATCTGTAATAAGATCTGATGCCCTCTTCTGGTGTGTCCGAAGACAGCTAGTGTACTTACATATAATAAATAAATAAATCTTTTTAAAAAACACAATGGTTTCTTAAAAATTTGCAGTCACCCCTGTAGTTGTTTTTACAAAAGCAACTAAGGTCATGACTGCTTCATGTCTGGATTATCAGTAGAAATGCACTTGGCTGGAAATACTGGAGGCTATTATCAATAAACGGCACAGCCTATCCTGTGAATCAGGCTGTTGAAAGGCAGTCATAACACATTTCTATCCATTTTTCAGATATACTAAAACTATTTCTAAAACTTAGTCCCCAGGGGGAAAGTCTCTAATTTTATCCTAGTAAGTTGAGAGACCAACTTCTCTGCTACCAAACCCTCTTTTTATTCTTTAAAAAAAAAATATCTGCAGCACTCCTGACCTTACCGGATCTTTTCATAAGTGGATGTAGCCTAGACCCAGAATATCTTACCCCTTGCTCAAAAAGCATTGTGTAAGGAGAAGCCATAAAGGTGAAAATTAAAAAAAAAAACTCACAGTAATAGCCATTAGTTTATAACAAATAAAAATGGTATCGTGTATGCTGTGTGAATGATGGGAAGTAATCCCACAGAACCAGAGAGTTGTACAAATATGTGGTCCCCATCCTAACAGTCAACCATTTCCCTTCCTCTTTACCCCTGCTATTCTTGTAGACACAGACTAGTAAGCTCTCCTCGCTTTCCACTCATGCACACTGACCGTCATCTCCTTCACTGAGCTGAAAGTCTTGGCTCAAGGTCATCCTGAAATTCAAGCCCAACTCTTTCTTCTCATTCTTACAGTTACTTGCTGACTTTAATCTGGACCATTTCCTTACCTTTCATCCTCCCCGTGGACTTCTTGTGAAGTGGTTTTTGTGATTGCACTGTTATTTAATAGGTTCTGTCTTCCTGCTTCTTTTTGTTTAATCCTTAAGCACAGGCATGGTGTACAGATAAAGAGGAAGCCTTCTTCCTTCTATATAGTATTGTGTTATCTCCTACGTGACGGCATCAACACTCCTGTTTATCATTAACAATATGCCAGACACTTTAAGAGCTTGTACATGAAATCTCTACTCATAATATTCTAATAACATCTCATGATAATATAGACTAACCTTTAGTCCATAGGTAT
Organism: Apodemus agrarius; assembly: GCA_964023405.1. Taxonomy (NCBI): domain Eukaryota; kingdom Metazoa; phylum Chordata; class Mammalia; order Rodentia; family Muridae; genus Apodemus; species Apodemus agrarius. The sequence continues at coordinate 9,445,069 of OZ030018.1, read as the reverse complement.
TTTTTGCCCTTTCTTATGTTCAATCTCTCATCTCTCTCCTCTCGTTCTCTCTCTCTCTCTCTCTCTCTCTCTCTCTCTCTCTCTCTCTGTCTCTTTCTCTCTCCCCTTCTCTCTGTCCCTCCCCCTCCCTCCCCCCCTCTCTCCTACCATCTCCCTCTCATGTTATATTAACTTCTCCTATATAACTTATTTTCATAAAGGTCAGATTCTGTAGCAAGTTATAGACAGAGTGAAATAACAAAACAAGATTGCACTCCTTTTTTTAAATGTTTTTTTATTTTCTATATTGTTTGTTTACATTGCAAATGATTTCCCCTTTCCCGGTTCCCCCCTCCCCATAAGTCCCATAAGTCCTCTTCCCTCTCTCCCTTCTCCAATCAACCCCCTCCCACTTCAGAGAGTTCTAACAGACCTTCCCTCCTTTCCCTCCTGGATGAATGCTCTCTGTGTCCTGAAATGGTAGCTACAGTGACGTGTGGAGGACAGTCTGAGATCTGTTAAGACATCACAGGTGTGGGACTTCAGGCTGTGAAGAGACCTGCACTCACTCACTCACTCACTCACTCGTGATTGACTCCTGGAATGTTCCTGAGCACCTGACTGCAATGGTGACTCTTGCCTTATCTATCTGGCAAATGATGATTGACAAGGTCTTCTTTTATTTTTATTTGAATATGTTTTCATAATTTTAAAGTAGAACATTTTACAAAATAAGTTGCTTTTTATTTTTTTCCAAAACTAATAATGTTCAGTGAAACGCCCCAGTCTAACTCTTTCACTGCCATGTTTCTGTTTCTGTAAGTCTATCCTTACACTTTACATGCAAACACAAAGCACACTGACAACTCTCATCCCCATCCTCTCCTGTCTCTATAGCACCCTGTCCATCCTGTCTCCTCCCCACAGATCTCTCATACTTTCAAGCCTATTAGTTTTGTTTTGTGACCAGCCGAGTTTAGCAGGGCTGTCAGTCCCTGTGGCTGTGGGTTTGGAGCTATACCTTGGATCCTGAAGGGCTCAAGAGTAGCTATCCAACTAGAGATAATGAACCCTCCTCTCTCAGGTTCTATTAGCAGCCATTAGCTCAGTAGTAATAGTTAGGGCCCCTTGAGTCTTCTCTCTTCTCTAGGTGATTGTCAGCAGGACCAATTGTGTGTTGACCTGATGCTGTTACCCACAGATATGAGTTCATGATTACAAAAGCTATATGGACTCTAGAAAACAGAATTCTGAAACCTTCCACTCTGTCTTCTTACACGCCCTGCTTGTCTTGCGCTCTCTTCCACAGTGTTCCTGGAGACTTAGAGGAAATGGTACTGACATTTTACAAATGGTTCCATTGATTCTGGGCCACTTCCCTCAGGTTGTTACAGTCTGCCACTATTGCCCAAACTGTAGAGTGATGTTTTGAGAATTCATCTATGAACTCAGACTGTTTTCTATCTTAATACATAAATGGCATCTATATATTTCTTAAGTCCTATTCTTTATGGAAGGTGAAAATAATTCCTGAATGAGCTATATATGAATGAAAATTCCCATACCCTTCTTTAAACAATTTGCAAAGGCTGACTGATTGGAATTTCAATAATTTGTTTATTTGTTTATTTACATTCCAGTCATTTTCTCTCCCCTCCAATAAGTCCCTACTCCCACAGTTCCTCATTCTACTCATCCTCCCCTTGCCTTGTGTTCCTCTTTCTTCACATCCTCGCCAACACCTGCTGTTTCCTGAGTTTTTAATCTTAGCCATTCTGACTAGTGTGAGGTGCAATCTCAGGGTTGTTTTAATTTGCATTTCCCTAACCATTAATGAGGTTGCACATTTCTTAAGGTGCTTCTCAGCCATCTGGAAGTTCTTCAGGTGAAAAGTTTTTGTTTAGCTCTGTACCCCAGTTTTGGATACGGTTATTTGGTTTTCTGGGGTCTAACCTCTTGAGTTCTTTGTATACATTGGATATTAGCCCTTTGTCAGATGTAGGGTTGGTGAAGATCTTTTCCCAATTTGTTGGTTGCTGATTTGTCCTTTTAACGGTGTCTTTTGCCTTACAGAAACTTTATAATTTTATGAGGTCCCATTTGTCTATTCTTGATCTTAGAGCATAAGCTATTGGTGTTCTGTTCAGGAACTTTCCCCCTGAGCCAATGTCCTTAAGGGTCTTCCCCAGTTTCTTTTCTACTAGTGTTAGTGTGTCTGATTTAATGTGGAGGTCCTTGATCCACTTGGAGTTGAGTTTAGTACAAGGAGATAAGAGTGGATCAATTTTCATTCTTCTGCATGCTGACCTCCATTTGAGCCAGCACCATTTGTTAAAAAGGCTATCTTTTTTCCACTGGATGTTTTCAGCTCCTTTGTCAAAGATCAATTGGCCATAGATGTGTGGGTTCAAATCTGGGTCTTCAATCCTATTCCATTGATCCACCTCCCTGTCACTGTACCAATACCATGCAGTTTTTAACACTATTTCTCTGTAGTATTGCTTGAGGTCCGGGATACTGATTCCCCCAGAAGATCTTTTACTGTTGAGAATAGTTTTAGCTATCCTGGGTTTTTTGTTATTCCAGATGAATTTGAGAATTGCTCTTTCTAACTCTATGAAGAACTGAGTTGGGATTTTGATGGGGATTGCATTGAATCTGTATATTGCTTTTGGCAAGATTGCCATTTTAACTATATTAATCCTGCCAACCCACGAGCATGGGAGATTTTTCCCACTTCTGAGGTCTTCTTCCATTTCCTTCTTCAGAGACCTGAAGTTCTTGTCATACAAATCTTTCACTTGTTTGGTTAGAGTCACACCAAGATATTTTATATTGTTTGTGGCTATTGTGAAGGGTATCATTTCCCTAATTTCTTTCTCAGCCTGCTTACCCTTTGAGTATAGGAAGGCTACTGATTTGCTTGAGTTGATTTTATAACCAGCCACTTTGCTGAAGTTGTTTATCAGCTGTAGGAGTTCTCTGGTGGAGTTTTTTGGGTCACTTAAGTATACTATCATATCATCTGCGAATAGTGATAGTTTGATTTCTTCCTTTCCAATTTGTATCCCTTTAACTTCCTTATGTTCTCAAATTACTCTAGCTAGTACCTCAAGTACTATATTGAAAAGATATGGTGAGAGGGGGCAGCCTTGTCTAGTCCCTGATTTTAGTGGGATTGCTTCAAGTTTCTACTTACTTTGATGTTGGCTAGCTGTCTGCTGTAAATTGCTTTTACTATTTTAGGTATGGGCCTTGAATTCCTGTTCTTTCCAAAACTTTTAGCATGAAAGGTTCTTCTTGGTGGATTTTTCCCTTGGCTAGTAAGAAGTATCCTTCCATGTTTCTTTTGATGATTTATTATCCTTTGTAGGGCTGTGTTTGTGGAAAGATATTATGTAAATTTAGTTTTGTCAGGGAATATTTTGGTTTCTCCATCTATGTTGATTGAGAGTTTTGCTGGGCATAGTAGTCTTGGCTGACATTTGTGTTCTCTTAGAGTCTGTATGAGATCTGCCCAGGATCTTCTACCTTTCATGGTCTCTGGTGAGAAGTCTGGTGTAATTCTGATAGGTCTTCCTTTATATGTTACTTGGCCTTTTTCTCTTACTGCTCCTAATATTCTTTCTTTGTTTAGTACATTTGGGGTTTTGTTTATTATGTGATGGAGGTATTTCTGTTCTGGTCCAGTCTGTTTGGAGTTTTGTAGGCTCCTTGTATATTCATGGGCAACTCTCTCTTTAGGTTAGGGAAGTTTTCTTCCATAATTTTGTTGAAGATATTTGCTGGCTCTTTAAGTTGTAAATCTTCACTCTCATCTATACCTAAAAGCCTTAGGATTGGTCTTCTCATTGTGGCCTGGATTTCCTGGATGTTTTGGGTTACAAGCTTTTTGCTTTTTTCATTTTCTTTGACTGTTGAGTTAATGGTTTCTATGGTATCTTTGGCATCTGAGATTCTTTCTTCTATCTCTTGTATTCTGTTGTTGATATTTGCACCTATGGCCCCTGATTTCTACCCAAGGTTTTCTATCTCCAAAATTGTCTCCCTTTGTGATTTCTTAGTTGTTTCTACTTCTGTTTTTACATCCTGGATTGTTTTGCTCAGTTCCTTCACTTGTTTGTGTTTTCCTGTATTTCTTTAATAGATTTTTGTGTTTCCTCTTTCATGTCTTCTGCCTGTTGACTCAATTTATCCTGCATTTCTTTAAGTGATTTTTGTATTTCTTCTTTATTGGCTTCTGTCTTTTAATCCATATTCTTCTGAATTTCTTTAAGTGATTTTTGTGTTTCCATTGTAAGGGCTTCTAACTTATTCATGTTCCCCTGTATTTCTTTAAGAAATTTATTTATATCCTTCTTGTGTTCCTCTAACAGCATCATGACCAGTTGTTTTAAATCTAAATCTTGTTTTTCTGCTGTGTTTGGGTATCCAGGACTTGCTGTTGTTGGAGAATTGAGTTCAGATGCTACCATATTGCCTTGATTTCTGTTAGTAACATTCCTGCATTTGCCTTTTGCCATCTGGTTATCTCTGGCGTTAGTTGGTCCTGCTGTTACTGGCTGGTGCTTGAACCTCCTGTGGGCCTGTAAGGATATTTCCACACCCATGGATGACTGGGTTTCCCCTGGCACAGATTGCTGATGTGCTGCCCTATTCTTGGGTGCCACTGGAGCCCTAGCGTGCCTTGTCCCAAGCAATACTACACTCAGGTTGTCTCTGTGTACCCGGTGTTGCCTGTCTCATCTACCCAGTATGAAGATGATGGATGCTATGAGGACCCCCTTCAAGCGCAGATCACTCTGCAGGGCAAACAGCCCCAAGACAGGGCTTGCTGCTGGATTTTGAATGCTCTGCTGATGCTGGTTCTCGAATGCCCTGCTTCTACCAAATAACCTGCTCCTGTCCGTTCTCTAGAGAGTATCAGGAAGTAGGATCTTCCTCGTGTCAAATGTGGCACAGGTCTACCACATCCGATGGAAAGGGGCAGTGGTTTTTAACCTGCTCCTGCAGGTTCTCTAGAAAGTATCAGGAAGTGGGATCTTCCCCGTGTCAGATGTGGTATAGATCTCTGGCTGAGCTGGCTGCTTGGTCACAGGAGCCAAAATGGTGGCAACCTCAGACCACAGGGTTCCCTCTAACCACCGGACTCCCTGCAGGTCAGACGCTCCCCTGCAGGATATGTGCCCAGGCAGCTGTAGAGCTGCCCAGCTCCCATATGCAGAAGGAACCCAGGCAGGCTGTGTCTCCAGTGATCCCCCACTCTGCTGTTCCCTGCACACCCAGCTGAGCTGACTGCTTGGCCACCAGAGCCAAGATGGAATCATTATTCTTGCTGGGGAAAGTCACAAGGATGGGACATGAAAGGACTGGGAGATGAGTGTATGGCAGGGTGGATGATGAAAGGTAAACAAAAAAAAATCAATAGAAATACTATGTATTATTTTTAACTATTCTTTAATCTTTTTTTACAGTCCAGACTTTATCCCCCTCCTAGTCTACCCTCTGATGACTGTTCCACATCCCATACCTCTTCCCCCTGTCTCCAAGAGGATGTCCCCTCACCCCCACCCCCTACTCCACCAGACCTCCCCACTTCCTGGAGCCTCAAGTCTCTTGAGGGCTAGAGGCATCTTCTCTGATGAGTCCAGACCCAGCAGTCCTTTGCTGTATATGTGTTGGAGTTCTCATATCGGCTGGTGTATGCTGCCTGGTTGGTGGCTCAGTGTCTGAGAGATCTTGGGGGTCCAAATTAGTTGAGACTGCTGGTCTTCCTATAGGATCAGCCCCCCATCTTCAGCTGAGGAAAACTATAACTGGGAGAGTAAATGTGAAAGAAAAGAGTTTACACAGAATGTTCTTAGCATCTCTGTGAGGAAGAGTAGAACTTCAAGCCACTGGGGAACACTATTTCCAGCCTGTGTCTGGACACTCTTTACTCCCTAGCCCTTGTTACTGATTGCCTGTGTGACCTATGTCAGAAAACTCTGTGTAGCTACATAAAAACAGAATAAAAGACAAATGACACCTTCAAGGATATAAAGCTGATGGACATATTAGTGAAATTCGTTTGGGTTTATGGTACACTGAAAATTCCTTCCTGAGTCAAAATCACCAGTTTTGTATATACATTTATATGCCTTAGCTTTTATTTCTGCTAGGGGTCCTTTTTTGTCATAACTTGATTCATTGACAGTTTCAGATGTGCGATCATACCTTCTGATCTTGCTCTCTAACCCCTCTCAGCTGCCCTACCCATCTTCCACACAGATTTCTTCCCTGTCTTTGTGGCTTTTTGTTTTGTCTTGAGTCCTACAGACATTACCCAGGGCCACCTAGGGCACCATTGGGAGGAAGTTATTGTTGCTTAGCAAAATTGGCACTGCATCAAACCACCCTCAAAATATCTGTTTATCCACACAGAAAAAGGAGTATTCAATGCATAAATCAGAGAAGTCTCTGTATTGAATGAGGTGAGTTCAGATGTCCATGGCTGCACATATACGAGTGAAAAAAGATACTTATACTAACTACTCTGGGGATATTTTAGAAGAGGAGGAAGAAGGACTGAAAAAGTCAGAAAGACAGAAGAGCTGCAAAATGCTTTCTAATAATGATATGGCCATGACAGGTACAAACTCACAGCAATTAAATCTACTGTAACTGAGCCTGACCATCAGTCTCCTGTGGATGGTGAGGGATCTTGGAACCTGACCACTTCTCACTGAACTGTATAGTGGATATAGAGACCATATCCAACTGGGTACCCCCTGGTGAGTCCTCTTTATGTACACAGTTTGTACATAAAGGCTGTTTGTAGCCAGCCTTTGGGAGGCTTGAAACATAACAAAATCCAAAACAAAACAGAAAGCACACATTCTCGCAGTGGCAAAATTCATTTCATAACATCTGTGATGACAATCTGAGAGTGGAATCTGGTAGAGAGAAACTGAGGCTGGGTTCTAGAATATTCTAGAACCAAATCCAGTCAAGCCTCGCTGACCCTCCACTTTACGGGTGTCACCTATGAGAAAAAATTTGGGAAGGAACCAGCTGAGTGTTGTGTTCCATAGAGGAGAGGGGACCTGAAAGGCAGTTATAGAGAGATAACCACCAAAGTTTGGTTAATAGGCATTGATCCTTTTTGTCAATATGTTGAAATGTGGTCTGGAATGGCTCTTACTGAATGACACAGAAGTGGTACTATGTTACAGCAGAGTGTCATTTAGATGAAAATAGTCAAGACAGTCAGGTTCCTCTAGGAATCATGGGCACTTATGCATGTCTGTTTACTAAAATTAGAGGATGAAATTCAACAAATCTGAACCTCTGCTTCTGACAGATAACATTTAGAAAAATTTGTTGTTACTGAGTATTTCATTAAACAATTACAAAGCTTTTTCTAGAAATTCTAACTTTGTGAACATTAGCAGATAAAAAATACTAGAATAAGGTAAATATTTCACTAGCTAGACTTGGTGAATGTATGGATAAATATGTGTGTATATGTATATATATATAGATATATAGATAGATATAGATATAGATATATAGATATATGCACACACACACACATATATATATATATGTATATATATTTGGGCATAAGATATTTTGAAAGAGACATGGGAGTTAGAGGGAGAAACTGAAGATATAATTATATTTCATTGTATATATGCATGAAATTCTCAACAAAGAAAAAAATTAAAATTGAAAGAAAAAACAAGAAAATAGACACTATAGAAAAAATATAGAGAAGGCATGATATTCCATTAACTATACATGTTTAGTGTATAACAGGAATTCAATAAAGTATGAATTATTGCTAAAAATCAGAATCGTGTAGAGATACATTTTTTTGAAAATGTCTTTTGAGTTCAGAGACTGAACTTTCATTGAACCTTGAAGACATGCTCTGAGATCATTTAAAACTATGTAATTAGCCTGCTGTCCTACTGTGTGCTTGGCCTATTCAAGTTTAACTTGCCTTTAAGAGAATAGTATAACCAACATTTCTACAACTAGGATTTTTCCATGTAATTAATTTTATAACCCAAGCTAAGCTTAATCTCATGTTAAGTACCCTTTTTTTGACCCTGACTCAGGTTCAGAATGGAGGTCCCCACTCCCCCTTCTCTACCCTCTCTCTCCCTCCCTTCTTCCTCTCTTTCTCCCTTTCCCTCTCACCCCATCCCGTGTGTGTGTGTGTGTGTGTGTGTGTGTGTGTGTGTGAGAGAGAGAGAGAGAGTCTGTCTGTCTGTCGGTCTGTGTGTGTATGTGTGTGTCTGTGCATGTTTGGTATCTATTTACTAAAAAGCACTCAACAAGTTGAAAGCAATCTTAAACAAAATAAATATCCCATAAACGTTAAAAGTAACTTGTCGATGTAAGTTTATAACTTATGTTTGAGATTTTGAATGCTTTTCTGGGTCAGTTGGGGTCAGCAAAATAAATCCTTTCCTCTTAGAACTTTGTCAAAGATGTCTGTGGAAAATCCATTATGCTTTCTCATAGCATGTTTTCTCTGTTGTTTAATAAACGCAGAGCAAAGTCCTTTGCTAGGAAGAGACACAGGCACAGGCACAAAAGAGACTCAGCACAACACATAGAGGGGTCAGATAGTTACAGGAATTATAGACAGACAGACTACAGACAGGCAGTTACCACAGACTTCAGACAGGTGGAAGACACAGAAATACAAGCTGGAAACTCACATTTGGGTTCACTCTTTCTCAAACCATGCCAAGAGGAAGTGTCTGTCTTCATTCCATAATGTATCGTCGACACGATATTGGGACTTCAATGCTGATACGGATTAGTTTAGCATTTCAGGTGGGAACTAAAGCATCAATACTCTTCTGTCAGTTCCTTTATCCTTGGAAGAGAGGAAGGCAGATTCTACAACCTTTCTCCCATGATCTCACATTGCTAAGCAACTCTGAATTGATACTTCTTTCAAAAAGCTTCTAACATGAGAACAGTGCTGGATATTATTAATTTCTGTACTTGTAATTGACTGGAGCCTCTTGAGAAATAAACCACAACAGAGCCTCTGGCATCGCTTTGTAGTTGGGTTGAACTTAATAGGAGATGAGTACTCTACCTGACCCCATATACATAGGCAATTGCCATCAATGATGGTTCCAGAGTATAAACAGGGGGTAATTTATGACACACCTAAGAGGCCCCATCAGCTGCTCTTCTTTATGTTGTTGGACCCGTGAGAACTACGTGTTTTGCAGTGCCTGAGCTCTTTAAGGCACATGCTGGAGAACATAACCTCTGTTTCCTTCAAGTTCAAGTGTCCAAAACCATATTTTTAACAATTTCCTTCGTCTAATATCCCTGTCACACACTGAAATTGACTAAATTTTTCAAGAATGAATAGGAATAGATTTCCTTGAATTCAGTCTATGTGAGTCATATTGCCTAAAATTGCTAGAAGTTCATTTTTCTCTGGCTTTTTGTTAATGCAGAAATGCTACAATATGTTGTCCTGAAGTGTCTGTTACAGTAGTTTCAAAATTGCTACAGGGTTTAGCAACTGAAAGAAAATATTGTTACTATCAATGATTTTGCTATCGCAGATGAGCAATATTCTAGAATTCTTTTCCCGTGGTCCTTTACTTGTTTCTGATTTTAATGGGCGTTGTTCCTAGAGATAAAACTTGAGTATGCTTACAGGAAGATGTTAACCCCAGATACTAGGTCCTGCTCAGCCTAATGTGTAGCAGAATTATCAAGCTTCTTAGGCAGAGAGTTTATGCTTAGAGGTGATGAATACGGAGTTGGGAGAATTTTATTTCAGTCTTAAAATAGCTCTCAGTAGCCCCATAAATTACACTTGAAGTGGGGATTCTCAAACAATTTTATATTTTGCGCTCCAGAATAATATAAAGAGAGACCAGAGCAGTCTGAAAAATCAGCCACAAAATAAATGGTGATGGGGGTGAGGAGGCACTGACCTCAACGTGTGGGAACAATTGTAATCTGCCCCCTTGTGTTCAGAATTTGTAACTGCAACTCATAGCTGGGCAACAACTGTTTATCAAACTTATCTGTGCCTAGAATTTATACTGACCATGGAATTAAATAGAAACTATCCATTTTGTATCGCAGCCATGACAGTTTGTAAATTCAAGTATTTCTTTCTTTAGCATTTGTTATGTTAACTCCACTTCCTTCACACTCTGCCTTCACCTGATGCCCAAATATTTTAGCAACAGGAAGATGACCAGGATATTATAGGTAACACTGGACATTAGTAGAGACAGTCTGCCAAGGTAAGACTATTTCTTCCCTACTTCAGGAAATATCCAGGAATAACTTTTCTTTTGTAAAACTTTTAAAAAGTGTTCTCTTTCCTAACATGCAATCTACCTTCAATGAAATACTTTATTCTCTCTGAGACACCACTATAAAATTCACCTTATTTAAAATGTGTCAGATGGAATTTGGGGTATGAGAGAAAAGAGAACATAAAAGGATGTGGGAGGGCCAGCATAAGGGTTCAGCAGAGTGGATACTCGCTGCCCAGACTGATGACTTGATTTCAATCCTGGAGATCCATGTGGTAGAAAGAGAGAAGTGGTCCCATAAGTCATCGCCACAAAAATAGACATGGTCCAGCACAATATCCGGCTCCCCATACACACACAAACACCAAACACATGTGACTGTAAATGTGAAAATATTTTAAGGTGAATTATAGAAAATGAGAGCTATTGATTACCCAGTTGCTATTCTTCACCCAAATGTATTATTACTTTTGTTCCCTGCTGTAGTCATGAACACAACAAATTTTCTTCTAATGAGTGATCTTTATGATAGTTTTTTTTTAACTTAGAATTGTGAGTCTTGTTTAATAGCCACAATGCAGAACTTCTAATGTTAGGTATACAAAAAGAAATACGAAAGGGGATTTCTCACAGCTGGCTGATAGGAGAGCTACACTTTTCACGTACTGTGCTCCCCGTTTCCTGCAGTTATTCTGTCTTCTACAACTCTATGGAAGTTCATCCACTTACCCTCAGTCTTCATAACTCCATTTCCTCCCCATCTCAGCACACTGTCTAAACCCAGTCTCTCAGATAACAGTGGCGTCATCCTCGCTTCAATAAGAAGGACACAGAGAGACTTGAAATCCACATTAAAAAAAAAAATCTCAGCTTTAGAACTAACTCACTTTGGGATCTCATAGAAAATGTTTTAACTCCCTGATTCAATGTCATCATCCTTGCAGAGAAGATAATTCAGCTTTGGAAATTTCTGTAAGGTTCTCAATGCAGTTTCCTTAAACTAGGTATAGAAAAAGAAATGGCTGGAAACATTTGGGCATGTGCAACACTTGTTTTCTAAGAGCGCCACTTGGAGGGGACTTAATGTCCTTGCTAATATTCAGCCATTTTTCTTATAGCCCATAAAACGGTATCTTCTCACATATTACTATTTTGTTGAAGGTTCGAGCTTTTTTTAAAAGCCATTTTAGAAAATGTTGGTACCTTTCACTCAAAATAGAAGCAGAAAAGCAAATAAGTTCTTATGCCAAATAAGAGCTGGCACAATTATACAATATACCCATGTCTAGGAATGATTACAGATGTCCAAGCCCTGGCCTCGGGTACCTTGAAGTTGGTAAGAGCTGCTAGAATGAGCAGGGGTGGATTTGGTTTACCAGATGCTCAGTTCTTGGCTTCAGGTGGAAGAGCAATGTGATGATTAACCCACAGCAAACAATACATAGCAAACTATCAACCATCTTTACTGGGACACTGTTCCCCAAAAGAGAGCAATTCAGCAAAGTATTTCTTTTATTTTCTCTGCATTTTTTTTTATTATGATTCAGTTGTCTTCTTTTGGAAACACAGTGACCCACAGAGGAGGGGCATGCTGTCTGAAAGTTTTTTTCACGTTTTCGGTGGCAGAGGCCAGCAAAAACTTAAGCTGCAACACTTTTCTTTTAGGCTGGGTTCTCCAAAGTCATCTAACACTCACAACACCGTTTTCTAGTATGCAGCTTATTTCTTACTGGATTAGTGCAGACAAAGACTGATACCCATTCCCTAAAGGCCATGCAAGGCAATTTTAAAGGAAAATTTTAAATTCATGCATAAGTGCCCCAATTGTTTGCTCATACACAGACATCTGCCTGGCATTTATGATGGAGGGTATTTGTAACACTCAAGAGTTTCTGTGTAATTTGCTGAAGAACACTTTGTAGATTTGGTATCTTCTTCTATCATCTTTTGTTAATTAGAAATTACAACATAAGAAATGCTTACAGAGGGACACAAGCTGGAACGGGTTTTTGCTTGAGTAGGGGCAGTGTTTAACAAAACATTTAGAAGTAATGTAAATTTGAACAAAATCCAATGGTAGTGGGTATATATATATATACATATATATATATGTATATATATATATAAAATTTTAATATAAGATTGCATGTTAAATGATGTGATTTTATTATATTCAAATTGATCCTAGGTGTTTGAGTCTGAATAGACAAAATTATAACTCCCAAAGTCCAACAAAACACACATGTTCACTTGTTTTTATTTTTAGTAGTAAAGATGAATTCACTAAAGCAAATAAGCCTTAAAGTATCATTCCAAGAGTTCTTCAAGCCTCACATGTATACACCTACTGATACTTTACAAAATATTAAATAATGCTTATTTTTTAAAGGTTCCAGGTTTTAGCTGAGTCAGGAAGCACCATGACTTTCTAAAGTTGTAGCAGATTTTTCTATTGATTTATGATTCATTTATCAGATTGCTATATAAATACTACCAACAGGCAATTCACATCATATGGTAGTGGTGGTCTATAAGACAGATTAACCATGGACAGCAACAATAGATTAAGGCATAAAAGGTATAGAGAAACTAAGAATTCTGAGCCACTTGTCTGATGTAATAGGAGTTATATTTTTTTAAATATGAATGTACATATTTAGAGGGAATTCTCCATGGCGATGGTAAAAGTTGGGTCACTGGCTAAAAGGCATCTTGGACAGTGTTTGTTCAGGTCACGTATTTTACAAAGGCAGGGAGTGAACATGATCTACCATAGAAACATAGAGTGACACACGGTGTGTGAATGACCCATGTGACCACACTGTATTGTTCTTTGGGGTACATGGTAGCAAAGGGCATGACCACAGACACAGTTAACACTAATATGACATCTGAGTCTTCTTTGGTGTTTCCTAGATCAAAGTTCTATCAGGAGTTACAAAGATTATTTAACAGTTCTTTGGAAGAAATAAATCTTCTCCGTCATTATTATCAGGGATTTTTAGTATCTTACTAAAAACAATGCAAAAATGACTGTTGATTTAGAAGATGCAATCATTGTTCAAAGAAATTGTTGATTAAAACTAAAATAACTAGAGTCAAAGCAAAAATAAACTGAAAAAAATAGTGCTGTCATGAAAGTCAAACCCAGGTAAAGACCTAGCAAAGTTCAGGAAGTTATTTCAGGAGCAAGACCCAATTTTGTATGACAGATTCTTTAAGTCAGAAAAGCTAGAACACAAAGGGCCAAAAAGGCTGAGAGGTAACACAAGGTCAACCATCATGCTGGAGCCTTTTACTAAGATTAAGCAATTTCTTCACCTGAAACTTTTTGCCAGAAAATTAAGGTTGCTGTTGTGTCTGGCTGCAGATCAAATCTTTCATATACCAAAATATAGGAGAAAAGTTAAATGTAAATAGCAATATTACTATACATGGTACAGTACCAACTACCCATTTACTTGACTTGATTCATTGATTTCTTTCATAGGTACAAGATTAGTTCTAACATAGCTTCAAATTCTGTTGTTGGTTATTAATAATTCCTTTGGTTTACAGAGGTTAATATTATTATTATTGGTGTTTTATAGCTGTCAACACCTGGAACAACAAAAACAAAAGCAAAACCAAACAAGAGCAAGCAATGACTTTTACCAAAGAACGAAAACAACCATAATATCAAAAGTCCCTGTAGGATGTAGGGTGGGAAAACACAATCTCCTAGACTCAATGCAACCATTTGCAATCATTAGGCACAGCTGTGGCTGCCTATTCTGGGCCCAAACAACACTGCCTCTGTCAACAATCACTAGTGGAAGGGAAAGACATTCACAAGACTCTATCCTTTGCCACTGAACTATTGGCCACTGATTGATTCTGGGTTGTGTACCATCACTCACTGACACACTGCAGGGGGCAACGTAAAGGATAGCTCCAAATCCTGGTCACACAGGAATCACTGGTTAAACGCAGTGGATCATAAAACAAAACCAATAGCCATGAATGTGTGAGAGAGATTTGGGGGATGAGGAGGGGTATGGACTAGAGAGAGAGAGGGAGATAAGACCACATGGTAAACAAGAATGCTCATATGCCTTCTGAACATGAATAAAATTATCTAAGATGAATTCAAATTTCAAAACAACCAAGTGATGGCTGCCCACCGAGAGACCCAACAAGCAGCTGAAAGATGAAGTCAGATGCAGATACGTAACACCCAACCAATGGACAGAAGCTGGATAACCTCCATGGTCCAATTAGGGAAAAGATGGAAGAAGCTGAGGAGGGTAATCCCATAGGAAGACCAGCAACCTCAACTAACCTGGAATCCCGAGCTCCCTCAGACACTTAGCCACCATCCAGGCAGCATACACAAGCTGATGTGAGGCCCCCAACACACATACAGCAGGGGACTGCTTGTTCTGGTCTCAGTGAGAGAAGATGCACCTAACCCTGGAAAGACTTGAGGTTCCAGAGAGTGAAGAGGTCTGGTGGGATGGAGACATTCTCTTGGAGATGGGGAAGGAGGGATGGGATGAGGAACTGTCCATTGGGGGGCAGATCAGAAGACGGATAATGACTGGACTGTAAGAAAAATGATTAAATACTAATAACAATGATAATAATAGTCAAGAGAAACAGTGAGAAAATAAATGTTATTCGTTCAAAAATCAGACTGTAAATGTTCTAAACAGTGACAGACAGGGAGGAAATTAATTTAATGAATACAGTCTAAAATATTTTGTTTGAATATTGAGATGATTCCTGAGTCAAAATTGAGAGCAAACATGGTTTCTCTGGCTTTTCTAAGTACGTACTCAGTCCAATAAGCAAAATGAGACTGTGGCTTACCCTATTAAGGCCACAGTACTCTCTCAAAGCTTTGAAGGGAGCTGATTTCCTATAGAGGCATGGATTCTTCTGGGCTGTAAAAGCTGTGTTACCTTTTACCCTCTCTGCACTGTGAATTTACAAATCCTCAGAAGTGGGGCTGGTAAACCCCAGAGCCTTTACATCTCAAAGGCACTGGAGCCCACCAAACCCTTTAATATTCTCTGGTCTCGTGAGGGAAGCCTCTTGTATATTAACATGTTTGAGTTTAGTGCACCTTTAATCACCTTTGTGCCCATTAGAGGTAATTTTTCTATCCTCAAAGCCTTGACTTTAATCTGATCCTGGTTGAAATTCTCATAAATGTACTCCAGGACATGAGGTAATACTCCAATTGCATTTCAAAAGATTGTTTTGGTTCACTAATTACACGTGACACAGTCTGACATTCCCCACAAGAAGATACTTTATGTCAACACTGTGGTCTGTACACCATTATTCAAAACCAACATCCATTAAATGGTTAACCACTTGAACCGAGTGGCTGGATGGGCATACTCCTCAACATGGCAAAAGTAATAGTAAGAATAGTCGGTGTTCATTAGAAATTATTACATACCAGGGCCTTTAGATGTAGTCATGTAATGAGAGCTACCACTCTGTAAGGGCGGGTCCAGTCTTAGATTCATTTTCTTAATGCTTCCGACTGCTTAAGCAAAAAGCTTCTTCAAGGTAATATGGCTATTGTTTTTGTAGAAGTTTCACCTGAACCTAGGTAAGCTGATTCCAGATCCTGTGTTTTCTTCATGCACTGCACTGTTGATTTTAAAACGTCTCCTAGAAGGAGAGGTGGGCCTACACTCTGTGACTATCTTGCTTTCACACATTTAGATCACCTAAAAGCTGGAGCCACAAGTGTGCCTGTGGCTTATTGTTTTTAAACCTTCGATTCACACAGAACTTCCTGGTTCCTTTGGGTTTCCTTCTCACATTGCTGTCACATCTGTGCTTAATGGTTCAGTATGACATGACATCTCCTGGGGGAGAGTGTTCTTACTGTGTTGCTGTGAGTGAGCTGGCTCCTTCAACACTAACTCTCTGGGTTCAAACACTCCCTTCACTGTCTTCTTCTGTTTCATTTTCTTCCTACCCTTTTTATGTCTGATGATTTATGGTATTGATCAATAATGTAAAGATCAGTAACAACCTACAGAAATCTAATCCTCATTCCTTGAGAAATGAATTCCTTTAGTTTCAAACCACGGACATAGGTGTGGTAGAACAAATAACTTTCAATAGTTCATATATCACTTAGAGAATATGGCTATGTATATATTTACATTATTTGTATTCTGCACTGAATCTGATATATAAGAAAAGGTGGGCTCACTCTTACTTAGCTCTAAATAATTGACATAAAATTCCTGAATTTTTTAGTACCTCTATACTTCTGTCTTGTTTGTATTTAAGAAGAAGAAATATCACACACAATTTCCACTGCATCACTCTAGGAAAACAAAAAATTCTTTATCCTACTTTCAGTAGTAAAACCTTCAGCATGTGAATTAGACTGTGCTGATAAAAATATCCACCTATACTGGACAGTGATCCACAGATGATCTCCAAAAGCAAAGGAGAAGGACCCAGTGTCTACTTACTAATCTAAACACAACTTATTCCATTGACAGCTAGAAGCAGTAATGAAAGAAATGACTAAAATAATATTCTACTCATAGTCTTACTGTCCCATTGACTTGCACATCACCACAGGTGTCTTGACAACTCTGTTTTCTATACAGTTTTTCAGCCTAAGTTCCTAGAGTGTCCTTATCCTTGGCATGTTCCTTCTGTTTCCATGATTCACACCTCTTAATCAGAAGCTGTAGCTGATACATCTTATTTCTCCTTACATTCTTTGCTTCTAAATCAATGTAAACATAGGAAGAATCCAATGGCTTGGCAATCATTCTATTAACCACTGTCTCAATTTTTGAATAGCTCTAACTTATGATCATGGAAGTGACTCACGGGGTAAAGATACTTGCTGCAAAAATCGATGTAATGCGTTCGGTCCTGAACCCCACATGTTGGAAAGAATTGTCTCAGTTGTCTCTGACTTCCAGGTGTACACTGCGAAATAAAGGTGTGTACAAACACATACAATTGATTAATTCATTTACTGACTAATTAATTAATTAAGACATTTAAGAGATCAATAAATAAGGCTGCAAAGAATAGAACAATGCAAAAAGCCTGTGTAGAGTCTATGAAGGTAAACCACTTCATATGCTTTGAATGACTTTTGGAGTAAGGGTCTAATGGTTTATTATACTTGTATTACACTTTTACTATATCCCTACCAAGCAATTTTCTATTTAATATGACCTGTTTAAATCTTTTCTTGGTAAAATATTTCAGTGAACAATTCAACATGAATATGCAGCTAAAAGGAAATATTCTTCCTATGATGGGAGCATCAAGTTTAACAGCCATCCTGGATCACAGCCATCAGGGAAGTAAGACAGTGGGATATTTAACTGTGCGGACCTGAAAGGAATTTCAATTTGAAATCATTAAAGCTGAGCAAATTTAGTCATTAGTGAAGGAACTCATAATTGGATGGGAAAGAAAGATTCAAAAATATTACCTTATGTAATAACCATGATTGCAGGAAAATGAAAAATGGGTATGGATACAGCAGAGGCCATACTGTGTGTTTGTGACCCATGTTATCAGTGGAGGTTTTAGGTTCCTTTAATACTAGATATTTTATAATTATCCTATTTCAATGAGCAGAAAATAAACAAAAATAGAGTTGAAAATGAATTGCCTAGAGCATTAGGCTATTAACCTTATGGAGGCAGTCAAGTTCATATTAGAATCTCAATAGCCTACCTCAGACTCTAGACTCCTGGTCAATAGGAACAGCATTTCATAATGGGAGATGAGGAAAAGTTGAGTTAGGAAAACTCAGTTGAAAAGAACTGAAGTGATGAGAATCTGGAAGAGCAGCGAGCATGGGTAACGATGGCAATAGTCTCTTTGAAAAACATTAAACAAAAGATTAAAGATAATTTAGTAGCCAGTGAACGAGGCAAGGCAGATAAATGGCTTAATTATTTTTATGACTTGACTTTTCAGTTTGGGGGCCCTGGGAGCATGGCAGTCTGGGAAGGTGGAGGCCTGGAGAGGAAGAAAGGCTACATGTGTAGAAAGAATTGTCTGCTGGTGAAAGCATGCTGAGGCTTGCCTGTCACACACATCCACATTCAGATTCATCTCTCAGACATGAATATAAGACAAGTCAGACCTCGAGAACTCCACAGTTAGCATCAAGAACTGTTGTATACCTGGTTATATTTGAATCTTAAATAACTAACCATACTTTATATGCTGTTTTTGAACATTCTTCTACTATATTGGTTTGTATTTTTTTTTAACTGAGGCCTAAAATTGACAGGCTACTTTTTATTGTTTTGTGGAATTTCTACAGACTGGTAAACAGATTTGAGTTTCACCAACTTGCAGAGGGGACACAATCAATTGCTTTGTGTCAGGTTTTCCCTGACACAAATAAAAGCATTTTCAAGGAAAGACACAGTGGGTAATTCGGCGGAATTTAAAATCTTACCCCTTTCGTGGATACTTCCTTTTGTCTTACAACTGTATTTCCCCATATTTGGCTCTACCCTCTAATACAACATGGCATGCAGAGAGCATGAGCTGATGGTGTGTGAGTTCTGAAATCCGTGTGTCCATGTAATAGTCATTCATACCCCTGCCGTTCCATATGAACGTCGCAGGTCTAGTCTAATGGTGACAGACACAGAGCAGACCCAAACGCCCAATTCACCCATGCAGATGCTCAACAATCCTCAATGTGGCTAAACCCAGGGAGGTTATCTTCCTTTTCCCAAGTGTTAGCATAAGCATGGATTTTACTATTGCACAGTCAATAGTACTGAGATTCATTGAGCTGTGTTTCTTAGCAACACGTAGTTAGTAGAAAATGGACATGAAACCAAATACAGAATCATATAAATGGGAGAAATAGTGACATACACATACTGATTGTATATGACATGGAATGGAATGCTGTAAGGGATGTATTACTTTGTTAATAGCAAGGCCCCAGTGAAATTGTGGCTATCATTATCCCAAATCTTATGAGAGAATGGAAGCACAGTAGAGTTGAGGAACTTAAGCAGTGTCACTCTGGGAAGTGGCGGAGCTTGCAATTTAACTTAAACAAATGTTCTTGCAGACAATTTCTGCTGACACTGTGTGTCAAAGCAAGGGCAAACACAACTCTGGACTGGACAGCTAAGAGGCTGTTAAAGCATTTATACTGTGCTCTACATCTGAGAGGCAGTGTAATAACAGAGAAAAGTAGATGGAAGGAGGGAGGGAGAGAGGGAGGAAAGAGAAGGGAAGAGACAGACAGGCAGAGACATAGAGAGACAGGCAGGGAGAAGAGGAGAAGAAGGAAGAGGAGGAGAAAGGGTAGAAGGAGGAAAAAGAAGAGGAGAAAGAGGAAAAAGAGGAGGAGGACTTGAGGAGGAGGAAGAGGAGGAGGGAGAGGAGGAAGAAGAAGAGGAGAAGGAAGAAGAAGAGGAGGAGGAAGAAGGAGAAGGAGGAAGAGGAGGAGGGGGAAGGAGGAAAAGGAGGAGGAGGAAGAGGAGGAGGGGGAAAAGGAGGAAGAAGTAGGACAAGGAGGAAAAGGAGGGGAAGGAGGAGGAAGAGGAAAAAGAGGAGGAGGAAGGAGGAGGAAGAGGAGGAAGGAGAGATTATGAGAAAAAGGTCTGTCTTTTATGATATAAAATTAGAATAATCTTTTTTCTTATTTAAAGATAGAGTACTATACATTCAAGGTCTAAACTGGTTTTCTCTGTGTTTGTTTCAGACAGGGATTCCTGTCTTTTTCCTTAGGATTCCTGAGTTAAAGATACAGCTTTATTGTAAGATGATGTGATGTTGGTGATTTTTAAACTTTCGTAGCATGAAAATAGTGCATAGGGTTTTAAAAGCATGAAGCATAGCAAGCTTCCTGGGAGGCAGATCATGATACAAGTTGATCAGTTCCTGGTTCCTCCCTAGGAGGGAGCACCTATGTGGTGAGAGAGAGTGATGGATGAGGGGCACCCAAGGGAGTAAAGGGAAGATCCTGAAGGGAAAATACTCCTTAAAATATTCTAAAAGAAAAAAAAATGTGTTCTTTAGAGAAGGGTGCAGATGTGGAGATGGAGATCACAGCTCATTTAGGCAAGTATATGTATGGCTGTTGCTGATATTTCTTTGAATGTAAAATCAGATAAATGAACTCTGTGGTAATATACTATGGAACTTGATCTAAAGGTTCTCAGAATTCTTTTAATTCCAGCACATTTAAAGCAAAATTACAACAGAAAGACCATTTGTCACAACAGCAAAACAGAACCATCTTAAAGAAAGGGCTGTCAACAGAGGGACTAACAAAAATGACAGATTTAGAGTTTACAGTGCCAAACAACAGTAAATGAGAAGGCCCTGACAATCTGAGTGAAAACCAGTGTCTATGATTTATTTCTGAAAAACAACTTCCAATAAAGAAGAAAATCGCCTTTCACCTGTTGATACTTCAAGAAATTACCCATGTTCCTGTTTCTTCCTTTAACTTTAGTGTTTGATCTTAACTTATGTGATCACAGTTTCCTGGAAGGTTGATTATAATTAGGACTATTAAACCCTGACCATTAAGAACCACTAGGGACTGTGAAATGGTTCAAGTGGCAAAGGTACTTACTACCAAGCCTGATGACTGAGTTCAGGCCTGGACACTGCATGGTAGAAGGGTAATAAGAAATTCAAACTGACTCTTGTATCTTGTCCTCTGACCCTCACAAGCACACTATGACACTCCCTGGAGTCATCAGAGCAAATGTGACTTGTAGTTTTTTCTTCCCCTTCCTCTTCACAGAAAATTCAGATGTATTCAATGCAGCTACATGACAGATAATGAGATCGAGTGATAGCCCAAATCCTATTTTTGGGGTCCTAACAGAGAGGTAAGGTTTAGGTAGAAGGCAAGATCATAGCATCACTGAGCAGTAAGACATTGTCCTGCCCAACACCCAACGTCAGTCAGCTCCAGTCTCTCGTGAAAGAAGAGCCCATCTCTTCCTTCAGAAAATTACCTTGCCATTTTCATGAGAGTCATCTAGAGAATGTTCAACTATGTAACCAATGCACTAGATCAGCAGTACTCAACCTGTGTGTCTCCACCCAGTTGGGGACTGCTATCAGACATCCTACATATCAGATATTTACATTATGATTCACAACAGTAGCAAAATTACAGTTTCAACCCCGATGGAAGAGCTAGGGAAATGACTAAAGGAGCGAAAGGGGATTGCATCCTCATAGGAGGAACAGTGTCAACTAAGTGGATTACCCAGAGCTCCCAGAGACTAAACAACCAACCAAAGAGTACACATGGAGGTTGCCAGGACTCCAGGTACATATGTAGCAGAGGATGGCCTTATCTGACATCAGCAGGAAGTGAGGGAGGCTTGATGCCCCAGGGTAGGGGGATGCTAGAGAGGTGAGATGGAAGTGGGGGAGAGATGGGGGAGGGGCACCCTCATGGAGGCAAAGGGGAGGGAGTAAAGGGGAGATGGGGTAGGGGGATTTGTGGAGGGCAACCAAGAAGGGTGATATCATTTGAAATGTAAACAAAACAATGATTAAGAAAAAATAGAAAGAGCAACAAAATGATTTTACAGTTGAGGGTCACCGCCCCATGAGGAACTCTGCTAGAAAGGTTGAGAACTACTGCACTAGACGGAAATGAATTATTGTTTCACCACAACACAGCTATTTTAATGACCACAATCTGGAAATTTATTTCAGGTTTACAGCAATGTGATCAAGAATGTAAGCATAGCATTCAAAATCTGCTTCAGAATGCCATGGTATGAGAGGCGCCAATTACTTTGCGTACAAGTCAATTTTACCAGCATCTTGACAGTTTTGAACAGTAATAAATTAAGAAAGAAATCCTTCAAATGAGGACCACATTCAAACCAAATGTAGATGCTAGACAGGGTCACGTTTAGTCCACACAATGCCTGTCTGCAGAAAATTATGGTGAGCAGTCACATGTTATATGTTCTAAATGATAAATAAAAAAAAATCCACCATTTAAAAAATGTGTCAACAGGGCGATCTCTACCCATAATAGCACCCCTTAGAGAGCAAATGTAAATGTGTGTTTACGAGTCATTACATTTTAGAGTGAGCAATAAACATTGAAAACTCAAGGACATAAATCCTATAGAATGGTAATGACAAGCATTAGCACACAGGGAGCCCTCCTGCAATCTGCTGAAAGTGTAAGCTGTGAAATAACTCTGCTCAGGGTATTTAGAGCATCTGAGCTTTAGATTTTAAAAATGCAGTGACAAAATTAATTACAGTATATGCAAAGGAGATTTACTGGAAAGTCTTTGTATCCATTCCTTCTGGTTTGAGGATACTTAGACACGAATTATCTTTGTTTCCCATTTAATTATTATGCAAAATTCAGAAGACATGTAAATAGGTGACTCAGACAGTCACATGTGAATTGATTCCTTCTTTTCCCTAAATTTAAAAGTGGAAAATTTTCTTCCCTTCATTTCTTTCTTCCCAACTAACTATTTTGTATTTATTCAATAATTGATTTGGTCACCAACACAGGTTCAATTAACATGCGATCATAATTAATGTGAAAAATTTCCTGTCTTTTTCTCCCCTCCTTTTTCTCTTTCTAATGTCTTTCCTTCCATCCTTCTTTCTTTTGTTTTATCTTCCTTCCCTTTGCCTAACTTTATTTCTTTTTCTTTTCCTTGTGTGATTTGAAACAAAATCAAGAGGTAAATAAAAGATAATAAATTTTCATGTAATAAAAGTCCCAGGTCAGGTAGCACACAACCACCCATAATTTCCTAATTTGTACCCTAGAATATTTAGATCTCTTTGGCCTCTGTGGGTGAACCTCTCCCTCTCCGTCTCCCCCCTTCCCTTCCCCCTCCCCCTCCCCTCCCCCTTCCCCTCCCCCTCTCCCTCCCTCTCTCTCTCTCTCTCTTTCTCACACACACACACACACACACACACACACACACAATTAAAATGATAATAAATCTTACAAATAAAGAATCTCTGTTTCACTCTGACAGGGTATCAGCGAAGTGCAGTTTTGTCTTTCAAATTTGTACCATGGAATCTCCATCATATTGTGAATTTGCTGTGGTGTTAAGAAGTTTTAATGATGCTTTTGTTTCTGACACAGCATGACCACCACAGACATGGTATTTCTCAATAGATGTCAAGGAAAGACTTTGCTAGGTCTATCCTTCCTTAAGACAAAGATGAGTTGACAATGTTGTGAGTGGCTAGAACAGTATTACCAAAACAAGACACAGCCAGAAGCAATGCTTCACTGAACAATAAAAGAAGGCACTGTCTTAGTGACTACACAATTGAGAGGCATTTGAGAGAGTTCATGGTTTTGACTGGCAAATAAAAACAAATTATTTCTGTCCCTTCTTCTCAGATAACCTGCATGTTTTAAGCTTGTGTAGAGAAATGAGTTAGAATCATTTTCATCAAGATATAGTGTACAGCCCGATATGAGAACTCCTTCTCTTAGTTCAAGGTTTATTACTGTGAAGAGACTCCATGACCAAGGCAACTTCTATAAAGTTGCCTATAAAGGACAACATTTGCTTGGGGCTGGCTTACACTTTCAGAGGTTCCATGCTGGAAGTATGGGAGCTTGCAGTGCAAGCAGACATGGTGGTACAGGAGCCTAGAAAGTTCTACATTATGATGCAAAGGCAGCAGGAAGTGGACTCCTTTCCATACTGGAAGGAGCTTGAGTATTGGGAGTCCTCAAAGCTCACCTACACAGTGACACTTCCTCTAATAAAGCCACACCTATTCCAACATGGCTACAACCCCTAATAGTGCCTTTCCCCATGGTCCAAGCATATTGAAGCACATGAGCTTATAGAGGTCAAAACTAATCAAACCAACACACCTTCTAATAAAATTCTATATACTAGTTGCAAAATAAGTTTCTAAAGTAATGATAAAAACTTCTAGCATTTAGTAGATAATAAAGCATATTTTCTCTAAGAATGATAACATGGCAATAGTAACTTTTAAAAAAAGAGCATTTTTTATTTAATTTTTATTTTATATATTCTATGTTTACATTCCAAAGGCTTTCCCCTTTCCCAGTTCCCCCCCACCATATGTCCCATAATTCCTCTCCCCCCCAACTATTCCCCAATCATTCCCCCCCCCCACGATTTCTCTGTTCTGGGTCTACAAAACTGGATCCAATCTTTACAGGCCCAGGGTCCTCTCCTTTCTTCTTCTTGGGAGTCATTTGACTTGCTAATTATGCCTTGAGCATTTAGGGCTTCTGGGCTTATTAATATCCACTTATCAGTGATTTCATTTCATGTGTATTGTTTTGTGATTGGGTTAGCTCACTTAGGATGATATTTTCCAGATCTAACCATTTACCTACAAATTGCATGAGTTCATTATTTTTAATTGCTGAGTAGTACTCCATTGTATAAATATACCACATTTTCTGTATCCATTCCTCTTTTGAGGGATATATGAGCTCCTTCTAATTTCTGGCTATTATAAACAAGGCTGCTATAAACATAGTGGAGCATGTGTCTTTATTGCATGCAGGGGAATCCTCTGGGTATATGCCCAGGAGTGGTATGCCAGGGTCCTCTAGAAGTGACATGCCCAATTTTCTGAGGAAACGCCACACTGATTTCCAGAGCGGTTTTACCATTTTGCAATCCCACCAACAATGGAGGAGTGTTCCTCTTTCTTCACATCCTCGCCAGCACCTGTTGTCTCTTGAGTTTTTAAACTTAGCCATTCTTACTGGTGTGAGGTGGAATCTCAGGGTTGTTTTGATTTGCATTTCCCTGATGACTAATGATGTTGAACATCTCTTAAGGTGTTTCTCGGCCATCCGAATTTCTTCTGGTGAAAATTCTTTGTTTAGCTCTGTACCCCAATTTTGATAGGGTTATTTGGTTCGTTGGTGTCTAACTTCTTGAGTTCTTTGTATATATTGGATATTAGCCCTCTGCCTGATGTGGGGTTGGTGAAGATTTTTTCCCACTTTGTTGGTTGCCATTTTGTCCTTCTGACAGTGTCCTTTGCCTTACAGAAACTTTGTAATTTTATGAGGTCCCATTTGTCAATTCTTGATCTTAGAGCATAAGCTATTGGTGTTCTGTTCAGGAACTTTCCCCCTGTGCCCATGTCCTCCAGGGTCTTCCAAAGTTTCTTTTCTAATAGTTTCAGTGTGTCTGCTTTTATGTGGAGGTCCTTGAACCACTTGGAGTTGATCTTAGTACAAGGAGTTAAGAGTGGGTCAATTCGCATTCTTCTGCATGTTGACCTCCAGTTGAACCAGCACCATTTGTTGAAAAGGCTATCTTTTTTCCACTGGATGGTTGTGGCTCCTTTGTCATAGATCAAGTGACCATAAGTCTGTGGTTCATTTCTGGGTCTTCAATCCTATTCCATTGATCTGCTTGCAAGCAAAAGATCTGTATGACAGGAACTTCAAGTCCTTGAAGAAAGAAATCGAAGAAGACCTCAGAAGATGGAAAATTATTTCTTGCTCCTGGATTGGCAGGATCAATATAGTAAAAATGGCCATCTTGCCAAAAGCAATATACAGATTCAATGCAATCCCCATCAAAATCCCAAATCAATTCTTCATAGATCTAGAAAGAGCAATTCTCAAATTCATCTGGAGCAACAAAAAACCCAGGATAGCTAAAACTATTCTCAACAATAAAAGGACTTCTGGGGGAATCAATATCCCTGACCTCAAGCAGTACTACAGAGCAATTGTGTTAAAAACTGCATGGTATTGGTACAGCAACAGGCAAAAAAGAGCATTTTAAAATTTTATTCATTTAAATATGCATTTTGGTAATGGGTCACAGAAGTTAAAGGTAGAAAGTGTTCACGGAAGAAGCCTTTGGAATGTAAACAAAGAATATAGAAAAGAAAAAAAAGGAAAAAAAAAGCACACAAAATATTCCTAAATTGTATAAATTGATATCAGAGAAAATGAGATTCACATTTCTCTGAAATAAGAGCAAAGAACAGGAAGACAAATATTTCCAAGTCTAGTGTTTGCTTCTACTTTCAACAATTCACTCAGTAAAAGCTGGAGAATCCATATCTTCCACAGCATGAAGGGCGGAGGCATCCATAGCCTCCAAAGCCAGAGCCAGAGCCATAGCCTCCGAAGCCAGAGCCATATCCATAACCTCCATAGCCAGAGCCATATCCGTAGCTTCCAGAGCCAGAGCCATATCTGAAGCCTCCGAAGCCTCCAACACCTCTGAAGCCAGAGCCATATCCGAAGCCTCCGAAGCCTCCGAAGCCTCCGAAGCCTCCATAGGCAGAGCCATAGCCCAGTCTGTGGACTCTGTTACACCCACAGCCCAGGCCTCCAAAGCCGCCATAGCCATAGCCCAGGCCTCCGTAGGTGCCACTGTAGTAGCTCATGGTTTCAGGAGAGGTAGGTTTTTCTCGTGTTCGAGGAGAGGTTGTGTGTGTGAGCATCAGCACCTACAGCAAAGCTTATATACTCTGGGCCGTGGATGTGACAAATCATGTGCCCCTCCTTTGTGTCATTCCATGAATAGCGATTACCTGAGACAACACTTTCATCCACTGTCATTTGGTAAACCCCTGTTAAGGATGCTTGAGATTTATTTGGCTGCTTAGTGAGTTTGTCTCAGAACTTAACACTTTAACCTTATTAGAAGGAGTCACTGTATCTTCCAAGTACAACGATAATAGATCATAACAGAATTCCTTATTATTTGACAATACTGAACACACTAAGTATTCTTGAATGTAAATTAAAATTCTTCTGAGAGCATTTTGTTGGAGGTACTGCTATGGTTTGAAGTCACAAAATTTTGGGAAATTGCCCAAATCAAGATTGAAATGTCCATGTTTCAAAAGAGTCGCATATTTTGTATCATGAGAGGCAAGGACAAACCAGGAATTGTCGCCTGATTTCTAGAAAGGTAAGATTTTTTTTTTGAGACAGGGTTTCCCTGTGTAGCCCGGCTATCCTGGAACTCACTCTGTAGACCAGGCTGGCTCAAACTCAGAAATCTGCCTGCCTCTGCCTCCCAAGTGCTGGGATTAAAGGCATGTACCACCAGTGCCTGGCTTGAAGTGTAAGATTTTGAGTATGTATGATGGCCATATTTCTTTTGGGATTCACACTCAATTAGGATATATTTATTTTGTTTAACAGCATACCTCAATCAAGAAACAGTGACAGTGAGGGAAAATCAGCTTCACTGCTTGCCAGAACTCTCTGTAGCTCCTTCACCTTGCACCCATAGGGAGCCCAGCATCAGGTCTCCCAGGGATGCCATGTGTACCTACTCTATGTATCTTCTTTCTTTCCTTAGTAACTAGTCTGTTACTAGTGGTCCAAGTCTTTCAGGTCTCATTTCAAAGATCACCTGACTTCAATTTGCCGCTGTGTACTCTACCAAAGGGAAGGGACAAGGAGGAACAATGGGTGTGGTTCTAACCCACTCACTCAGGTCTACATTGCTTCTCCACGCTCAGTACACAGCATGACCCTTCTCCACTTCCTCTGTCTGTGGTCTTCTCTTGGTTTAGTTGCTCTCAGGTAATTCTGAGATATTTCCTATAATACCAACCAAACCTTTCTAAAACAGTTATTCTAAAATAGTTATTATAACTAATTGTTATTTAGTACATACTAACTAATAGTAACTTAATTTAGTACTTTACTAACTCTAATAATAACTAAGAGTTATATAGTACTTAAAACTCATTGTATCTCATAAAATCCTCTGAACAGTTATTAAGAATTTTTCAACTCAAGAAGAACTTAAGTTCAGGAAATGTACAGCACAATCAGAAAGGGGAGTAGATAAGATGATAGATACACTTTAGGAACATTGTAGAATTTATTGATTGTAGTCTCCCTGTGGCTCATCCCAATGTGGTGGAAATGCCCACGGCTGATGTGGAAATTGACCAAACTATACCCACATTCAGCTCCATCTTGAGAGCTGAGTCTCATAAAACTTATTTTATGACTATAATTATGCTATTGGGGTTTTCTTGGGATTTATGACACTTTAGAATGACATGGTTTCTAAGACCCTAATATTCCATCTATAATTATAAAAGGAGACATTCTTTATTCTAAAGGGTTTGGATTTTTTTAACATTACCTAGTGTTAAAGATGAGCAGTAAATTGGCCCTCAACAAGTTGTATGAATGTAGTATATTAATATGTTATATTAATCTATAGATCATCCAGAGAATAACTTGGGAAACTGATCTGATATTGTAAGAATTATTTCAAGTCTGACATGAAGTCCTGCTCTGTTTCTGTGCATGTTAATGTAACAATAAAGCTACACAAGACTCTCTCTTGAGAGTCTGCAGAGCTCTATTCATTTTCATTTGATTTTCATTGGAAGACAGACCCAGCTTTTTGAAACTGTATGAGATACTATCAACCCTTCCCTTCTCTCACATGAACCACATAAGGAAGTGTTACAAACCCCTCCCTTAATTCTCAAAATGTTTTAAGTATGTTTACAGTGTTTGATCAGAACAACTGAAAGAAATTTCAGATTTATAAACAAATCACAGCAAAGAATTTCAGGTTATTGTTCTGATACTCTCTGATTGTAAAACTTGTTAAATGCATTTTTAAATACATTGAGACATAAGATCATCTTGTACGTGGAAATAATATGGGATAAAATGAAAATACCTTCAGTAATTTAATAAATAGTATACACATTTTCATGGAAGAAGATGCACATTGTGCTGCGCAAAGTTTATTTCTCCATTAAAAAACACAGCACTTTAAAAGACAACATAACAAAACCATTATTTTTCTATGAGCACAGATAAGAAACATATTTTTTGTAATATGTGTTGAGAATCCTATATTTTCTATCTATCCATGGGATTAAAAGAAAAATAATGCTTTTATTACCTGTTTAAAAGTATCAACTCTTGGCCTATATGAATCTTTACTTATTTTATGGATATAAGGGTGAAAATAGTCTCACTATTATTGGAGTATTAAACTTTTTTTTTTCATTTTTTTGAGACAGGGTTTCTCTTTTTAGCCCCAGCTGTCCTGGAACTCATTCTGTAGAACCAGGCTGGCCTCTAACTCAGAAATCTGCCTTCCTCTGCCTCCCAGGTGCTCTGATTAAAGGCATGTGGCACCACCATCCAGCTATTAATCTTTTAAAAATGCAAAATATGCCCTATCAACATAGAAATGGATCAATAAATCATATTGGTAGAGTTTTGACTAAGAATTTCAACAATAGTAGTAATTTATTTTTCTCCTTTATAGCCTTGTGATAACTCTTTTTTTAAATTTTTATTTTCTATATTCTATGTTTACATTCCAAAGGCTTTCCCCTTTCCCAGTTCCCACCCACCATAGTTCCCATAGTTCCTCTCCCCCCAACTATTCCCCAATCATTCCCCCTCCCCCCTCAGTTTCTTTACTAAATTTGATGCAATCTTTACAGGCCCAGGGTCCTCTCCTTTCTTCTTCTTGGGAATCATTTGACTTGCTATTTGTGTCTTGAGTATTTAGGGCTTCTGGGCTCATTAATATCCACTTATCAGTGATTGCATTTCATGTGCATTCTTTTGTGATTGGGTTAATTCACTCAGGATGATATTTTCCAGGTCTAACCATTTACCTACAAATTGCATGAATTCATTATTTTTAATTGCTGAGTAGTACTCCATTGTATAAGTATACCACATTTTCTGAATCCATTCCTCCTTTGAGGGATATTTGGGCTCCTTCCAATTTCTGGCTATTATAAACAAGGCTGC